>JAVGWX010000004.1:90639087-91872420 GCA_036924085.1 Ariolimax columbianus | reverse complement strand
CGGAAACATTGTGAAATGACCTAACTTAATAACTTACAGATTATAGGATAGGGCTTTATTTGAAAAAAACCATGAGAATAATTCTGGGTCTGCGGTGGTTTGACAAGGTTACAAACAAAAGCTTATGAGAATAGAACAAAGATCGGTGGAACAGAAAATCTTAGGAAGTAAATACTGCTGGATAGGCAACACAATGCAAAAGCGAGCACCACCAGGAAATCTTTGTTATGGAAACTACAGGAAAAAGAGACAAAGGAAGGGCAAAACATATATGGAGACGAGATAGAGAGGCTGATACATGGAAAACAGGGAGAAGCTGGAAAGAACTGGAGAAAAAAGCACACATCCGGTTGGAGACTATGGATGGATGTGCATGGAACTGTTCATGTAAAAGATAGTACCATAGAAGTCACTCATCATCATCATTATTTGCCCTTCACTCCAGATGGAGTATTACTACTAGTAAAAACTACTTTATTTTCCCTACCAAGTTTTTAAAGAATCCTGACTACATTTGTTTACAGTGTGATATCAGTAGTAATTGGTTTTAAATAGTGAGGTTACTAGCCTCATACACAACATTCCTTTGTTGTCTGTGATGGGAAAAGGAAACGGTGCGCTTTTATGTTTAAGAAGAGTGTCAAGGTGACTTCGAGGATGATTTTTAACTAGTCGCTAACAGAGAGAGAGAGAAACCTTAGATGAGAAAGATGTAGGACTTTGCTATACTGCCTGTCTTCATCTATGTGCATGACAGAGTGTGAAAGCTGCATGTTATGATAACAGACTTGTATCTAGACCACTAGTTTGTCAAACATGACACAACCAATCGCATTATTGCCCCAAGAGCATAAAAATGTTTTGGCACTGGCTTACTGCAAAAAGGTCAAGTTTTAGTGGTATGCTCAGCTACTTAAACTTGGTATTGCTACCTTCATGGCTTGTACCATGGGGTGCAAACATCTCTCTTCTCTTTCATGTGGTTTAAAGTTTCTACATGATCTTATCTGTAACTAAGCTACTTGTTTCAGCTGATCTAAATAAATATGGGCTAAAGGGACCCAATTCAATGACATTTAAACAAAATACAGGAATGAAAGATTATATTATAGATCTAACTGTGTGCAGGTGCTGCTTCATAATAATTAAATAGATTATAAGGAAAGTACCTACAATTAAAATGCAGCAAAATGCAAGCAATTGCTTCAATTTCAATGCAATGCCAATTCGTCGGTTATTAAGTTAGAAAACTGAATATAAAGTACTATATAAGAACTGGATAAGTGTTATCTTTTCAAAGACAATGCCGACTTCAATGCTAAAACATTTAAAAAAAACGTCGCAAACTGGAAAACTGCGAATATTCTAAATATGGGGCGGGGAGGGGTTTTGTTATTTTATCGTGTTTTTTTTCTTGTCTTGCGGTGACTCCGAAAGTTTTTCAGCTGTAATTTTTGCTTTCTTTTGCAACTGACACGCTCCTGTTTAGTGCACTCATACTTACATTTATACTAAAAAGTTCCAACTGCTTTATTGATTTGACAATGTAATGCTTTACATTCATAATTCTTAACTTTAAAACTTTAACGGAACTTGTCGTAAGACGAGATAATTTTAACCGACTCAATCAATCAATGTGCTAGTGCTACATATATCATGATCCACGTGCAGTTGAACTGCTGCTGTAGACTGGACACCTAGTTAAAATCTCTACTTACCAGCTTGAACCACCAAGATCAGATATTTGACTTCAGAAATAATGCATCTAAGAGCTATGAAACATTGGCAAACAGTAAAGAAAATTATCAGACTAACATGCCGCCATGTTTGTCTGCCCGGTGAAGTTCTCGCAATTTAATCTCGCAATTACAATAACTTTAAACTTATTTTATCGTATATTATAATGTTAATAACTATATTTTTTTTTTAATAAGACACTGCTAAAAGATAATTATTTCAATTAATTTTAGAAAATAATACATGTAGAATTAATCAATTTAATCCAAATTCCCGAGCAACCTGTTTGTGTCAATATGGCGGACATAGAATTCCAAAATTGAAGAAGGAATACACATTGAACATTTACTAAATAAATTTGTACAAAAGCCTATCTGGATCGAAATTCTTAGAAACAGTACAGAGTTATTACGTTCGAGCAGTTATTTATTTTAAGATTATAATGTCAATGATAGCAAAGAATCGAATTCACAGCGCGTGGACGCCGCTAAGCAATGAAGAAACCAATAATCAAGTATGCATCTCAGGCATCTGTCTGTTTTGTTTATTATTATGTATTACACTTTACACTGTGTTGCTATCAAACGACTATAATTAAAACTATGTAGTAATTCCCTCGTTTACACTCAAGAATCTAAACAGATATTTTCTCTTTACTCTTAGTAAAGTAAACTTAGTCGATCCTGTTCTTATTATTAGTTATTAGTTGCCTTTCGGAAGCGACGATGACGACATCAACAGGCGGTTTGTTTTGATGATGTCACTTGCGCTGTATTTGAATTTTAGTGAGAAAGAAACTGCTCTTGTCATCGACCTCACTCTCTGGTCCCGAACTACCTTGGACCAGATGCAAAACATTATTCAAAATGAGTTTAACGAGCATAGTCTGCACATTGTTAGGATCAATAATCAAAGAAAACATTGTAATGCATCTAGACAGGTTTAATCTAATCAGAAATAGTCACCATGGGTTTACTAGACGGAGATCGGGCTTAACAAATCTATAGTAATTCATGGAGGAGGTTACTAAAATTATAGATAACGGGGAAGCAGTGGATATAATTGATCTAGATTTTGCACAGGCTTTTGATAGAGTACCTCATCAAAGATTATTTAAAAAGTTAAAATCACATGGAATAGGTGCAGAAGTTGCTGAATGGGTTAAAAGTTGGGTAATGGGAAGAAGGCAGAGAGTGGACATAAATCAAAAGTACTTTGAGGCGTGTGGAGTAAAAAGTGGAGTGCTACAGGGCTCAGTTTTGGGACCAATATTTTTCTTGATATATAAATAACGATTTGGACATTGATATGGGATCCATGATTGCAAAATTTTCTGATCACACAAAACTATGCAGTAGTGTCTAATCTAAAGCAGAAGTGGATATATTTAGGTCAGATTTAGATCAAATTCGAGATTGGTTTGGGAGATTTAGTTTATGGAGTTTAACTTAGGTAAGTGTTCAATCATCCACATGGGTAGATCCAATATGGAGCATAATTACAGAATGGGCGAGAACAATATTAGAATGATAGTTAAGAAACACAACACAGAAAATGGAGGGAGTGGGGTATTCCTGAGCCTAACAAATGGTAGAAAAATAACAGTGGCAACTGGAAAATTCTCAAGCAATTTCAGAGCGAAGGCAGAGGCACTGAAGGCTGCAGTAAAAGCAATGCTCACAGGCGAAAGCAATGAAAGCGAGATAGTCCGGTTTACAGATGCCCTGGTCGTGGTTACAGCACTAAAAAGCCAGAAAAATACTGAACTTAATGATTTAAGAGCAGTACTCTGTCAACTATGCCAGCAGTCCACACCAGAAAGAGTAGTGGTACCGTGGGTTCCATTCCACTGTAACATCCAAGGCAACGAGAAGGCAGACAGACTGGCAAAAGAAGGTGCAAGACTACCACAACCAGATTCTAGTGTGACCTATGAAGAGTCCAAAGGTTTATTAGGGCCAGATACATGGCCAAATGGGAAACAGAACATACTGGCTACACAAAAAATGATGCCTATTACCAGTTGAACAGAAGAGAGCAGGTCGTGGTCTTCAGACTCCGCACAGGCCACAACAGACAGGTACCATCTATTCAATAAATTGAAGATAGATGGCACTGATGAATGCACCTGTGGCACAGGGAAAATGACCGCTGAACATCTTCTGCAAAATTGCCCGACATACGAGGACCAGAGAAAGCACATGTGACCATCACCAGTGGCAACACTAGACAAGCTCTAAGGCAGTGTCAACAGCCTCAGGATGACAGCTGCTTTCTTTGAACAAATTCAGTTTGACGTCTGACAGCGTACGAAGAAGAAGAAGAAGAAAAATGATAGTTAAGGAAAGGGAGCTAGAGGTTAAAATAGAGCATACCGGTAAAGTGAGTGAGCAAATCCAGGTAGCAGTGAATAAGGCAAATGCTATGTTAGGTAGGATGAAAAGAAATATTGAACAATGGAGTAAGGAAGTTGATTGTCAAACTGTATGAAGCATTGGTTAGACCTAGATTGGAGTACTGTGAATATGCGTGGGGTCCTTATCATAGAGGGGATATAAACGTGCTGGAAAGGATACAAAGAAGAGAGACAAAACTGATAATGGGATTCCAGAATTACAGTTATGACTTAAGCTTCAGGATAAACCGGCCTGCAGTGTCTTGAAAAGAGATGAATTGGTGGTGACTTAATACAGGTTTATAAGATAATCACAGGAAATGTTAAATTAGGCTATAAAACGTTTTTCAAAATACAACCACCAACAAGAACAAGAGGACACAGCTACAAATTAACTAAAGAAAGGTCCAGATTGGATATTAGGAAATATTTGTTAAGTCAGAGAGTGATGAATGCTTGGAATGCATTGCTCCAGGAGGTAGTGGAGGCAGGGACAGTTAATGCGTTTAAGAATAGATTGGATGCGTATAACTTTTAGAGCAGGGTAATGCAAATATAACTTGCTGTATACAGACTCTGATGAGTCTTCTAAACCAGTATGAAGACGCTAAGTTAAGTTATGACTGAAGGCAACTCAGGATGCAGGCAATTCTGGTTACACCTCCCTTAAGACCAGGGGTAACTTTAATTAAAACTTGTGGGATTCAATAGTCCACCGTTTCTGCTCTTCGCTTTGAGAGGTGAGTGCTTCACCTCTTGACCACAGTGACCCCAGAAGACTCTGCAGAGTTTGTAGACAACCAGCATTACACTCTAGTCGTGTAGTTTTGTCACAAAGTGATCAGCAGATGATTGGGATGTTTATGTCCCCAAAGTCACCCCTGCACAGTCAGGCTAGCGCTGTAGGGGTCTGGGCTGATGGATCTGGGATTATCATTGTCTTTCCTGATCAGAGCGCCAGTACTAATCAGGGACGATGGTTTCACTAGTTTTGCTTGACTCCATACCACACGGCCTGCCTACACCCTATGTTGTTTACTTGGAAATTTGCTGCCCTTGAAATGTGCATTATACGCTCTTCTTCTACACTGAGGGTGTAGAGGTTATTTCTGTATTGTATGTACTATTAATTTATAATATTTGCAATCAAATTTTTTGCCGATTGTGTCTTTGCATTATGGAGGGGACGCCTCCTTTTGACTTTCCTGTTGCCCACATTTTGATAGAAATTTCATTACCTTTCGAATGTTTACCGAGATGGCAGCGAACAACCTTTTCGATTTTCAACTGCTAATGGTTCTTTTACATTCACAGTGTGTACATGGGACCTTCAGTTTTATTGTGTGTCTCAAATAGGACCAGACCCCGACCTCACTTTCCTTGAGACTAACAGAAGCTTGAAATTTATGGGATTCAAACATCCACTTTTTTTTGCTTTTGTTTATTTCTTGAGAGGCTTTACCAGTCACACTCAGCTATAAGCACCCCTAAAGATACTTCTTATCATGTAGTATTGTTGCTTTCAAAGCTGCTCAAATCTTAGTCTTTTTAATCATGATAAAATTTCTCCAGATAGCGAAGCTGTAATAAAAAAAATGGAAATGCATCTTTTCAATGTAGTGCAATGCAGAGTTCCTCAGCAGACTTGCCATTACATGAATGACATTGTTGCTGCCTATCTTGTTTGCCAGTTACTGTAATACATCCTGTTTCCAACTGCACGATGTGGACATGATGTAAAGTCTTGGTCATAATATTAGGTTTCCCTAAAAATTGGGGAGTCAAATCTAGTGTTGGACCTATGCATCAACAAATCAAGTAATGGGGTAAGTGATGTTCAGTTAAAACAACACATAAACAGTTGTTTTGTTATACTTCAGTGTACTTAGAGAAAGAAAGAACAAGATAAATAGATTTCATTGAAGCAAATAATTCCAAAAAATTGTTCACTGCATGTTTATTGCACATATTCTGAAACAAAATTTTGTAACATGGCATTATGTGGAATAAGGTAAAAATGCCAGTGAGCTGAAATATGAAGATGATAAATGTTACAAATTTTTGTGAGATGGGTGATTGTATATAGTGATATGAGTATTTAATGTGTAAAGGAAGCAGGATTTGAGTTGGTATTGATATCAACTCAACCATTTTACAGTAAAGAAGGTGAGTGTATATAGTGATATGAGTATTTAATGTGTAAAGGAAGCAGGATTTGAGTTGGTATTGTTATCAACTCAACCATTTTACAGTATAGAAGGTGAGTGTATATAGTGTTATGAATATTTAATGTGTAAAGGAAGCAGGATTTGAGTTGGTATTGTTATCAACTCAACCATTTTACAGTATAGAAGGTGAGAGTACCATCACTTGTAAATACTGACAATAAGACATCTGAAATCCTGGAATGAAAATTGAGAACCTTAAAAAGTGGGCAAGGGTATCTACATCAAGCATAATAATTCAAACATTATAACCAGAAGAAGTAAGTTTGGGAAGATAGGGACATAAACATAGATGGGAAATGCTTACTCATCTCATGTTCGCTGATGATATAGTCATCCTCAGCCCCTTCTTTCACTAACATTAAAGATGTCCCGCTGTTTTGAAAATACAGATTTACCAACCAAGTGGTGCGCATGCCGGTTAGCAAATGGACAGGTAGAATGACATCGTGGTGATCCTACATCAGACGCCTTTGCAGGCGACTGAGGTTAAGAGATGGCCTGAAGGAGGCCCTGTGCCCAACATGATACATTAAGGCAAAAGAGCAAAATGAGTTTATTTGACTACCTGGCATCAGACACACCTTCCTGATTTAAAAATGATAAAGAAAAGGTGACCAAAACAAGCATGACATACTGTCAGTCTAAAATTTAGATGTAAGGGCTATAAAGAATAGGTATTTTATTTATATAGTTTTAAAGACTGCCACATGCAGTTTACCACATCATGTCAGATAATCATATATTCATGTGTTCCAGATTTTTGAGGAGAGAGCAAGCCTTGTTATGAAATGGGTAAGTGACAAAATAAATGGAAACTCTGAGGCCAGTAAATAAACACATATTTTTTATGACAACAATCGAAAACTGGAATGCGAGTATTCTTCTTCTTCATACGCTGGTTACAGCAATATACGTTGCACTGTTTTATTTTGTTATGCCTGTGGCTCAGTGCATCCGATTTCAACAGGCGTTTCTGTAGGGATGCCCTCCTTAGCCTTTGGCTGTCCCCAGCCTATCTGCAAGGCAGCAGTTGTTTTTGGTCAGAGTTGTCTCTCTTAGGGAAGTTGTCTTGCAGGACTATCGAGTCTTCCCCACTTGTGTCTATAGGGTGTGGCTATGATATGATGGACTATGTACTAGTTTGTACTATCCCGGAAGAGAGAGGCAGTCCAGTGTGACTGTGTGTCAGGATCGTCACGTCCTGCCAGAAACTTAGCATATGCATGTGAGTGGGGTATCTCTTTGCTCCCTTTATTTTCTCAGCTCATCTGCAGTGATGGCACGCCTAGCATTCCCCGCCACCTGGGAGGTTGTCACAATAGGGCAGAGGTGCAATGTCTGCTGGCCTGCATCTCTTCTGCGTCCATTGGGATGACTGATAGCAGACAGAGATAAAGAGCGAGGCAGGAGTGCATTTAACTAGGGGACAAGCCTGGTCATGGCACGGAGATGTTGTCCACTTGGTGTGCGGACATATCTCATGATCAAGGGCTGAGTCTCAACAGTTCACAGTGTGGTGGCTGCTCTACTGCTTACGACACCCCGACCGAGACCTAAGTCTTCTACTAGTGGTTTCACACCTCATCGCCGTATGGGGTGAATATCGAGTAGCTTCCCGCCCGCTTTGATCGGCAGACACCACTTTCTGCGGCTCGACCGGGTCGGGCTTAGACGCGAGCCCCAGGTCCCAACCATATCATAGCCTCCCATCGCAGTGGTGCTGAGATTTAGGGCGTGATTCCGGCTTAGAGGTGTTCATCCGTAATCCCTAATATGGTAGCCTCGAACCATGGGCTTATCAGCCTAGCACGTGGACCAAATGTCTGCAACCTGCGATTCCTCTTGAATTGAGCAGGATTACCGTAGCAATGCCCTGTCATTAGTAGGGTAAAACTGACCTGGCTTCCGAGGGTCTAATTCCAGCACACGTTCCCTATTAGACCCAACAAAAGTGCTCTCAGTCTGTCAGTCATTTTACAGTTTTGGCGTGTTAAGTCAAATTAAGTCGCAGGCTCCACTCCTGGTGGTGCCCTTCCGTCAATTCCTTTATCGAGCAGTGGTTGCGAGGAATGCAAGTATTCAATCAGGCAGGTCATTACCCTGTTCAATTAGTCAATAGCTATTCTCTTGTTCTGCAAATCCAAATGGTCTGGAATTAGAAGGTGCCTTTACATGTCTTCAATGGTTTGCATTTTAAACTGTCATTAGGCTATTAATCAGTTACCATTGCATCAGGATAGTGAGATTTTTTGCAAATATTCTAAGGTCTGACACTGACTTATGCTTTAATTAGATTTACATTATCACCAACTGCATTCTTTCATTCTGAGCTACCTCGATACAGTGACAAGATGTGTTAGTCAAGATGCTGGGGGTAGCATGGGATGCAGATTTATTTTTATCTGGTTTACTCCTGGACTTACTAGATCTGGTATGTAGGTAGGTGACAAAGGCCCACCGCGTCAACAGTCCATCAACACGATGATTGGCAGTCCCTAACTGCATGCAATGAGGACGATGTTTTAATAATTTGACATAGTCAGTTGGTGCATGGACAGCTGGCTAGAAAGGATCATGATGGAAAGGGTTGTTTCACATCCTTGATATCCTGCTTTAAGAGTTGGTGAGTGGGGATGTCGTTGGCAAGGCGGGCCACATGTCCAAACAGGGCCAAATGACAATGGTTTAGCCTGGTAGGTATGCCTTTACGGTCTATTCATCAGGTAACTTTGTCTTTTAGACTCAATAATACCAGTGAATCTCAAGAATGCACCTCTGGCTGTCACTGTGGGAGGCTTCAATGCACTTCTGCAGAATAGTCCAGGTTTTGGTATAATGCATGGGGATCATACAAGCTATCTAGATTCATAGCTTGGTTTTCAGTGAAAGTATCTACTGGTTCCAGACTCGATGCAAGGTGTTCATAGAGACGGCAGCCAGACCAAGTCTTCGAATGATGTTTTGGTGGCTTCGCGCATAGAAATTTTATTTACTGCCCAAGTAAATGGAGTGGACCTGCCATGGACAATAATTTCTTTTTTATCGTGTTGCAGCCAAGTTTGTTGTATCTTGGTTTGTTCCCATGGGATGTGTAGATTAAATCTAGATGTAAGTCTTCTAGGTGCTCCAGTGGATTTATCAGTCCCTGAGGGCGGGAGCCTCCATTATCTGCGTAGGGAGATCGGTGACACTCAGCTATCCGACAGTGACTTCTACCTTGTGCATCTCCAGCTGATCGAGGATCCAGTCCATGGCATGACGGAACAATGCTAGGGCAAGGACACATCCCTGCCAGACACCGGATGATGTAGAGAATCTGTCAGAGAGATTATGAACCAGGAGGACTCTTGCTCCAGTGTTGCAGTGCAGCTGCTTGAGTAGCAATTGCAGTGTGCTGAGATCTCACATTTGTTTTAAGGTATTCCACAGGGCAGAGCTGTCCACAGAGTAAAATGCACACTTGAGGTCAACATAAGCAACGTAGAGTGAACAGTTGAATTCCCGGTGTATCAGCTGAAAGATAAACTGTATGATAATGAGAGAAACCTGATACTGACCACCAACTTTATGATGTGATTGTTTGAGAGTGAATGAATAAGAAGTATATAAGTAATATTATCCAGTCTGATAAATAAGAGAAAACATTTTATTTGTCTGAACACAGGCTTGATCATCATTTCCAGACTTTTATTTACATTTTTATATTCGTTTGATTTGTCAGATTTATGCACCAAATTTTTGTAAATTACAAAACCAATAAAAAGTATCAGCAGAAAGTGCCTCGTCAAACTGTGTATTTAGAGGAACAGATGGCCGACCGGTCTAGATACTGGTTTCCCAGTATGGATTCCATGGATTCAAAGCATTGTTAAGGCAGAGTTTTAATTTTTAAAATCAGGAGTGACTTCAGAGGCAAATTACCTTTATTCTTCTACTCTATAAATTCCATGAGTTGACTCCAGCAATTGGAATAAGCAGTCTAATTGTAGAAATGAAATTTTAAAACTCTGTTGTCAATCTGTGAAAACTGTAGTTAATTTTGTGTAGAAGAAGTAGTTGTAATTAAATTTTCCTTCATGCAGTTTCACAAATGGAATGACGACCAGCGGAAAAAAATGTTTGAAGAGTTGGTGGGCATCAGCAAGAGTAAGCAGTTGGGATATGCTAGAGAACTGATTGACAGTCGTGTACCATGTCCCAAAGATGATTTCACCAGATTCCTACCACGGGTCATCTCACTGTATATTTTGTCATATCTGGATGCGAGGAGCTTATGCAAGTGTGCACAAGTGAGTGTGTTTAATAACCTCAGAAAGTTAGATTACCAATGTGGATACTGAACCCAATGTTTGGACATAAAGAACAGAACCTTTTAACTTTGTCAAACAAACATGTCATAAAAGATGGTTATGACAAACAAGTCTTTCATATATGTCTACTTATACAAAGTGGTAACATATAGTAATGGCATACTAGGCAATTCATGATGGTCATACCTGAGTTCAAAGGTTAGACATTAAACAAGACAGAAATACCTTCATGTAGTGATTTCTGGAAACCATGCTAGAATTACCTGGCAGATCAGTTGTGGAGTAACATTTCAGCTCCATTGTAGCCACAGGTCTTCAACAAATACACAAGTTCTCATGTCCTGGGCCACCCATTCCAGATCTGTCTAGGTCTTCCTTGCTTCCTTTATGGTTTCATCAAGCTCTCTTTTGTGTGTGTGTTAAAGTCTACCTCTTCACCTCTAACTTTTAGGATGGATTCCAGAACAGAGACTGTCTTGTAATGCTATATCAGTTGATTTCCTTAATGTGTGTTCTATCCAGCATGTTGTGTTGCACTGATATTTGGTTATTTCTAATGTGATCTTTTGTCATTTCAATATCTCTATTCTGCAGAGGCACCCATTTATGAAAGTATGTAGCTGTTTCATTGTTTTTGTTTTTCTCCATGTTTCAGAACCATATACAAGAATGGACTTTACATCTGAGTTGAAGATTTTTATTTTTGTGTTTGATTTAATATCTTTTGATTTCCATAAGTTTCCCAATTCTATGAAAACTCTTCTCGCCATTTGTGTTCTCTGTTTGATATCCTTATCTGCACCTTCAACTTTGTCTATATTTCTACTAAGATATATGTATGATACCAAATCCTGTAGGAGTGTATTTCTCAACACAATCTGGTTTCCAGTAGTTGCATTTATTTTTTGTAATCTCTGTCTTCTCTTTATGTATTCACAATCCCAATTTCTGCGACCTTTCATCAAATGTATTTATTTTATTTTGCATCTGATAGCAGTCATGGAACAGAAGAACCAAGTCATCTGCAAAGTTCAGATCATCAAGTTGTTTTGTCAAATTCCATTCTGGTTGGTTGACGTAGCCATTAGACTAGACTTTCTGAAGAGACATAACCCTGAGGTACATAACGGAAAACTACCCAAGCATGGACTGGACCCATGCATACACCGACGGTTCTGTAACAAACACATCACAGAACAGAGGGGCAGGGGTATTCCTGAGCCCACCAAATGGTAGAAAAATAATACTGTCATTGGCAACTGGAAAAGTTTCAAGTAATTTCAGAGCGGAGGCAGAGGCACTGAGGGCTGCAGTAGAAGCAATGCTCACAGGCGAAAGCAATGAAAGCCAGATAGTCCTGTTTACAGATGCCCTGGCCGTAGTTACAGCACTAAAAAGCCAGAAAAATACAGAACTTAATGATTTAAGAGCAGTACTCTGTCATCTATGCCAGCAGTCCGCACCAAAAAGAGTAGTGGTACAGTGAGTTCCATCCCACTGTACCATCCAAGGCAATGAGGAGGCAGACAGACTGGCAAAAGAAGGTGCAAGACTACCACAACCAGATTCTAGTGTGACCTACAAAGAGTCCAAAGGGCTTATTAGGGCCAGATACATGGCTAAATGGGAAACAGAACATACTGGCTACACAAAAAATGATGCCTATTACCAGTTTAACAGAAGAGAGCAGATCATGGTCTCCAGACACCGCACAGGCCACAACAGACTTAGGTACCACCTATTCAATAAACTGAAGATTGGTGGCACTGACGAATGCACTTGTGGTTCAGGGAAAATGACTGCTGAACATCTGCTGCAAAACTGCCCAACATACGAGGACCAGAGAAAGCACATGTGACCATCACCAGTGGCAACACTAGACAAGCTCTATGGCAGTGTCGACAGCCTCAGGATGACCGCTGCTTTCTTCAAACAAATACAGGTTGACATCTGACAGCGTACGGAGAGGAAGAAGACTAGACTTTCTGTGTCCATGGTCAGTGGGAAGAGAAATGTTGATAAGAGACATTCCTGACAAATACCAGTTTATATCTGAAAGGGCCCTGAAAGCTGATCTTCATGGAAAGCTTTATTGCATATCCTCATACATCATCTTTATTGTCACAATGTCAACTGTATTTGCTGTGAGATTTTGTTAAATCTCTGGATACATTGCCATTGAAAAACATACTGCAGTATAATTAGTTGTTAAATTTGTCCACTCTAAGGTGAGTGTATAAACTAAGCTGTGATAAATTAAAATCTTGTACTGTATCAGAATATATTTCTGTAACGTTTACTTAAATTTGTTTTATCGTTACACTAGATGGTGCTAGGAAGACGTACACACCATCTTAACCGGTCGATACTGGAATAGGATCAGTCATATCCGAAGAGGAGAACCTGGCACCCTCACCATGATGTAGACCCCAGAGGGAAGAGGAGAGGCCAACCTAAGACAACTTGGCGAAGAACTGTAGAAGCCGAAATGAAAATCACAGATCAGAACTAGGATGCCATAGAAAAGATGACTGCAAACTGCGCAAAGTGTAGAGAACGTTACTGCCCTTAAAGACACCACCAGCTGTGATGGTCACTGACCATTTTGCCAGTGACTGATCAAGGATCTAAGAAAATGGTGCTGGGAGTGGCTCTGGGCCACATTGAATACATTTTTTTGGTGCTGTCAGTGGCTCTCAGTAGTGAATATGTTAATGAAGTCTATAACACAACATACCCAATGGCAGTACATCTATGGAACTATCTTGACATTTTACCTATAGGAATCCTGGTTTAATGTTTAAAGCTTGACTTTCCAATTAATTTTGAGCTAAAATATTTGCAGGTGTGTTGGTACTGGAGATACCTAACAGAGCTTGATCAACTGTGGATGCCTAAATGTTTGCATTTTGGATGGTACTTAGCCTTTACTCCCAGCCCATATGAGAATGGAGTGTGGAAAAGAAACTTTATTGAACAGTTTAAAATCATACAGGCAATACTACCTAAGGTGAGAATGAATATTTACTTACTTAGTCGCATCTCTTCTACTATGAGGTGTATGAGGTCTTTTACTCTTTCTTGTGCATTATAGTTTCTAAAAGATAGAGTTACTATCTGTGCCCAGGAAGATATTAAATAGGGACATACAGCTGCCAAAGACAGATGTGTTGGGCCGAAAGGTGCAAATATCTCAGTCAAGCTGTAAACTAGCGACACAGTGCATTCCATTTCTCTCGACCACATCCTGCTGGTTGCAAAGTCCTGTTCAGGGCTTTGGAAGCGGGAGATTAAGAACGAACGAAGAAGAAGGGGCAAACTGGAAAGACTGAAACATGTGACTGACATTCAACTCTGGGAAGTACAGATCAACTTTTGTCATAATAAATTAAATGAGTTGAAAATAGAATGACAGAGATGCCCCTTATCAACCATTCTCTTTCTGTCATTGACCAGGTGATGCACCTGATCACAGAGTAGATCTCAAGAGGAATAACATGGACATTGCTGTCAACATGGGAAGACTTGGAATATGCAGATAACATTGCACTATTTACACATTCACATTCCACAGATAGCTGAACGACTGAGTGTATATAGCATACAAGTGGTCGGAACACTTCTATCAAGAAGACAGAACTCATGGCACTAAATGTAATTAAAGCATAACAATTAAAATATGGAATAAAGAACAAGCAGAGACGGACACATTTACACACTTGGCAAGCACAGTTATGCCTTATCGAGGAACAGAAAAAGACATCAAAAGCAGAATTAACACAAACAGAGTATATAATTTTTTTTTAATTTTGAAGTCTTCACAGTAGATCACAAACACCAAGCTAAGAATGTGCGAAATTTGTTTACTTTCTGTGCTTTTTTGTGGTTTAGAATGTTGAAGAGTAACAAGAAAAGAAATGTCCAAATTATCATCTTTCAACACAACTAGATGGGGAAAGATCCATAGAATTCTTACCTGACACTATCACCAACCAAGAACTACTTATGAGGAGAATCCAAGAAGATTTATCATAATCTGTCGACACTGGAATTGGATCAGCCATGTTCTAGGAAGAGAGTCTGACACTACCTCCAGAACCACCAAACTATGGCCTCCATTTGGGAAGGCAAAAGGAAGGCTCACCTAGGACACCTTGGCAAATAACTATAAAAGCAAAAATGGACATCATGAGCCAGAACTGGGGCGCCACACAAAGAATGGTCTAAAAGCAGGTGAAGTGCAGGAAGTTTGTTACTTCCCTTAAACACTTCATCAAGCGTGATGATCATTGACCCCTTTGCCAGTCATTGGCCAAGGATTTAAGAAGAGGAGAATAAATCTTTCATTGGTTAGTAAATAGTTTTCACTTTTTGTTCTTAATGTAAAATTTCAAATTTTTGTGTTTTGTCATGTTGTCCACTTTTCATTATATACATAGTATTAACGAAATTGCTATTGCCGAGAGGTAAGTTTCTCTCTGGAGACTAAAGTACAAAACACTGTGTTTTGTAATTTAGCAAGTTTCAATCATTCCTTGGTCTCAAGAGAGATGAGATTTGGACCTAGTCCTATCAGAGATGGACAATAAATTTAGAGGTCCCATGAACACACTGTGCACGTAAAAAGAACCCATGGCAGTTTGGCAGTTCAAAATTGAAAAGAACTGAAGATAATTAAATTTCTGTCCAATAGTGACTTGCATAAACGCCAAAAGGAGGCAACCCCTCCATCATGCAAAGACACAATAGGCCATCACCTGTTTGTCTGCATTATCGAATGGAAATATAAACAAAGACCTATACACCCTGAAGGGGTAGAAGACAAATGACTAAGTGAACGGAGAGAGAGCATGAGGCTAACAACCAGGGCCTATTAGAGGGAGGTACATTGTACCTGGACCTAAGGTACAATAGGGAGTCTGGGAGTCAAGGTATTAAATGTAACTTATATTACACGTCATTCCACTACTACTATTACTGATGATGGATGGACAGTTGAGGATGGCGTCAAAATGCTACACCAAACACTCCAAAATTTTGACATCAGAAGGACAGAGAAAATGCTACAGCAATTTCTTGAAAATGTCTCTGTAAAACTTCAATATTGGCATCACCTCCTGGGAAGATGTTTGTACAGAATCATTTCACCTGGCACGTTAGTGTCACACAAGGCACCAATGGTTAGAGTCGATATGTCTGTCAAGACTACAGAGAAAACTTTCATACTGTTTCCGGGACATGCAGATTTTAAAGGCAATGAGAGAATTGACAGCTTGGCAGGCACAGCAACGGTTGCGAGCGGCAGATCAATGGACCGAGTCAATATCCTAAATGACATTGAGGAAATCGGTCAAAAAAATGATTTGGAAGTCGATCCCGAGTCTACGTCCTGGGCGCGATTGGTTGAATTGGGCGTGAAACAAGGGGTGGCAAGGTATAAACACCATACAGGGATCAAAAGACGGTTGATCAACTAGCACCAAATCGGAACTGTCATCACGTTCTGGGGAAGATACTGAGGATGACATCTGAGTGCTTATGCACTTGTTCCTTATGCAATTTTGTTTTTTTGCATTTGCCTATTTCTTTAATCTTCAAGGCGGCGTGCATTGCACAGGAGTTTTTATTTTGCGCCTGTCGGCCCAGTTCATCCGACTTCAGCGTGCATTTTATGTAAGGGTCTGCTTCCTCCTGCATTTTCTAAGGGTTTGCTTCACCGTGGTAATGGCCGGTGCTGTGATGGGGATCAAACCCAGCACCTTCGGATTGTGAGCCATGCCACTTAACCACTAGCCCACACCATCCCCGTTCCGTGTGCAATGAAGATGATCTGATGACTAACTATCTAACTAAGGTGCTCAGATTGCAGAGCATAGCTTCAATGCTGAGTCTTAGAGAAAGTGTGCAGCAGAAAAAACAGAATGGATGACAGCCGACATCTTACATGTGTGCTCCGAGTGCGGCAGGGTACTACTACTGTGACAGAGCCTTGCCTGTTATGCAATCAAGTACTAATCCAGAAATCTAATCATGTAATCATTACTATAAAATTGCAAATTTTAGATTGCAAGCTTATAATAAAAATGCCAGCTATGGTGGAGATCCTGTGCCTCATTTAGAGTTGACTGAATAAATCAAAAAATAAAAGTCAAATTAATAACAATTAATCAAATCAATCAAATTAATAAAATCAATAAATAAAATCAATCAGGTGAATCTATTGAATCAATCAAATAATTTATCAAATCTAGCAGTCATTGTCCCAAAATAAGAAGAAAAGAGTAACTTGTGGAATAGTTTGAACAAATCAGGTTTTTATTTTCATTTCAGAACCCACCTGTGACAGAAATGAAAAAACTAAAGCTAGATGGGAAATATAGTGAAAAATCAGGGAAAGGCAAGAAGTCTGGCCCAGCTCCATGGAGAGGTTCTGACCCTGTGCCCAAGGACACATGGAGATTCAATTATCTCAATAATGATGAGGTGCTGGAACATGTAGCAAAATTGTAAGTGGAAGCTTAGAAAAAAATGTAGCAAAAAATAACTTATTAATACAAATCAATCAATTAAAATCTTTTCAGCTCCCTATTGGACATCATTTGCTCTTTCTGTCTTATCAAGTGATAGTATGTTGTGCTTTGAAAAAAAGATGTGTTTATATTCTATGATGATAACGAATGTGACTCACAAGACCAATCCGAGCAGAGAAGCGTCTTCCGTGGCATGTGCAAGGAAAATCAGGACTGTTTCCATCATTGCATGGTGTGGTGTGCCTTTTCAAATGCTGAGTCCATAACCTATCTGCAATCATCTTCTTTGTCTTCCTCTTCTTATTCTGCGTTCATTCTCAATATCCAAGCCCTGCAAGTAGCAGGATGTAGTCCGGGGAACAGAATGTGTTATGTAGCTAGTTTACAACTTGACCTCGATATTTGCACTTTTCAGTCTGGCACATCAGTTTTTGGCAGGGTTTGTCTTCAGCAGGTCTCCTTTGTCTGTATTTCATTCTTGATCTTGTCTTTCCATGCAACACGATCTATGGTGTTTTGTTCCCATGATTCCAAGTTGATCATTCATATCCTGCTTGCACACATCATTGTACCAAAGTAGTGGTCGAACCCGAGACCTTTACCACCTCCCAGAAAGCCAATGTGGATTCAGAGCCGGAAGAGGAACTGTGGACATGATTTTTGCCGCTCGCCAAGTACAAGAGAAGTGTCAAGAACAAAATCAGGCCTTGTACACCACATTTATTGATTTGACAAAGGCATTTGATACAGTAAACTTAGTCATTTGTCTTCTACTCCTTCAGGGTGTATAGGTCTTTGTTTATATTTTGATATATATCAGGAGGGCAGTGGATGATAATGTCTAAGTTTGGCTGCCCCAACAAGTTCATAACAATGGTAAAACAGCTACACGAAGGCATGTGTGCTCGTGTACTGGACAGCGGTGCAATCTCTAAAACGTTTCTGGTATCAAATGGAGTAAAAAAAAGGATGTGTACTCGCCCCGACTTTGTTCAGCATGATGTTTACGGCCACGATGACAGGCGCCTTCAGATCACTGGAGCTTGGAATACCCATAAAGTACCGCACAGATGGCAAATTACTCAATCCCAGAAGAATGAAGGCCAAAACCAAAGTGGCTGGCGACATAATCAGGGAACTTGTATTTGCTGACGACTGCGCTCTAATGAGCAACTCAGAACTGAACATGCAGGTTGGAATGGACCAGTTCTCTGCCGCATGCGAAAATTTTGACCATAAATGCAAAAAAAAACAGAGGTCATGTACCAACCAGCACCAGGCATGCCGTACACAAAACCAGAGACTATAGTCAGCGGAGCAGTCGCTGAATGCTGTAGACAAATTCACATATCTGGGCAGCACGCTGTCGAGATCTGTCAGCCTAGACGATAAGGTGGCAAGCAGAATAGCAAAGGCCAGCGCAGCCTTTGGTAGAATGCGCTCGATGGTCTGGGCACGTCGTGGCATCAGCGTCAAGACCAAACTCAAAGTCTATTGTGCAACCATCATTCCAACCCTACTATACTCTTGCGAAAGCTGGACTGTATACTCTGGACATGCAAGGAGGTTAAACCACTTCCACACAGGTTGCCTGAGGCGAATATTCCTCATCCGATGGCAAGATCGTGTCACTGACATCGAGGTACTCTCGAGGGCTAACATGCCCAGCATACATGCACTGCTAGAGAAAGCACGACTAGGATGGGCCGGACACCTCATCCGTATGTCAGACGAGCGGCTCCCAAAAAAGCTTCTCTATGGCGAGCTGAGAGAGGGATGTCGCGAGAGAGGGCGCCCAAAGAAACGTTTTAAAGACGGTCTGAAGGACTCACTTAAAAGTTGCCAGATAGACATCGATACCTGGGAATGTCTTGCGTAAAACAGATCTGACTGGAGAAGCGCAGTCCAATCGGGTGTAGCTGCCGGTGAAGATGACCGTGTTGTGAAAGCCCAGAGCAGACGCGAGACGCGAAAATCTCGAGCAGCGGGAACACCATCCCCTTCTACAAACCTCGTGTGCCCGATATGTAGCAGATGTTTTCGTGCCCGCATTGGCCTGTTCAGCCACATACGCACCCATACCCAACAGGGAGATCTGTAACAAGGATGATGTCGGCGGTCCTCATCGACAACGATGGACAGCTATTAGATTAGAGTAGAATTCCCCATAAAGAAAATCCTTTGGTATTCTGTCACCCTCCATCCTCCAAGTGTGTTTTAGCCTTCGAGGACTCAGCCATCTGCGTCTTTGAAAACTGGATAAGACAATAACATTGCTTGTTCACTTCAATATCTCTGCATTGGTGATCTTGTCCTGCCAATAAACTCACAAGAATCTGCACAGCCAACTCTCCTGGTGCATGTTAGTAAACCATGTATCACCATAAGGAAAGGTGCTGAGAACACAGGCCTGTTAAATAAAGATTTGTATTTTAACAGTGAGCTTTTTTTTTCTCCCAGACCCTTTTTTATTAGTCTGTTCATTGTTGTTGCTGCCTTGCCTAGTCTGATTTTGATTTCTTGGTCCAAGGATAGTTCATTATTGACTGAGGATCATGGTTAAATAAAGTGATCAACTACCTTGAGCTCCACATCATCATTGGAGATTACTGGTGCCTTATTAGCACCCTGCACCATAACTTGTCTTCTTTTTGCTGATTGTTAGTCCAAACTCACAGCAGGCATCAGAAAAGGCAGATAGTAAGCTTTGTAGTTCAGGTCTAGCTCTGAGTGAGTTAGAGCAAGTACACAAACTTATTTAACTCCACACTTGATTACAAACTCCACTAAGGATGCACTGCCAAAGGTGATGGTGCCTTTTATGCAAGCGTAGAACGACTCTGTGAAACATGTCTTTAATAAATACATGCCAGATCATCAAATGTTGACCTGCTCATATCTGTTGAAGTTTTTATGACTAAAGTTTCTACCTATAATGTGGAGTAGCTAGCCTCATGTCCAAGCCTCCACAGCGGCCTTTATATTTTGTTTGTATCTGGTGTGAATGGCTGAATCTTATCAAAGAATGTTCCTTGAAAAATATGGAATAAATATTGCTGCATAAAATATTAATGTATAAAAATTCAATTCTGAATCTAAAGAAATGAAATTCACTTCCTCAATAATGCTTTCAAAATAAAATTGAAAAAGTTTTTGTATTACAACAGTGAAAGAAAAAAATAGCAGCAAGGATTAAAACCATCAACCTGTAAAATTCTAAATCTAGCACTACATTCTTTTCATTCTTATCAAATAAGCTATCGTTGCTGATACATTTATGAAAATATTTGTTGTGAAATTGCATGGACATCAATTGACAGATTAGATGTCACATGTTATCTTGACTAGTTTTTGGTAAGGATGTGTTGTGGAGAAATTTTCATCTCACAGAAAACTTTTATTTATTTAGAAAATATTTTTTAAGTGACCATAAACATCTCACTTTATTTAATAATAAATGACAATTTAGATTTCAATCTGACATTTTTATCAACATATAATATATTTGGTACTAAGACCAGCGTTTGGTTTCTGTTTTGGCACATTGACGGACAAACGTATTTGGCTGTTTTGGTATATTGACTGACAAATGTCAAACAGTAAGAATTATGAGTGTTGATTGTGGGTATGGGATCCTTCTGCACAGTTAACCTATCAGTATCTTGAAGATGAAGTGTTAGAGACTTCATTGTAAAAGTCCAGAGTTTATTTATCTTCTTCTTCGTCGATCTCAAACTCCCGCTACTGAACCCTGAAAAGGGCTTTGCGAGCAGTAGGATGTTGTCCAGATAACGAAATGCGTTGTAGTTTTCAGCATGACTGCAATTTTTGCACCTTTGGGTACGATGCATGCTACTTCAGCAGGCAAGCTTATTTATGAGGTAGAGTTGCCAGTTCCCTTTCTCACTGTCTTTCGTCCTTCACTAAGATTATGCCAGGTCCTCATTTAACGCTGGATTGAGTTGAACCCTTACCTTTTTCTGTGTAAAACAAGTGCTCTACTACTTTGCTAATTAGACATTTAGGTATTTATGACTTAATTTAGCTAGGCAATCCCCTTTCACGCCTGAGAGGTTTCCAGGGAAAACAGAATAGGGTCACTCTTCATTCCTTGCATTACTTAAGAAGTGACTCAAGAACGTTGTACATGTGGTTAGCAACCTCACCATGTAAGAACTATACTATAAAACTGCACTGCAAATGACTGGAATAGGGCTTTCCTAAAAACATTGGTTAAAGGAGCCAAATGTAGTGTTGGACCAAGGTTCAAATGACTGGATTTAAATTTCCCTAAAAACTTGTTAAATCAATCAATCATAAACTTGACTAATCCCTGTAGAGCATAGGTCCTCAACAAACACCTGTCAAATCTTCTTATTATGTCATCTGAGCCAGTTATGTCTACATCTTGCCTGCTGCTTTGATATTTGCATCTAGCTCCCTCTTCCATGAGGTCTCAGCCTTCCTCTATTTCTCTTACCTTGTGGATTTCAGAATGGAGACAAAATGCTATCAACTGGTTTCCATAATGTGTGATCTATCCAGCATCATCGCTTCTCCGTATTTCAAGCTCCACTGGTATTTGTGTAATAGCTGGTTAGTGTAAGCCAAATCTAGTGTTGGACATATGCTTCAACAAATGGAGTGGTGATAAGAAGAAGCCCTTTCAGTCACAGATTGAGATCTTTTTATTATCTCAGGGAGTCAAATCACACACATTCGGGTAGGAGAGGCTCAATAGTCCAGTAAAACAGTTGTCCTAGTAGAGTAATCTCTAACAACAAGTAAATACTGCTTTGCAGGTAGCCAGGGGACAGCCAAGAGTTAGGGTAGCAGTCCCAAAGATGTATTGCTTCTTTTTCTTGTGATCGCATATTTGATGTTTATAATATCAGATGAATTCCCATTATGAATTAGATCATTGCTTGGAGCGCCTCTTTAGCTCTGCACAATTTTGAGTTTGGTGTTGAATCGATGGGGCAGTGTATCTTCCTAAACCGGTTGTACACAAGACAGTCCTGTAATACATGCTTAGCAGTGTATTCACTCATCCACATGTGCATAGTGGTGAAGCAAAGAGACGAAGCTTGTACATATGTTTGTTCAGTCTGTTGTGGCCTGTCCTGAGGTGAACAATGGTGATCTGTCCCTGCAGGTCAAAGGTGTGATAGTCATTGTTGGGAGTAACATAAGACTCACAATTTCTCTTTAGCCTGTCATGCCCAAGCTTACCTCACCTACAAGTGGTGGACCCATTGTTCTCAGTAGGTTGGGAGGTTTTAATCCCTGGCATGTGACAGCAGATTTGACTCTGGTGCACTCTTGCTTTCCTTAGCCAGTTGGGACAGGGATAAATCCACATTCCCAGTGAAGAACTGCCAACGTCAGCAATACTGCACCAGAAGGCACACTGAAAACTACAGCATCATGCAACTTTCTGTATATTCTTTGTATGGATGACTTCACAGCGAAATTGCATGCTGAAGACTGATGCACTGAGCCGCACCCTTCCCTCTCACAGGCAGACCAACTCACCTGATAAAGAGACATGACTTTGTTGGACTTATTGATGTAGATGTCTGATGGCAAATGAGGAAATAGAGCTGAAATCTCACTCACACACACACACAAATGTATTGTATTGTTAATTTTTTCAGACGGCAAAGAAAAATATATGGAGTATCAACAGATGACATAGTCAAAAATGCTCGTAGTAAAGTCAACACAGGAAGTAATATACTCAACACGTTAACGAGATCAAAGTCGCTAACAGTGAGTTGTTTGTTTGTTGTTTAACTTAATTTGCAAGTTTTTTTTTAAACAACACCAAGGCATTTGCCAGTATGACACTCAGATTGATAACAATAATACCAATGTAACCTCCAAAACATGTCATAAAAGGTCAAGATAGTCCCACAGCAGTAATTGCTGGTTGGTAAATGATGTATTAGCAATATTTTTTAAATGAGACGAGGTAGGATGGCGAGTTCTCTTTTTCATTTTCTAGCTGTAAACCAGGTACTTTTGTCATGAAAAGTGAGTACTGTACCACTATGCAAATCAGCTGCTCAAGCATGTTGTAGAAGACATTTAAAGAGCTAAAAACCTCAACATGTAATATGATTCTATCGAAACCATAACTCCAAATATGTAGATGCAGGCTTCCTGTAAAAAGACCAACTGTAGCTGTGGCTAGTCCTTTGTTTTATTTTGAGCGTGAATAGTTAATTTTATTATTTGTTTTGTTTTTTACTTTACCTACTATCTGAGACGATTTGACAAGGGCAGTCATCATGGTAGATTCTTTACTTCAGAAGGTACAGAAGTGAGGCATGAGAGGATGTCAGCTGTAGATACCTCATACCTCTGGGGGCTGGTGTGGATCTACTATTCTAGTCATGCTGGAGTTGATTACAACAAAAGACTTGACAACCTGGCTTCACAAGCACCCATTATGGGCACACTAGATATGGTTAGGGGTGACATTTTAATATATATCAATGACCACGAGTTGGATGATAACACTTCAATAGATGAATCAGCAGTTTATAGACTGAAGAGATTTTAAATCAAACAAGGTCTAAGTCCAGTAGGGCACATGAGAGGATGTACCAGGAGTGTGTACAACCAACAAGCTATAGGAATCATCAACATCCACATCTTTCAACTATGGGTATGCCTAGAGCACATGTAGTCAGTTCTAAGTAACAGAACTTTACTTACTTAATTGCTCTTCTTCTGCCCTAGTGTGTAGATGATTGCCAGAGAAAATAGCAGACTGTTCTATCCCCCGTTTTCCTTCTGGCCTAGTTCCAATTTAGTCCTTCATAGACTGTCTTATGTTGTCACTTTAGTTTATTTGTATATCGTAAACCCTGCCAATGTTGAGTTACCTTGTGGGTCTTGATTCATCCATGGCCTACTTGACTTCCAATCATTGTTGGGATAGCTGACCTTCCTTCAATCTGCAGACATGCCAAAATCACTGTAGAGATTGCTCCACTCAAGTCTGAAAGAGCTGAGTTTCAAGATTGTGGCGTACTGTCTGGTTGCAGACTTTAGCCCTCCTTGTTACTTGAACCACCTTTCTTATAACAATAATGTTCCTGCTGCTCCATTTGTTGAAGCCTAGGTCCAACACACCATTTGGCTTACCGTAACTAGCTTTTAGGAAAGCTTGATTCCAGCCATTTGCAGTGTGGTTTCAAAGCAATGGTTATTACTTTGTGAGGTTACAAGTTCCGTACACAACTTTCTGTAATTGCATCACTCGTCATGAAAAGAGGGAAACACTGGTTTAGTTCCACTTGAGTGACGACCTTTCTTAGGCATCTCATTTCTGAGTTGTTTATTTAAAATTAATTAATACTAAACTAATTCATTAAAACTAAACCAATTAAGCTAAAATGTTAGATCCTCTTTTCGAAGTGCTCCAGTTGACCCGGCTACAGATGGATACTTTATTTACTGCTATGGAAGGGGAGGCAGCAAAAAAAGGAAATTGGGCTCTCAACTTCAAACAAAACTGAGGCCTAGCACAATGAAGTTTCTAAACTCATTTATTCCTGAATATTTTGGACCTCTGGACACAATTTTGTTGTTATGTTTAACCTAAGTACATCACTTAGTTGTGACATATTTATCTTCAGTAAAAGTTTTCTGAAATATCATACATTTTATACTAAATTGTTTATCATTAAATGGAGAAAACAATTGAATACAGATATTTAACATGTGTGGGTGAACATTTGTGCAAGAGGGATTTCAGTGGCATGTTATTTAATCCTTTTTTTTTTCACTGAAGGTAATCAAGAAGTGAAGATGTTCTAAAGTTTACATAATTAGAGAGTATATTAGTTTTCATAATATCCACATTTTGCTGAAAACATATGAAGTTGAAAAAATGCCCACAAATATGATCCAAGTATGAAAAAACTACAGATTTTCACATAGAACCCAAAGTGTCCATATACATTCTTCTTTAAATGAATAACAACAAACTTTCACCAGGAAACATTAATAAATTTAGAAAACCTGGAATGAAAAAATATGCAAATTTGAGCACAGTCATCAAAAGCCAATATGTTGGCTCATAATTTTCTGAAAAAATCTCGGAGCCAATGTATTGGCTTCATGAAATGAATAAGTTAGCATTTGATCTCCAACAGCTGTGATTGCTATTGGATTACTTTGACCTTTATATTTAAGAAATGCAAACCTCTGATGTGCTGGGTTTATGTGAATGTATTTACTCCCACTTTTCAGCGTCTGAGTACTTCGGCTGTTGAATCTGGGCGACCCAAATGGGCTCGACAGGGGACAAGATCATCTCAGTTTATGCACCAGGGTGCTATGAAGGAGAATGGGGTCTTAGCAAGGATTACAAGACCTGGACCAGCCAGTCCACCACCAAGATCTCCCCATAAGAACTCATCAAGACCAGCTACAGCACGCACTTTAAGGGATCCGCCCAGTAAGTGAAAGGATGTCCCTGTCTTATTTTGGTTTTTTTTAAATTTTGGTAAGATAATTTTTAAACAAAATTATTTTAAATTAATTTGTTTGCAGGTAACCCCTTACATCTCACTCTTTCAATCATCTTTTGTACTGCAGTATTTACACCTTTTGGCTAGGTGCTTTTGTTTTCATCGATCAATCAAAGTCTTTTTTAGCTCCCTGTGAAGAATAGGTTTTCAACAAATATATGCCAAGTCATCAAATGATGACCTGACTACATCTGTTGAAGTTTTTGTGGCTTAAAGTTTCTACAGGATGGGATAACCAGCCTCATGCCCAAACCTCCTTAAGTCACCTCTTACAACATGCCTGGCAGAGTGTTGCTATTCTTTTCTGTCTTTTCAGACAATGGTAACATTTTTTTCAGCCTTTATATTTGTTGGTGGTTAACTCTTCATAGTCTTTGGCTGCCCCCAGTCAAACTGCAAGACAGCTTGCAAGCTTCATCTACTCCAAGCAATCTGGTTTCACGGTGCCAGAGACTTGCACCTCTGCCTTTCTCCTGTTAGAAAGAACAATAGGACCCTCCACAGGAAAGCCAGGAGTTATTATCACATCCTGTCCATGTGATGGAACCTTGGCTGTATAGTAAGAGCAGAATTTACCAATGGGAATACTCCTTGTGTCACAATAGATTTGAGATATGAGACAAAGAAACTGGCTCCTCCATTATGGACAGCATTTGTTGCTCATCCCTTTGTGTAGGTATGCTTACTTAATTAGTCATTCCATTTCTACCCATATGTGTAGAGGTTTGCCAGAAAGAGCACCATACCATTCTATTTGCTGTCTTCCTCTTGACATAGTTCCAGTCTAGGCTCTTATTGACTATGTCTTATGTTCTCATTCCAACTGACTTTTGGCCACCCTCATGGTCTGGATCCTTGACTCTTTGCTTCCCAGAACTGTGTGATAGCTGATCTTCTTTCACTTTGCAGGCATGGTCAAACCACCGAAGTTGAGATTGTTCCACTCATGTCTGCAAGGACTGGGTTTTGAGATCTCTTTTTTTGTTAAATTTGTAATTGCAGATCATGTCTCTTCTTGTTACTTGAACCACCTTCCTTAGATATCTCAATTCTGACAATTGGAACTGGACTTTTCTGGGCTATTGTTATTGTCCATGCCTTACATACATAAGTCAAAACTGCTACATAGACGGTGTGGTATACAGCCATCTTAGTTCTCATTTATTTCTCTTTTGCTGAGGAATCCTGTATTCATGACATTAAGAAGTTTACCAGTTTTTGCCCTTCTTCTTTAACAGTAGGAATCCACATAATACAAATTTATTATCACTGACATATATTCATTATAAATTATGAAAAATATATAGAGAGCTGCGGTTCAGATCCAAGGTCAACCCATTTAAAAAAATTTGGTACCAGAACAAATCTTGGAAGTAAAGGTGGTGGACATAAACTGACCACATCACCCCTAGTGTATATTGTTCAAGAAAATATGGACCTTAATGCATTTCTAATATGCCACATGGCGTGTAAATGGGGTCTTTACTTTTTACTTATTTTATATAAATACTAATGAAATTCTGTGTAATGTTTTCCAG
This sequence comes from Ariolimax columbianus, assembly GCA_036924085.1. NCBI lineage: Eukaryota > Metazoa > Mollusca > Gastropoda > Stylommatophora > Arionidae > Ariolimax > Ariolimax columbianus. The sequence goes on along the minus strand of JAVGWX010000004.1, from coordinate 91,845,136 downwards.
CAACTGAACTGTTTCCACAAATGCCATGGAAAATTCCAGATCATGCAGAATCAGAGGGCGACTTAAAGTACTGAAGGAGGAACAAGAATGTGCCTTTACTTTTCTTTATATTGATGTTGGTGAGGGTGAATGTGTGGTTATATGCCTATGCATTGAGACCCACAATATTCATTACATTTTTTTTCCTAGCCAGCTTCTAAAAAATATGTACAAGTATATCTGACAACCTTAGCTAGTGCCAATAATCACATAACCAAATGAGGATCCTTTCTGCTTGGGCAGAAGTAGATAAAAAAATGTATCTATATTAAAACTAAAACATCTTTATTAGGAGAAAGAACAACAGAAGTGAGATAAACTAATTTAATTTTAAAAAGGATGAATATAGAAATGGAATTTATCTGGCACATTGACAATAACAATAGGAGGAACAAATGGCTTGGCTTCGTTCATTCTCAATCTCCCACTACCAAACATTGAAAGGGCTTAAGTAGCAGAATGTAGTCCAGAGAACGGAATGTGTTGTGTCGTAGTTTACAGCTTGACTGCGATATTTGCACCTTTTGGTCCAACACATCCGACTTCAGCAAGCATTTCTTTTAGTACCGAGTTAGCATTCCTTCTTCGATCCCTTCTCCTTAGCCAGTCTGCCCTGCTGCAGCCTGTTATCCAGGATCACCGCATGGAGGTGTAGAAGGGTCTTGGCAGCTCTGGTTCACTGGCCCTGACACTAGCAGTCAGCTATGAGTCGCTGACCACTGCAGCTCATGCACTACTCAGCATCTTGATCCCGAAGGAACAAATAAACACCATTATAAACACCAATATATAACTAATGTAAGTGACATCTAGAATGCACCAAAGGATTAGAGTGAACTGAACTGGAAAAACTAGTCATCCCTGACTTGGCTAAACAGTATGATGTTGAAGATCATACATAGAGCAGCTGCCTTATTTTTGTAAAACATATTAACATAACGCATACATAATAATAATAACTAGGGCTATACTGAATAGTGCTTTTTAACATTCAGCTCAAAAGGTATAGATGCATACAACTCTATCTATCCAGATATGGGATCTGTACTTATTTATTTTACATAGAGGGACATACCATAGAACAAGTGCACAGATTTTCATATTTGGGACAAATAATTACTGAGGATACCCATGGTGAAGTTGAAATCAGAACCAGTATTGCAGTAGGAAAAATAAGGCATTCTATGAGAAACAAAGACTTCTAACATCAAGTAAAAAGATCAATTTTGAGCTGCGTACAAAAATAATCAACACACTACACCTATCTGTTCCATAGCACTGTATAGTTCTGAAACATGGACTCAAAAATGAAAATGAAACAAAATGAATGAACACACCTAAGAGGCTTTTGAGATGTGATACTACCGCAGGATGTAAAGAGTGAGCTGAACAGAAAAGGTCAAATGAACAAGAGCTGAACAATATAGAGCTACATGTACAAATAATTAATGTACAAAATTTCATATCAAATCAGAAGTACGACAAGGGTGTGTGTTATCACCTTTGTTGTTCATTACATATGTAGACCACATTTGTAAAATAGCCAATCCAAATGAAGTTAGTGACATTGGTGAACTTTTAAATGAACTTCTATTTGCTGACGATCAAGCAGTTATAGCAACTTCAGAACTATGATTGCAGCAACATATTGATAAACTAAATACAGCATGTAAAGAGCACAGCATGAGAATCAATGTAGAAAAAAAACTGAGGTCATGAAAATATATAGAATAGCCAGAGAGATGAATACTGTCATTCGAAAACAGGTGAAAGATTTCACATACTTAGGGAGCACATTATCAGCAAACGAAAGAATTATGGTGGAAATACAACAAAGATGCATTAAGGCAAATCAGATCATTGAACAATTAACTCCAATACTTAATTGCAAGCACGTGACAATAACTACCAAGAGAGCTTTATACAACACGATTTTCATCCTGACACATTGCAATCAATGTCAAAACTGGACACATCATCAAATGAAAAATGTTACATCGTAACAATAGAAATGAAATGCCTGCTAAAAATATTGAGCATAACAAAGAGAGACATGATCAGGAATGATGATGATAGGAAATTAGTGGGAACAACACCAGTATTGGACTACATTAAAAGACAGCAACTAAAATAGTTTGGCCACCTAACAAGACTACCACCACACAGTACACCACAACAAGCAATGCTTTTTAGATACAACGGATTAAAAGCCAAAGGCAGACTACGTAAAAGGTGGCTTACAGAAATATCTGAGGCAGTAAATGCTACTGTGCATGAGACACATAGACAGGCTCGTTCTAGAGATCTCTTCATAACCTGATGATGAAAAGCATAAAAAGATAAGCGAAAAACAAATTCAGTACAAATAATGAAGAACATACCAAAAGGTAGATTGTCTTGACTTAGTCGCAATACAAGACATGGAGGTCTACTATTGAAAATACTGAAAGTCAAAATTCAGGGGAAAAGAAGAAGACATCCAAGAAACAAGCACATCACACACATGCACAAGAAGATCAGAGTGGATACATGCTGAGCTGAAGTGATCAGATGACTTCAACATCAGTCTCTGGAACTTTCTAACAGGATAGTGCTGTGACATTATTAAATGGCTCTGAACAGGAGTCTCTGACTAACAGACAAATCCAACACCACTGACCGACTGAAAGAGGACAATAGTGTGACTTGATCAGAGCATTCCAATGTGTTACTGGGCTGACTAACCTGATGATGATGCACTTGTGCACTCTCCTCATGGTGAAAAGAATGAATTAAATGTATTGCATCATTACATGTTGTTCAGTACAGTAGGTAATGTGTTTATATATTTAATAAAATAAATGTATGTATTTTTTGTACGAGGCGTGGTCAAATGAAACCGGATCAAACTGCAACAGGCGAACATACGTACGATGCGCATTATGTCACTTCTGGTGTAAACAGTACATACCAACCGTCAAGTTTGCAAAATTTCATTATCCTTCGACTCAGTTTCTTCAGTAGACCGTTGAAAACATGGCGGGTGTGATACAGAATCCGTTCAGATTTGATCAGCGATTCAGTTTCTAACAGCTGAAGGATGTCAACCACTTAACATTCATCGCAGAATGCAGGCAGTGTATGGTGACAAAAGTGTGTCCAACACAACAGTGAAGAACTGGACAATGATGTTCAAAGAATAACGTGAGTTAACGAAAGATCTTCCGAGACCAGGTCAGCAGGTCAGGCACATATTTTTGCGTTAACTCACGTCCTTCTTTAAACATCGTTGTCCAGTTATGAGTCGGAGGAAAATGAAATTTTGCAAACTTGACGGTTAGTATGTGCTGTTTACACCAGAAGTGACATCATGCGCATCATACACATGTTCACTTGTTGCAGTTTGGTCCAGTTTCATTTGAACACACCTCATATTATCATGCACAAGTACAACAATAATGTTTATTATGTCATTTGATTATGGTATCTTTAACAATACACTAAAAATTGCATCTTTGTTTTTGTCCTAGTTGTGCAGGTATTGCACCATTACTTATGTTTTTATCGCCACTTAACAATGCACTCCTTAAAATTTATTCATGACTTTAAGGTGAACAAATTATGTTTGTGCATACATGCTCTGTTATGGAGAAAAATAGAATGGGACTATTGTTGTGCATGAGGCTGGCTACCACACCATGTAAAAACCACACTTCAACTGTCTGGAATCATGCTTTCCTAAAAGCCGGTTAAGAGAAAACCTGAACGCAGCTTTCATAAAAGCTGGTAAAGAAAGTCCATTAAAGTGTTGGACCTATTCAAATGGAGCGACAGGGAAAGTTGAAGTGTGTTCTTTTCTGTTGAGAATCAATGACTGCACTCCAGGCAACCCCATAGGTGCTCAATCTCTCTCAACTAATGGCAAAGGATGTAGATATTGATGGTTCCTACAGCTCACTGGTTGTACACATTGTTTGTGTAATTGTATAGGCAGCTTGAAATACCAGTCACCTGAGTTTACATGAATAGGATCACTGCAAACTTCCACGGGGCATCTGAATAGTGTAGTCGTAGTAGAGTACTCACTTTTCACAACAAAGGTACAGGGTTCAACTCCCTGTACCGTCAGAATCCAGCTGACCCAGTTGTAAATGAATACCTGGCTTAAGATTAGTTAAGGACAATGGCAACTGTCTACCCCTCCTCATAAAAGTAGTGGCTTAGTATACTGAATTCTCTAACATTTCATTTTTGACCAGTGGTCGAGTTTGATGTGGGGACTCACATTTATTTGTAACCTTCCAATCATGTAAAAGGTGACTAAATCATATTGTGCACTGCGCTAGCAACCTCATAATGTGAAACCTCTGCTATTTAAACCTATACCTACCTACCAAGTTGTTCCTCATCTACCCTTGGTGTAGAGGCTGCTATTAAAACCAGAAGTATAATGCTCAGATAGAGGCTTCATAGTCCGACAGTAAAGCCATTTGCCCAGATATAGACATAACACATTGCTGAAAACAATACTGGAAGGTTAATGCCGAGGTTGTTTCGAATGCCCACAATGAGTAGGTTTACTTTTTTGTGCGCCCTGAAAAGGATGTATAGTGGCAGGCGGGTTGCAGTAACTTTCCTCACATCCTGATGAAGGTGGACTGAGGGTCCTCCAGGCAGTTGAGCTATGATTGTCTTCATCTCGTTAGCCATTTTGAGTACCCACCATTGCACTTGGCCTAGAGTAGTAACCTGAGCTCTGAACTTAATTCAGACATCTGTCTGATTGGAAGTATGAAAGAAGACCAAGTATTGGTTAGTTGGTGCAAGAGCAGAGTTGTAAGCTGGGAGTGTGCAGGATGTGACGAATCATTGGGAGAGCCCAGAACCGGTACACAGTGATTTAATCCAGCATATTTAGAACGCCCCCTTGGATGGCGGAGAGTGCACCATATGCCAGTCCTTTTTACTCTATGACCAAAGATCATGCGATCCTCATATGCCAAGACAGGATGGGATGGAGCTCTTTACTCCAACTCAAAATGTTGCAAAAAGGCGGCAGAAAAGCTACAGGAAAACCCTAGGAATATTATGCCAAATACAACCAATCTTTTATCAAACAAGCTCAGACTGTACACAAGGTATGCACATAGCAGTGATACTGCTAGCAAGAAGTGTGCTACTAGGAACATAAATGTTTTTTTTAAGAGAAATATAGGCAATGAGCAGTGATAGTTTCTAATTACAAAAAAGGCAAAGTTGCAGTGATACTGAGGTTCAAAAATTCATTAAAAACCATTAAATACATTAAAAAGTACAGGTCAAAAGTTGATAAAACCATACTGGTATGTCTTAGTTACCACACTAGCATAGAAAAAATAAAATAAAACCTATGTTGTTGTTTTTTTGTTTTTTATTAATGGCCACAAGGCCTTTGTCAGGTACATAGAACAGAGTCCCCTAACAAATAAAAATCAAAACCAGTATACAATACGCAAGGTGACAGCCATAGGTGAAGGTATGCAGGAAGAAGCAGTAATAAAATGTGGAATGAAACAAGACAGTCCATTTTAGGGCTAGCCTGGCCAGGATCTTGTGGCCATAATATGGGTTTTGTTTTGTTTCTGTGCCTGTCTTAACTGAGCCATACCTGTGTGTGTTTTTAATAAATTTTTGATCTATACTTACTTAGTCACCCCTTTCTACAAGGGGGTGTAGAGTATATATTTCAAATTGCAATTGTGAATGCTAGGATAGTGTTCCTGTCTAAAAGCCAACTGAATTGTGACATTTTTGTCACTTAAAGTGAAAAGGTCAATCATCATCACAACATGATCCCAAATTGGGATATTTTCTTCATCTTCATCTTTAAATAATTGCATCTATTTCCCTCATATAATTAGTGGTCCATCTGAATCTTTTCTTGTCATTATTTAGCTTATCCAGTAACTGGGTTGGGGAGGGCCATGCCATCACTCTGTTCCTCTCATGGAGCCGGCAACCCTGAAGACCATGTTCTGTTTTGGTTCTTCTCCTCACATGGGAGAATGCCTATGTGCCATTTTTTTTAACAGATCATTTTTCTGTCTGCAATGGGTTGTTTGCAGTCAGTCTGAGTTTGAATATGAGAAAACAATGTTGGACCATATTTAAGACAAATGTGTTAACCCTACCAGACCGCTGTACCCAATTTCCGGTAATTTCCTTAACTGCCGCTATACCTAATTTAAGGTACTTTGGGTAGTACGTGAATAAAATGCGTCAGAATCTAAAAATAACCAACCAATCGTGGTCAAACCTCATGATTAGTCATTGCAAATGTCTGCCCCCATGTTTGAATTGAGTTTGTGCGGTTTAACATGAACAAATTCGGAAAATTGACAATGAAACGAGCGGCTTATGAACCAAGCCCTTCAACAGGAAAGCAAAGTAAGTCTAGGCTTATGACAGTCCAACAGGTGATCAATAATTTGGTTGATTCAGACTCTGAGGAGTCAGAATTTAATCAAGAATACTTTTCCAGTTCAAGTGAAACAGACAGTGAGAGCTCGATTGATGAGGAGAATCTTGAACCTTGTAGAGCTATATCGATAGTAAGAGAAGGGGGGCGTGTCCCTCAAACAGCTGATGAGGGAGATCTAGGTGGTGATGAGGGTTGGACAAGGAATTTTGTATCACCAAATACAGATCAGAATTTCAATGAGGATGGAAAAGGCCCAGTGAACATTCCTGGATATATCACAGAGGAGAGTGAACCGATTGACTTTTCATCCTTGTTTTTGGATGATACTTTCTGGCAAAATTTGACAGAAAACCAACCTCTGGGCACACCAATTGCATATAGCAAAGCCCAACTCCTACAATGCCAACAATTTCAAGGATGCCACAGTGGAAGAAATGAAGGCTTTTCTTGGACTGAGGATCTATATAGAATACTTATGTATAAAGCCCAGCTATCGGGATTATTGGACAAATGAGGGCTCTTTGTTGGGTTTACTCCCAGATTTCGAAATGTTATGACTCGAGATAGATTCTTGGCCCTGTGCTGGGTGGATTGGCACACAAAGGTAGAATATTGACGCTAGATGAAAGGTAAACCTATTTTCTACAATGTCTCCAAGTTACATCTTATTATAACCACTTGTTTGCATATAACTAACATTTTTCTATATCATGTTGGTTTTTTTCTCTTTAATGCTCAGGAGCCCAGGTATGGGGGACAGTTAGGTTCAACGCCTCAGGTCTGGTAGGGTTAAAGAACTAAATTTAAATATTTCCAAAACAGAAACAAGTTATAATATTGAAGAAAACCAGTTTAATGCCATGTAAACGTAATAGAATAAATGAGTTAGAAAACAAATTTGAGATACTTTGGAAATTGTGTAATAGAATTCATGACTAGTAACAATATGCACATACATTTGTCTTCATCTTTATACCACCTTGGGATACATAAGCCATCACTCTCACTTTGACCTTATCAACCATCCCTCTCACTTTTACCTTAACCTAGGGTACATAAGCCATCCCTCTGACTTTTACCTTAACCTAGGGTACATATGCCATCAACCATCCCTCTCGCTTTGCGGGACATAGGTCATCAAACAACCCTCTTGCTTCACCCTTATCCCCTTGGGGCAAATATGCCATCAACCATACCTCTCACTTCACCCTTATCACCTTGGGGCACATATGCCATCAACCATACCTCTCACTTCACTCTTATCACCTTGGGGCACATATGCCATCAACCATACATCTCACTTCACTCTTATCACCTTGGGGCACATATGCCATCAACCATACCTCTCACTTCACCCTTATCTTGGGACACATATGCCATCAACCAACCCTCTCACTTCACCCTTATCACCTTGGGACACATATGCCATCAACCAACCCTCTCATTTCACCCTTATCACCTTGGGACACATATGTCATCAACCAACCCTCTCACTTCACCCTTATCCCCTTGGGACACATATGCCATCAACCAACCCTCTCACTTCACCCTTATCACCTTGGGACACATATGCCATCAACCAACCCTCTCACTTCACCCTTATCATCTTGGGACACATATGCCATCAACCAACCCTCTGACTTCACCCTTATCACCTTGGGACACATATGCCATCAACCAACCCTCTCACTTCACCCTTATCACCTTGGGACACATATGCCATCAACCTAACCTCTCACTTCATCCTATCATCTTTTAGATACATAAGTGATCAACCAACCATAACGTTTAACCCTCATTCACCTTGGAGGACATATGCCATAAACCAACCCTCCCATTTTGTCTATCACTGTGGGGTATGTGTCATCAACCAGCCCTCTTACCTTTAACACCTTGTGATATTTAGGTCATCAACCAAACCTCTAACTTCACTCTTATCACTTGGGGTGTATAGGTCATCAACCAAACCTCTCACACCTTTAACATCATGGTTATTTCAGCTATGTTAAATAGCTGCAAGGTTTGGAATGTATGCAAAGTTGCAAAGTTTGGAAAGTATATGCAAAGAAGCTTTGAGTTACTGTAAAGACAATGGGTTGAATAAGATTCAAGATTCTCTAAGAGACTAAACACACAACACTGCAATTAGGTGTCAAACCTTAGGCTATTCAATGACATCATACATACTGCAATGTTAAGGAAATACAGATGGACCCAGCATATAATTTGCATGTCTGATGGATACATGGATACAAAAAGTGACATTTTGGTGGCCCTACAAATTTCAGTGTCCACTCATTCACAGACCAAAGAGATGGACTGAGTAAAACCTTTGGTCAAACATAGTACTGCAACGCAAAAGATCAGAATTAATCTAAACGTCCTTTAACTACCTGGCATCAGGCAAAAAATCTGTATGACTGAATACCATTATTACGGATAAAAAGAAGGCTCAAATGGAATTATACCACACAGTATATGTCAGTACAACAAACAAATAAGAATAATAAAAGAAGATCCCAAGGTAGATAACGAAAAAGTGCAGTGATATAAGAATTAAACGATACTCCCAAGTATCTGAAGATGGACAATCAGGAAGCAAACAGAAAATTCTTTGAGCAACAGAAATGTTTTTGAAAAGAATGTTGTTCAAAAATATTATAAGGAAACAATATAAACTCTTTCCAGTCCCCTTTGACGGGCAAGCGATAACTCGCGGTGGTAAGAGTTTACTTATATTCCCAGGGATCTAAAGAGGAACAATAATAAAGCAAACCAAAAAATCCCTGAGCAACAAAAATAAATGTTTTTGAAAAGAATGTGGAAATATATTATAAGCAAACAATATGAACTCTTTCAAGTTCCATTTGACAGAAATTGACGGCATGCAGAATATCAGTTAAAGTCAAATTTGACCGAAATCGACATCTAAACCATGTGGTTCACTCCTATTGTTTAACTACAATGTTTTTAGTTTTGAAATCATCTAACATTTGGTGCAATATTTAAGATTATATCAAATTTCAAACATAGTAAATAGAGTAAAACACATATTTTAGAGTTTTTAAATTACCTTAAGTCTGGCAGAATATGCAACAACGGTTGGTAATATTGTCTTCCTGTTAGACATGACATAAGAGGTGGCAAAGGAAGGTTGGGCTTGAGGTTGGTTACCTCATCATGTAGAAATGTTAAGCCACTGAAACTAATTACAATGTAAAGTTGATTCTGTTGTATGACAAACGTGGGGGACCACAAAAAAGATAAGTGCAGACTTTCATAAATGGGCGAGTCATTTGAAACGCTATGATAAGATCACCAACATGGATATGTGGGAGAGAACCTGACAGATACCAGTGGAATCGGACAAAAGCAGGCATTGAATAGGTCATACATTACAGAAACTAGTTGTTAGCTTTACAAGAAAATCTTTATTCTGGACCACCAGAGGCAAAAGAAGATGTAGGCCTACTCCTTCATGGCAGAGCGAGTTGGGAAGATGGGGATTGAGTTGGCATAGATGGCTTAAAATAGGAAGACTTGGCATGTACTTGAAGACCTATAGTTCACAGGAAGTTATAAAGATATTGACAGTTGATTAATGGCAGAATATCTAGTACGTGCCCAGTTTCCGTTTAAAGGAGAGATTCTGGCAATTGATTGATATTTGCACATGTGCCGAATGTGTTAAAGTTGTGCATTTTGTAGGATTGAATTTGACCAAGCGCCGAGAAATTATTTGACCAGGAGAATGATCACTCATCTGGATTATACATGGATTTTCAACACAAGTTTGATTCAAACTCTGATTGGGACACAGAAGAAAATGACCATGGTAATGATCAAATAACCCAGAAATATAAATTGATAAGTAAAAAATAAAATAATGTGGTATTTACCTCTGCATACCAGTGACATTAAACGCTTCATTCTAATATATATTTGTATTGTTTTTTTTTGTTTTTTTTATTTTACGTGTTTGCCTCCCTTTTTTTTAAACACTTCATAGATAATTTAATTATGTGTCTGTCTTTAGATCATAATTTTAGCTCAATTTGTTTAATTAATTTAGGAAAAAAACTATCTCACATACAGAGTCGCAGTACTGGTCCTGGACTAGCAATCTGTGAAATTATAAATGACTAAGGGGTTAATATAGTACATAAAAGTAAAGATCCTGATGTCACACCTGTGTGGCATATTGAGAATATGGCGTTAGGTTCATATTTTTCTGACCAATAAACGAACACTGCTATATCACTAGGGGTTATATTGTCAACATCATGCAGACCAGATTTACTTTCCCAGATTATACTGGTCCCATTTTTTTTAAGTCACCCAGACTCCTGGAACTGTATTGAAAAATCTTGCACTAAATAGAAATCGAACCCTGATCACTCATCTGGAATACCAGTGCACTAACCACTGCGCTACCTTGATTTCTGAAGAGATTAATATCCAATGGGGAGTCTCTGTGGTGAAGTGGTCAAGCCGTTTGCCTCGTGTTCAGACGGTCGGGGTTCGATTTCGAGCTGCGACGGTCAGTCCATGATGTCAATTTTTTCCGGAGATCCCTGGGTTCATTGCTGGAGCTACGGAGTTTGTGCTTTGTGCGATGCTCTTGACAGATGGGGTACCCATCTGCCGAGAGAGACCAAGCTAAAATGGGGAAAAAACTCTTTGAGGCAATGAAGTCGAGCCGCCGCTTAAATTTTTTCTTTTTTTCCTTTTTTCAATATACAATGAAAATATATTACAAGAAACTAAACGAACACTGCTATTTGAAATGAACATAATACAGGGTAGGTTCAAAAATGAGACATACAACTGAAAAAAAAATTTGAGGGCAAAGTAGTTAGAAACAAAAGATCTGCATTAACAAACAAAGAGCAACTAAAGTGCTCAACAGACATAATATGACCATGAAAAGAATTTATTGTCAATGCCACAAAGCATGACACATGATTCAGATATGTTAATACAGTATAATATGTTTGCTTGTGCATGATAATTTTTGTTTCTTCATTTCTCCTTTCGGAGTGAACTTTCATCTTCTGTCTGTCCCATGAATGAATCCATGAACTTGTCTCCTTGAAAAAAATGGATGATTTCATGCATGGCAGATACAGGAAGCATGCTGGAATATAAGAGGAATATAACTGTCAGTATCAACAAAATCCACTTAAAATGTATGTAAATATAAAAAAATAGGCCAAAAAGTTTACAATAACTCGGAAATATTTTTGTAATTTGGAAAGGTTTAGGCATAGGGCTGGCTACAACATCCTGTAAAACTATAAGCCACAAAAAAAAGGTAAGCAAACTTTTGCGCTCAGGGTAAAGCATATAACTCATCTTTATACTGGTTTTGAAAACTCTGCAGAATCTGTATAGAACCAGTTTCATTACATTACCTTGCTCTAAAAGCTATGCGTATCCAATTTATTCTTAAATGCATTAATTGTCCCTGCTTCCCCTACTTCCTGTGGCAATGCATTCCAAGCATTCACCACTCTCTGACTAACACAAAAATATTTTTTAATATTTAATAAGGACCTTTTTTTTAGTTAATTTGTAGCTGTGCCCTCTTCTTCTTGTAGGTGGTTGTATTTTGAAAAACTTGTTAGTCTAATTTGTCCTTACTGTTGATAATCTTATAAACCTGTATTAAGTCACCTCAAATTCTTCTCTTTTCTAGATACTGTAGGCCAGTTTTTATGAGTCTTTCCTCATAACTAATTCTGGAATCCCACTATCAGCTTTGTTGCTCTTCTTTGTATCCTTTACACCATATTTATATATATTCTACAATAAGGACTCCACACCTGTACACAGTACTCCAGTCTAGGTCTAACTAATGCTTTTACAGTTTGACAACCACTTCCTTGCTCCTATGTTTAATATTTCTTCTCATCATACCTAGCATTGCATTTGCCTTTTTCACTGGTACCTGGACTTGCTAACTCATTTTACTTGTATGATCCATTATAACTCTAGGTATCTTTCCTTTTCTTTCTAATATTGTTCTCACCCATTCTGTAATTATGTCCCATATCGGATCTACCCATGTGAATGACTGTACATTTATCTACATTAAACTCTATTTGCCAGCTCACAGACCATTCTAAAATTTTATCTAAATCTGACCTCAATATATCCACTTCTGCTTTAGATGAGACACTACTGCATAATTTTGTGTCATCCGAAAATTTTGCAATCATGGATCTGGTATCAATGTAAAGAACAATATTGGTCCCAAAACAGAGCCCTGTATCCAATATTTTTTGTTGTTTGCATTATCTTATTTCTCTATTCCCCCAAAGCGTGTGTTGCACAATGTTTTTATTTTGTGTCTGTCGGCCCAGTACATCCAACTTCGACATGCATTTTACGTTAGGGTCTGCTTCCTCCTGCATTTTCTAAGGGTTTGCTTCCCCGGGGTAACGGCTGGCACTGTGATGGGGAGCAAACCCAGCATCTTCGGGTTGTGAGCCATGTCACTTAACCATTAGCCCACTCTGTCCTATGGATCCGATATAAATGTCCAAATCATTTATATATCAAAAACAAAATTAATCCCAAAACCTAGCCCTATGGCACTCACTTTGTACTTCACACCACTCAGAGTACTCATTTATGCCGACTCTCTACCCTCTTCTCATTAACCAATTTTCAATCTATTTGGCAACTTCCCCATCTATTTCATGTAATTTTAACTTCCTAAATAATCTTTGATGAGGTGCTCTATCAAAGGTCTTTGCAAAATCTAGATAGATAACATCTCCTGTTATCTCCTGACTCCCCTTTTATAATTTTAGTAACCTCCTCCATGAATTCTAATAGATTTGTTAAGGACGATCTCCCTCTAATAAACTGATGATGACTATTTCTTATTTGATTAAACTGTCTAAATGCATTACAATGTTTTCTTTGATTATTGATTCTAACAATTTACAGACTATGCTTGTTATTAAACTCACTGGTCTATAATTTGCTGGATTTGATGTTTGCCCTTTTAGAATAAGGGGATCACTCCTGCATCTTTCCAATCCCGTGGAACAATCCCTTTTGCAAGTGATTGAGAACATAATATAGCAAATGGTTTTGCTAGCAGTCTCTATTTTAAACAGCAATTTTGGATGAATACCATCTTGTCATGGACATTTATCCACTTGCAACCCCTCCATTTTTTTTTCAAAACAATTTAATCCGTAATACAGATTGATCTTAATCCCACTGTATCCATGTGTCTCTGGAAAATATCTATAGAGACTGGGATTTTGAACATCCTAGAGCTCCCTATGGGGGCTAGTGACAGCTAGACGGAAGTCTCTTGCAAACTTACTGTCAAATATGAATCTGAAAAGCAGACCAGGAAAGACATGGGATGGCCCCTTTTATGGGTAGAACAGATGGATATGTAGAGCAGAACAGCTTTTGGTGACCAAGCATCATGCCTGATTGTATACCAGGATTCCAGTACAATAAATAAACTACCTATATTACAACAAAAATTCTTAATGCAAATGAGAATATCTAACTACTCTTAATCATCATAACTTAGTGGATTTATACTGGGTTATCTATAACTGCTCTTAGCACACTATCTGGGGGAAAGGCACAAAAAAACTTGGGTAGATTTTTAACTTGAATTTTGTCCAGGCAGCCGTTAAGCCTACTCTTTTCCATTTTCAACTGCCAAGTAATTTTTAGCGTACTCGACACTGAACACGGGAGTCTGATCTCACTACCCAGAGATCAGGGGAATTTTTACCAGAAGATCGGCATGAAAAAAAATCCTGGTCTTCACGTGATTCAAACCCGCAACCTCCGGCACCCGAGGCGGACACCTTACCTCCAGACCGCAGAGTCCCCCTATTATGATGGTAAGGAATAAAGAAATGCTATTATCTCATTAATTAAATCATTTATTTTCTTCTTTCTTGTAACCTAGAAGATCATTTGGGGTATCACATCTTCCTGTATTCGGAACTAAAATGTGATATGTACTGGGCAGTTTATCAACATGGCAAAGCCCAACCTTCTCCTCTTTCGTCATTTACAACATGTAAAATACAACAAATGCTGCAACAAAAGAGTTTTATAAGATGCCAAATTTCTTACTGTTTTAGTGCTGTAATAACATAAACAATATGTGGAATGCTCAGTTCCTGTTGATTGGTCAAAATGGCCTGCATTATGCGGTTAACTGTAGAGTTGAGCTCCAGTGATGGCAGTAAAGATGGGTATCTATAAAAATTGAAACACACAAATGGAGGCATGTAAAAGATGATATCTCAACCAATCCATCCACTTAAGACATTAAGTGTCTTGATGATGCGCAATCTTCTTTTGTTTACCGACTGTTTAGCCTTGTTATTGTGAACATGAATATTCAAACATTGTCAAAGAATATTTTTTCGTAACTTTCCTATCATCGAGAATTGGCCATCATGTAATCTATAATCTTGGTATTCAAACAAGACAGAATTTCTCTGATGCTAAGTAGCCAAAAGTTGTTTAAATTCATTTCAATCTTTTGCATTTTACGTTGGTCAAGTAGTAGACTCAAAATCTACTCTACAGATAAAAATAGGTGACCAAACACTAGAACAGATCAAGAACTATTTTGGAAATATAATAACCAAGGCTGGAAGATGTGAAATAGAAATCAAGAAGAGAATAGGGATGCTTAATCAGTTTTCACCACGATCTCATATTGACTTACAAACAAATAAGTCACAAATATTGACCAGGTGTTATGTATATTCATCTTTACTGTATGATGTAGAACATGAACCAAATAATATGGAGAATAGAATTGGAATAGGGTTATTTTTTTCAATTAGAGGTGAAACAAAAGCCTAGCCTGTACAGTATGTGGCCACTGCAGAGACAAGCGATCTTTATTCTTGTACCATGTAAATTCTCACGGCCAACCTCAGCAGTGACAGTTAATGGCGTAAAGATCTGCTAGCCCACTCTTTAAATAGCCTAACACTGGTCTTTCTCCTATTTGAATACCAAGATCCTTTAAGTATTCCAAGTATTACTTCCTTTATTTTTCCTATTGTTCAGTTTATGTTTTCAAAGAAAACAAAAAGTTACTTTGCAATCATAATTGCTCCTAGCCCACTTTTCTGTGAATATCCTTAACACTCGTCTTTCTTTTAGTGATACCTTTTTCATCACCTGGAGTATTAGGGTACAATTTTGAAGTTCACATCCACTTTCTTTTTTATTCATCATTTATCCATCTGGTTCCCCTTAAACCATAGGGTCACAACAGATGCTTTCCGTCTGTTTCTATTTCGTGCCATCTTCTTGAGTTTCGTCCACAAGACACCAACTGAACTGGGTTCTTCTTAAACTTCTTCACAAGGTGTGTCTTGGCCTTCTTACTGATCTTTTTCCTCCTGTGTTCCAATCCAATGTCTGGTTTCTTTCTGAGAGCATTCAATCCCCACTTTCTCTTCCCAATTTCCTGCTATATTGGTTGTTGCTGTATCTGTATCTTTGATTACCTCTGGAAATCTAGCACAAAGTGTTAACTTGTATCGCTCCAAATACTTGGCTACTGTAGCCACCTTTCCAGTTTCATACAGAGCTCTGGTGCTCCATTACCCTATCCTGCTTTTTGCCATCATTGCCATCTAATTTGTCAGCAACCTGATTTCCATTGACCGGCTTTCCTCATGTCATGCCATATTCCTCACAATCCTGCCAGTAGTATTGGTATTTTGATTTTTGGTGCGGTTTCTGTAACAAGGTTATTTTTTTCTTAGGTTTGGATTGTTAGCCCTAATCCAACCTCCAAACTTGTAGGATGATTGTGCACTTTTAGTTTGGGCTCTTCTATGGTGGTCTGTTCAGCTTGTATTGTTTGGTGTACATGTTTTTTGAGTGCAAACATATACAACTTCTATGGAAGTTCATTCTTGAATGCAATGGCGAAAGGACTCAAATCCTATGTTACAAAAAAACAAGAAATCAAAGAACATTCATACTTACACCATCTCACAGCCACGGAACATGTTGGTCTTAATATGTGAAGGGGTCACCAGTGTGGTGAACACACCATCATGGCCGGAGAAGTAGATCTCGTAGTTGAGAGTCTGTGTGAAGCCAGTCACACCAAACTTGGAGGCGCTAATGGGATGCATGAATAAGCATTTTATTTATCAATGTAGCACATTTACTGACAAAATGGTGGAACTGGAATTCTGGTATTCAATCAGGCAGATCAGTGCCTGATGTCAGGTAGCCAAAACCTATCATTTGGTACAGCAAATCTATCTGGTTGGCCTTTGGATGGAGCGGTGATGTGCCTTCCCTGGTTTGCCTTTTAAACTCGCATTGATTATTACTATTAAGTTTGCAGATGGTTTCCTTCTTGTGTTTTACTAGACCTGGGGAAGATGCAGCTATGGGGTGTCAATTTCCCAATCTTTTTCCTATTTACATTTTGCCTACCCAGCAGTATTGACCCTGCACTCTGCCTTTAGCACGGCTGTGGTAACTTTTAACCTGTCATTGTGCGAGATCTTGCTACAGGACATTTTCCACAATCACCTCTATGGTTAACATGTGGTAATTCATTTTCTTTCTCACTTTTGTCACCTCGAAGTGATTTTAAAAATTAATCTGTAAGTTTCTTAATTTTTAACAGATCCTGATGAATTTTCTCCCCGAGTAGATCCAAGTGCCCCTTACTGGGATGGAAAGAATAGGGCCACTGCACATCTATGCATGTTGTAAAAGGTGACAGAGTTGTACATGGGGCTAGCAACCTCATCATGTAAAACAAATTACTACAGGATTTACTACAGTTATCACCACTACAAATGCACACACATTGCTTCAATGCAGGTTTCCTAAAGGATGCCAACTGTAGTTGTGACCCTATACTCTGGCTGAAGTGAAAAAGGATAAAACAAAGAAGAAGTCATTTTGAAGACAAGTGAATATGCTAAAAATGGGGCTGTGATCTGTCTGTGGTAGTAAATATGTTAAATCTTTTAACAAACGATGTGTATGAACAAAAAGATGACAATATGTGAAAAAAGATGCTTACAAAAATCAGTCAGGGTCAACAGAAAAGATATAGTGAAAAATGAAGAAATGAAAGTAGCAGTATTAGAATGGAGAATGAGGCATCCATGTAAGGTACAATACTGGGTAGATTGCTCACAAGATTTTATCTAGATTTAGGGCAGAATCCATGGCACTTCAGACATTGAGAATTCTTACTAGACCCATTGAGCAACCACCAGTCAAGGTTGTTTTCATCCCTGACTGCAGATCCTCTTGAATCATTGCACAGTACCAGAAATAAACAAATACTTCAGGAAATACAATCCAGACTTAACAGTATCCAAAGAACCCCAATGGTTGTCCTCCAGTGACCTTTTCCTTTGTGAGATTACAGAATGAGAAAGCTGATGCACTGTCCAGAGGTCGTAGCAAAATGGAGCAATTCCTCCATACATTGCCATACCGAAAGGAAAAAAACATTCACATGCCATTACAACAACCTATGGAAGAAAGAAATGAGTGCTAATGATAGACATGACCCAATTTGCCAACTTCAAAGACACCAACAAGTTACTCCATTCTGCCTGACAGCATATCACTGTAGACTACTAGGTCACCTCTACCTGCTCAAGATATCCTACTCAAATGAATGGCCATATGCAACTGGAATCGAGATACCTGAACATGTCCTGCAAAACTGCCCAGCCCAAAAATATCTACAAAGCCAAACCTGGCAGAGAAACTAGAGGTGAGACAGCAGCTATGGGCCCACCATCGAGGCTTGGAAAAGACTGAACTTTATCCTAGCAACGAGACTGCATATCTAGCATGATCAAATGCCTGAAAGAAGAGAAGCAGTTTTTGCTCCCGCATGGCGTCAAAGTCAAAGACTTGTCAAGTGATTTCTTCTCAAAATAACAAAACATAACAGAAGGGATGTTCCTGAAAAGTACTGTGGTAAACAAAACTGCGGTTCGTAAGACCAAAGCTTCATAGAAAGTAAAATATTAAGAGAAAAGCAATTAACATGGCATTAAATATGCAGAAAATAGATAAGTGAAATGACCCATAGCATTACTGCCGTAGGGGTGTGAGGTGTTAGCGATCTCACATTTCTCCTCTCCCTCGCCGCTTTTACTTCCCGGACTGAACCGGTACCCATTTAAGGCTGGTTGGACCCGGGAGCCGTTGCAGTCTGAAAAAAACATTTTCGACTCAA
Source organism: Ariolimax columbianus (assembly GCA_036924085.1). Lineage (NCBI taxonomy): Eukaryota > Metazoa > Mollusca > Gastropoda > Stylommatophora > Arionidae > Ariolimax > Ariolimax columbianus. The sequence continues at coordinate 91,826,405 of JAVGWX010000004.1, read as the reverse complement.
CTGGGGAATGAACCCAGGACCACTCAGATGCGAAGCCAGCTTGCTACGCAGCTCCCTAAGAAAAATGAGGCAGAAAAAAGGTAAGTACTTACTATAACAATGACTAGCAATAATAATAGTTGCCCATTACAAGCAAAGATGGCAACATCTATCTATTTATAACAATGATTATGACATTGATATACAACAATAGAACAGTATTTTAACAATATTAGTCATAAAATATAACAATATAAAAACCAACAAATTAATTTTACAAAATATTTATGTAGTGCGCTTTCTTTTTGGTTCAGGTCTTCATTTCAAGCGGCATGGCCATTTTCACTAACTTGTCCAGTAGTGATAGATTTTACATTTTAAAAAACAAAATCTTTGATTCATTTTACTTTTCAAACTCTTCTGCACTTTCTCATACAGCTTAAAACAATTCTTCCAAATTTCTATATAAGGTAAGCTAAGTTCTGTAACTATATCCATTTCCATGAAATCCTCAGCAATGCTACACAGTTCCATTCATACAGACTAGACGAAGATACATTTATATCAAACTAAAAGCTCCATTCACATAAGACTAGACACAGATGATTTCATTTCAAACTAAAAGTTCCATTCATACAGACTAGACGAAGATACATTCATATCAAACTAAAAGCTCCATTCACATAAGACTAGACACAGATGATTTCATTTCAAACTAAAAGTTCCATTCATACAGACTAGACACCGATGCATTCATATCAAACTAAATGTTCCATTCATACAGACTATACACAGATGCATTCATATTAAACTAAAAGTCAGTAAAATGCAACCAACTGGAAATCAGAAATCAAACTGGGTATACACAAATACATATGTCCTTGTTAAAATGTATCCAAACCCAATATTTTTGATGTTACTGAAAAATTATGGAAACAATCATATGCACGCAAAACTAGTGGATAAAACCACCACTACTAGTACTACAGATGGATTACTGTATAACCTTCAGAAACAATATAGAAAGTTACCTATGTGTTCAGAAACAAAACAACAAACTTACCTACTTGTTCATAAACACAATAAACTAATTTATATGTTCATAAATAACACAACAAACTCACCTACTTGTTCATAAACAACAAAAAACTAATTTATGTGTTCATAAACAGCTCAACAAACTGACCTATAATCAACAAGATGGCTAACCCCAAGCAGCCCACAAGTACTCCCAATGTTCACTATGTGGCCATGGTTATTCTCCAGCATTGACGGCATAAATTGTTTTGTTGTCTGAAAAATAAAACGAAGTTTTTTAATAACCGCTCCCCATTGCAGCACCGATCATTACCCCGGGGAAGCAAACCCTTAGAAAATACAGGAGGTAGCATGAAATGAAATATATAAGCATACATGAAATGCATGCCGAAGTCCGATGCACTGGGCCGACAGGATTAAAATAAAAACATAGTGCAACACACACTGCCTTGGGGAATAGAGAAATAAGGCTAACAAAAACAAAAAAAATGTTTATCTGCACATTGTCCAGGCCTATCAAACGGCAGGACGAAAATCACCCACAAACTCACTACTAGTAACTAAATGAAAGTCCAAAAGGCAAATCAAGGAATATGTGAGACTGCACCGACCAGATTGATTTACAGAACAACAAAACAGAAGAATAACTTTTGGTTACCTGGCAGCAGACACTGATCTGCCTAACAGAATACCAGGATTTCATTTTTACTATGTCAGTCAGTCAATTTGCACCATCTGAAACAAGGGCTGACTGACAATCTGACGCATTGATGGCTCTTTAAATAGGTCATCTCAGAACTGAAGTCACCATCCCAATCTCTTCTCATACTTAAAGCTATTGTCAAGTTGTACTTCACTTGGTGAAAACCCTGTCTCTTACTCTAAATAGAGAAGCTCCAATTTGATTTTTCACTGGGCTACAAAAATTCATTGGTATATATCGCGGTTGGCTGTCAATATTTCTGTATGCCTGGACCATTACAGCAGATATACAGGGCAGAATACATGCAATGGAAATGACGTGCTATAGAAAAATCCTAAATGTTACATATAAAGATCGTGTCACGAACGTAGTAATACGTCAGAGAGTTGAAGACGCTATTGGTCCTTTTGAAGATCTGTTCACAGCTATCAAAAGACAAAAGATGACCTGGTGCGGGCACGTCGCGAGGACTAACGGAATTACCAACTCGATACTCTTTGGTTCCGTATCGGGACAGAGAGGGCGAGGACGTCCAAGGAAGAGATGGGTGGACAACATCACTGAGTGGTCAGGCCTTCGTCCCGGTGAGATACGTAAGGCGGCGACAGACAGAGAGGGATGGCGTGGGATTTTGGGAGTGTCTTCGTGTGTGCCCCAACGACCTGATGGGTTACGAGATGAACTGAACTGAACCCACCAGATGGCAAGACTCAGAGAGGAACAACAACATTCATGACCCTGTATTGAATAAACTGCTCATTCACTGCTTAACTCGTGTCTGCGACCAAAATGAGTGGAAACGAGGCCAACCACCTTGTTGAAGAACGGGTCGATTAAGAATAAGATAGGACTTATTGTCCACCAGTGTGAATGAGTTTCAAGGTCGCATGAAGCTAATCGGGTGTGGCTATAGCTTTTGATATAATAAAACTAGAAAATGGACGATTGCAAAAGATGTTTCAAATCTATAATCTTAGTATTCAATCAGTCATAATCTATACGTACATTTGATATACTACAAAAAGGTGTTTGAGACTGGATATAAGTACATTATGGCAACTGTTAAGACACTATGGGATACAAGAGAAGTACATATCCCTAAAAAAAAAAAAATGAACGAAGATAGTATAGTTGTACATGAACTAGCACTCACCGACTAACAGCCTTAGGGGGTGACAAGAATTATTGCAACATGTTGGGATGTAACTTCAATCTCAACTTATATTGCGTAATATCTTACAAAAATTGCAACTTGTAGGAATGTAACTTCAAACTGAACATATTGCATAATATCTGACTAGAATTGCGACTTATAAGGATGCAACTTCAAATTTATGGGATCAAGACGCTGAGCAGCGTATGAGATGCAGCGGTCAGTGACCCATAGTTGACTGCTAGAGTCAGGGCCTGCAAACCAAAGTTGACAAGATCCTTCCACATCTTCACGTGGTAATCCTGGATAACGGGGTGCAACAGATCAGACTGGCTAAGTAGAAAGGATAGAGAGGAAGGGCAACCAGGAAGTCAAAAATGCCTGCTGAAGTCGGATGTATTGGACCGAAAGGTGCAAATATCGCAGCCAAGTTGTAAATTATGACTACATTCCGCTACTTGCAAAGCTCTTTTCAGAACTTGGTAGCGGGAGATTGAGAACGAACGAAGGAGAGGAAGGAAAAAAAAAAAACTAATTTATCATCACATAAAATCTGACATGCTCTCAAACATGCAGAATAACAACCGCAGAAACCAAAAAGGTACCGATATTCAGAAATGGGTAGAATATAAACGATATTACAGAGAATATACCAAGAAGAGTCCATAGCTCAATGTTTGCAGACGATCTGGCTATGTGGACCTCTGAAAAGAATCTCACCATAGCAAGAAATCGGATGCAAACGGCCCTAACATCGCTGGAAGAGTGGGCGAACTCATGGCTGGTAAAAATAAACGAGGAGAAAACCACGTGCACAATATTCTCGCTCTCATTAAAACCCCAAAGTACCAAATTAAGCCTAAATGGCAAAATCCTGCAGCCAAACGACAACCCAACCTATCTGGGAGTCACATTTGATCGGCGCATGACATGGAAAAGTCAGATTGAGAGAAACCGAATGAAAGCCAGAGAAAGAATGGCGATCATGAGGAAACTTGCTGGCACAAGCTGGGGAGCAGACGAAGGCATACTAAAGAAACTGTACACTGGAAGAGTGAGACCAGTTCTCGAGTATGGCATCGCGGCATGGACAACAGCAGCGAAGGCGAACTTCGATAAAGTTAACAAACTTCAAAACCAAGCCATGAGAATCATAACTGGTGGCATGAAGTCAACGCCAATTGTAGAACTTGAAAAGATTACAAAACTGCAATCCATGACCGACAGAAGAGACTGCAGAGCCCAGCTGCAGTCAGAGAAACTCCGAAGACTGACGGACCATCCAATGTACCAGAGGCTAAACAATTTGGGAACTGGGAAACTAAAGCGGAGAAACTTTGCAGAAATAGCCAAAGCAAAGATGCACGAAGATCCCATAAACGCACTAACAACACCAAAACCCATCACTACTGTACGAAAACCTACTTGGAGGCAGGATATATTTCCAGAGGTGGTAGAAAATATACCAGGTATTGCAAACAAAAACTGCCAGACCGAAAAAGAAAGGAGAGACACTACCTTAAGCTTCATAACGAAAAGCTACCCAAGCATGGACTGGACCCATGCATACACCGACGGTTCTGTAACAAACACTACACAGAACGGAGGGGCAGGAGCATTCCTGAACCTACCAAATGGCAGAAAAATAACACTGTCATTCGCTACTGGTAAGTACACGAGCAATTTCAGAGCAGAGGCAGAGGCACTGAGGGCGGCAGTGGAAGAAATGGTAACACACAGTGAAAATGAGAGCCATATAGTCCTGCTGACAGATGCTCTCGAAGTAGTCACAGCGCTAAAAAGCCAGAAAAACACTGAGCTTAATGACTTAAGAGCAGCACTCTGCAAACTGTGCCAACAGTCCGCACCAAAAAGGGTAGTGGTACAGTGGGTTCCGTCACACTGCAACATCCAAGGCAACGAGGAGGCAGACAGACTGGCAAAAGAAGGTGCAAGGCTACCACAAATAGATACCAGTATGACGTACGAAGAGTCAAAACGGCTTATCAAAGCCAGGTACATGTCCAAATGGGAAACCGAACATACTGGTTACACCAAAAACGATGCCTATTACCAGTTGAACCGAAGAGAGCAGGTCGTTGTCTTCAGACTTCGCACTGGCCACAACAGACTGAGGTACCACCTCTTCAACAAATTGAAGATAGGGTGTACCGACGAATGCCCGTGCGGTACTGGTAAAATGACCACTGAACATCTGCTGCAGAACTGCCCGACATACGAGGATCAGAGAGAGCAGATGTGGCCATTGCCAGTGGAACTGCAAGACAAGCTCTATGGTAGTGGCGAGAGTCTCAGGATGACCGCCGCTTTTTTCGAGAAAATAATGGTTACTGTCTGACTGTGTACGCAGAAGAAGAAGAACGATTGCAACGGTTTGACAAGATCACTAATGTGGATTTGTTGAAATAAAAAAAAAGGCTGCTATCAATGGAACATGACGTCAGGCGAAGGCATTGGATATGACCCACATAAAGTTCAGTTCAGTTCATCCCGTAACCCATCAGGTCGTTGGGGCACACATAAAGACATGAAAATCCCACGCCAGCTCTCTCTCTCTCTGTCGCCGCCTGACGTATCTCACCGGGACGAAGGCCTGACCACTCAGTGATGTTGTCCACCCATCTCTTCCTTGGACGTCCTCGCCCTCTCTGTCCCGGTACGGATCCAAAGAGTATCGAGTTGGGAATTCCGTTGGACCTCGCGACGTGCCCGCACCAGGCCATCTTTCGTCTTTTGATAGTTGTGAACAGATCTTCAAAAGGACCAATAGCGTCTTCAACTCTCTGGCGGATGTCTACGTTCGTGACACGATCCTTATATGTAACATTTAGGAGTTATCTATAGCACCGCATTTCTTTTGCACGTATTCTGCCCTGGATATCTGCTGTAATGGTCCAGGTCTCGCAGGCATACAGAAATATTGACAGCACCAAAGAGCGCAGTAGTCTGACTTTTATGCCGAGGGCGAGGCGCTTGTCTTGGCAAATAGGTTGCAGCCTAGTCAGCGTCGCTGTTGTTTGTGCTATTCTTGCAATTACCTCTGGCTTCGAACCCTCTTCGCTGATCAACGATCCAAGATATTTGAAACGTTTCACCACCTCAAGTACCCATTTGCCTCTATGACAGATTGAAACCCTGAAACGTTATTGGTCATGAGCTTTGTTTTATCAGCATTTATTTCCATACCAAAACTCAGGGCCGTTCTATCCAATCTACACATAAAGTAAACCAGTGGAAATCATTACAAGGCTGTTCTGTAATCCCCTAGCCAAGTGAAGTAGAGGTCGACCAAAACACACAATGGGAAAGTGAGCTCGAGACAAACAAAGGAAACAGGAAAGACGAGGGCAGAGCAGAAACAAATAGCACAGGGCAGGACTTTGTGCTTCACGGGGAGCTAAAAGGGTTTGATTAATTGACGTATGTACAAAGGCTGAAAAGACTTTCCTGATATCTGGTATTTGTGCACGGTTCGTTGCTAATCTGGTTGGGCAAATGTCGAGAAAATTAGAGCCCAAATCAGCAGTATTTTTTCAAATTTAAAATAAAAAACGAGTGTGCAAGCAGGTAGAAAATAATATCATGCCATGTAAATGTCAACTCTCCTTCTCCCGCCCCCCCCCCCCCCTCTCTCTCTCTCTCTAGGAGTGAAAGACTAATATCTGGTCAGACAAAACCTACTTATCGGACATGTTAGTCAGGGCCAGGCAAAATATATTGGCCAAGACTCCTACCTCGAATTCCACATAGTCCTCACTGGACACGGACAGTTCTCGGCAGTCAGGCTAATGAGGTGAGGGATCGATGTGATCCCTGTAGTAGTGAGCAACACGCATTTAAGGCCAAGCATAGTACAGCCACCTGGAGGACCCCGGTTAACCATCAGCACGCTCGGGATGTGCGGAAAACTACTGCAACCCGCCACTAAACGTCCTTTTCAGGGCGCACAAAGCAGTAAACTTCACATTGTAGGCATGCACAACAACTCTCATCTTCACAACTATTTTTGGCTGCGATATATTATATATATATATATATATAAAATACCTGGTCTCTCTCATTTACAAATTGTAAGTAATCTACTCCCCCCCCCCTCCCTCCTTATCTCTGGTTCGTCGCAATCTGTAACCAACATTAAGCATGGCTGCCTAATCTGCACTGCACTCCCGCACACACACACCCACCCACTCCACCCATACCTACAGACATACATGTATACACATATCCGAAGTGACCAAATCCGGAGTACCCAGCAGATACCGTATGGACGGCAGGCTCCACAACGCTCGCAGAGTAGCAAGCTACATGATTCGTGAACTTGTATTTGCAGACGACTGGAAATGCAGGAGGACATGGATCGGTTCTCTGCTGCATGCAATACCTTCGGACTGGTTATAAATGTTAAAAAACCGGAAGTCATGCACCAACAAACTCCTGGTATAGGATACACACAGCCACAAATCAAAGTAAATGGACAGATCCTGAAAGATGTGTGCAAGTTCACGTGCCTGGGTAGAAAACTGTTTCGAGCCGTCAATCTGGACGACGATGTTGCAAGTAGAATAATGAAGGCCACTACAGCCTTTGGTAGAATGTGCCAGTACAGCCTTTGGTAGAATGTGCCAGTACAGCCTTTGGTAGAATGTGCCAGTACAGCCTTTGGTAGAATGTGCCAGTACAGCCTTTGGTAGAATGTGCCAGTACAGCCTTTGGTAGAATGCACGTGACAGTATGGGAGTGCCGAGGCATTAGCGCGAAGACAAGGCTCAAAGTCTACCGAGCTGCTATCCTCCTCCACCATGTTATACGCATGTCGGAGTTGGATTGTCTATGCGAGACAAGCAAAAAGATTGAACAATTCCACACAACCAGCCTGAGACGTATACTCCACATCCGTTGGCAGGACCATGTCTTCGACACTGATGTCTTGAAAAGAGCAGACATGCCAAACATCGATGCAGGCTGAGATGGGTTGGACACCTTGTGTGCATGCCAGACACAAGACTGCCGAAGAAACTTCTGTACGGTGAGCTTAGGGAGGCTGTCGAATAGGAGGTCGCCCCAAAAAAGCGATTTAAGGACAGCCTGAATGAAACTCATATGCTGTCACAAAGATGAAGACAACTGGGAGAGCATTGCGGAAAACAGAATAGCAGTAAACGTCGGTGTTGCTGAACGAGAAAGAAAGTCAGTTTGCAGACAGCGCCAACCAAACTCTTGATCCGGAAGGAAAGAGCAGCGAGACCACCCTCACCGGCAGCAGAATATAGTGTGCAAACCATGTAATATAACATTCCGTATTGGACTGATAAGCCACATTAGATCCCGCAAACGCTACGCCAAAACATGCCAGACAGTTCTCAACACCCCCCCCCCCCCCCCACACACACACAAATATATATACATAAGGTATACGAGTACATATAATTCGCTACTGTCCATAGGGAACGGTTCGCTCTCACTCAACGGCTAATCATTGCCACAAGTGTACTCACCCATATCTGAGCAAGAAGGTTGACACCGAATGTTCGCTCTATCTGCTCATCTGTGATCTCCAGGATCTTCTTGCCAACCACAACCCCAGCGTTGTTGACCAGGATGGTAACGTCTCCAACTTCGACTTTCACTCGCTCACCAACGAGATGGACCGTCTTTCGGTTGCTGCAACAACAGAGAGTGTACGTGTTTGTATGGCCAAGATAACAAATATATGCTTAACAGACAGCTAAAGTAAACTTGATAGATTGGTGGTTGAGTTTATAGATGGAAAGACAGTCAAAGTGGATTGACAGACAAACGAAGATTATGATGAAGTTCAAAGCTACTCGTACTAGCCTTGACGATGGTTCTTTGGTAGGGGTTACAGTGGATCGTCTTATATCATGTTGCGTACTGAATTAAAATGGATCTGGGTCCTCCAGACTGCAGTACAATACGAGTCTACTCCTCGGCAGAGTTACCATTACGGGAGCCACAGTGTCGATTCATACCTCGTTGGTCAGAAAGTTGTAATTGAGTGTGTTGCAAGATGCACGAAGTGGAAGTGAGGCTAGGTTCCTGGTCAGTGTGTTCCAACTGACCTTGGCGTTAGCTTTTGCACCATAATAGAGGATTACATATGTGTGTATGTGCGCTTGCACTTGTGTGTATGTAATATGTATGGTCGGAAAATGGACAGACTTCGAGTGTAAACCCTGAGGAAAAAATCTGCATCCTGTGCTATCTTTAGTCGTCTCGATAACGTCTTGCCACTGGCCAAAGGTAACTCACGGTGAGAGAGTGAGGTTGACAAATGGTGCAGTTTCTTCCACACTTTAATCCAAATCGCCGCGCAAGTAACCAATTTCACCGAACACATCAAGAGAAAAGATTGTCAACACGGCTGAACAGAGAGTGGTTTTCATCACATGCTATGGACGAACTCAGTTCAATTCATGGTGGATAGACAAACAAAGTGAATGAATGTGCGGGTTTTGATATTCGCCCTAGATCTTTATCGTGAGCCGTTTTCTCTAGCTCAGTTGCCATGTCCCCCCTCTCCCTATCGTTCTGTCGTGTGTTCTTGGTTACCCACACAAGTTGACTCGACTTAATCCCTCTATGTCCCCTTCAAAGTGTTTTGTTTCTATAGATTCCGCATAAATGACACTGACACAACTATGAATAGCTGCAACACCGTTCCGCGAAAGACCAGTATAGTAGACGCTGTAAATCAAAACATGGATCGATACAGCTAAGCCGTTTCAACCGGAGACATGACTTTGCACTTTCCCTAATCAGCCGTGTGTTACCAAAGCAAAGAGTAGCAGCACCGTAACATGCCAGGAAGGATGGTCGCTGTAGCTGAGGGTAATACGGTCGCCACGCAAGAAATCAAAAAGCGAAATGGTGGATGTTCGAATCCTACAAGTTTTATACGCCGCCTGGTCACAAATTCTGAAGGTTGCGAAATTCATACCAAATAATGATCTGCGTGAAGGTCAGAAAAGAGGCGAACTTCCATCATGCAAAAATCACGTGTGTCTGCACACTCGACTGCAAGTAAATTCGAAAAAGACCACACCTTCAATTAGAAGAGCAGCCAGGCATATCGTAAAATGCAACTATAGAGGGTTGGGCATGTGGCAGGTTATCCCATTCCAGGAGAAACATGGGTCCACCACTGCAGTTGGCCTCAATAGAAGTAGGTCATGTTAAAGCATGTATGTTTCTTGTATAGGCGTTTTACAAGATACGGTTGCTAGCTCCATGCACAGCCCTATTTAGTCGAATGTTACGACAAATTTAGTAGAGCCAGTGATCACTATCTATATAGGAAGAAAACAGGATATTTGTCTTCTTCGAAATAAAATACAACATCGGATTGCTGTCCCAAACAACAAATCTAGTTATACAGTTGATTCAGACCCACTGTGAAATCATTGGAAACAAGAAGGCAGACCAGCCCGCAAAAAGACGGAAATGACGGCACGCATTCCCAACCATCCACAGCACTTTAAACAAGCAAAAGCCCCCTTAAAACTATCCACGAGGACGGAATATGGAGGCCAGCACAAAGAATACAAACTATAAAATGACAGCATAGACACTTGGCAGAGATGGACAGGCAGAGATGGGCGGACAAAGATCTTCAGACTCAGAACGGGACATTGTAAACGTAATACCCACCTCTAAAGAATGAGTCTTAGTGACACAACCACGTGCGATTGTGGGGCACCCAATCAAACACCAGAACATATTCTGCAGGTCTGCCCTACTTATACAGACAAAAGAAAGGCAATCTTTCCCAGGGGAAACGACCTTGCTTGAATAGCTATAGGGGACAGGCGAAAACCTGAAACGAGATCTCCTTCGTGAACCTCGCCGGACTAGAAGTATAGCTTCAGTTGATTGAAGAAAAGGAAAAAAGAAAAGGAAAAAAGAGGAGAAAAGGAAAAAAGAGGAAAATAGAAAAGAAAAATGACGAAAAGGAAGAAAAATAAGAAGTGTTTAGCTTGAGGCTATTGGTATCTTCATAGAGAATGGTTTGGATGATGGTTTTACATGCTTTCTTTGTTCACTGTATGGTGTACACCTTTGTAGTAGATGCCCAACAGTAATTGTGTCAGGACTGCAGATACATCAATCTGTATATCCTATGTTTGTTGAGCCGATAGTTGCTCAATCTGCTGGGAGCCTATGTGAAGTCTAAAAATTACTACCTGCTCACATCTGTTGAACTAGTAATATGCATCATTGGTTGTTCACATGTGATCTGCTTCCCACTTGTTCCTGTACAAACATCCTGTAAACCCCGTACCATCTTAAGTTATACCTTATCAGGTTGAGGTAGCTTTCAACCTCCCCTTGACAGTCTACTAGTCTTGTTCATTGACAAACAATGTTGTAATGAGATGGAATCGACTGCATCGTGACTGTCTTGAACAGTTATTAGTTTATATAGTAGTTTATAGAGTATCAATCTTAGTTCCTTTAGGTACGTATTTAACTCCCCCTCTCCCCATTTGCATGTATGCTACAGTCGACCCAGGTGTAAATTGGTACCTGGTTTACTGTTATAGAAGGAAAGACAGCGATGAAAGGAACTGGCCATCTCAACCTCACAAACAAGCTGTGGCCTCGTAAAAATAAGTATCTAACACTTCATCCCTGACTGCAGTGTGCTTTACTTTTAGCTTAGAATCAGCGACCTATATGAACCGCTAGTATCAACACCCCTCGTAATTTTCGCAGAGAGGATAACCACCTATGGGTCTGTCCGGAGAACAGTGACGTCGATTGAATGTACAAGGGCCTTGTCTTTACCCTGACTATGAAGGAGGTGGAGGAGATAGTTGAAATTTGGCACACATGTAGCTCATTCAATTGTTACTGGACTTGAGAAGTATGTGTTTCTCCGGTATGGTGCATGGCGCAACACCTTTTTGACGGGATCTGCTACTCTAAGGGTTTGTCAGAACAATGGAGAAATCACAGGCCATAAATGTGATAAAATTATTGTTGTTGCAGGGAACAACATACAGAAACATAGCGAGACGAAATCAGTCCTTCGTATGCTTCTGTAAAAAAAAAACTGGTGTAGGCAGTTTAAGTGTGGCCGTTCCTCAGAGTGCAGCTATGAAAATGCTGCAAGAGTGAAGAAAATCATTGACCAGGATAAGAAAATGACAATTGTAGAGATATCTAGTTCAGCAAAACTGAATGAAAGTAGTTTTTAAAATTTAACTGACTGAACATGAGAAAAGTGTGTGCCTGCTGGGTCCCGCGTCTGCTGACATGTGAACAGAAACAAACGAGGGTTGACTGCTGTGGTCAGTTGCTCAAAATGTGTCGGTCGAAAAACATGTTGCCGACCATGGTGACAGTAGATGAGACTTGGGTTCACCATTATGACCCAGATTAAAAAATTTCCAGCATGCAGTGGAAAACCCCGGGCTCACCCACACATGTCAAGCCAAGATCACAGAGAAGTGATGCAGGCTGTTTTTTGGGACGTCAAAGGTGTCATAATGAAAGATTACCTGCCTCATGGCAAGACGGTTAATGGGCAATTATATGCAGATCTCCTTACCAAACTACGAAAGACTGACCCGAAAACGAGGGATAGCGCGCACTAAAATGCTGCCTTTGCTTCAAGACAACGCGCTCTCTAATAAAGCAAGACTTGTGCTGCAAACAGCCAACGATTTGAATATTGAAATTCTTCCCCACCCACCATTTTCTCCGGATTTAGCTCCAAACTTTTCTTTTTCCAAAACTTAAAAAACAGCTGAAAGGAAATAATTGTGTGATAAATTTGGTTTGTGATGACTGGTTTAGTTCGAAAAATAGGTTACTTTATTCTGAAGGTCACGCAGAGATGGCAGAATTATGTATAAATTCAGGTGGTGGCTGCATTGAGAAGGAATAAGCACTGCCACATTTCAACCTTCTCCGCCTACTCCTGCATGGTCAGGGTAAAGACTTATGACAAGCCCCTTGTATACACTAAGAACCAGGTATAAAGATATTTAACAAATGACGCGCCAGAAATAGCTATTTCAGCGTTCAGCAGTAACCGCGAATTTGGCTTTTCGTTGCAAGCTCATTACGTGTTTATTGCGAGGGCGGGAACAGACGGGAGACGATGCACAAAGGGATCAACGAAATGTTGGAGATATGACGTACAATTAGATGACGCAAATGACAGGTGAGAAAAGTATTACAAAAGGGCGTGGGACAATAGGAAAAGGGCGTGAGACAATAGGTAAAGAGCGATAATTTGTCGGGATGTTAGAAAGGTCGAAATTATAACAAGGTTTGTGAGAAAGTTTCACACGGGAAGAGTATTAGGTAGAAAGATTGTTCATGAGAATTTGTATCCATTCATCAGATAACGGCTGGCTCTTCTTGATTCTCAACTGCTAAATGTTCTTTTATGAACACATGTACACGGACTTCCAAGTTTATCGCTCGTCTGCGATAGGACTAGGCGCAGATAACATCCATTATGACCAGGGGACGCTTGAAACGTGCTGAATTGGAGCATCTTTCGCGCTTTTGTTCATAACTTGAAAAGCGAGCACATTATCTCTCAGCCCTAGTGACCTCAGAAAACGGACAGACACATATCAGCGCTTCAAAGGTTTGTATGAATCTGCTGTTCTGGTTATGCTGAGGTTTACGGCAATGAAAGAGCTGACACGCGGATTTCGAAAGCACCCACAGAACGGACATTAGATATGTACACGGTGAACATACTTCAATCATTCAATAACTGCCAGTTAGATGATTATACTACAATCGATGATTTGGCAATCCACAGATTGCATGAATTTGAAATCAAACGTGAGTCAATGAGAGATGGGTGTCTGATAGAATGAATCTAAGAGAAGAACGATGTGCATAGTTGTTAGAGTAAGTACACATGATGCAACAGACAGATGTCTGTTCTTCTTCTTCATCGTACGCAGTCAGACAACCTTTATTTTTTAGAAAAAAGCAGCGGTCATCCTGAGGCTGTCGACACTGCCATAGAGCTTGTCTAGTGTTGCCACTGGTGATGGCCACATCTGCACTCTCTGATCCTCATATATAAGGCAGTTTTGCAGCAAATGCTCAGCGGTCATTTTCCCGGTACCACACGGGCATTCGTCAGTGCCACCTATCTTCAATTTGTTGAATAGGTGGTACCTCAGTCTATTGTGGCCAGTGCGAAGTCTGAAGACCACGACCTGCTCTCTTCTGTTCAACTTGTGATAGGCATCGTTTTTTGTGTAGCCAGTATGTTCTGTTTCCCATTTGGTCATGTATCTAGCTCTAATAAGCCGTTTTGGCTTTTCGTATGTCATACTAGTATCTGGTTGTGGTAGTCTTGCACCTTCTTTTGAAGGTCTGTCTGCCTCCTCGTTGCCTTGGATGTTACAGTGGGATGGAACCCATTGTACCACTACTCTTTTTGGTGCGGACTGCTGGCATAGTTGACAGAGTACTGCTCTTAAATCATTAAGTTCAAGATTGGCACTACGGGTCTTTATTCATGCGGCAGAGACTCATTGACAGCAGAACACATTTGGCAGTCCTGTCCAATGTATAGAGATAAAAGAGGTATTTGGCAAAAGCCAGTGTTCTTCCACGATAAGCTATACGGAATTGCTCGGAGCCTAAGAAATGACTGGTTGGTGGTGATAAGCAAGGCCTCACACGAGAACCGCGTGAAAACTGCGTGGTTTTAAGTTTTTTACCGCAGATTTTGCTTAGTGTTGAAAACTGCATTGGTCGCCGTAGAACGAGTCATCCTGCATGGTCTCTCAAAACAACGTTCGTGTGGCAGGTGATATCAGATTTGTAGCGGTGTTGATGCTGGACGTCTGGCCGCTTTTGGGATAGACGTAATCGTTTCAAACAGGTTAGCAAAAACAGCATCCAAGTCGGTGTCGATGAGTGATTCGAGATATCTAGAACGAGCCCGACTGTGTACCTCATGCACAGTGGCATTTATCGTCAAAGATATTTCTGTAAGCCCCCTTTTTCGTGGCCTGCCTTTGGCCTTGAATCAGTTGTATCTAAATAGCATTGCTCGCCGATCTGTGTAATGACATACTGGATGCATACCAATTGACATGAAATCATCCAACATTTATAACCACACCCAGAAAACTAGGTGCAACACAATGTTCAGACTTTAGAACAATCATTATCACGAGCCATACAAGTGAAATATTGCTCAAGATAGCGCATGAGTTGCAGCGGTTAACGACCCATGGCTGACCGCTAGCGTCAGGGCCTGTGAACCAGAACGGCCAAGACTGTCTTACACATCCACGCGGTGATCCTTGATAATAGACTGCAACAGAGCAGGATGGCTAAGAACCGATAAAGGAAGGCTAACCTGGTACCCAAAAAATACCTGCTGCCAAAGACGGATGTGTCGGACCGAAATGTGCAAATATCGCAGTTAAACTGTAAACTAGCGGCACAGCGAAATCCGTTCTCCGGACTACATCCTGCTATTTGTGAATCGCTGTTCAAAGCTTGGTAGCGGGAGATTGAGAACGAGCACAGAAAAAGAACTGCTCAAGATCATACAGGAGAGAAAAAGACGAAAAGTAAAGAGGAATGTGAGGAAAAATAGAAGGAAGTTTCAGAAGAACAATTTGGGTTTCGAAAGTTTAAACCATGGAAACAATTTTCTGTTTGAGAACTATGACACAGAAATATTCAGAACTGTATAATGCCATTTATATTTAACTGACTATCAGAAAGCTTTTGGCAGTCCATCGTTAGAAATAATTAAATGTCTTCAATAAATGGTCTAGATGGTAAAGACATAAAAATCCTCAGTAATATGTACTGGGAACAAACTGCCGTTGTAAAATAAGGAAAGATATGCTTTCCAAGTATAGATGTAAAAAGTGGCGTGAGACGGGTGAATGTATTATCTACAAAGCACAAATATTCAAACAGATAGTGACGATGATAGAGCTTGTCATTGGAGGAGTGGCAATGAACGAACTTAGATATGCGAATAATACAGTTTTAGTGGCAAACATTAAGCAAGAACTGTGACAACAATATGCACAGTAAATCAAAGAGTTTGGATTAGGTATAAACAAAGACTTTGATATATGGGAAAAGTGACAAGAAATCATAAATGCAGATACAAATTAATGATCAACTTCCGGAACATGTTCATAGTTTCTCATATCTAGGTCATATACTGTAATAACGGAAGTAGGCAGCCGTGAAAAAGAAATCAGAAAAGGAGTAGGTATGACCAAAATGGAATTCAGCAACAGAATTGTCAGTGTTATGTATACTCGTCACACAAACATGGACACTGAATAATAAGTTGGAAAAGAGTATTGAAGCCTTTGAAATATGGGTATATAGAAGATTGGGTCGTATTTCTTGAAAAGTATAATACTAAACTGACGTTATTTAAAAAATTAGGGGTGAAAACAGAATTAATGACTGAAATCATGATTAGACAGTTTATGTTGGCCATATTACAAGACACACCACCTTGCTGAAGACTATACTGGAGGGTGGAGGCTGCCTTCCAAGAGATAGACAACGTTAAGTGGGTGGATGTCAGGAAATGGCCTGGAACACGTCTGTCAGATTGCACTATTACAACAAGAGTACAATGAAGAACATAGCTACCTACCTACGATGCAGACATGCACTTGAACAGAAAAACCAGCGTGTGCCAGAACTAAAAGATGTGACGTTATAAATAAATGTACGCAACAATGTTGAGCTTCGGAAAAGAATATCACTACACATGCCAGTGGCAATGTGCGGCTGTGAAACAGACTTCAAAATATATTTTTCCTATCAAAATAAGTTCGTCGGTGGCCGTTACATGCTGTTTTGCGGGTTACCTGTTCACGGGACAGGCTTCGCGAGCAAACTGAGGGGGAACAAAAAATGTGCACGTTTATCTCAAGTCATGTTGACAATGGCTTGCCATTGGTCCAAGGTAGCTCAGGTCGAGAGAGTCAGGTTGACGACAGCACAAAGGGTCCTCATTTAAATCTATTTAAGCGTAATTTAAACAAATTTCTGACGCCATCTACGTTGCGATGGCAACCATTTTTACTATGACATGGAAATGCGAACAATGAACACAGTTTGAGAAGAAAATTGATGCATTGGAAATGTGAATACATAGCCGGATGGAGCAGCATCTCCTTGAAATAAAATGAGACAAAATAAAGTAATAAAGAATTTAGGAGCGCAAGAGAAAAACACGACATAACTTATTGTGAAACAGTTAAAGATATTTTGGTTACAGAAAAAGACACCTTGCTGAAAACAATACTGGAAGGAATAGTGTCGATGCAAACAATGTTATAAGTGGAAGGACATGGGGAAAACCTGCCAGGTGCACCACCAAGGAATGGGGCAGATGACGTTTGAGATACAATGGAGTCGACTTTTGATGTGGAGATGGCACTTTAACTGAACTAAGCGTTGTACTGAGTGCCCAGTCCATCTGTCTTCAACGTGCATTTGTGTGGGGGGTTGCTTTGACCACCCGCGTCTATTAGCAAGGCAACAGGCATCATCATCATGTAGCATGTCCTTTGCAGAACATCGTTCCAATCCCAGCACGTTTGAAAGAAACTCGACCTCTTGCCAAATCTTCAGAGTCATACCCAAGCAGTCCTTGACATCATGGTGCCATCACAGTCTTGTCTGCCTCTCTTGCCCGGTACCATACCCTCCATTACCGTTCTCTCAAGACCGGTGATTCTTTTGGTGTGGCCAAAGTATTTCAATTTTTTTTGTTCATTATGGAATTTATGAACCAGTTCTCTATTCACAACTCTTTTCGAATGTCTGCATTCTTCTTTATTTTCGATCCATGTTGTTCTGGGGACCTTTCTATAATATTTCGACTTGATTCTCTTCCTTGAGGTTTAAGTAGCTGTTTGCCATAGTTTCCTCAGGTCGTATAGCTTCTGCATTGCCATTCTCCTTCTGATGTCTTTTGAGCAGTCGCCATTGCTGTGCATTCTGGAGTCCAAATAATCGAAGTTCGTGACCAATTCTTCTTGTTCGTTCTCAATCTCAAGTTACCAAGCCCTGAAAATTGATTTGTAAGTAGTAGGGTGTATTCGTTGTGTCGTAGTTTACAGCTTGACTGCAATATTTGCACCTTTCTGTCCGACACGTTCGTCTTTAGCAGGATGACCAGTTCAATTTCCACGCACCCCAAATTTGCATTTATGTTGACTTCGTGTTTTATTGATGGTCATTATCTTTGTTTTGTTCAAGTTTACAAAGAGGTTTTGATTTTGGCCGCATCTACTTACGACTGCAATTAGCTTATCTAACCCCTCTGCACTGTTTGATAGTATCACTGTGTCGTCTGCGCATCTTAAATCCGCCGATTGCAAACAGTCAAACATATCCTACAAGATCGTTATATGCGTAAAAACTCTCCGCCACAGCAACATGTCCAGAGAACTGAACCTATTCTTTTTATTCCGTGCACCACTTTGGTACACACTATACGTATCGATTATAGTGTACATAGCGTATGCATTATATCACACCGTTTCTACATATCTGTTCGTCGAAGAAAAATATGTAAAATGAAACCCAATGATTGTAACAGCTTTCAGTATAGTAAACTGAAATGGCATTTTATTTCACATCTATATTCTATCGCTACTGAAATTTCGTGTCAAAATGGCGGCCTCGGCCTTCTCGCCCGGAAAGCAACACTCGCTTTTTATTGCTGCGACAAGGGCAAACACGCCATCCAATGGGAGTCGCTATCTACCGTGTGTAAGTCGACCGTGTTCCACTGTGTCAAAAACATGTCTGCACACAGTACAAATTTTGTCTTCCTCGATCATCCAAGCACGCACGTTCGAAGTTTCTAATTTGTGAACCATTGTTTAATGGTTACTATTATTTCTTGGTGTGTTATTGTCATCGTAATGAACTCGAAGTGATTCTTGATTTTCAATGTCAGTCACACACTTAATAATACTAATAGCAAATAATTCAAACATGTTTGACATTTCTTGATTGCGATCCGTTATTTGTATCTTATTTAATAGTGCGTTATTTACTTTATAATGAGTTCCACTGACACTGGAATTCGGCATCACGGGGATAATCACATTGGCACGTATTATCCAGAAACCACGCTAGAACATTTACGTACACAGCTACACCAATCTGGCTTTTCCAGAAAGCGGCCGAAAAATGTGGAAGCGTGGAGACGTGTGCAAGCAAAGAAGAAAAGGAACAGTGGTGAATTCTACGTTAGTGCCACAACAATGAAGTCTGTTGCGGCTCGTGTGTTAGGACCGCCTTGTTCGTGTGGATGCTTTGACGCACTGGGTAAAAACAACGCCCAACAACTTTTTGATCAGTTCTGGGCACTGGGTGATTATAATGAGCAGAACGCTTATCTGTCTAAACTACTTACAAGTGGAAGAGTTAAACGGTGCCGCATTAAAGCCAGACCTAGCAGGACACAACGCAGAATACAGTACACTATACAGATGGATAACGTTGCGCATGCTGTCTGTCATAAAGCATTCAATAGTGTTCATGGCATAACGGATAAGCGTGTGCGGATTGTGCTGAACAAACAAAAGCGAAGTGGTTCTACTGAACCAGACAAGCGTGGAACAGCTCCAGGCAGTCACAGTAAAAAGGTGAAAGAAAACGTATTTTCACATACAGTCGATCCTCAGAATTACGTAAATCGAAAACTGTCAAAAACTAACTCGAAACACTAACTGTATTGCTGACATATTCATTTACTACACTGCAATCGTCGTATCAATTCCCATGGCTTCTTTCGGGTCATAGACCATTGACAACTCTACTCCGGCAATTTGAATGATCTTCGCTGTATATCGTCATATGTGCGCAATAGTTGATGTAAATAGGTCACATAACTAAAAGAAACTGCGAAAGGCCTTATTTTGTGAAAAGTAACTTTAAACACAGATGAGTAATTACTATTTTTGAAATAGGGTTAGTGTAGTACCGTATAACAACGCTGCTGTCGTCTGCAATGAAGTGTGGAGACCTAATTGTATTAGGCTACAGCTTCTACGAAGTTGAAGTCAATTCCATTACGATATTCGCTACTTTTCTTTCCATAAGAATAAGCCAGATTTACAATTGAGTCAACTGAAGTATGTTGTCAATGTCGATGACGGCGGTGATATTGTTTGAAGCTGCTGGTGATGAGTTAACGCTTGGCAACAGTAATTTGTTAAAGGGTTACAGTGACTCTTACATTATGAGACGTACTTCCAGAAGGTGAAGCACGGTCTTTTGGCTGATGTGCAATGCGAGGCTCCACCAAGCTTAACATGGGGTGGGAGGGGGGGGGCGCTGTGTTGCAGTGGCGATCCCCAGCCTGTTTTCGGAAACATTGATGAGGAAGTGAGATGGAGAGAGTGGATTAGAATGTATCACCTGGTCCCAATTACTCTTAGCTCCTTGATGTTGGGGAACGAACCAGAGATGAAAGCGCTCTACCCCTGTGCTTATTCACGACATTCTAAAATAAGGCGAGCAACGGTAATGTGGTGAGTTCAGTTGACCAGTTATATAGGGGAAACAAAACTAACGTTTTGGTCAGCCAAAATATGCTGGCCAAGACTCACTTCCACGCAGTTCTCCCCGGAAACGGACTGAAGGTGGGGAATCAACGTGATCTTCATAGTAGTTAGCGCCACACTGATGAAGACAGGCACAGCATGGAGAACCCCAGTCCACCATCAGCACGCTCATGATGTGAGGAAAGCTACTGTAACCCACCACTCAACAGAGTAAACTTACTCATTGTAGGCATTCAACAACAACAACCAGTTTTACATATTTCCTAATAAAATGAAGGCGAATACTATTAAAATAAATACAGAAAGGTAAACAATTTTATTCATATTTTTCATTCTTCACTGTCAAATGTAGGACCCAAAAGGTATAATGACAATGCAAAAAACGAATGCAACAGCAAAGTTCCATAACAGGCGCTGCGCTATCAGGGATGAAGTGTTTGACTTCATTGTAGAAGACCACAGCTTGTTAATGAGGCCAGTTAGCTTCCTCGCGATCTTTCCTTCCATGAGTCAGCAAGGTACCCATTTACAGCTGACTTGACTGAGCATTAAAGTAACGGGAGTGCAACTTTGTAACGTTGTGAAAAGCTAGTGCTCTACCAGCAGGCTAATCATAAATGAGAATAGGCATGTCCAAAAGTAACTCGAGGATCGCCTGTATTCATATTTTAGATTCATCACAGGTGCTTGACAAAACAGTCAACTATGATACCTTCAGGACAGCAACACATTTCTTCCACTTTGATATCATCACATTGTTTCTGTTTCAGGATTTAAATTTCGGCTATAGTTTTTTGCCAGGCTATCTTAAGTCAGTCCTTCAGAGGCCCAGAGTATGGATGTTTTTCTGATTATACCAGGGATGGGGCAGAACCGATCAGACACGTACTTTATTTAGCTGATGCTCTTATACAATAGGTTAAAGAGGCCATTTTTTTGGTCTTGTCACTTATTTGTTCTACAGTATGCAAAATATACCGATCAGACGTTAATCAGGGCCAGGCAAAATATACTGGCCAAGACCCCCGATGCCCTGCAGTCCTACCTGGGAAAAGGTTGTTTTCATGAGTCTGGCTAACAAGCTGAGTTATCTATGTGATCCCCGTAGCAGTGAGCAAAGCGCAGATGAAGCCAAGTATAGTACAATCGCCTGGAGGACCCCAGTTCACCCTCATGAGCATACTTCGGATGTGAAGAAAGCTACAACAACCCACCACATCATTTTTAGGGCACACAAAAGAGTAATCCTACTCATTATGGGCATTCAACAACTATGTCAAAACATTCTTAGTTGTCACAGCTGGTTACAGTGCTACTTTTCCTTGCCACTTTTTTGGGCCCAGGCAACGCATTATATATCAATCCAATGAACAGCAAGAACCTGGATATGAACTATGAACCTCCATCTCTTGTTTTGATGGTACAATATTCCAGGATTTTCACCGGTCCATCACATCAGCAATTCACAAGCTGCAGAACTTTGAAATCAGATGAAATGGGGCACATGAGAGGATGTAACAGTGCATACAGCCAATGGCCTACAGGAATCATTGTATCCACACTGAGGCCAAAGAAAGATGCAGAAGGTGAATGGGCTGACAGCCAACAATGCATGGTTGCATCAGGATCAGTGACCCATAACAGAACAAGACCATATTTTACTTAGAAGTGATGGCCCTTGAAGTGACCAACCATGTAGCTTGACTAAGAGGGAAAGCAAACCCAGTCCCCCAAAAATGCCATGTTGAAACTGGATGTGTTGGGCCAAACGACGCAGATCCGTTGTAAACTACGATATATCACAACTGCCCTTTTCAGGAGGAACAACAAAGTAGTGTCCACACTCTTCATCTATTGTTGAGAGAAACAGCACCAATTGGTGTACCTTTCCAGGATTTTTAACAAATTCGTGTCCTCTTGGTTAAAGAGACTGGTATAGAAACTACTGAGCCACACGCTTCTGAGATTCAATAAAATAAAAGACATACACAAAAATGGTAAGATATTTGAAAAGATGCAGTTGTGCCAATTTGGGAAATAACGCATTGACAAAAACAAAGAGATACAAAACAAGATGTTAACAAGACCAAATATGTTTTTGAAGGTCTCTTTGAACATAACTTTCCCATTGAAAAAGAAGACAACTGTCCAGTACTAATGTATAATCATTCATAAGTATCACAAAATATGAAGTATCTCATGTAGATTAAATATTCACCAGTCAGATGTTTTCGTCACATAGTTTGTATCAGATCCAATAATGTAAATATATGCAAAGAACTACTACAGATGAAGATGGGGTGAAAAATGTCAGATGGAGTTGCATTCTCAGAAAGAAACCTAAAACATCCTCAGAAAGAAACCTAAAAATATGAATTCAATAGTATATGGTGACTAAATAATTGTCAATCAGTGATGACATTTACTGACTAACATTCAAAAACAAAAAGATACCAGGAGAAAAAAAAAGGCCCACTGATTTCAATCAATTAAAGGGAGCGATGAATACACAATGTTAGAGCACTTTTACTATTTGAGCACTGTTTCTATTTAAGATAGCATTATTGCCACACTTTGTCTATTCTGACATCAGACCCTGGGAAGAGATGGATGCAGTGCAGCGATATGAAAATAGTACGCTCAAATGGAAATTCCGTAACGTGTAACAATAAGATGCGCAAATTGCACCTCAGTATAGCTCACCATTGGAGGGCTTTTAAATTACCCAAGAAGGGAATGACACACAGTTCAGAGTCGAAAATAGTTACACTGACCTGAAAATTCCAGACAGAATTATCTGTGAAAATTTCACACCACTAGGGCTTACCATATTACTGTCAGTGACTTTGTTAGTGTCAGAAACAAAAATTTGCATTCATCATATTATTCAATTTTTGGAAAAAGATCATTTCTGCTGATTACTTTATATTTCCATTGGTATGCATTAATGATAAAACCATATCAAACCACCCACCTTGACATAGTAATGTAGTATTGTGCAATCATTAGAAGTTCAACTTTTCTTGTTTGTTAACAAAACTGTCCATTTCTCTTGAGATATCAGATATTTGAATCTGTTTTGTTAATTTCAGCAAATGCCAGATTAGCTATGCATTCAGTCATTCATAATACCTCAATGGTTCATTGAATGTAGAATATTTTGTACTATAAATTTGTATTTTCATTTTTTTAAAGGCCTTGCATCTAGGTAAGCTCCGCTTTTCCATACATTTAATTGAATCTCAGAAAAAATGCAAACACGTAATTTTTTTTTGAGCTGCAATAATCCTCAGTGTTGAAGTCAAAAAGAGGACATCCATATAAAAGAAGAGCACCTGAAGTGTTACTGGCAAAGCTCAATAAGGCAACCCAAATTAACAATCAGCGAAGAGTATCAATTGCAGCCCTACGTATCAAGGGGATAAGAGCGAAGAAAAAGCTGATAATATCACTTACCTAACATCACAGATATAAGTATGAGACATCCCTCCAATATCAGCAATCATCTTTGATGTTTCATTTAGTCCTTTCTCACTGATGTCCCACAGCACAGTTATAGCTTCCAACTTTGCAAACTCCAATGCAAGAGCTTGACCCACTCCACTGCCAGCCCCTGTTATCAGTACAATTTCCCCTTTCACACATTTCCGAGCGGGAGGCACAAAAAATTGAATCCACGAAATGAGAAAGGCGACAATTACATTTTTGAATGTCACAAAAAAATCGAGCACTACATGCATTTTGTAGTTTGTCCGTGAGCTGTTGAAAACTGTTGTGAAGAAACATATTTGAGAAATTTTTTGTTGTGAAGAAACATATTTGAGAAATTTTTTATCATTTATGTTTGAAGCTACTCGTGCTGAGTTAACTTTTGTCAAATTTTATTTGGTAGTGGGTTACTTTAGTTATTTGCTAATGACCAAGCCATAGTTGGAGGATCAGTAGCAACATTGCAGATGTTACTTGAAAAAAGTAACAGCACAGAGTTTGACATAAAAATAAACGCATTGAAGACAAGACTTCGGTAATAGCCAACCGGCATATGCAAATTATAATCAATACAAAAGTTTACATATTTAGGGCAAACCTTACCATAGATTCTCACAATGAGACAAATTAAGACAAGGTTGGGAAAAAAGAAAGGGCTTCAGATAAAAACAAATTGCTAATCTCAAGAACGTCGAGACAGACCTGAGAAAAAGAATAATCGCCACTCATATATGGCCAATTGCAATGACTGGTACTGAATTAAACTAGCAAAGAAAGAGGAAAAAAAATATTGGAAACATTTTAAAAGTGGTGCTACAGTAGAATGGAAACTGAGTTGGACAAAGAAAATCAAATGGCAATGTACTCAATGAAGAAGGCGCACAAAGACAAATATTGAAAAGTATACAAAAAGAAATCAATTTATATTCCCCTCCCCAAAAAAGGCAACCTGAAGCTGTGCACGAACTACCGAACTATCGCACTGATCAGCCATGCTAGCAAGATACTCCTGCGAATCCTATTAAGAAGGATAGAGAAAAGGTTTGAATCTGAAATTCACGTAGTCCAGGCAGGTTTTAGGAAAGACAGAGGGACCCGGGACCACATATTCAATTTAAGGAATATCTATGAAAAATGTAGAGAGTTTAATGTAGACCTGTACACATGTTTCACTGATTACACTAAGGCCTTCGACACGGTAAAACATCAAAATCTGTGGAGAATCATGAAGGAAATGGGGTTTCCTTTGCATATAGTCCATCTCTTGAAACATTATACCAAGATCAACAAGCCGCTGTCCGAGTATCTGGGCAAACATCAGATTGGTTTGCAGTACAAAAGGGAGTCCGACAGGGATGTATCCTCTCACCTTATCTGTACAACATATATGCAGAATGTATAATGAGAAATGTGCGAGAAGATGAGAACATTGAAAGTTTCGACCCATTTACGATTGGGGGGTACGAGATTCCAGAGTTACGATATGCAGATGACACAGTGATACTATCAAGAAGTGCGGAAGGGCTAGAGCAGCTACTTTCAGCCGTTAATGGACATAGTAAAGATCAAAATCTGTTCATAAACATAAACAAAACAACGATAATGACCACCGATAAAACACAATGTCAGTATACATTTACAGTGGGTGGTGAGGAAATAGATCAGGTTACACATTTTGAATATCTTGGCCCCAGAATCGACAAAAATGGTGACTGCTCAAAAGAAATCAGAAGAAGACTAGCTATGGCAATGCAGAGACTGAACAGCCTGAAGAAATTATGGCAGGGCACCAACAAAACGATAAAAGTAAAAGTCTTGAGAGCCTGTGTTTTTCCTGTGGCAGCTTATGGCTGTGAAGCATGGACGATTACCAAAACTTCTAGACAAAGAATCGAATCCTTCGAGTCAAAATGTTACAGAAAGATCCTCAGAATACCCTGGACAGAGAAAAGAACAAATGTAGACATTCGGCAAGAGTTGAGCATAGAGGAGAACTGGTTTATCAATTCCATTTTGGCTAGAAAATGCAAATACTTTGGTCACATCAAGAGACAACGGTCTTGAGAGGACGGTGATGGAAGGTATGGTGCCAGGCAAAAGAGGAAGGGGTAGACCAAGAAGACGATGGCACCAAGATATACAGAAGTGCCTGAGTATGACAGTGGCGGAAGCTGGAGTTTTGGCAAGGGAACGAGTTTCTTTCAGACAGACTGTGATGGGACCGACATTCTACAAAGGACATGCTACATGAGAGATACAAAAACAACAATTGAATTGTCTAAGACACAAAAGTCTTCTGCAGAAGATACTAGAGGACAAGATTCAGGGGAAAAAAAGAAAGTGGCGACCAAGACTCACCTTTACATCATCACGCAGAGACAAAGTACGATCCTATGCTGAAATTAAAAGAGCTGCAGATAGGATCAAATGGACAGGCATAGACAATCTTACAACTAGTCTCAGGACTGATCAACCAGATGGATTACTTCACATATGCAGAGGTGGATTTGGATTCTCCTGACTATAGTGCAATGTGAGGCTCCTTATTAAGCTCACTACTTTGAGGATTACTGTGTCAACCACCTTTTTGGCCAGAGTGCTGGTTCCAGAAGCATGAATGAGGAGGTAAGGTCAGGTATTGATTAGTATGTTTCATGTGATCCAAATTGCCATTTGAAACGGCCTGTCATTTTAATTAAGACAATATTCATGACAATTAATGCTTAGTTATAATTAATCGGATATGTAGTTTAGAATGTCTCTGAAAAGTCCAACATCGTAGGAGGTGGAAACAAGACAAGGGCTTATTTATAAAAGTCACTGGAGCTGAATATGTAGCAGTGAATTAGAGCTGACCATATTCTGGCTCTAGCTGGCATCCCTGGACGCAGACTGCAGCTGTGTAGCCTGGTCGAGAGACTAGGAATTGAAGAGAAGGGGACTCGGTCTCATAAATAGCATGCAACATTAAATGGTGAAAAGGAACTGAAGCTTATAGAAATTACAAAATACTGAGATACCGGTATACATAAGAAAAAAGGGACAGAACATCCAGGTGACCAATGAAACCATGTGCTGATATGGAGTGATGTGTTCGCAAAGGAAAGAGTCAAACACAGTGTAGGTTTTCTTTGACATCCAGAGATAAAACTATTTTTTTTTTTAAATGCATCAGTAAAAGATTAACACTCCTACAAACAGGTGAAAGTGGAAAAGGAACAACAATAATCCAGGTCTATGTCGCATACAATGAGAAAGACAAGGAAATTTGTTACCGGTAGGGTTTATCAGATGTTATCAATAGAATATTGCTTAGGGAGGTTCAGTTCCATTTCACTAGAGCAGAATATCAACAGAGAAGAGTGCATACATTTATATATCGTACTGAATATTGTCTAATAATGACAAATACCCGGTACCATCTTCAACACAGGAAAAGTCATATCAAAATATAGCACAGATATGGCATCACGAATTTATGACATTAACAAAATGACAAAGAAGACAAACAGACTGTATAGCTTAAACATCTGTATAGATATTGATCATTCACCAGTGGTTTATGGCATAAACATTACACAGGAAAAGCCAGGAAAGAGAACAGCCAATAATTGTCGTAAATATATACAGATTATAAGAGATCAGAAGAAAACTTTTGATGAGTTGATAGGAATAAAATCTATACAATACTAGAAGACTATGAAATGCATGAACTATTAGATATGAGAACATTGTACCACGCATTAAATAAGAACTGATAGGAGTCACATTTGCTGTTGAAATAGCTGCAGGAGTGTGACAAGACCTACTCTTTGCAGACAACCAAAGACTAATATGTACGGATGAAGATAGACTGTTGCCACTAATGTCACAGGATGAATGATTGTATGCGCATAGCTTTTAGAGCAATGTAAATGAAACTGGTTGTATACAGACTCTGCAAAACCAATATAAAGAGTTAAGTTAGGAGAGGAAAATTACTACATGAGAAATGAGACATCTAGGATAAGTCATTGAAGAAATGAAATGAGAAACAATGACACCAGAAATGTGGTGAGAATTACCCCTTCTACTGAATACATTTCAAGACAGAAAATACACTGGTTCGGCCATCTCATTAGAATGCAATCTGACCAACTACCACTGCACATGTACAACACAAGAAGATCTGACTACAAGGCATAAGGTGGCGGATGGATATATATGACATACATAAGAGAACACTACAACAGCCAACACAATGTCCAATAAATGCAATTTAAGATCCCCTCAACCTCAACGCTTTGCACTGAATCTGACAATGTCCACACCTCCATGTATCTGTCTTCTTTACCTCATAATAAGACCATAAGACCAGAGTATACATGAAAAATAAAATAGGACCATTGTGAATTCCATTACAAGAATTGTAATATACTTAAATAATTAAATGGGGGGTAGCGAGGTCTAGACTGGACGTCCTGCTCGGTAAAGGAAAGTGAATCGTCTGATATAGCCTTTCCTTTCCAGGTGTAGAGATGGCCGCTGGATTCACTGTTTGGCTTGCCGTTCTAGAGTTTTCATGCCAATGGCCTCTCCTACATTATTGTGTCCCCGGCAGAACCTTCAAGAGGAGGCCCCTGTTTCTTACAGAGCCTGCTGTGGAGCGCGACTTGAGTACCCGGCGGTATAACTGGGAGGGGAAGATTGAACTCATTAGCCCTGGTTGGTAGCCAATCTAAGGAAAGGTAAATTATTCTGACTCTAAACCCGGGTAGACGAAGCTCATTAGTCTGTTCAGGCAGTTCGCCTAGGAGAGGAGGAACTGATTTTAAACCCACAAGTCCCAGGGACTGCTGGCTAGTCTTGGGACGATGAGAGTATCATCGGATGTCTCGAACAGCTTGCATTTGTAGACAACTTCACAGCCTTGTGGAATTCATGGGAGAGGGTAGGGCTACGAGAGTAAACCCAGACAGAAATTTCGAAGTGGTAGCACCTAAGGTGGATGGTTTCAAAATTATTTAACTCATTCCGGCAGCTGAGCTGGTACTAAATTGTCATTATGTTTGGGCAGCCCAGGGTCTCCATATTCAGTGCCCAGAGAGGCTACTCACAGGGTGCCACGAGCAAGACAGACGCCTATGATACTTAAATATGCTGATAACTGTAAAGAAGTTCTTTTTAATTTAGATATGGTTTTTAAAAAGAAAACCCAGAATGATTGAGTCATTGACAAAGATACTGTCCACATAAAAGTATAATTTAATCATCAATTTTGTAATTAAAGTGCATTTTTATTCTTAAAATTATTATAAAACAAACATTTATATGATCTATTGGTAGATTATTTCCTTTTTCAATCATAGTGCACTTTGTAATTAGATCGTTACATATTATGATATTTACATGTCCAATTGTGCAAAAATAGTAAGTGTAAGTTGTAACGTAGCAACATAGAACAATTGGATATTAATAATATTAGTAGTACTAGTAGCTGTTTCAGTTCCCTCTTTTATTATACCATGCCTCTTAACAGTAAAACACATTTACATCGTCAAATACTGATTATATTAATTAAATGATATATTTCTTCAATGAGCAAATTCATCAAATTGCAACATAAGCCAAGCCAACTCTACTAATAGTAAAACTAATAATAGCATACAGTATAATACACACAATCCACTGGTAGTACTAGTAGTGGTAGTCCCGCGGATAGTTTAAATCAGTGAGCTATATTAGTATATATTATATATGAAGTCTTCTAAAACACGTGAAAGCAGACTAATAATATACCTGTATTCGATTGCGTGAGCGAAAATCAGCTCAGTGTGCAGTGGGGTAGTAAAATAAAAATTTACCGTCACGGTAGCAGACCGTCAAGTATTTGAAGTTGACGTGCGGTTATACGGGTTTGATGAATCCGCCGCACTTGATCAAACACCACACTGTCCCTCCACATCGATCTAGTTACTAGTAATACTAGTTATCAACAGTTCGCATTTGCATTGCATGTTAAGTCAGTAGAGTTAGTGTTACAGACTATATGATAATAAACAATGATATCGATGTGCAGCCTGTGTTGTATCATCACAAAGCATGAAACATTTTATTTAATATTAAATAATATTATTATTATAAAATATTATTTAATTTAGAATATTTAGATATCAATTATATAAAATTATATAATGATTATAATTATTATTATAATGTTTAATTGTTTAGTTAAGTTAGTAACTAAAATATGATACTGATAACTCAATTGTTTTAAAGTATTTTTTCCCTACGCTTGTCCCGGAGTCCCAGATGTTGGGTATGCGTAACTTACTTTGTCGTCTTCCTATATTTCCATCTATGAAATATTTAAACAGAACCTAAATATGTACAGTTCTACTCGATCCACCCAGTCAGGAAGATATTTACGGGTTTTGTCCAGAATATTTTCCGGTTTTATTTTAAAATGTGCCCGGTATCGGTGATTTGTTTGATGACAAAAAAATGGCGGCAACCAAGGTATTATTATTTCGTTTTGTATACATTAACAATATTTAACGTTAGCTAAGATATGAATTCACACGTAGTCATGATATTCTGCCAAATTATGTTTAAATACTATATGCTGCATGACAAGTAGCGGACTTGTGAAGAACATGCAGTTTACTCATCTGAAATGTGATATTACAGCACCAATTTTCGATAACAAATTTTACTATTTTTACGGACCGGAGTTGTTACGACACTTAGTGACTTACGTCCAGGTCTTCAATACAAGAGAAAACAGCAACTCATACAGTGTGCATGTGTGTGTCCTAATATAACTAAAAGACGATGTAGTTGAAAGAGACGCACCCTAATCGTAAGTAAGTTACTCCTAGTCTACATAACAAACAAATTTTGAATTAACATTCAAAAAAGTGCGTCAATTCATTCGCCTTCGCGGCTTCGGTGGACCTGTATAATAAAGTATTAGTTGTACTATAACTAAATAATATAATCTATATCTTAAACTGAACTCTGTAAACTAGACCTACCTGGTACTTACTACTACCAGGTTACACTTACTACTTAGTGCTTACAATAATTTTACAAATACATGTATTACTATTACTATTAGTGATGTATGTACTGACTGCTGTACTACAGTCACTGTAACACTAGACTGAGCTGCCACATTTATAAAGACTAGTGTGTATCTACTGTCCTTATATATATATTCACCAAGCCTCATTGCAGAAATGGGGGTCAAAGGCCCAGTGAACGAGGTGATTCTAATGATAGTCAATCCAGTCATATCTGACTGTTTATGTCAGGGTCAGCGACTGAACTGTCCAAGACCTTTTAAGTGGCAGCTGTAGAAACAGACTGCATCCTTGCAGCCAGGCTAAAAAAGTAGGGATTGAAGAGGAAAGGCAAACCAGGTCCCAAAAATGTGCAGTGTTGAAATCGAATGTGTCTAGCCAAAAAGCGTAGTAATGTACCCTGCAACATAGCATAATATGATGATGTTTTTTCCAGGTCAAATGAAGGTGAATAATATCGCAATAGAAATATCAATTATATATAATGAAGAAACAGGACATTTTGCGACACTGTAATCACTTAGTAGCCCCTTTTATAGTAATGACTGACTATAGGATGATGCGACCTTGGAGTAGCAACTCTACAGAGTTTTGGTTTCCCTTGCGGAATTGTCTTTTCACTTCTCTGTGTTACAAGAGCTTATTTTTGTTCAGTCTGAGGTTGCTCTTCAGATTACGTTTACATTTTGATCGGTCTGCAGCTATGTCTTCCCAGGATGTCAGATCCATATCCAGTGCCTTCATGTCCCGCTTACACGCATCTTTGAGCCACACGTGTGGTAGACCAGCTGTCGATATAGAATATTTTTGGGGATATGGTCATTTGCTATATAGCGAACATAACCAAGCTATCTGTCTTTGCTGCCTAAGGAGAGTGAACATTCTCAGGGAGCCCAGTGCGAGAATGCACCTCTGCATTTGTCACTGTCTCTACATGAGCCACCAAGGATGGATCTCAGGTGCCATAGATGAAAGGTGTTGATCCTTTTCACCTGTTAGGCATAGGTTGCCTATGTTTTGTTGCTATATAAGAGCAACAGTGACAAGCATTGTAGACCATGGCCTTGGTCTTTGCTGTAGGTTTAAGATTTTCCCAGACAAGTTGTGGGGTAGAAAAATATGGCAGTAGCTTTGCCAATGCGATTGGTTATTTTGGTGGTCTAGGGAGAACTTATCGTTGATCATGGACTCCAGGTAAGTGAACTGGTTTACAGCTACCAATTTGTAGTTTGTAATGATTGGGGTGGGAACGTCTTGTCCTAGGGCATATGTTTAATTCAGACTCATGATCAGAAGAATGACATTAAAACCACTCAACTAGCATTTCAGCACTGATATAATTTTCTTACTTTTGTTCAGGAGGCAATAGCAATAATTTTAGATGTGGGACCATCCATGAACCAGGCTTCCCCTGGTATTGAAACAGCTCTTGAAACATCCATAGATGGCATCAACATGATACTACAAAGAAAGGTAAATACTTAAAAATATTGGTAGAATAAATGCATATAAATGGTAGAAATTTGAAGATTCTGCA
This sequence comes from Ariolimax columbianus, assembly GCA_036924085.1. Taxonomy (NCBI): domain Eukaryota; kingdom Metazoa; phylum Mollusca; class Gastropoda; order Stylommatophora; family Arionidae; genus Ariolimax; species Ariolimax columbianus. Next base: position 91,793,836 of record JAVGWX010000004.1, on the reverse strand, counting down.
GATAGCATGTTGGAGCTAGACAAGTTTGGGGGTCAGGATGCTGTTGATAGATGCAGGGCTATCCTCTCTAGAAATTAACAAAAGTATAAAATAGTAGGTGCTCAAATCTCGCGGAAGTTTCAAGCATCCACTGGTATTGAGAAAAGTGAGATTTGACATCTGTTTTGAGAACCTGAACACAAGTTTTTGTTGTGGACTGTGCCACTAATATCTTCACCATGACTAGTCCTATGCTTAAAAAGTTAGTTATCATGTTCTTTTTACATCAGAAATTTACCACACTTGTGCTAGTTTCCTTTATAACATGTGAGTTTGTCGAGAGTGCTGTTTAAAACAAACAAGTAATACAGCATATTTATTCAATTGAAAAATGTTGACTTAACACATTCCAAGCAGAAACAATGACTCTGCACAGACATCAGAGCTCTTTATTAGCTAGTCAAAGAAACAAGTTGGTATCTTCAGTGATGCCTTTTTGATGATTGATAATGTTACACTGAACTTGAAGACTTGTCTGACACACTTGAACCATCCTTTTTAGTAACATGCAGTTGGTTCCAGCTCACTGAAAAATTCTAGGAAATGGCACTCTTGCCAGACAGAATGAGTCTTTACAGCAAAATGATATGAAGACAATATATGTGACCAAATCAACAATCAAAACCTTTAACTCCCTGCAAAGCATATGTCTTCAACAAATACTTGCTGAGTCTTTCTGTCCTGTGTCATCCTTTACAGCTCTGTTCACATCTTCCTTGCTGCCTATATGTTTGTTGCTAGCTCTCTTCTCCATCATTGTTTGGTCTGTCTCTACTTCTCTAGCCTTGGGAATTCTAGAGCAGAGACTGTCTTGAAATGCTGTCAGTTGGTTTCTGTAATGTATGTCATTCAACACTAGTGCTTTCTTCTTATCATCCCACTAACATCTGTTGATTCTTTTCCACATTATTGACCTTATCATACCATTTTAGTCACTATTTGGCGCAGGCATCCATCGATAAAAGCCTGAATCTTTTTTTGCTTTAGTTTTCAATGTTCCCTGCGATACAGACGTATACAATATTATGGTTCTTTTTTTTTTCTCCCCCATAAATTCTCAAACGCAATTAAAGCCTCTCTCGCTATTTGTATTCTAAATTTGATGTATCTATTTGTGCCTCCTACTTTGTCTATATTGCTACCAAAATAGATGAATGATTCCACCTCCTGTGGTATCGCTTCCCAACACAAATACAATTATCATTAGGTGCTTTTATTTTTATAATCTTTGTTTTTCTCTATGTATCCTCAGACCTAATTTTTTATACCATTCGTCAAGTATATTGATTTTATTTTGCATCGCATTGTATAGTTGTCCATCACAAGTGATAAAGACCACTCTCTTTGTTCAGCCGTGTGGACAGTCGTATCTCTTGCTGTGTCCGCTGAAATGGGTGACTTGCGCGGTTATTTGGATTAAAGTGAGGAAGAAACTGCGCCTTTTGTCAACCTCACTCACAGAGCCTAAGCTACCTTTTGCCAGTGGCAAGACATTCATCGAGACGACTGGAGATAGCATAGGATGCAGATTTTGCCTCAGGGTTACCACCGAAGCCAAAACAGTAGAGAAATGTAGACTCGCAGCCAGTTATGGCGCCATCTTTGCCAGATCGCATTGTAGTTGTGCGACAAAAGAGCTAAGTTCAGATCATCAAATTGTTTTGTCAAGTGCCATTTAAACGCAATTTCATTGAGCTGCCAATCTATTATAAAGCTGTCTTTAAATCAACATGTGAGAAAAAGGACTCGGGTCATTAATAAAAATATATGTGCATCTATAGTATTGGTCCCATAATACATAGCATCAATTTATTGACTTCTGTACATGTAACTCATGCCATGTATTAGAACATTCTGCATTTGTTTTGAACTTCTTAGTCTTATATTGTTGTATTGTGTCACCGTCATACATCCTGTGTTGTTCTTTGTTCTGATTTGTTAGTTGTTTTAGTTTGTTCTTTGCCCCTTATGAAGGCCTTTAGTCTGTAAAGTGGGTTTCATTTGCTTTTGTGCTGGTGCGGTCACTGAACTATAACTTAAATATGTTTTTATCGCCTATTGACCTTTATGTGTTACTATCGCTTCATTTCGACAATGTGAATCAATCACTGTTCTCGACACTATTCATCTACAGATGTTCTCTGAGTCCAAAGATGAGGTTGCTCTTATTCTGATGGGTACAGCAGATACAGACAACCCTCTGGATAATGGTGAATGCTACCAGAACATTACTATCAAACGACCTCTGGGTGTTGCAGATTTTGATCTGTTAAGGATGGTGCAGAGTCAGCTACAGCCAAGTGATACACCTGGAGATTGTATCCTTAATGATGTGAATAAGAAAACTGAAGTTTAGTCATTTACAGCCTTACCTAATGTTTTTAGATTTGTGTCTTGCAGTCCACAGCACGGGCCACAACTTTGTATGTCAAATAGTTTTTCAAACTAAAATCAATTCATATGAAAAAAATTTAGTTTAAATTTGGATCTTTTTTTCTTTTTTTTTTTTAAATTTTGCTAATTTTTATTTTTGCGTTCTCCTTATTTCTCAATTCACCAAGGCGGGTGTGCGTTGCACTGTGGTTTTTATTTTGCCCCTGTCGGCCCAGTGCATCCGACTTCAGCGTGCATTTTATGTAAGAGTCTGCTTCCTCCTGCATTTTCTAAGGGTTTGCTTCCCCGGGGTAATGGCCGGTGCTGTGATGGGGATCGAACCCAGCACCTTCGGATTGTGAGCCGTGCCACTTAACCACTAGGCCACACCGTCCTTCTAAATTTGGATCTAAACCTCCATGTCTATGACATGTACTCATAAACCAAATATATTTTAGTATGCACTGTCATTAATGGGGAGATGAAAATAGGAAAGGAAAAAAATATTTTCTTTTGCTTGCACTGTCAGATGGATTTCTGTTTGTTAATCCCTCTATATAGCATTACGGCAGTTCTTTGTGTATCACAATGAAAGTCTGGATTGGGCATGTATTGAATATCCATGTGGGATCTGATCAAATAATTTCTTCGGTAGTGACTTCCAAATTCCGTTGCATGAAAAGAACAACTTTAAAAATTCACTGCGTTCGTAAATATGAACCTGGCGGAAATAACTCTACATTAAATGATAGCTTGCCAGATTGGCAACAGTAATGTAACGTATGTTCTAGAAATTGATGTCACTTGATCGGACGGAAACTGTTTTGCAAATGGACGTAATGGGTCAAATGAAGCTGTAATGATAAGAAACTCACTGTTGAGCAAAACAACAAAAGACAATTTTATCATCGAAACAATTATACCCATTCTAGCAAGTGTGTGTTTCATGGAACTCATGGTACACTTTGATCATAACCCCAAATTTCATCCACCTGTTGATTGTCTGTTGTTTTGTTTTTCACTACCAAACTTTGGGATTGAACCCATCTTCTTCACCCATATCACCTTGGGGTGCATATGTCTCTTCTCTGTGTTCTTCGACCTACCTTTGCTTTATTTTCCTTGGTGTTTCTGGCTTGGGACTTTTGCAGTGTGGCCTATCCAACACCACTTTCTTCTTGAAGATTTTCTGTTCCAGCTGTCTTTATGCTATTCTCTCCCATAAACTTTTTGTAACCCTGTCAAACACTGCAGATCTCAGATTTGGCGCCGATAAAGCACTGTAATCTCTTAATTTTGAGTTATATATATCTCCACCAAAGCGTTGTCGCTCTTGTACAGGTCCCAACTCAGGATTCAGCCATTTCTGACGTGGGTGTGGATCATCCAGTGGAACATTAGTTTGTCTGTTGTGGTGTCGGGAAGGTTGTGCTTGTCTAGTGAATCTTACCAGCGAGTTGGAGACCATCCTCGAGGTATCCTTTTGTTGTGCAGAAACAACATAGGGTTATGACACTCCATCTTTCGTCTTGTCTTCTAGTTAAATGGCCTGCCTAGCAGTGTTTCGAATGGTTGATGTGCTGTAGGACATCCTTAATGGGACATTTTCCAGATGTCACTATTGTGTAGTTCACTTTGTCGCTTTTGTCTGAGTGTTAGGTTTCCATGTGGCATTCAATATGACAACGGCCACTCTTGCCTTTTGTATCCTGACTTTTACCTCCTCATTTGCAGCAATGATTAGTGTCTGTACTTCAGATCAGTAGTCTGAACATAATTTTTCAGTGGATGAACTAGTGGCTTCTTTATCTTTATCAGGGAAGCCAACATAGATGCCTGTGCCTCCATTTTTTACTGCTCATCCATCAGTGTATACCTGGTTCACTGCTTGTTCAATACCGGCAGATTGTTTCCTTACAGATGCAATGTCAGTTCTGCAAGCCCTCAAGAATGATAAATGCCAGAGCTTCAAAAGGTCTTTGACAAACTAAAAGCCAAAAGATTGGTAGTGTATGGTGGATACCATCACTTTATGGTATTCCAGGAAATAAGAGAACAGACAAGTAAGCGAAGGAGGGAGCAACACCAGAACAAAAAGAACAAAGAATCACCTTCCAGGAAAAGAAAGACCTCTTATTCAAGTCATAAGAAAAGTCGACCAAACAAAGAGCTATCACACCTTTGATTGGGCGTAACAAGTGATCCTGTTCCACATGAGAACGGGACATAACAGATTAAATAGTCACTTACACCAGCTAAAATTGGCTCCATCACCAATGTATACATGTAGAAAGGCAGGAGAGACGACCAAACATGTCCTGCATGACTATCATGTGCTAAAGCAGTTGTGTACTGAGCACGTCTACAAAGCTACTTGAAGAACTCTCCACCACAGCAACTTTTATCCAGAGAACTAGACTACACATGCAGACATAAAATGCACCAAATGAGAAGAGTAGGAGAAAAACATCCACTTCTGCACATCTCTTCTGTCTTGTTTATGATGCTCCCTTGGTATATGAAGTTCTTTACCTCATCCATTGATGTTTTTAGTTTGATAGAATTTTACTACTTTTGTCACACTTTTTGTCTATTCTGCATGAGTCTTATACCTATTTCCTGGAAGATTGTGTTTAGTTTCTGCATTTGGGTTGGCTGTGTGATAAAGGGCTTTTTTCTGCAAAGGGGTTAAACCCAGAACCTTTTAATTGCCAGGACAGTGTCTTATACATTTTGTTAGCTTGAGACAAGGATAGAACTAGCATTTTAACCTTCTTCACGCCGGGTTTTTAAAAAAAAAAAAATTTGACCTAATTAATTTTCTGAATTTGTCGCTATGGTAGTAACTTTTATGTTTGTTTTTCAATAAATATGATTTTCTTGCGTGTAGACATACAATTGCACAACGAACATGTGGGTGTTATTGTTTTTGTTGTGTGTTTGTTTGTTTTTGAGATACAAAAAGATGAAGTTGAAATTTATGAAAATCTCGGAAAAAATTTGGGCTCGACCACTAGGCCTAGTCGCTTCGATAGAAAACCATGAAAACCACAACAACGTATCGATACTGTGTTTACAATATCAACACAACTGTTAGTTTCCAATTCAAACGTAGTTCTTTCATTTAAACAAACAAAATAAACAGGTCTACTCGATAAAAATCTTTCCTAACAACCTACTTCCCCTTTCGCAAAAAGTCGGCTTGGTCCAAACGGCGTATACAAAATTAAAACTGTTCAGAAGCCATTTGTAATCGCACATACGATACTTTAACCGGCAAAATATCGTGTATATATGGAGTATGTATTCAGCAGTAAAAAAAAATGGCTGTTATTTTCAAAAAATAAAAAAAATTTACGTAAACCGTTTTTGTAGGCCAAGTGTGTCAAGAAGATCTGGACTGAGGTGCGCTGCAGGTTAATTGCATTTAAACATTCTACCCTTCTTCCATTGACAATTACAATTGTTCTAAAACGAGAAAGAGGCCTTTCAAACTGTTTTATTGCTCTTGTGCTTGACTATCCTAAATTTCTTCATCTTTCTTGTTTAACGCTATGAGGCAGCTTGCATTACACCATGTATTTGCTCCAGGGAGCCCAGTGTATCCTGCTGGGAAGAGAAAATTTTGAATGAAATCAGATAGACTTGGTTTTTAAAATGTGCATATTTTGGAATTCCAGCCAGTGTAAAGTCATTCTCCAAAGACTGGTCTATGATTTCAACATCCTCATAATCCAGGAGACTAATTTAACTTGAGGGAGAAAGTTACCATCGAGTGTTCATGGTACAGGTGCTACAATAATCCTCGTGGGCCCTGTAGTAGAGGAATTTGGTGTATGTTGAACTCCAGGTGATTGGAGTAAAAATGGACAACCTCTTTGATAAGATAAAGGGGAGTTTTTATGGTGAAATTATCAGATATGGCTGCCAAGAAATGTCTCTATGTGGTTATTATTATTTGAGATCAAAGGAGCAAAGTTAATGTGTGTCCTATATGAGGCAAGTTGATTCTAAACACCTCTTGCTCCACTGTTGTTTGCTTTATTCTTCCCAACAGTTTCACATTATCAAACCATTTAAATACTAGGGTACTAAGGCTAACATTAAGGTCAGGGGAAACATACTTACCAAGACCATGCACCTGTGGTATTGTGTCAGCTTGACATACAATTTGAGCATTGACACTGTAATCTCCACATTGGTGAGTCTGCTGAGAAACCTTGCATTTCACTTAAGTGAGGAGGACCCATATCCACCTTCAGTACCCCTCAGGATGTAGTAATAGCTACAGCATAACAGTTAACACAGAAAATGTATCAAGAGTTGCTCTGCGAGCAATTTTCTGTTATTTATGAAGTTTGTTTTTTCTCCTTAACCAATGTCAAACAGTTCTGGATGCTATTATTGTGGCTATAGATCATTTGGAGAATGCTTTGCAGTAAGTGCTAGATGGTGTTGTACAAATAAAGTTTTGAAATGCTTTCAGAATGTCTTTTGTCCAAACACAAATGAGTAATAATATATTCATACCAACTATGTTATCTGTGCGAGGCATGAAGTCTAAGACACAAAAACGCAAGAATAAAAGATTACCACATATGAAATGAGATAATTTTGAAATTGAGTCAGGGTCACTAGCAGATTAAATACTAATCATAATTAGTAATTTGCCCACATCCTGCGTTTCCTGTAAAGAAATCATCGCCCTCAACAAACTGGTTTTACTGCCTGCACTCCACCATTGATGTCATCTTTGCTCTATGTCTATTGACTGAGATTCACCGGGAGTTCAACCTCCCCTATACATCGCATACATCGACCTCAAGGCTGCCTTTGACTCTTATTGAAAAACTTAAAATAGATGCGAATTCTCAGCATGCTGCAATGACTGATCAAGCATCTCCACTATAACCAGAGCAATAGTTCACATAGGCCTCCAACAGGTTCATAACATCATCTGGGGTCTGTCAGGTGTGTGTCCTCGCCCTGGCATTATTTTGTCGCGCCGTGGACTGTAGACTTGGTAGGTGGAGACAGAAAACCTGGGAATCAACATTGTTTAGCTGCATGAGACCTTGACTATGTAGATGACAGTCATACCTAACCCCAGCCCGAGATGCTGATAAAATCACTGAAGAACCTCATGGACATAACATAATGATTGGGCCTCACACTTCATGGCCAAAAACCAAGATCCAAAACCTTGGCTGTGGTCCTACATTGACAGGAATTCTTGTTGGTGGCAATTATGTAAGTTTCACCAAGGACTTCATTTACCTGGGCAGCAGCTAAAACTCACGTAGTCATCCTGGCAACACCTTTATGAATGACCTGCATAAAGTCTGGGTACACTGAGGCTTTCACTGGTAACCAAGTTGCACATCTAAGAACCTGTGTCATCCTCATTCTATTGTGTGGCTTGGATACCTAGACTAACATGACCAGAATTCTATTGAAACTTGCCAGATGCACATTGTTGAAGTCACACTCACTGCGCACAGGTCTGGGCAGCGTTTACACCACTCTACATCACCGCTACCTGTCCCTATTTGGGCACGTGGCAAAACTTCTTGAGGACATTCCAGCCTGTCACCTCAAGAATCAGGACATGTATGTTAGGGGCATCAAGTGACCCTCTCTTATATTGTCCCACCGCCACTCCTCTTGGTTTAGTCAAACAGGAATGACTTTACCCTCACTGCTTGCAGCCTCGACCACCACAATTCATCGTGGGCACAGTCAATTGGCACGGTGGGCCCTCAATGCCTAGGCAGATTACTACCACTACTGCACATTGCTTTCATTGATAAAGAAAAAGAATTCAATAGAGTAGAAGGGTTAAATGTTAGAAAATACAGAAAGATTATGGCATACAAGATCAGCTAAATGATAATGTAAGAGCACTGTATCTTACCAGTATAAACATAGTTAAAAACACTGAAGGTGTTACAGATACTTTTAAAATCAGTAAGGTTGTCAGACAGGGGTGTGCGCCTTACCCTCTGCTGTTCATCTACATGGACAAAGTCACAGCAGATGTTAGTTAAATTGAGATCTTAGATTAGACAGCTGAAGAGCATATGATGGCCAAATTAACAATGAGTGAAATGGAAGAGGCCATGAGAACATTAAAGAAAAGGAAATCTCCCGGAAAAGATGGGATAACAAACGAAATGCTGATGGGGCTGGGCCAAACAGCGAAGAGGAAGCTGCTATCGGTCCTGAACCAAAGCTGGAAAAGGGGAATTGTACCCCAGGCATGGAAAGACGCAGTACTGGTACCAGTACCAAAAAAAGGAAAGGACAAAACAGATCCAAATGGATACAGGCCTATCAGCCTACTGAGCTGTGTCGGCAAACTGATGGAACGTATGATAAACATCAGACTGATGTGGCATCTGGAAGAAAAACGAATACTAATTCCACAGCAAGCCGGCTTTAGACAGCACAGATCCAATGAGGACCAGGTCATCCTCATAGCCCAGGAAATAGAAGATGCATACCAGGCACAGAAACACAAAGTCTGGAAAGATGGACTTAGAGTCAAGCTAAGAAGAAGTGATGTCTGTGGGAAAATGTACAAGTGGATCAACCACTACCTCAAAAACAGAACGGCCAGAGTCCAAGTACAAGGGCAGATGAGCAGAAAGGTGACACTCGAGCAGGGAGTACCCCAAGGGGGAGTACTGTCACCCACACTCTTCCTGGTGTATATAAACGACATTACAGAGAATATACCAAGAAGAGTCCATAGCTCAATGTTTGCAGACGATCTGGCTATGTGGACCTCTGAAAAGAATCTCACCATAGCAAGAAATCGGATGCAACAGGCCCTAACATCGCTGGAAGAGTGGGCGAACTCATGGCTGGTCAAAATAAACGAGGAGAAAATCACATGCACAATATTCTCGCTTTCCATCAAACCCCAAAATACCAAGTTAAGTTTAAATGGCAAATTCCTGCAGCCAAACGACAACCCAAACTATCTGGGAGTCACATTTGATCGGCGCATGACATGGAAAAGTCAGATCGAGAGAAACCGAATGAGAGCCAGAGAAAGAATGGCAATCATGAGGAAACTTGCTGGCACAAGCTGGGGAGCAGACGAAAGCATACTAAAGAAACTGTACACTGGAAGAGTGAGACCAGTTCTCGAGTATGGCATTGCGGCATAGACAACAGCAGCAAAGGCGAACTTCGATAAAGTTAGCAAACTTCAAAACCAAGCCATGAGAGTTATAACAGGTGACATGAAGTCAACGCCAATTGTAGAACTTGAAAAGATTACAAAACTGCAATCCATGACCGATAGAAGAGACTGCAGAGCCCAGCTGCAGTCAGAGAAACTCCGAAGACTGACCGACCATCCAATGCACCAGAGACTAAACAATTTGGGAAATGGGAAACTAAAGCGGAGAAACTTTGCAGAAATAGCCAAAGCAAAGATGCACGAAGATCCCATAAACGCACTAACAACACCAAAACCCATCACTACTGTACGAAAACCTACCTGGAGGCAGGATATATTTCCAGAGGTGGTAGAAAATATACCAGGTATTGGAAACAAAAACTGCCAGACTGAAAAAGAAAGGAGAGATACTACCCTAAGCTTTACATCAAAAAACTACCCAAGCATGGACTGGACCCATGCATACACCGACGGTTCTGTAACAAACACTACACAGATCGGAGGGGCAGGAGCATTCCTGAACCTACCAAATGGCAGAAGAATAACACTATCATTCGCTACTGGTAAGTATACAAGCAATTTCAGAGCGGAGGCAGAGGCACTGAGGGTGGCAGTGGAAGAAATGGTGACGCATAAAGAAAATGAAAGCCATATAGTCCTGCTTACAGATGCTCTCGCCGTAGTCACAGCGCTAAAAAGCCAGAAAAACACTGAGCTTAATGACTTAAGAGCAGCACTCTGCAAACTGTGCCAGCAGTCCGCACCAAAAAGGGTAGTGGTACAGTGGGTCCCATCACACTGCAACATCCAAGGCAATGAGGAGGCAGACAGACTGGCAAAAGAAGGTGCTAGACTACCACAAACAGATACTAGTATGACGTACGAAGAGTCAAAACGGCTTATCAAAGCCAGATACATGACCAAATGGGAAACCGAACATACTGGTTACACCAAAAACGATGCCTATTACCAGTTGAACATAAGAGAGCAGGTTGTTGTTCTCAGACTTCGCACTGGCCACAATAGACTGAGATACCACCTATTCAACAAATTGAAGATAGGTGGTACCGACCAATGCCCGTGCGGTACCGGTAAAATGACCGCTGAACATCTGCTGCAGAACTGCCCGACATACGAGGATCAGAGAGAGCAGATGTGGCCGTCACCAGTGGAACTGCAAGACAAGCTCTATGGCAGTGTCGACAGCCTCAGGATGACCGTCGCTTTTTTTCGAAAAAATAATGGTTACTGTCTGACTGCGTACGAAGAAGAAGAAGAAATTGAGATAGTGGAAGCAGAACTGAATTCCATACATGAATTGCTCTTTGCAGGTGATCAGTGTCTGTTGAGTGATCATGAAAATAAATAGCAAAATCACATGAACTCATTTGCGACAACTTGTGCCAAATACAACATGTGAATTAATGGGGTGAAGACATATCTGAGGATCAGCAGAGCACTGAGACCACTCAACATAAGTGTAAATGATATGCATTGCATTTGAATCCAAGGTTTTGGGCAGTATTTGTTTGGCAGACCGTAGATTTGACAGTGAAATTAAAGAAAGAATCTGCTGTAAACTTATCAGCTGTTACCACTGCTAATCACCCGAGCATTGGTTTTGCAACAAAGTAACAGCTGATAAACAGTATATTTGTGCAGACTCTTTGCTACCAGTGCCAAACATGGTCCCTGTCGAAGGCATGTGGAGTAGACTTTCGACATGTGAAATGAAGAGTTTGAGGAAGGTCAACGGTGTTGCCAGAATAGACATACTGAGATGACATTCAAAGTATGGTCGGCACTACATCTTGTGCAAAGTACATTTCCAGATACATTTCCACTGATGGCTTCTTACAATGCTGGTACAGGGTAAGAGGGCAGCCACAACGCAGGTGGATAGATGACAGAGTGATTCTGCAACAAAACAACACTAGTTCACGACCAATGCAACGAATTTGACGTAGGACAGATGACTTAAGCACTTACATCAAACAAAGTGCATTCACAAGCTTTGCTATGACTGTATATTTAATATACCAAATAAAATGTAATCAATCAAAACCTTTCAACTCTCAAAGGAACACAGCTCTTAAACAATTAATGTCAAGTCTAGTCCTGTGTCATTTCTTTCAGTTCTATCAATATCTTCCTTATGTCTTTTATGTTGCCTTCAAGCTCCCTTCTCTGTGTATTTCTCAGTCATCCTCTACTTTATTTGTCACTGGGATTCCAGAATAGTGTCTTGTAGTGCTATCAGCTAGTTTCTGTAAGCTGTTTCCTATCCAATGCCATTACCTTCCACGCATGTCTCATTCCATTGGTGTCTGTCCAGTCTTTTTCAACTTGCCAGCAGTTCCACATTTGTGGTCCTGTCATATCATTTCAGACCGTCGATTTAGCATAGGCATTTATTTATGAAAGTCTGCACATTTTTCACTGCCTCCTTTATTATTTTTCATGATTTAAAAGCCAGAGCTGTACAATAAACTTTACATTTTGTGGTGGACTTAATGGGTTTTGATTTCCATAGAGCAATGAAAGCTTTTCTATGACTACATTTAATGTTGTATTGCCTGTTGTTAACAAAGATCTGTTCTATGATAGAAGTCAGTAATACGTCACAAATAGCTATTCATTCATTTGGTTGCTCAGTCCGGAGACTGGTTGTTTGAGTATGTCTCTCCATTTGATCCTGTCCTCTGCAGCTCTCTTTATTTCAGCATAGGTTTGTACTTTAATGTCCCTGCATGCCTGTGATGTAAAATTGAATCTTTTACACCCTGGTCCTCTCTTCCCTTGAATCTTTCCCTCTAGTATATTCTGTAGAAGACTTTCATGTCTCATATTGTGACCCAGCCAACTCAACCGACGTTTTTGTATCATATGCAATACTTGTCTTTGTGTGCCCACTTCAGCGAGTACATTGTCATTAGATCTTCTTTCTGTCCAACTCACTCTTTCCATTCTACTGTAGCACCACATCTCAAACGTCTCCAATCTTTTTCATCCTTCTTTGCTAGAGTCAGTGTTTCAGCTCCATACATTGCAATTGGCCATATATAAGTGGCGATTGTTCTTTTCCTCATTTCTGTCCAGAAACTCATTGAGACTAACCGTTTCTGTTTTTCTCTGAAGCCCTTTTTTGTTATTGCAATCCTTGTCTTTGTTTCTGTCTCAATTCTGGCATCTTCTGTTATGGTTTCACCCAAATATGTAAACTTTTGAACTTGTTCGATTATAACTCATTGATTATCACATTTATTTGTCTACGTTGCTTGGATATTACCATGGTCTTTGTCTTTGCTGTGTTTATTTTCATGCCAAACTCTTTGGATTTGTCTTTCACAAAGTGTCTCCCTCTAAGATGGGATTATGCTGTATGCTAAACTATGAGAACAACCTATTGCAATTGCTACACTGTGTTTCGTTAATAGTCTGTTAGCTCGAATCATCGGCCGTACAGATGCTTCTATTGCAATCTGATCAGGACGACCAGGTTGGGCCTCATCAGCAATTTTTTAGCAATCCTCATGAAAATTTATGAACTCAGCTATGGTTCGCTTTACTTGACAAACACATCTCATCTTAAACAGAAATCATTTCTTTATAAATATCCTTTGCAGAAAGGTAAAAAAAAAAAAGAAACAACACAACAGCTCTTCTTTGTTCTTTGATTGTACTGTCTGAGAGCATGGTTGCCATTTTGTAACAGCGCTGCACAGGTGCATTCTATATCTAGTATCTGCTACCTACAGTAATCACAAAGCTGGACTTTGCTGCCACTTAATGACATCTTTTAAAATACTACATTTTTCAGCTTTAGCTATTCCAAATAGTTTGTAACCTACTTACTGACTTAACCTCGTATTTTGATTTGAAATGATAAATATTTTAAGTATTTATATTATCTTACAGAGGAAAGAAGGGGTTTAAGTCACGGAGAGTCATTCTCTTCTCTGACCTTGGAGGACCTTTTGGTGACCAAGAACTGGACAAAATAATCACGGTCATGCAGAACACAAACACAGAGTTGAATTTCGTGTAAGTTGTCGTTATTGAAACATGTCTTTGTGGCTACAAATGCAAGCTCCATTTCAGTAGTTCTCAACCTTTTCAAGGCCGTGGACCACTGGTGACAATGTTAATTCACCAAGTTTCAAGCATTCCCTGATCTGGATGGGACCAAGTACCTAGTCCTGTCAGTTGGACAATAAAACTCAGAGGTCCACGCTTTGCTCTGTTGGAAGTGCATTTAATTTAAAACTGCAATCTTTGCATTGCTGGTTCATCAATTGCAGTGTCTTCATCCAAGAGGCGGTTGATAATCAACTTCAAAATTTCTCCATCTATTACTAATGTCTCCTTTGCAGATGTCCCTGGAGCCAGGATGTCAACTCTTTCATTCCTGCAAACCCCAGCATGACCAGGACAGTACAACCACACAAGATCCCAAATGTTTAAAGCTTCTATGTCCTTTATCTACACATGCTGTATCCAGCCCCAACCCTACCTTCCGAAGCAGGGATTGAGAGCACAAGTCACTGCCTCGATATTCTTTTTCATACTGCAGGTTATTGTCATGTATGTGCCCACTCAACAACAACCCTGCCTCTCATTCAACAGAGAAGCCCCAATAGACTTTCTTACTGTGCAGAACAGGTCCATCAGTATATTTTCACAAAAATAGTTGTTTAAACTCGAGATCCGCTTTCCCATTACACCAGTCTCTAGATTTTTTCCCAAGGGTGATGCTGACTCAGTGATAGTCTGTCATTTTATCTTCATTGTAAATCCATTCTGTACTTACTTGGAATCCTGATATTTAAACAGGCATGTAAATGTCTGTTGCCAGGTAGTCAAAGACTATTGGCAATACATAGTAAATATTTTAAACTTCCAGTGGCCTACTATGCCTGAGGAAAAGTACAAATTTGTGTTGATTTTTAATTTAAATTTTGTTTGGGCAGCACCTGTTAAGCCTACTCTTTTTTATTTGTAACTACCAAGGAATTTTTAATGTCCTCGACACTGAGCACGTAAGTCTGATCTCACCACCCAGCGATTATGGGAATTTTTACCCGAAGATCCACGTGAAAAAAATCTTCTTCTCCACCATGATTCGAACATTGCTATCTCCGACACTTTACCTTGAGACTGAGCCCCCAATTCTTCCCCTTTGCAGGTAACCAAAAGCTATCCTTCTTTTCTGCAGTTCGTTGGTTGGTTGGCCCTTGTCATATTTAGAGACATCGTGGAGAGCAAAAAATGGGCATGGAGAAAACTCAAATCTATTGTTGTGATTTAGGTATTTGTAACACATTGTGTTGAGACACTTCCCTTTTCAACCATAGACAGAGTCCTTTGGGGTATATCATGTCATATTTACCATCTTGTTGACATGTCAGCCAGCCTGGTAAGGGCCAAATTATTTTGTAATATTCAATAAACGTCGGAACAAATCTTTGTTTTATCGCATTGTATGCATCGAGAGGGGAAGGAGTCATGGCTACTATCATCATTATTTACCTGTCACCCAGATTTCAGAGTATAAGTTCAACACTGGATTCAGTTTTATCCTAAATCCAATTTGTTTGAAGTGCAGTATCAGTAGCAGTGGTTTATACATTGTGAGGTTGATAGTCTCATGCACAACCTTCCCTAGTTTTTGCTATAACATACCCAGAAGGAAATAAAGACCCTATTATGTTTAATTTGAGAACCACTTGGGCATTGAGGTGAGTCCATTGATGTATTCAATTTCCAGTCCCCCCATCTCGCTGAGAAAGAGAAACCTTAAAGAGGCAGTTATCGATCTTTACCATATTTCCTTCATCGCACTGCGCAACTGAGAGCTGCTCATTATTGTAACACATACAGTGCCAAGCCTACCAAGTATTCAAGCGAGCGCTGAATTTGGGGATGGATGCAAACATTTTTAGATGATTTAGGTAATTCTACATTTCTTATTTGTATATAGTGGTCCAAGTTTGGATGACGATGACGACGATATGGATGGGGGTGATGGAGCCAGAGGTGGCGGAGCAGGTGTCAAGCCCAATGGTGAGAAGAAAGAAAAGACTTCTCAACAGAGGGCAGGAGAGGCTCTTCTAAAACATATTCTTGATCAGGTTTCTGGGGAGTGCTACAGTTTCAGGTATGCTTTCAATCTAGGCTGTATTGTACTTTCTAAGATTTGGGTGGAGGGGTGGTGGCAGAAAAGAGAATAGTATCACTACCATACTAAGAGCATGTTGTAAGAGGGACTATGGTAGAAAAGTCATCTTTATGTAACAGAGATCTTCTTTTGCATTCATCCTGAAAAGGACACTGTGATGTTGTATTGCAGTCAACAGCTAGGGTGTGATATCTGAATCTCTCAATCCGACACATCCAGTTTCAGCTGGCTTTTTTGAGGTCCAAGATCAGCCTTCCCACTGTGATCTCTATTCTCTTAGCCAGACTGCACTAGTGCAACCTGTTTCCACTGCCGCTGCTTGGAGGTGGAGTAGGGTCTTGGTCAGCTCTGGTTTGCTGACTGATGCAAACAGCCAGCTATGAGCCACTGGCTGCTGCCAGCTCTTTCACTGCTACATCTGTGAGATGAGAATATGATCATGCATGCGCATGTGTGGTTTTGTTTGTTAAACTTCAATGTATGGAAAATCAATTTTTGCATTTGTACATCTGTGTGTCTTGCATATGTATACTGGGATTTGTTTTTCTGTAACCATATTGGTGGTCTCATTTAATCTACTTCTCTCTTAACTCATAATTTGTAATTCTCACACATTTATGACCTTATGCTTCCTTGTTAAAGTCTGTCAGATTAGTGCCTGTGAAGTCTCATTTTCAGTTGCTCCTCTTCTGCACTGAGTGTGTAGCAGTCCTTTTGTATATACTTGTAGTCAAATGTGCATGCAGGTCACTATTGGGAAGAAATTGAATTACCTTTAGAATTATTGCCCGAATTGTTGATTTTTAACTGCAGAGGGTTCTTTACATGCACATAAGAATTCCCAGTCTATCATCCGTCTCCAATAGAACTAGATACCAAATCTCACCCCCATGAGACCAAAGGAAGATTGACATTCTGCAGAATTCGAACACCAAACCATTTTTTGCATTCATTTCTTAAGAGGCATTTCTTTCAGCTACAACAACCCTTCTCTCCATGTTTATCCTTGTTGTTTTGATTTGTTAGGTGTTGTCATTATTTATGGTGTTTTTTTTTGTCTCTGATGAAGTCCTTGAGGCCATAACATAGGTTTCATTTGGTTTCTGTTCCAGCACAATATCTATCATATTTGTTTGTTATTACTAGCTGGCACACACAAAATTGTCCAGGCTCATTTATCGAAGTATTGAATGTTTATCTCAAAGTGGGTCCCTGAATCCATTACTGATTAGGGAACAATATGACCACTGCACCTTAATGCATGGCTACCAAAGAGAGTTTGCATGGACCTAGCGACCTCATCCTGTAAAACAAATTGCTGCAGAAACAGCATACAAAGTACTCTGTTGCAGGCTTCCTAATGATGGTCAACTGTAATGGTGGCCCAATACTCCATATGGAGTGAAAGAGGGAGAAGACAAGAAGATGATTTGATTGTTTAGTGTAGACAATCAAAACATAGCCAGGCGGATTGCATTATTGCTGGTACAACTCCTTGCCTGGTACCTATGTCTTCAGCACCTGTTCTATGGTGAAATGTGCTCCACACCTTCCCCTTCTGGCTGGGGACTCCGACCTCATTTTGATCTTGTTTGCTGTCCCATCTTACACCTGCTGGGGTTAAAACCCTTCCCTCACATGAGCAACATACTTTTGTTTTGCAGACACAGACAGATCCTAGCTTGTAGTAGATCATCAATCTTTTACTTTTTCTTACCGCAGTGAAGCTCTCCCTGTTCTGAGCTATTTCCAGTCTCGTCAGATCAAGCCCATTGCCTGGAAGTGTCAACTGGAAATAGGCAACCTGAAAATACCCGTCAATGGATATGTTAAGGTAGTATAATGTCTTCTGTATTCACATTTTTTCAACTAGTCAAAAATTTAAATATGTGATGTCTTCTGAAGTCATATTCTTTCAACTAGTCCATGATGTTAATGTGTGAAATTTTCTGTATTTACATTCATTTGACCAGTCCAAGAAGTTACTGTGTGATGTCCTCCATATTCCCATTTTCATTGACTTACTAACTTAGACACTTCTCTTCTACTATTTGGTTTAAAGGTCTTTTTGTCTGTTTCAAACGACATAGTTTCTACAGGAAGGGGTAGTTATCAAAAAGTCATTTAAATGCCAAAGATGGTAAAGGAAAAATAAAATAATTGCACTGTTTGTTCCCATTGCTGAGTTCCACAAGGACAATTTATAGGGTTGAGGAATAAAGGCAATTGCCGCAGCAGACGCCACACATTGTGCAGGCTTGGTTTTTATTTTACCTCCAATTGGGACAATTCTGCTGTATCAATGTTTTGGAAAGTGAACGTGTGTCCCCGTAGTCAAGTGACCAGTATACTAACTGCTTGGTCACTCTCTTCTCTAATGATTATGGCGGATAAAGAAATTATATTTATCCGAACACAATTTAACTAATCAAATACTGTCAACCATGTCACCGCTACACTAAAGCTGCAAATATGATTATAACAATAATTCTGGCTGCTACCAGGTAGCTCTCAAAGGTGGCGAACTCCTGGACCTGAGGAATGAATTAAGCAAGGTAGCAGTCAAAAAGCGAACATACTTCAGTGGCTACCATCTTACCATGGCTTACCAGGAAACGAGAAGACAGACAAACTTGCAAAATGGAGAGAATATTGTAAATAAGCCATTGAAATCATACTTTGAGAAAAAAAGAGACATGTCTGTGCTGTCAGAAGACAACATTGATGACCATAACATACTTAACCGGCAGAAAAAGAATACAATTTTTGCCACTAGGAAAAGAGCACACCAGACAAAATAAACACATGTACTGTACATTTGTGAACTAAGCAAACAAATTGCTCAGTGTATATTACAAGACTGTCCCATGTACAGCCAGTTAGTGAAGATACACTGGCCACACAATTCAACACTAGATTTAAAATTAAATACGAACTCCACACAATGGACAGGTTTATCATGTGAACTCATCACACAGTGTTAACATCTAAGATGCAATCACAAGTGGAAGAAGAAGGAGAACATGAATAATATAACATAACATGTATTCGTAATAATGTGAAAATGCCAACATATGTTCAGAAGAAATCCACATTTCAAAATGTTTATTGACAACAAATATAATCAGACAAAAATTTATAGCCACGCTTTGCATTGTGCTATAAAAATCAATCAATCAAAGCTTTAGAAATACAGGTCAATAGTCAAAACACAAAGGTAGTGACTCTATCAGGATAAAAACAAAACCCACATTACAGCCAAATGTCACTGATGAGAACCTTTTGGCTGTAATGTGGGTTTTGTTTTGTTTTGTTTTTGTCCTGGTGGGATCACTTGGCCATTACTTATAAGCTGGTTCACATTGTAGCACATTTCGCTATACTCAGGATGAGTTGTATATGATAAGCAAATCCTGAGTGTAATACTCTATAACACATCACTATGTTTCAGGTAAAAGACTTCAAGCTCAAGCAAAGCTGGAAGAGGGTCTATACTCAACACATCTTTCTTTCAGGTCAAACTAAGTAAAGCTGAAAGAGGGTCTATGCTCAACACATCTTTCTTTCAGGTAAAACTAAGTAAAGCTGAAAGAGGGTCTATGCTCAACACATCTTTCTTTCAGGTCAAACTAAGCAAAGCTGAAAGAGGGTCTATGCTCAACACATCTTTCTTTCAGGTCAAACTAAGCAAAGCTGAAAGAGGGTCTATGCTCAACACATCTTTCTTTCAGGTCAAACTAAGCAAAGCTGGAAGAGGGTCTATGCTCAACACATCTTTCTTTCAGGTCAAACTAAGTAAAGCTGAAAGAGGGTCTATGCTCAACACATCTTTCTTTCAGGTCAAAGACTTCAAGCTGAAGCAAAGCTGGAAGAGGGTCTATGCTCAACACATCTTTCTTTCAGGTCAAACTAAGCAAAGCTGGAAGAGGGTCTATGCTCAACACATTATTCTTTCAGGTAAAACTAAGCAAAGCTGGAAGAGAGCCTATGCTCAACACATCTCTCTTTCTTTCAGGTCAAAGACTTCAAGCTGAAGCAAAGCTGGAAGAGGGTCTATGCTCAAGACACAGAGGTTATCCCAGGGACATTGAGGACATACCATATGAATAATGAAAAAGAGACTGAAGTAGAGAAGGAGGACATGGTTGAAGGTTGGTGGTGTATGTTTTTTATGATGTTGCTGTGTTTGTGATAGAATGGTAAAGTTAGCCATGCAGTGACTTCTTCTATACGATAGGTAGTGTTAGGTCTTCAAATTTAGGTGTTACTATACACGGTCTTCCGTTTTAGAAGGTGCTGTGACTATACAAGGTTTTCAGTTTTAGGATGTGTATTGACCATAAAAGGCCTTCAGTTTTAGGAACTGTGGCTGACAGGTCTTCAGTTTTAAGCGGTTTAGTGACCAATCAAGTTCTTCAGTTTTAACAGGTTTAGTGACCATACAAGGTCTTCAGTTTTAAGAGGTTTAGTGACTATACAAGGCCTTCAGTTTTAAGAGGTTTAGTGACTATACAGGGCCTTCAGTTTTAAGAGGTTTAGTGACTATACAAGGCCTTCAGTTTTAAGAGGTTTAGTGACTTTACAAGGTCTTCAGTTTTAAGAGGTTTAGTGACCATACAAGGTCTTCAGTTTTAAGAGGTTTAGTGACCATACAAATGTTAGAAACTTAACTTATTGATTTTTGCACTATCAGTTCCCATAATGAACTCGACTTGTTTGAAGCTCCTCTATAGCTCCCTACAACATGTTGAGTCATTTAGCCAATTAATAATCCTCTCAATTGGCTATATAGAGATCATTCCCGTTGAACATGCTCTATATTTCATTTTCTGTTCACACTTGCACAGCGTTGAAGTAGACAGACAAAGCTTTTACATGTGTTTATTTAGTCAGTATGCCTTGTCCCGTGGTGAAGAATAGTGATCTGTCCCTGCCAGTCAAGAATTTGGTTTTTGAAAGGCTGGTTCTTCTTACACCTCGGACAGCTTTCCTTTTCTCAAAGTATGTAATTTCAATGTCTTCCTGTTCACATTCTCCACCCTTTTTGCAAGCCTGTGTGTCATTTCATTCCTGAGTTCACCACAATGTGTTGGTAACTACTGAAGTATGCAGCTACTGTATTTAGTTAATTTCTCAGATATTTTGAGTTCACCACCATTGAGAGGTTGTATTATAGAAGATTGTGCTATAGCTGTTGTGGATGAACTGTTAGAGACATTAAAATGCTATGTCTTCATCTTTAAGATGTGATAGTCACATATTGGTAGTCCCATAGTTATCTTTGTGGATTGTGGAGAACAAAGTTTAGAATGCCACAGCTGTTGAAGACGGATGTGTCGGACCAAAAGGTGCAACTATCGCAGTCAGGCTGTAAACTAGCGACACAATGCATTCCGTTCTCCAGACTACATACTGCTACTTGCAAAGCTGTGTTCAGAGCTTGGTAGCGGGAGATTGAGGACAAGTACAGAAGAATAAGAATGCCAGCAACCTCAACATGTAAAACAGGTATTACTACATAAATAACCACTGCAAGACCACACACAGTACACGAGCGCATGATTCAGATTTGGCAACTGCAGAGATGTTCTTATGCTCTGTAAGCAATGACTTGAAGATAAGACATTGCTAGCGTAGAATAGTTGTGATACCTGCATTGCCCAGGATAGTTTTTGTAAGTATTAAACTTTTAGAGCCCTCTACCCTGCTTCCCTCCTCATCCTTACATTTCCACTGCACTTCCTTTAAAGTGGAACATGCAACATGCTATTTTAAGTTATGCCCATCTTCAGTTCTTCCCTCAACCAAACACCGTGGGGGGGGGGGGGGGGGGTATGATCTTTCCTCAAACTCTTCCGCCTCTCAACCTACCAATTTCTTCCCTTTTCCAGATGTCAGTATGAGACATTAAGGCCTCCCTCATTTAGAATCTTTCTACCATTTGATATGGATTTTGGTGCATGAACCTGGTTTCATGGATCGTTTGGTCCAGATCTTGCAGTGATCTTGACTTCATGAAGTCATTTGTCTGAGAAAGAATTTTATTGCATTATGGAATTTGTGGAAATCAAAAGAAATTAAATCCACCTCGAAAATAAAGATTTTGAACTGCAATGTAAAATTCATCTTATTGTGTGATGTGGGCAACAACAAAAAGTGAAGAAAAAAAAAGAAGAAAAAAGGGTTAGAACTTTCATCAGTGGATGCCTGCATTGAATTGAGGATAAAATGGTAGTCACTAATATAGAATTATGGTAAGAACATGATAGATGCCTGTTGAAGTAGATGTAAAGAAAAGGCATTCACTGTCCTGGTATCTTCAAGGTAAATTAAGTTGGGGCAGACCTAAACACTCTGCAACACTTAAAAATGACAGAAAATACCTGGGGGGAGCTGACAATGATGTTACATGTTAGGAAGACTTGCTGAGTATTTATTGGTGGCCTATGCTCCACAGGGAGTTGAAGGGTTTTGGTTGATTGATTTGTCTGTGGAAATGACATAATGCAGCCCTTGGTTCACTAACATCACTTTATTCAGTCTTTTGCCCATGAACGTGATGTCATGCAGTCCTTGGTCCATCATGAAACTTGCCTTTATGTGGTCCTTGTTCTATAACTTTGGCTTGGGGGGGGGGGGGGGGGGGGGGTTGTTATACAATCCTTTGAATGGGGGGGGGGGTTGTTATACAGCCCTTTGATGGGGGTGTTATAAGCCCTTTGAGTGGCTTGAGGTTGGGGAGGGGTGTGGTGGTTATAAAGCCCTTTCAGTTGGTGGTGGTGTTATACAGCCCTTTGAGGGGGGGTGTTGTTATACAGCCCTTTGAGTGGCTTGAGGTTGGGGAGGGGTGTGGTGGTTATAAAGCTCTTTCAGTTGGTGGTGTTATACAGCCCTTTCAGTGGGGGAGTGTTATACAGCCGTTTGAGTGACTTGAGGTTGGGGGAGGGTGGTTATCTAGCTTTTTGAGTGACTTGAGGTTGGGGGATGGTGATTATACATCCCTTTGAGGGGGGTGGTTATATAGCCCTTTGAATGGCTTACGGTTGAGGCCCCTCATCATTATCACTTATGGATTGTGGTTTCCAATATTGGGTTTTTTTCCAGGCTATAGATATGGCAGCACAATAGTCCCGATGTCTGAGGCAGACAAAGAGAACATGAAGTACAAAGCAGAGAAGGGATTGAAGGTGCTGGGCTTCACCAAAGCTGAGAATGTGAGTCATTGTCTATCCTTTTACTCTCCAGTATTAGTGTGAGACCACCAGTACAGGTAGCCTTGTAGAAAGTCTGCACATGTTCAAGCAGCGTTGGTTTATGTGATATTTTTTTGGTGCATAATGCAGAATCTTTCTTCTACTTATGTCCTTTATTAATAGCTGACAAACCTAAAGGTTAGAGTTTAAACTGTTAGCTGGAAGCTAGATATGACAACAGATGAGGTTCAGGTGAAATATTTTTTCCCAAGCAGTAGGTGCAGCTTCTTCTACTGCGTTCACCCTGAAAAGAATGTTGTGTCGTAGTTTACAGTGACAATGCTATATCTGAGCCTTTCGACCTAACACGTGATTTCAGCGGATGTTTTTTTAGGTACCTGGTGTACCATCCTATTGAAATCCCAATTCTCTTAGACTACACTAGTGCAGCTCTGGTTCATTGACCCTGATGCAAAGCAGCCAGCTGTAAGTTTTATTGACTGCTGGTCAAACTTATTCGTTGTGATGTATCTTTGGCCCCGTTTGGTAGCGGGAGATTGAGAACGAACGCAGAAGAAGAAGAAATCGGGATGTGACATTGATTTTTCAATAATATGAACACAAGCAAGTTTGTGAGCTATTCCACTAACAACTGTGCCATGCCCTTTTTTACACACATGCACACACCATTCTTCTCTCTCTCTCTCTCTCTCTCTCTCTCTCTCTCTCTCTCACTCACACACATTCATGCATATGGTAATTACAAGTGCAGAATGTGAATCGATAAAAGAAATGTAGGGCTACATAATCTAAGACGTTCTTTACTTTACAACAATCTGTATCCTAAAATGTTGTATGCTGAAATAAAAAAAAAACTGGGAACTTTTCAGTTGAAGGGGAATCTTTGAGTTCTGAGAATTGTTTGACTGCATGAATGTGTCTTCTTGGTTTCAGATCAAGAGACATCACATTCTGGGGGATGGAGTGTTGAGTATTACTGCAGAGAAAGGTGATGAGGTTGGTACATTCCTGACACTCATTTCTGCTTTGCCATATAGTCATGAAAAGGTTTTTATGTGGTAGCTTTTGAATTAGTGGCTTGTGTTAATGTAGCAACTAAATTCTCATTACTTCACCCTGAGTTGAGTGTTCAAATGAAGTTATAGTTTTTTTAATTGTTCAGATTTTTATGAATCATATGTCATTATGAAATTACTGTATTTCATCAATTATGAGATGTCATCAATTGTGAGATGCATTTCTTAATTTCAGCATCACAAGACAATTTTTTAAAGCTGCAATTTCCAACTCTCACTTACTTTGAAAGTTCTTTGTTCTTTTCTTGGAGAGTTGACAATTTTTCTTTTCCTTCCATTGCAATTCTTGACAAGTGATGAGTGATCCTTTTGCGTGTGTCTCTGTAACAACTTATCAAATTTTCAAAATACTAGTGGAAATTTTCCTTTCTTGGGCCCTATAGATACCTTGGTTGTTGATTTCCATGAAAATATGGAATTATATTAAATTATTGGTCTACTTTCCATGTTCTTCTGCATATATATAACTTATCAATGTTGTTTCGTAATGCGCGATGTTTTTGTCATTTTGAACAGAAATATTTTATAAAAAGGAACAAAACTAAAGTTATATGACAATATTATAATATGATGAACATGGGAAGTTCTTACTACCAGATTTGCACATGTTTTAGGTAAGGATAATATCTCTGAATTTCCATCCACCTTGTGCCGGACCGCCTTTTTTTATTAACAGTAATTATAAGATATCCCAATTTTAGAGATGCTTAAATGGGAAAAAAATTTGCAAACAAGATAGCAAATTTCTCTTTCGCTGTGAGTGGCGCATGGTAGTTCATTTCTGTAAGTTTTGATATAAAAAGAAAGTCACAAATCATACATTATCACCGGGGATGAAGTGTTAGAGACTTCACTTTAATAGGCTAGGTCTCCTTCGTCATTGCTTAGCCTTCTGTTCTGTTCTCTTAAGAATTCACGTCGTTGCAGTCCGGGCATACCCATAGGTGCTCAGTCCCTCTTAGTAAGAGGTGGTGTAGATAGTAATGGTTCCCATAATTCATTGGTTGCACACACTCCCAACGCCATCCTCTCAAGTGCCTCTCTCTGCTGAACCCACATACGATTTCAAAACTTTGTGCAATTGTGCATCACTGGTTCAGCAAAAGTAGTATCCTCATCCAGGCTTCTCTCAGCAGCGACAATACCTCTCTAGCTGAGAAACCTCCAATCAGCTTTCTTTAGCGCATAGTATAGGTCTATTGGTATATGTTACATCATCAACATCCTGGGCATTATCACTTATTAGTTTAATCTTGAGGTCTGTTATCTCATTGTACCATTCTCTGTATCTCCTCCACACAGTGATGATGATTTGGTGATAGTCTGTCATTTTATCTTCAGTATGAATCCATTCTTCCTCTTTGTTTATGGTCTCTACTGTTGTCATGTGACCAATTGCTCTCTTAGCTTGTGCCATTCATGCCTTCTCTAACTATGTCAGGTAAAAGTAAAGTAACTCATAGCATTACTGCCGTAGGGGTTTTAGGTGTTAGCGATCTCCCATTTCAAAGACTCGGCTATATGAGGGTGGTAGCCATCTCCTCTCCCTCGCCTCTTTTACTCCCGGACTAAACCGGTACCCATTTAAGGCTGGGTCGACCCAGGAGCCGTGGCGGTCCGAAAAAACATTTCCACCTCAACTGGGGAATGAACTCGAGGCCACTCAGATGTGAAGCCAGCTTGCTAACCACTGCGCTGCACGGCTCACCTATCAGGTACCCATTTACAAATAGGCATACAGAAACAAATGAAGACCATGGATACCTATGCCATAATAAACAAACTTTCTAATCGTTTTGCTAATTTATGCTATCATAAACCTATGCTTATATCCCTCCAGGCAGCAGCTATTGCGCTCTCAGCACTGATCAATGCTCTCTATGAAACAAACACCATAGCGATTGCCAGAAGAGTCTACGCTGGCAACTCTGCCCCAAGGCTGGGCTGTCTCTTCCCACACATCAAGGCCAAGTATGAGGTTTGTGCTATTTTTTTGTGACAGTTTTCTTCTGTAGGCTCTCTTAAGATCTTGATAACTACGTCGTTCTCGTCAAACCAGTCATTTCTCCCTACAAGTCAGATGACCCATGCACTCATTTGCAGAGTGGTGGATTGCATCCCCGAGAAAGACCCATCTATCTTCGACACTTCAAAGTGTGGGCTGCTTGCTCGCCAGACTATTGTTCAGGTCTCTGGCGAAGGTCTATGTGTTTCTCATTTTGTAGCATGCCGATGTTAAATCTATTTACAGACCTCCGATGACAACGTAGAGGCTTCACATAAGTTGAATTTGGAGACAATACGCTGTCTATCTGTCCAGCATTCAGCACCACACATGGCGTTAGTCACACATGCACGTGCCGTCTATCCCTCCTTTGAGTGATAATATATTTGTGATTACATGTAAACAAATCATGAACTGACAATGTAATTTTTCTGGAATATATTTTTTTTTCCTTGTGTTCATCTTGTTTCCTAAGGTAGAGTGTGTTGTACTGTTTTTTTATGCATTTTGGCTCAGTGCATCTGACTTCAATGCATTAAAAAAATAAAATGTGAATTTGGTTCCTATAGTGGCATTATCTTGCTAAATTATAACATATGCGTTTTTTGGGTTGTGAGCCATGTCACTAACCACTTTGCTATACTGATTAGATATAAACAGATCATGAACTGTCAATGTAATTATTCTTAGTTACATATGGATAGGTCGAGAACTTCAGATGCAATTATTCTTCATTTACATATCGACAGGTCAAGAACTTTAGATATATTTATTCTTTGTTTTTGCGACTAGGGGTGAGGGAGGGTGGTAAAAAATAACAAAAATTGTTTGTTGTCATATGTGAACAACTTCTTAATGAAGTTTTGTCAAAGGGATCATATCATGAACTTCATCTGTAATTATTATTTTTCTACACATCATTATTCTTTGCTAAAGTTTTATCAAATGTATGTCACAATCTTCATCTGTAACTATTCTATGTTACCTGCATCTGCAGTGTTTATTTTGGATGGAACTGCCTTTTGCTGAGGACA
Source organism: Ariolimax columbianus (assembly GCA_036924085.1). Taxonomy (NCBI): domain Eukaryota; kingdom Metazoa; phylum Mollusca; class Gastropoda; order Stylommatophora; family Arionidae; genus Ariolimax; species Ariolimax columbianus. The sequence continues at coordinate 91,766,728 of JAVGWX010000004.1, read as the reverse complement.
TTCGAACGTTCACCTTTGGAAGTCTTCCCCTGACAGACGAAATCACAGTCAACAAAAAATACAAGCCTACAGGTTAGTATAAGTGTTTAACTCGTTCATTTGTCCTTTTCTCGCCAGGTAAAGCATAGAACCACCACTGCAGCTGATTCCCTTACAAAGACCTGTATCCAAATACTTGCATTGGCAGTTTCTGTAATAATGGTTTCACAATACTGAGATTTCTAGCTCCATGTTAGTTTTTATGACATTCTTAGAAGTTTAGTATAGTATTATAGCCCCTTTCAGTCATGACTCAGTATAGAATGAGTAGTAGATTTCTACTGAGTTTTTGGATTTTATTTCCCTTTCGGCATTGTCTTTTTACTTATCCATGTTGCAAGAACTTCTTTTCACCACGTTTGAGGTGACTTTTCAGTGTACATATCCACTCAGATTGGACACAAACTTATACTAGTATGACGTACGAAGAGTCAAAACGGCTTATCAAAGCCAGATACATGACCAAATGGGAAACCGAACATACTGGTTACACCAAAAACGATGCCTATTACCAGTTGAACCGAAGAGAGCAGGTCGTTGTCTTCAGACTTCGCACTGGCCACAATAGACTGAGGTACCACCCATTCAACAAATTGAAGATAGGTGGTACCGACGAATGCCCGTGCGGTACTGGTAAAATGACCGCTGAACATCTGCTGCAAAACTGCCCGACATACAAGGATCAGAGAGAGCAGATGTGGCCATAACCAGTGGAACTGCAAGACAAGCTCTATGGCAGTGGCGACAGCCTCAGGATGACCGCCGCTTTTTTCGAAAAAATAATAGTTACTGTCTGACTGCGTACGAAGAAGAAGAAGAAGGACACAAACTTAGACATCTTCCTGTACAGAACAACCTGTTACCTGTACAGCAGATGTCCCCTTCTTCATGTAACTAAGTGATTCAGGGGAACAACATTATCCGATACAGCCTGAAATCGGCAACATCACAGGAGCTGCCAGAATAGTTATAAATCTATAACCAAACTCCCTTAGGAACTCCAGATTTGTCCTCTTGGATTTCTTTTCACATGACCAGGTATCCCACAAGATAGTAGGGGCAATAATTATAGTTATAATCTAATTTTCATCACATTAATAATGACTGGCAGAAGTTTAAAAAAATATAAAAAAATGAACATACTAAGTGCCAACTGTCTAGGAAGGGCCTAATGACATATGTCACGATCTCGACAGTGTTTGTCGCATGAAGTAGGAAGGGCCTAAAGACATATGTCACGATCTCGACAGTGTTTGTCGCATGAAGTAGGAAGGGCCTAAAGATATATGTCACGATCTCGACAGTGTTTGTCGCATGAAGTAGGAAGGGCCTAAAGACATATGTCACGATCTCAACAGTGTTTGTCGCATGAAGTAGGAAGGGCCTAAAGACATATGTCACGATCTCGACAGTGTTTGTCGCATGAAGTAGGAAGGGCCTAAAGATATATGTCACGATCTCGACAGTGTTTGTCGCATGAAGTAGGAAGGGCCTAAAGATATATGTCACGATCTCGACAGTGTTTGTCGCATGAAGTAGGAAGGGCCTAAAGATATATGTCACGATCTCGATAGTGTTTGTCGCATGAAGTAGGAAGGGCCTAAAGATATATGTCACGATCTCGACAGTGTTTGTCGCATGAAGTAGGAAGGGCCTAAAGACATATGTCACGATTTCGACAGTGTTTGTCGCATGAAGTAGGAAGGGCCTAAAGATATATGTCACGATCTCGACAGTGTTTGTCGCATGAAGTAGGAAGGGCCTAAAGATATATGTCACGATCTCGACAGTGTTTGTCGCATGAAGTAGGAAGGGCCTAAAGATATATGTCACGATCTCGACAGTGTTTGTCGCATGAAGTAGGAAGGGCCTAAAGATATATGTCACGATCTCGACAGTGTTTGTCGCATGAAGTAGGAAGGGCCTAAAGACATATGTCACGATCTCGACGTGTTTGTCGCATGAAGTGATGCACAATTGGGTCCATCAATTTTCAAAAGAACGCTAAAAAAATTGCTGATGAAGTCAATCCTGGTAGTCTTGTTCACATTGCAACAGAAGCATTTATGCGGCTGGTTGGGGGGATTATTCGAGCTGACAGGTAAGTAACGAAAAATAGTGTAGCGACTGCAATAATGTGTTCGCATGGTGTCGCATAATGCATGATCGATTGAATTTCCAGAAAGTGGGTTCTAAGACAAGTGACTGACGAATACAAAATGAACCGAATGTGCTTGTCCTTAACAGCATCTGTGTTGGTGTGCAGATGAAGAAATGCTGAAGAGGATTGTTACTGGGGATGAATCACGGGTGCATCACTACCAATCCAAAGCAGTGTATGGGGTTTCTGGGAGGGGTAGTACCCTTAGTGGCAGATATGTTGTTCCCTATCTGGGTAATTTGTCCATTGTAGTTGGTCCTCACCTGGCACTCAACTCTCACTTATGGCTCCACGTAGCTGCCAACATGCAGCAGCAGCCACATCCCGGCAACGGTCTCGACATGACCAGCTAAACCAAGTGAGGGTAGCCGAATGGTCTAATAAACCTACGGCTCTTTCTACCTAAACATGTGAGGACTGGATTCAAAGAATCTGATGGTGTGCAACTCTCCCTCACTTAAATCCAATTCACACGCAAGTCATATTATCATCTCATCACATCATCTATTCAAGACCTGTGTGATGGGCTAATAGCAAAGCTGCAGGTGTGGAATCACTGGCAGCCGTAGCTGTCAACCTGCACATAGGCGGCTTAGGCTGTATGGCCGTCCTACACTGAACCCGAAGCAGCAGTGTATCTCGGCAGCCTCCTGAGCAACTAAGCAGCCCTCTTTAGGATTCATACTGCTTACCTACATGGCCTAAACTACTGAACCTAAAATGGTAAGATATCACAGATGTAGAATTCATTCGCGGGCTGGCATAACAAGCATCCACACAACTCGATGCAAATTGCAGCTTAGATGGACTGGCCATGTTAGATGAGCGTCTTCCAAAGAAAATATTCTATGGCGAGCTTGAGTCAGGCAAGCGAGCTCGCAGTGGCCAAATAATGCGTTACAAAGACACTCTGAAAGCCTCACTGAAGAACTGCGACATTGACCCTGATAATTGGGAGAACAATGCTGCTGCTCGCTCTGTCTGGCATAGTAAAATCTCTTCTGGCTCGACACATATGGCGCAGACAAGAATCAAGGAAGCTGCACGGAAATGAGCAACATGAAAGGCAAGAGATGAGTTGCCTCCGTCTGACGATCAGACAGTGTTTCTCTGCCCTCAGAGTGAGAGACGCTTTCTGACTTGGATTGGTTTGATCAGCCACCTACGAACCCACTCCAGGATTAACAAATGACAATGTGGTGAACTTCGGAAACGATGGACAAAAAAACCCAAAAACAATCCAAATCAAAGTGTGCTTCAATGAAATGGAAACATCCTTCTTCACCTTCTGCCAAGAAATTAAAGGTTAAACAATTGACATGGGAGGTTATGTTTAGTGTTTTGGGATTCTCGTGCTGTTAACCAATATCCAGATGAACGGTGACACTGAATACTGTACCATACTGTGAAGTTCTGTTAATACTTCTGGATGCAATTCTAGGAAAACGTCCAAGCCTGCTGACTAGAGGAACATTGTTCTATCATGACATTGACAGTCCACAGGAGAAAATAAGTGACCAACTGGAGTGTCAACTTCTTGAAAATTCACCTTATATCCCCCAACTTAGCCCTGAGCGATTTCCGCCTGTTTGGTTTAAATATTTTACACAGTGATGTAATATATCTTTAACTACCACATGTTGTGCTATCTAATTCTGATGTAAGCCTTTCCTGTCTAGCATTTTTCTTTTGTCTGCTGTCTCACCAATAAATTCTATACCCATTTCCCAACACATCACCTCCAACCTGATGTTGATATCTATTCTCTCTAAGATGCCCATCATGCTTACATTCCTGTACTTTCTATCTTTCAGTGTGCTCAATAAACTCCTGTAGTTCTTCTTCTTCGTTCTCAATCTCCGGCTACCAAACCCTGAAAGGGCTTAAGTAGCAGAACGAAGTCCAGAGAACGCAATGCATTGTGTCGTAGTTTACAGCTTGACTGCGATATTTGCACCTTTCGGTCCAACACATAAGCATTTTTTGAGTACCGGGTTAGCATTCCCTCTTTGATCCCTTCTCCTTAGCCAGTCTGCCCTGCTGCAGCCTGTTATCCAGGATCACCGTGTGGAGATGTAGAAGGGTCTTGGCAACTCTGGTTCGCTGGCCCTGAAGCTAGCAGTCAGCTATGGATCGCTGACCACTGCAGCTCATGTGTTGCTCAGCATCTTGATCCCCTGTAGTTATTCATAATTTTCTTCATACCGTCTATTTTTAGGTTATTTGTCAATACCATTGACTATTTGACTATCCACCCTGTCCCCTATCAACTTTATTTTTAGCTGTCTTCAATTCTAGTTCCTCCAATATCTATTTTTCAAATGTATGATGCTGTTCAGTCAGATGTTTACGAACCTCTCTCACCAATGACCTATTACCAATCTATTTCCTCTTTTGTTTCAAACAAATCTGCAAAGCTTTTGACCCTGCTTTTAAGGTTTTCCCATCAGAACATTTCTTACATTCATTTCTTGCCACAATTTACTTCTCCAACCCTAACTTAACAGGTGATTCCATGGTACCTATAACTACTTTTGCTTCATCACTACCCGTCTTGTTAATCTGTTTCTTTGTCGTTTGACTATGTTCTCCTAGGTCCTTACTCGTTTCTTTCTTCTTTTGCTCATTTTTTATCCCCCTCTCCCAATTTATAAGGTGTGTGCCAATCTTCTCTGTTTCAATCTATAACTTTTTCAAATTTGTCTCAATTTGCTTTTGTACTTCAATTTTATTCTGCCTCTCTTCGACCTCCCCCCCATTTCTTCTCATTTGTCTTAATTTTACACTCCATTTGAGTTTATAATTTATTTATTAAAGACTTGCGCTCCACAAGGAGCTGATAAGTTTTGGTTGATTGATGAATAAAACAATTTTCAAGTGTAGTGTTGCTCCGTGCTGTATTGTGATCCAGAATACGAAGCATGAACAATGAAACGGAGGTCATCCTTACCCGGGAAAATAGACAGTACTTCAGAACAGAACTCATCGCACTTCGATCAGCACAGTACATCTTTTCAAACTCAGATCTACATCTGTTGTAAGTGCTGAAAATACTTACCCGAAGCAGCATAGGAACTCACAAGTAAACAATAAATTCGCAAGACCAGGGGAAAGAGAGGTGGAAGAAATATACTGAAACAAATACACTTAGAAACAGATACCTCAAAGCTGCACCTCAGCAAAAACAGAGAAGGGAAGGGCTACCGAAAAAATGAGGCACACGCTGACACCATACTGTCTGCATCTGAACCCTTTACTAGAATTCTTGACAATGTATTGCTTCTAGAGTCCGGCCGAGAGAGTGAGGAAGATCCTGCCCACATCTCCCGCACTATAATCAAATTGTGCAACTCACGACATCACCCTACAGATCACACCTTGACCAGCAAATCGCAACTGGCTTGGATCCCAAACTGCAGCGGCGGAACAGGCAGAAAATGATCACGGAAACTACCCATCACGCTTGCAACATGGAACGTCCGCAAACAGACCCGAATGGCGGACAGCACTGATCACCAGGGAACTGGCTAGATATATCTGCATAGTCGTCCTGAGCGAAACATGACTGGCAGAGAAAGGCGCTGGTAATACTTTATTTTGGAGAGGCCACAACAAAGAAGAATGCCGTGAAGCTGGAGTTGGCTTTGCCATCAAGACCAACATGGTCGACAAGCTCACAAGCATGCCCAGGGGAATATATTACCGTCTGATTACACTGCGTCTCCCCCAAATAGGAGAATGCAACACTTGTCAGTGCATACGCATCCACAATGACACATCCTGACGAAACCAGATAAGTTTTATGAGTACTGGGCAGCGGAGCAATCTCTAAAACTTTTCAAATATCAAACGGAGTAAAATAAGGATGTGTACTAGCCCCGACCCTGTTCAGCATGATGTTCGTGGCGACAATGACAGACGCCTTCAGATCAGTGGAGCTTGGCATACCCATAAAGTGCCTCACGGATGGCAAGCTACTCAATCCCAGAAGAATGAAGGACAAAACCAAAGTGGCTGGTGACATAATCAGAGAACTTGTGTTTGCTGATGACTGTGCTCTGATCAGCAACTCAGAACTGAACGTGCAGGTTGGAATGGGCTGGTTCTCTGCCGCATGCACAAATTTTGGCCTGACCATAAATGCCAAGAAAACAGGTCATGTACCAACCACCACCAGGCATGCCGTACACAAAACCAGAGACTACAGTCAGCGGGCAGACGCTTAATGTTGTGACAAATTCATGTATCTGGGCAGCACGCTGTCAAGATCTGTCAGCCTCAACGGTGAGGTGGCAAGCAGAACAGCAAGGGCCAGCACATGGTTGATGGTGTGGGAATGTCGTGGCATCAGCGTCAGACCAAACTCAAAGTCTACCGTGCCACATCCTTCCAACCCTGCTCTATGCCTGCGAAAGCTGGACTGTATACTCTGGACATGCAAAGAGGTTAAACCACTTCCACACAGGTTGCCTGAGGCGAATATTCCACTTCCGATGGTAAGATTGTGTCTCTGACGTCGAAGTTCTCTCGAGGGCTGACATGCCCAGCATCCATGCACTGCTAGAAATGACTAGGATGGGCCAGACACCTTGTTTGTCTGACATACAAATAACTCCCAAAGAAACTTCTCTATGGCGAGCTGTTCTGAAAGCCCAGACCAGACGTGAGGCCCGGAAATCACGAACAGTGGGAACACCATCACCTTCTACAGATCTCGTGTGCCCGTTATGCAGCAGATGTTTTCGTGCACGCATTGGCCTGTTCAGCCACATGCGCATCCACACCCAACATGGAAATCTGTGACAAGGATGATGTTGGCTAGTTAGGATTTTAATGTTCTTTTGGTAAAGGTGGTGTCCTAGAATCTTTTCAGTTGTATTACAGCCTTTGTAGTATAGTGGGTCCCATTCCACTGTAACATTCAAGGAGGCAGATAGACTGGCGAAAGAAGGCAGAAAGTTACCAAAACCAGAGGGAACTGAGACACTAGTCCAGTCAGGCACAAAATACTGACCAGGACATCACGTCAGGGTCATTACACTGACCAAGACCACAATCGCTCTTCCATGTAGCATTCCCTGGAAATAGGCTGACTTCAAGGCAGCCTGGCTGATGAGATGTGGATCAATGTAATCCCCGTAGTAGTGAGCGCCATGCAGATAGAGCCAAACATAGCACAACCGTCTGGAGGGCCGCGGCCCACCTTCATCAGCATGCTCGGGATGTGAGGAAAGCTACAACTCGCCACTTAACGTCCTATTCAGGGCGCATAAAAGAGTAAACAACCACAACCAGATTCAAATGTAACCTACGGAAATTCAAAAGCGTTTATTAGGACCAGGTAACCTACGGAAATTCAAAAGCGTTTATTAGGACCAGGTACATTTACAAATGGGAAACAGAGCATACTGGCTACACACACCAAATTATGCTTATTACCAGTTGAACAGAAGAGAGCAGGTGGTGGTCTTCGGAGACCTCACTGGCAACAACAAAATGAATTTATCGTCTATTCAATAAACTGATGATAGATAGGTAGGTACTTCTGGGAAAATGACCCCTGAACATCTGTTGCAAAATTGCCTGACATACGAGGACCAGAGAAAGCATATGTGGCCATCACCAGTGATCACACTAGGCGATATCTATGGCAGTATCGACAGCCTCAGGATGACCGTTGCTTTCTTTGAACAAATTCAAGTTGATGTCTGACAGTGTACGAAGAAGAAGATATTAGAGCCTGTGGCCATAAAAAAATATTAGGCGTTCATTTCTGAACTCTTGAGCATTACTGAACATTGACTTTGATTTTTTTTCTTTTACGATCCTCTGGATAATGAGCTTTCACTATTCTTTTGTCCATCCCAGTACTTGTATTATGGTGTAGGTCATTCTGGTCTCTTTGGCTCAAAAATCTTTGAGATTAGGTTGGGACATATGAAGAGCTTTTGTAGCCCATCTGCCCTTCCATTGTTGTATGCAGCTCTTGTAGATTGTTTCTTGTTCTTTAGTTGGTGGGGATGTTGGGCTGCAACTTGTTTGCTGAAAAGCACTGTACTCTGAAGTGGCTGCATCCATCAACCATTTTTGAGATGCTTACAAAATTTGTATACATTATATACATTTTTATATAGACATATCAATACAATTTATAGAAAAGTATGTTTTATATTACTATAATTATTTTTAGGGGCTAGCTGAACTTGGACATGATATTTAGTTTCATTTTTGCGGCCCAGATATTTTGAGCTGTCAAGAATCAATCAGTCTTGTAGAATGTAGTTTGCCAACCCCTGCATTATAACATAAGACTACCTTTAACATTCTGTTGTTTTTTTTTATTTGCTAGCTGAGCAGTTAGACTGTGTAGATGAACTGATCAGCACTATGGACCTAAGCCAGGCACAAGAGTAAGTGATGATGCTTCTATTGTATAAATTCGTTGTCCGTGTGTTATTAGGACCTCAATGTCCTTTCAAGTGAAATTATATGACTGGTGTCTCGTTCAATATCAGACAACCTAACTCATTGGTTCCCAACATTTTCTAATTCATGTACCCCCTAAAATGATTGGCTCATAAATGATGTAATGGCCCAAAAACTGAACCTTTTTTGGGCACGTTAAACAACACAACAGACTGGAGAGAGTGGTTATGAAGGGCATGGTCACTGGAAAGCGAGGCAGGGGTCGGCCAAGAAGATGATGTACTCAGAACATCAAGGAGACGGTGGAAGACAGTTTCCTAGAGACAGGCTGTAATGAGAGTGACGTTCTGCAAAGCACATGATTCACGATGACGATGGACCCTTAAATAATCAATAATAATTTGGTGTATGTGACAGAGATGATAATAAACCCACTGCCACACTGATCATGTCATAGGTGGTAACTAACAGGGCAGTATTACACCACTATAGTAGATGACTCTCCAGCTCATAGAGTGGCACATCTGGTCATTCTCTGAGGGAAAATATTTGTTGTTTGTGAAATAAACTACTAGTTTTGAAAGAGTTGAATTTACCACATGTATAACTAATGTATAAAAGAAAGAATAACTCATGGTACAACAAATCGTGGGTGCCAAGGTGGCTATGATGTCTAACAATTCAGAACCAGTGTCATATTTACTAAAACAATTTTCCCCATCGTGTATATCCCTACAAAGTATTAAGGGACGCAAAAAAATAATATATTCTCACGTAATTTTCTCTCCTTTTGCAGACTTTTACGATCAGACTGCCTGTGTCGTGCTACACAGCAGCTAAGTAAAGGTTTGTTCCACAGTAGTTAGACTACTGAGAGTCATGGGCTAAGCTGGAAAGTGTGGCCTATGATAGAAAAATTTCAAAAGTATTTGTTGAATGCCTATGCTCCTTTGGTAGCTACATGGTTATTGATTGATTGTTTCAGAAATGAGGAGGGTGATAAAGAAGATGCTCTGAAACCAAAGCTGACCTTTAACCCATACTTCCAGCGAGTATACCAGGTGACCAGTTTTTTATTTGACTTTGGACAGAAATAACAGATGTCTCATGAGGGACAGATTACTGACATTATTATTACTTTAACTACCATGAGCAGCTCAAAGCACAAGAAAAGATTTGCTTTCATTTCATTCATTAGCTTGTATTTATGTGGATTGCTTGATATATATGTATGTTTAGTGGTTTGTGTAAGTACCTTCTCTGTCTTAAGTGGCATGTCATGCTTCACACAAACTCACCCACTATCTGGTCAAATATGGTTGCCATTTCACCTTTGTATCCGGTGTTCTATCTTGTTGCTTATTTTGTGGTTTGTTTGGTGTTTTAGTTTATTTGACCCTGATGAAGGCCTTGTGCTGTAACATGGGGTTTTTTTTTTCCTGCCTCAGTGCCGTAAATGGGTCATACCTATATATGTTTTTTTTAATCAACTAGCACATTCAATTATCCTCAAAATGACATTATTCATACAAATATGTTAACAATTAAGAAAAATACCTCCTAATTTGTGCTGTGCCAAGTCATTTGAACTGTAAGTAGTTTTACCTTGGTGAGTCATTTGGACTGTAAGTAGTCCCAATCAGGTGAGTGATTTGTACTGTAAGTGTTCTCAGTTGAGTGAAAGTAGTTCTTGGTTGTCATTTTTTGGACTAAATTGTCCCACTCGGGTGAGTGATTTGAACTAAGTAGTTCTACTCAAACAAGAATTTGAGACTAAGTAGTTCTAACTACTCAGGTGAATGAGCGACTGTCAAGGCTTAATTATTTTTTCTGTTTTTCTACCAGTGTCTTCAGCACAGGGCTCTCAACCCTGATGAACAAATCCCAGATTTGTCCCCAGTAGTTGCTAACTATCTAAAACCACCTTCAGAGATCACTGCCAACAGCCAGCCTGTCTTGGAAAGAGTGAAGAGGCTGTTCAAGTTGGAGGTTGTGGAGAAGAAGAAGGAGGAGCAAACCGGAGAAACAATGTTCAAAGATGAGTAAGTGTTGGGGGAGGGGATAATTTAATTTTGGGCTTTGTTAATAAGTTATAATTGTCTGTCTAGGTTATTAATGAGTTATCATTTTCTGGTTGTCAGACTATTCACGAGTTATCTTTCATTTATCATTCATGCTGAGTATTACTGAGTTATCCTGGCTATTAATAAATTTACTTCTGTTCAGAATATTATTAAGTTATTAGCATCTGTCTAGACGTTTAATGTGCTATAATTATCTGTTCAGGCTGAGCTATTGTCATCTGTCCAGACAATTGAATTATTGTCATCATCATCTGTCATGTATGAGTAGTGCAGTGGTTAGAGTGCTTGTCACACAGCAAAGATAAAGGATTCAACCCTGATAGTAACACACGTCAGTCTGCATTGCAGTAAATGGGCATCTGGCTCAGTTAAAGAAAGCAGGTAGTAAAATATAGTTTCCTTCCCTCCCTCTCCTCCTTCCTTTCTCTTTTCTTTTACCCCTACCCCCACAAATCTAAAAAAAAGCCCAGGCCTAGCCACAAAGAGGTCTCTAAGTGAAGCCAAATATCCTCTCCAAAAATATCAGAAACAGTAAAAAGGAAAAAAAAGAAAGGTTGACTAATTTTCTTGACGCCCAACAAATTATTTTAAAATCTTATTTTTGGAATTTTGCTTTAAAGAAAGCAAGTTGGAAATGCTCATGTATATTTCTAGCAGTAGAAAAATAAGTCCCTCAGTGGTTTCGAGGTAAGGTCTCCGCCTCGGGTGCTGGAGGTCTCGGGTTTGTATCATGGTGGTTACCAGGATTTTTTCACGTGATATTCTGGTAAAAATTCCCCTAATCTGTGCTCTAGCAAATGTGGTAGAAAATTACCGTTTGTACCACTGCACCATCATCATCTGCCCTGCGTATTTAATCGATTATAGTCACCGTCCATTTTGTGTATCCATAAGTCATCATCAATTAAGCATTGAGCTAATCATCTTCTTCTTCGTACGCTGTTGGACGTCAACCTTTATTTTTTCGAAAAAAGCAGCGGTCATCCTGAGGCTGTCGACACTGCCATAGAGCTTGTCTAGTGTTGCCAATGGTGATGGCCACATCTGCTTTCTCTGATCATCGTATGTCGGGCAGTTTTGCAGCAGATGTTCAGCGGTCATTTTCCCAGTACCGCACATGCATTCGTCAGTGCCACTTATCTTCAATTTATTTAATAGGTGATATCTCAGTCTATTGTGGCCAGTGCGAAGTCTGAAGACCACGACCTGCTCTCTTCTGTTCAACTGGTAATAGGCATCGTTTTTTGTGTAGCCAGTATGTTCTGTTTCCCATTTGGTCATGTATCTAGCTCTAATAAGCTTTTTGACTCTTCGTATGTCACACTAGTATCTGGTTGTGGTAGTCTTGCACCTTCTTTTGCCAGTCTGTCTGCCTCCTCGTTGCCTTGGATGTTACAGTGGGATGGAACCCACTGTACCACTACTCTAATTGGTGCGGACTGCTGGCATAGTTAACAGAGTACTGCTCTTAAATCATTAAGTTCAGAATTTTTCTGGCTTTTTAGTGCTGTGACTACGGCCAGGGCATCTGTAAGCAGGACTATATGGCTTTCATTACTTTTACCTGTCACCATTTCTTCCACTGCCGCCCTCACTGCCTCTGCCTCCGCTCTGAAATTGCTTGAGTATTTTCCAGTTGCCACTGCCAGTGTTATTTTTCTACCATTTGGTAGACTCAGGAATACCCCTGCCCCTCCGTTTTGTATTGTTTGTTACAGAGCCGTCGGTATATGCTTGGGTAGTTTTTCGTTATGCACCTCAGGGTAGTATCTCTTCTTTCTTTTTCAGTCTGGCTGTTCTTTTTTCCAATACCTGGTATATTTTCTACCACCTCTGGAAATATATGCTGCCTCCAGGTAGGTTTGCTTACAGTAGGGATGGGCTTTGGTGTTGTTAGTGCGTTCATAGTGTCTTCGTTTATCTTTGCTTTGGCTATTTCTGCAAAGTTTCTCCGCTTTAGTTTCCCATTTCCAAAATTATTTAGTCTCTTATGCATTGGATGGTCTGTCAGTCTTCTGAGTTTTTGTGCTTGCTGCTTGGCTTTGCAGTCTCTTCTGTTGGTCATGGATTGCAGATTTGTAATCTTTTCCAGTTCTACGATTGGCGTTGACTTCATGCCTCCTGTTATAACTCTCATGGCTTGGTTTTGGAGTTTGCTAATTTTATCAAAGTTCGCCTTTGCAGCTGTTGTCCATGCCGCAATGCCATACTCGAGAACTAGTCTCACTCTTCCAGTATACAGTTTCTTTAGTATACTTTTGTCTGCTCCCCAGCTTGTGCCAGCAAGTGTCCTCACGATTGCCATTCTTTGTCTGTCTCTCATTCGGTTTCTCTTGATCTGACTTTTGCATGTCATGCGCCGATCAAATGTGACTCCCAGGTAGTTTGGGTTATTGTTTGGCCACAGATATTTGCCGTTAAGACTTATTTTGGGGTTTGTTTGAAAGGAGCTAATCATCTGATGAATGCAAACAAGCACCTATGTGTCTACATAGCATGCAGTGATGTAATCTAATTTAACTGATTTGCTAGATGGAGCTGACAAATTGGCCCCTGAAAGCCATTAATCATCCAACTGGTGGTTATTGTAAAAAAATTCTCTTTTTAAATTCCAAGTTTTAAAAAAGTGTGTTTATTCTGGAAGTTCTGTAGCTAAGAAAGATTCTGTACACACTGCATGTTCTTTATTAAAACATGTTGATATGTGGTGATTTTGAAGAAAAATAATTGCCATCTTCACATGCCTTTGGAAAATGTAATTATTGTGAAAATTGTCCTACCTAATAAGGTGAGAGAACATCTTTCCCAGTGTATTGTTTCCAATAGAAACCATTGTTTTGTTTCTGAATGGATATATACATATAAAATTTTGTTGTTGTTAACAAAAACTATGTCACACAGTCTCTTTTAGACTAAATCTTTTTCGGTATTCATCCTGAAGAGGATGTTTTTGATGTTGACAGCGGTATCTGTGCCTTTTGGCCAGATCCATCCAATTTCAGTACAGCATTTTTGGGCCTGGATTTGCCGTACCTCTTTGATCCCTAATCTATTAGCCTAGCTACATGGTTGCAGCCTGCTTCCATTGCCGCCACTTGTGGGAGAATAAAGTCTTAGTCAGTTATGGGTTACCGACTCCGATGCAAGCAGCCAGCTAAGAGTCGCTCTTTCACTGCTGCATCTTCTGCCTCGGACAATATGCGTCATCACATATGATTTTAAAAATTCTTCTTCATACGCTGTCAGACGTCAACTTGAATTTGTTCGAAGAAAGCAGCAGTCATCCTGAGGCTGTCGACACTGCCATAGAGCTTGTCTAGTGTTGGCCACATGTGCTTTCTCTGTTCCTCGTATGTCGGGCAATTTTGCAGCAGATGTTCAGCAGTCATTTTCCCTGTACCCCAGGTGCATTTGTCAGTACCACCTATCTTCAGTTTATTGAATAGATGGTACCTCAGTCTGTTGTGGCCTGTGCGTAGTCTGAAGACCACGACCTGCTCTCTTCTGTTCAACTAGTAATAGGCATAATTTATTATGTAGCCAGAATGCTCTGTTTCCCATTTGGCCATGTATCTGGCCCTAATAAACCTTTTGGACTCTTCGTAGGTCACACTAGAATCAGGTTGTGGTAACCTTCTTTTGCCAGTCTGTCTGTCTTTTCGTTGCCTTGAATGTTACAGTGGGATGGAACCCACTATACCACTACTCTTTTTGATGCGGACTGCTGGCATAGTTGACAGAGTACTGCTCTAATGATTTTTAACAAATTCATTCTATTCGTCAGTGAATTGTGAATATTTTAGTATGAGTATATAATATGTGGTATATTAAGGAAACATAACTGAAGATAAATAGGTCTCAAGCGAGTGATATTGTATGGGAGTTTTGTCATGAAAGAAATATTTGGTAGTGGATGAGTTAAACTATATAATTACTTTTTTTTTCATTATTATTTTTAGTGAAGCCTATACTGATCCTTCTGTAAAGAAACGCAAACTTGATGACAAATTGATTGGAGGCATTCAAAATCTTACCAAGGCTGATGTGAAAGAGGTGCGCTTGTTTTGTTGTTTTGCAAAATTGATATTGCTGCACTCTGGACAGACTCATAGGTTCTTATTCCTTAGGCAAAGAATGTTGATAGTTCACTCCAAAAAGTCACTCACAAATTATAAATGAGTGATCATAAATGTATACTCATCTTTAGTATCAGTAGTAGTAGCCTATCACAAATGAAGATAGCGGCAGCATCAGATTTGTGTTGGCATATATGGGTCAGCATGTGGCTGTGCAGTCCTTTCCTGGATCTGCACACCCTACCGCACAAGGGGCACAACTCTCAAGAGGCAACATCAATATGGATGCCTTTAGCGAATCTTTGTATCTTTTCTCCTGCCTGCCCGAGAAATCCTTGCCTGTCTTGAGTGTTGTTGCTTAAGCAAGTGATGATTGAGTATGTGAACATGTCCAGCCAAAACGAACCTAGAGAGTTTTGCCCTTAGCACTTTATTGTTTGGTACCCTGTCCTGCCAGTTGATCTTGAGCATCCGGCACATACAGCCCATGTGGAAATGATTGAGCAGTCTGGAATGACTGCTGTACATC
Source organism: Ariolimax columbianus (assembly GCA_036924085.1). Classification (NCBI taxonomy): domain Eukaryota; kingdom Metazoa; phylum Mollusca; class Gastropoda; order Stylommatophora; family Arionidae; genus Ariolimax; species Ariolimax columbianus. The sequence goes on along the minus strand of JAVGWX010000004.1, from coordinate 91,751,413 downwards.
ATCTGGATTTTATAAACAGGTAGGGTGGTAAGAACGATGGCACAATATATTTGGAACTTAGTTTCAAGTAGATGGCACATAGTACGGTGAGCCATGTGAGGTTGGGCGTTATCTTACAGAAGCATGACTCCCTTTGTGATCAAACCAGGCTGTTTTTTTTCCCCGCAGACGGTCATGCACTTCACTCAAAATGTGTATGTACTGTGCAGTGTTGATAGTGGCACCACAGGGTAATCAACATGAAAGATGTCAAGTTTATCCCAGAAAACACTTGACATCACTTTACCTACAGAAGCAATTGTCCTAAACTTGTTGGGTGGTGGTGATTGCATATGCTTCCACTACTTGGATGCCCGTTTCGATTCAGGAGTATATTGATGCCCCCAGGTTTCGTCACATGTAATGAAGCGATTCAAAAAGTCATGCACTTCCATGCCAAAACATTTCTTCTACTCTATGCAGGCATGAACTGTTCTCTGCCGGTCAAATGTGGAAAGATGTCTTGGCACCCAATGTGCACTAACCTTCCGAAAATGCAAATGTTCATGAATAATCACTCTCGGATGTACAGCCTTCTCTAAAACGTTTACACCATTCAAATGTCTTACTGCGGCTGAGTGTCTCATCACTGTATTGTGATTGCAGTCTTCTGTAAATTTTTGCTGGTTTCACACCTTCTTTCACAGGAGACTTCATCACAACACTCTGTTCCAAGCAATCACTAACAGTGTTGTTCACCATTTTTATTTATCCGTCACCTTACTGGCCCATGACAAGTACACCACCTAGCAGTAAATAGAACACATGTGCCCCTAACTAATGATAGTAGTTCCAACATGCTATAACCCATTCAGGTAGAACTAGAACAAAAAAAGTCCTGGTTTGATTTAAATACTCCTCATAATTAAAATTTTAAACTCTTTTCTAGATTGGGACTGTCACACCAGTTGAAGATTTCAAGTCACTCATCAGCAGGAAAGATAAGGACATGTTTGATGAAGGTAAGTGCAGATCATGTCATTAACTGTAAATGAATACCTGGCCTATAATAATAGTTGCCCATTGCAAGCGAAGATGGCCACAAGCATCAGTCTTGTGTTGTAATTTGTTATCAGATATTCACACCAGTCGACGAATTACACTTGTGTTCACTGAAACGTGGTGTTGTTTTCCGTCTGGACTTGTTATTTCGTTCTTTTTTTGTGATTTCTTCCATCCGTTTCTCCTGGTCTGGACGCCGGCTGAATGGCACTACGCTTATACCTGTGACGTATTTCACGGGTTAGTTCTGCCGGTTCACCTTCGTGAATTTGGCGTGTTCGAATTTTAGATGCTACTATGGTTAGTTGAATACAGCTGGGGAGAGATGCCAGACTCACTCACACGCTGAGTGTTGTCCATACGACCTCTTGTGGTTATCGAAAAGGCACGACAAACTGCGTTAGATGCCATCCCACCTTTCTACCCTGCGGGTTACATGTTTACGGAAAGGCTTCGGTGGTAACCTTGAGGCAAAATCTGCATCCAATGCTATCTCCAGTCGTCTCGATGAATGTCTTGCCACTGGCAAAAGGTAGTTTAGGCTCTGTGAGTGAGGTTGACAAAAGGCGCAGTGTCTTCATCACTTTAATCCAAATCACCGCGCAAGTCACCCATTTCAGCGGACACAGCAAGAGATACGACTGTCCACACAGCTGAACAAAGAGAATGGTCTTCATCACTCGTGATGGACAACTATTATGGGTATAAAGGTTTTTCCTAGCACGGCAGGCCCTACTCCACATGAAACAAAAATTGATGGATTTGCCAATTAGGATGTTGTGCTTTCAAACAGTTCACTTTCAGCCTCAGCAGTTATGTTCTACTCAGTGATGTGAGCTCCTTGTGGGACCTGCCTTCTGTTCCTAGTCGACCTGTACTTCTACAGGGGCAGATGTCTCTGTTCAGGTCCCAGCTCTGGTATGAGCTGGATGTGGCTTGGAGGAGGATTTCCTGCTTAGCGGGCTAGCCTCGAGCAGCTTATTACTCCGCTACATTGGGACAAGTGCCACGAAGGGTGGTTAACCGGTGTGTGAGTCCATCTTAATAGACTCAAACACTAGAGCAAAGTAGACTCGCAGCCTGTCAGGCACCATCTATGCTACTTTAACTAAACAAACCACCTAATCAAACCCACGACATGTTCTCTGTGAGGCAGTGGTGCTATTCTTGCCCTTGTCATACACAAAGACCCCAGCGGACCACTCTGGAGTCAGCCTTTCTGTTAAGAAAGGAAGGCAACTGTAAAAATAAAACTACGATGTGGTGGTACTAAAGGTAGAAAGTTGATTACAAAAAATACAAAACACATCCAATGTTAACGATACAAGCCCTTCATAGGGGACAAAGAATAAATTTACTTACTTTCCATGTCCTGATGTCCTGGACACCACACCACGTCAGACATATTTCCAATGTTCGGATTGACTTGTCTCTCCCTTTTCTCTATATTGCATGTTTCCAGAAGATTTTGGCAGATTATCAGATGATCTGGCTCTTGAGTTGCTAGTCCTTCAATGTTGATAAAATTTGACAGGACTGCTGTTTTATGATTCATGATGTTTTCAGTTGTGCTTCAGTAATGAAAGGATTGTCTGACTGAAAAATGTTTCCAGAGTACCCCCAGTTGTTATATTAATTAAATCTACTTTGGGGGCTCCTTTCATGTCCCTCAAAGACCAAACAAGCACAAATAAAATAGACAAAGACAACGGACATGACAAAACCCAATGCTACTACCTTCTTATGTCATGCTCCACTGGTTTATGTCTGGTTCTTTCCAACAGCTGCATATTAGTAATCTGATCAATCAATGAAAAACCTTTTTGGCTCCCTGTGGAGAATAGGCCTTCAACATATACATGACAAGTCATCAAATGTTGTCCTGTCTATATCTGGTGAAGTTCTTGGTGTTTAAAGTTTCTACTAATGGGGTAACCAACCACATGCTCAACACTCCTTAGTCATTTCTTATAACATGCTTGGTAGGTTACAGGAGTACTGTTTTTTTCTCATCTTTCAACTCCTGTAACACTCAGGCTTCTCATACCATTTCAATCTCTCTGTTCTACGCAAGCAGACATTTATCTGTACCTTTTTGCTGTTTTTGCTATTCACCATGTTCCAGAGTCATACAAAAGAATGGACCTTGGAGTGGAAGACTTATTTTTGTGTTGGACAACTTTTGTTGGTTTCTTTAAGTTCCCCAAATGCAATGAAAGATCATCTGGCTTTCTGCATTATTTTGATGTCTTTATCTGTACCTACTAATATATTGCTACCAAGATATACAGAATATTTCCACTTCTTGTATGAGTGTCTCCCCCAATGCAATCTGATTGTTGTTATTTGCATTTTGTTCATAAAATCGCCCACAGTTGTGGCCCTACAACTTTAAGTGTCCACTCAAACTCCCACCAATGAAATGGAGAGATGACCTGAGTAAAGCTTTTGGTACTCTAAGACAAAAGACTGAAATGAGTTTAAACATTTGACTACCTGGCATTAGACACTCAGTATGCCCGATTGAATTACCAGGATTACAGATACCTTTTTGTATTTATTTTCCAGCTTGTCAACAAATGCAGAAAAGGATTCAGCAACTGGTGTTGGACTCATTTGGCCAGCAGTTCTATGGCAAGTCTATGGATTGTCTGAAGGTTTTACGACTGGAGTCAATTAAGGTATGTTAGAGTAATGGTAAAAGAAATGTTCAAATCATCCATGTTCTGTCTACACAACAGGTCTAAGGAAGATCCTTAGAATCTTCTGGCCGGAGCACAGCTGTTTGTGTGTAAATGTGTTTTTTCATGTTGTCTTGTAAAATGTTTATAACAGTTTGTATCTCTAAGCTATTTCAACATTGAGTTGCATAATACATGTGTATATAATTAATTTTTGTTGTAATTAGTCAATCAAAATCTTTATTGCTCCCTGTGGTGCATAGATCTTAAAAAAATACATTCAAAGTCTTTCTGTTTGGGCTATCTGTTGCCAGCTTAATCCACATCTACCCAGTCTCTGATATTTGCATCATTCTCTCTGCCATGAATGAGTAGATGTCTCTAGTTTTCTTGTCTCTGGGTTTCCAGAATAGAGACCTGCCGTGTAATGCTTTCAACTTATTTCCTCAATGTATGACCTACACAATGCCAACTGAAATCTGTGTCACCCATTATGTCTTTATTGCTACCAAGATATATGAAGGAACTCGTGTAGGAGAGTTTTTTTTTCTTTTTAATTGATTTTTTAAAATATGAGGCGTGTTCAAATGAAACCGGACCCAGTGGCTTTATTACAAACATATGAAAGTTACATCATCTGGTGTGACAGAATTAAATATAGCAATTGTTAATAAGCAAACGTGCTACAGGGTTAGTTTGAAAAAGTCGCCATAGGCATTCAGACACGCATCCTACTGCTTGGGTAGACAGCGAATGCCATCTGAAAAACATAAAAGACTTTGCTTGCTCTTTGAACTACTTGGTCACCAAGGCCATGACGTCTGCATCGGAGTCGAATCTTTGTCCCTTCAGAAATGTTTTTAAGGGTTCGAACAAATGTAAGTCACAAGGGGACATATAGGGACTATGCGATGGGTGTGGCAGTGCTTTCCACCTTTTCTGTTCAAACGCTTTCTGAACAATGTTCGCGACATGTAAACACGCGTTGTCGTGCAACAGAATCACACCACGCGAAAGCATGCCAGGATGTTTATTCTTGATTGCTGTATGTAGCTTGTCTATTGTGTCATTGTAGTGGATGGCATTGATTTTCACACCAGGCTCTTTACAGTTTACCAACAAAAGTTCCTCATGGTAAAAAAAACGTCAGCATAACCTTACCAGCGGAAATGTGTGACTTGAATTTTTTGGGTTTCCGTGATCCAGGATGTTTCCATTGCATGCTAGCAGTTTTGCTGCTCAGCTCAAAGTGGTGGCACAATGATTCATCACCTGCCACTATGCGCAAAAGAAACATATCACCCTCCTCTTCGTATTGCAGCAAGTGGTTCAAACTCCATCCCATGCGTTCCTCTTTATGGTGGTTGGTCAGCAATCGAGTTACCACTATGTGAACACACACCTTGCGATACTTCAGTTTCTTCGTGAATTGATGCATCAATTTTGGTGATGGCATCTTCTGGCGCAACAATATGCACCTGACCTGGTCCCGGAAAATCTTTCATTAACTCAGGTCCTTCTTTAAACATTGTTGTCCAGTTCTTCACTGTTGTCTTCGACACACTTTTGTCACCATACACTGCCTTCATTTTACGATGAATGTCAACTGGTCGACATCCTTCAGCTGTTAAACCAAGTCATCGTTCGCTGATCAACTCTGGACGGATTCCGTATCACACCTTCTATGTTTTCAATGGTCTGCTGAGGAAACTATGCGCCGGAGGATAATGAAATTTTGCAAACTTGATGGTTGGTATGTGCTGTTTACACCTGAAGTGACATCATCATGCGCATCATACATATATTCACTTGATGCAGTTAGGTCTGGTTTCATTTTAACGTGCCTCGTATTTGTTTCTGTTTTCTTTTTCCATTTATTTAATTTATTATCAATCGATCAAAGCTGTTCAGCTCTCAGTGAAGCAATATTTTCCCACAAATACAAGCAAATCATCCATTCCAGCTATGTTATGTCTTCCTTGTTAACTTTGTCTCGAGTTCTCATAGCCATGTGTGTTTTATTCTGCTTTTGCTAATGTACACTGGTACACTGTAATACAAAATAACTCAGCCCTAACTAGGGCTGATCCCAGGCTGACTGTCACACCATCAAGATAGTTAAACATGCCCTAAATTAGCTGAATTGAGGCTTCGATACTTAACAAACAACAATGTGGGTTACATATTTTTTTGTTTTTTGTTGTTGTTGCAATGTTTAAAATTACTCATGCTGAGAACTTAATGATTTAAGAGCAGTACTCTGTCAACTATGCCAGCAGTCCGCACCAAAAAGAGTAGAGGTACAGTGGGTTCCATCCCACTGCAACATCCAAGGCAATGAGGAGGCAGACAGACTGGCAAAAGAAGGTGCAAGCTACCACAACCAAAAACTAGTGTGACATACGAAGAGTCAAAACGGCTTATTAGAGCTAGATACATGACCAAATGGGAAACAGAACATACTGGCTACACAAAAAAACGATGCCTATTACCAGTTGAACAGAAGAGAGCAGGTCGTGGTCTTCAGACTTCGCACTGGCCACAATAGACTGAGGTACCACCTATTCAACAAATTGAAGATAGGTGGCACTGACGAATGCTCGTGTGGTACCGGGAAAATGATCGCTGAGCATTTGCTGCAAAACTGCCCGACATACGAGGACCAGAGAGAGCAGATGTGGCCATCACCAGTGGAACTGCAAGACAAGCTCTATGGCAGTGTCGACAGCCTCAGGATGACGGCTGCTTTTTTCGAAAAAACAAAGGTTGGCGTCTGACAGCGTAAGAAGAATAAGAAGACTCATGCTGAGTTGGGTTAATTCTTGGCGAGGTTTCTTTGGTACCGGATAACAGTGACTCTTCTTTCATCCTGAAGTGTACTTCTGCATTCTTCCTGTTAAGGATATTGCATCATAGTTTACTGCGATATTTGTGTCTTTCAGCCTGAAACATTCGATTTCAGCTGGCTTTTTTTTTTGGGGGGGGGGGGGGGGGGGGGTTCTAGGTTTGCCTTCCCACTGCAAGCCCTATTGCTTAGCCATATTACACTATTGACATGAGGAGCTTGTTTCCAAGGCTGCCACATGGAGGCGGAATAGTGTCTTTGTCAGCTGTGGTTCACAGACACTGATGCAAGCAGCCAGCTTTGAGTTGCTGACTGCTGCCAGCTCATTCACTGCTGAATCTTTGGCTTCAAGGCGAACTAGAGAATATAGACAGTGATTCTCTAGGATGTAGTGCAATATGAGACTCCTCAGTAAACTCATCACTATAGGGATCACAATATCAATCCTCACATTGTTTATTGGGCTGCTGTTAGACGTAGCATGAACGAAGTGATGTGTTGTCTTGATCAGTATGTTTCATCTCTCTTTGATTACTCTTTGTTCCAATTTTCAATGATAAAGTTGTTTGTCAATACTAATGGTGAATATTATTTTCCTTATTTCAAACCTTCCAGAAATCAGAGCCGGACATTTACAACAGATTTATCCAGATATTCAAAGACATTTTGATTCCAAAGGGAAAAAGAGATTTCTGGGATCAGATAATCAAAGGTGAGGCAGATTCTAAAAATGTTTAAATGTATGTCAGTTTTTCTGCATTAACTCTTTTTAGTCCCGTTTGGTATAATTAGGTAAACATTAATTGCAGTCTAATTCTGTAATAATTGATATTGTAACACCTAAGTTTTGCAGTTGTAGATTAGAGTAAACATTTACATATTTAAACTGACCTAAAGATGGATGAATATCTGATGTATACGCATCTTTTGTTTAACCCTACAACTGTCAAGTACATTTGTTCTGTGTGCCAAGGCATTTTTTCGGATTTGTACATGTTCCAATAAAATACCAAAATCTCATAGAAAATGAAATCAGAGGTCCATATAAGTATACATTTTCTGAATGCATATTGGACAAGGAATATTATGGTTTGAATTTAGTATGTTTGTGCATTACATATATTGAGTAAAATTGTGCAATGAGTTTTTTAGATACTGCAAGCTCTTTTATTTCAGAAAATATATACTTATGTGGATTTCTTTTGAAAAATGTAATTTATGTGAATATGTGTAATTCATAACCTAAAAAACTATTTAACCGTACCAAGAAAGAAAATTTATAAAAACAGCTTAAAATTACCTTTATCCGTGTTTTTATTAATATTCTGAACAAAAGTTGACACAGAAGAATAACATATTTTAATATTAATCTCTCTTTTCTGATTGAGTCCTTTGTCAGTCTTGTGAACGAGGTTTTGCTCGTGGTACCCAACTTTGTATGTCGGGCACTGGTGCCATGTTAATTTTTTGCCTTCGCTGTTGTTATTGCTCTTGCTTCTGTTAGAGTCACTGGAAACAAAAGTCTTTCTCCTCTTGCCATCCAGCGTCACTGGAAACAAAAGTCTTTCTCCTCTTGCCATCCAACAGTCGAAGACAATGCACAACAGTATCAGCATCTGGCATGATATATCCAATTTGAAGCTGAACTGTTGGTGGCTGAAATTCTGGAATGTTGCAGCATAGAGATTCCACAATAGAAAGAATATATTTTTATCTCTAGTTTTTTGCTTGGTACCACAGTCATATTGTAAATAATCCACCTTTCTAAGTCTATACTCTGAGAGCTGTTAGAATTTGTAACAATGAAATTAGCGTCTAAGCATGGCCTATTCCCTTCATTATACAACTTTAACCTTTAGCACGCCCTTGTCTGATCCCTTTGAACCAGCTCGGCCTGCAAAAACGGTGTCCGGGAAAAAAAAAATTTTTTTTGAACGGAGTCACTCCTGACAGCCATTTTTTACTGCTGACTACGCCCTCCATATATACACGATATTTTGCCGATTAAAGTATCGTGTGTTCGATTACAAATGGCTTTTGAACAGTTTTAATTTTGTATACGCTGTTTGGAGCAAGCCGACTTTTTGCGAAAGGGGAAGTAGGTTGTTGAGAAAGATTTTTATCGCGTAGATCTGTTTATTTTGTTTGTTTAAATGAAAGAACTACGTTTGAATTGAAACTAACAGTTGTGGCGATATTGTAAACACAGTATCGATACGTTGTTGTGGTTTCCATGGTTTTCTATCGAAGCGACTAGGCCTAGTGGTCGAGTCCAAATTTTTCCCGAGATTTTCATAAATTTTCAACTTTATCTTTTTAAATCTCAAAAACTAACAAACATACAACAAAAACAATAACACCCACATGTTCGTTATGCTATTGTGTATCTACACGCCAGAAAATCATATTTATTGACAAACAAACATAAAAGTTACAAATTTTGAAAGACGACTACCACAGCGACTAATTAAGAAAATTAATTAGGTCAAATTTTTTTCAAAAATGATGTAGCGTGCCTAAGGTTAAGCAACCAAATTGGTCAGTGGCAACACAGATCCAGAGCTAAGCATGATATCCCTATCTCAATCTGATTCATCTTCACCACTACTACTAATCACTGTCATGTTGCTGCCGAAGACGGATGTGTCGGACCGAAAGGTGCAAATATCACAGTCAAACTGTAAACTAGTGACACAACACACTCCGGACTACATCCTGCTACTTGCAAAGAAAGCATTTGGAAATTTAATTACAATTTTTGTTAGTGGCCGATTCGTATGGCTGTAGTACCACAGGAAGAGCCATGATGGCAGACCATCAGCCATTATGACAGTTGGAGGGTTATTGTAGAGTTATTTCCGTTAGGTGAACATTTACATTTTCTATCAATTTTTTAAGTTGAAACTTTAAGAGCGATGGAATAAGGTGTTAGAGAGCCAAGAAATTACTTATTTGATCAGACCAATGATCACAATGATCAATACAAGTCAGATTAAGACTCGACTTGAAACAGCTAACGAAAGTTGTTATTCAAACTCAACTCTGAAACAGATAGCAAAAGTGGTAATGCTTTAGAAAAACAAATAGTGAGGTCTTGAAACAACTAACGGTGGAGAATGAAATAAAAAAAAAGGGGGGAAAATATATATATTGGCCATGTGGAGAGACATGACAGTGCTGAAGGCTATAATGAAGGAAAGAGCAGAGGGCAGCAGAGATACAGATGGACAGAAAACATCAAGATATGGGGTAGGACACAGTCTGACTAAGTGTACCGACCTGGCACGAGACAGTAACAGCTGGAGATGAAACTTGATTACGATGAATGCCTTAGAGGAGATAAAGCAAAGATTTCAACTCGTGATGGAGACGAGAAAAAATTATGTGGTATCCTCTCCTCCTCGTCTTTCTTTCTCCTCTCCTTTCCTTTTATTTTATTTTACTTCCACTATTTTCTTTTGTTGTCTTTATTTTGTTTTCTAATATGCAATAATTGTACCTATGTTTGTTTATTTCACTAGAGAAACAAAGTCTGATTACCAAGCTAGAATGTGAAGACAGTGATATAACAATAGAAGAAGCTGGGAGATTCACTGCTGGAGATGTCAAAGTGGAAGACAGTTCACACCCAGCAAATGAGGAGACAACCGATGACTTGTTGGATCAGCTCTAGATGATGTTGTGTGAGGGCTCAGTAAACTGGTCCCTACCCTAACTGTAGGGCCACCTCTATCACAGAGGCAGCAACAAGGACATTTGTGCACTATTATCTTAGTTTGAATAATGTACCAAAATGAGGTATTGAGAATAACCAAAACAGGGCAGAAATAAACCTTGGTGTCACACTAAATGCTGGGTACCCGAATATTATCTTTACAGTTTTGATATTAAATTAACTTTATTTTACAGTCCAGCCGAGTTTGGCAGATTTATGTTTTACTGTCCGAGGTAAGTGCCCCTTTCATTCGTGTGTACCTCCACTTGCATCAGTCTGCAGCTTTGTTTTCCCAAGATGCCAGACTTATGTCCAGTGCCTTCATGTCTCGTTTATATACGTCTTTGAACCTAAGCTGTGGTCTGCCGACTTTTCTTTTGTCCGTAAAGAAAATCTTTGGGAGTGCAAATGCAGCAAATATGATCAAACCATTGTAGTCTTCACTACCTTGGAGTGTACATGCTTGGAAGACCAGTGCGAGTATGCACCTGTGTATTTGTCACCCTGTTCCTCCATGAAATGCCTAAGATAGATTGCAGGCACCATAGATGGAACGTGTAAAACCTTTGCTTTTGTTTGACGAAGTTGCGCAATCTTCACTATCAAATAGGAGTGTGCTGATACAGCAGTTTTGTCAATAATATGTTGGTGTCGTATCGTCTACCTATCCCAATACATTTGTGTTTTGCTTAGACTTATTGTGAGGCCAAAATCAATGCATGCCCAGGAGAAATGATCTACCAAGCTCTGAAGTTCCAGTTCACAGTTTGTTACAATTGCAGCATCATCCGCAAATAACACGTCCCTGAGACCCTCTCGCGATTTGTTTTATTTTGCCTTGAGCCTGGCAAGATAAAATAGCTGACCATCCAATCTAGTGTAAAGGCAAAGTAGATTTGGTGACCACAATTTTGTTTAACACTATTGCAAATACTGAATTATTGCAATATATTACCACAGAATTAGACTTCCTTTCATGGCCTTATGTAACGATTTTAGCTACAGCAATCTGGGGGGGAGGATCACTTTTATGTCTATTGGAACTCTTCTTCTTTGACATTTACCCTGAAAAGGACGTTGTGTCATAGGCTGCGATATCTGCACCTTTTTTTTTTTTTTTTTTTTTGCGTTCGCCTTATTTTATCTATTCCCCAAGGCGTGTGTGCGTTACACTGTGGTTTTTATTTTGCGCCTGTCGGCCCAGTGCATCCGACTTCAGCATGCATTTTATGTAAGGGTCTGCTTCCTCCTGCATTTTCTAAGGGTTTGCTTCCCCGGGGTAACGGCCGGTGCTGTGATGGGGATCGAACCCAGCACCTTCTGGTTGTGAGCCGTGCCACTTAACCACTAGGCCACGCCGTCCCCTTCTGCACCTTTCAACCTGACACATCTAGTTTCAGCAGGCTTTTTTGTGTGCCGGGTTTGCCTTCCCACTGTGATCCCTATTGTCTTTGCCAGGCTACACTAATGCAGCCTGTTATCAGGACTGCCGCTTGGAGACTGAATAGGGTCTTGGTCAGCTAGTTCGCAGTGCTGCATCTTCTGCCCCTATTGGAACTCCAGGCCAGGATGATGTTTTACTACTAATGCAGGTAACACATATACTACATACATGCTACTACTAATATGGTTCCTTCTGGCTCTGCGTTTTCTGCTTTCACGCTTGCTTAAATTCATACAGAAGCTTATATGTTCCCTTAAACTCTAAATAATAAGTGTCTAGTAGTTCCAAGCTATTATATTGAAGTTTCATAGCATTTTGAATTTTTGCCCAGACAACGACTTAATACTCTATTTTTGATTATCTACTGCCAAGTGTACAAGATGTACACAGAACCGTCAAGTTTTATCATCCATCTCTAGTAGGAGAGACCAGGTGACATTTGAAACTTGTGGGTTCGAACAACCACTGTATCGCACTTTCATGTCTTCAGAGGCGAGCGCCTTACCTCTCAGCTGTAGCGACACCCCAACTACCCATATACACCACATTATATTGGACAAAAGTTGTAAAGATAATTTTCTGATGCCCTGTATTTTGGGCAGCATGGCAAATCCAGTGACAAGGATTTAATGCCTCGTATTGTGACCAAGGAAGAATTGTGTGTTGTGAGTGATTGGTGATCATCCAGCGTTGTTTTTGTTTTTCTGGACACAAATTAAAATTGTTTATAATTGCATATTACTATTTGAAGTATAATTAGTTGCCATAATGCTTTTATTACATTCTTTATTCTTTTTTCATTTTATTTTTTTGTGGATTTTTTATTTATAATTATAAATTTATTATATTTTGTGGAGTGCGTAGTCAAATGGTTAGTGTAGTTTTTTTTCTAGCAATTGAAATTTAAAAAACACCATGCCACACAGTGCTGCATTATTCCTCTTTACTATCCTCTTTCTTCTTGCAGCAAAAATACCAATTTGAATCCTGTCTCAACATGCTACAGTATACCCATCTTCAAATTGGTACCTGACTTACTATTTGGAAAAACTGGTCTTCCCACAATTTTTTTTTTTTTAAAGCTGATATCCAGCACAAATAAGTTTTAACACTTCATCTTCAACAGTAATGTCTGATGTTGGTCAATTATAACCTTTTTCTTGTACCTACAAACACCACCACCAACCACTCCCAGCATTCCGCAGATGTATTTATAGTTTTATTTGGTACTGTTATGTGTTGTAGGTTTCCACTAACTGCCATATGTAGATGTTCTTCATAGAATATCATAAGGAACTGCTGAGTCTGTGATTGTAAAGAAACGGTGAATTCATTTTGTTCTTGTAATAAAGAGTTCTTCTTATATGGCTGCCAGCAATACAGTGGGCCTTTGTTTAAATATGGGACCACAGTTTAATCGTATCACATTTCTTTATTGGGCTGTTTCTCTTTTGGAAACATGTAGATTTAGTCTGATATAGGTTAATGGACTTCTTTACCTGAGAGGTAGAGGAACAGCTAGCTGATTGGTTTGTATGTCGGCAGTATTGTCAGCTAATCAATTTTTGTCTTGTCTAGCCGAAAGCCACAAATCTGGCCATTTTTTTAAAACACCAGCTATTTTATTTCATGACTAACTTCAGATTTTATCATTTATGTTGCTAAAATCGTGTTTACAATATTTGTGTAATTTTTTTACAAATGTATTGGACACCAATGAATTATAAAAGCTGTCATGTTTTACTTAGCTTAGCTGACAACATTTAAACAGCATTTAGTATTAGCACTACAAATACACCAGGCTTTTTCTAGCACCTTCCACATACATTACAGGGCAGCCAACTTGTATTTTTTTTTTTTTTAATTGAAAAGTTGCAAGATAATTAGTGAAAGAAAAATTCATTTGGCCTCTTCCTGACAAACTTTATTTCAATAGAAAAAAAGAAAAGTGTATGGTATTAGAAAGTATTAGAAACAAATAGATAACATAAATTAATTATCAGGAACCAGTACGGCAGGAACTTTATCATTCGGTCATTGTTTGCATGACCATTGTCTAAATTTATTTTAGGTGTTTTGCCTAGATATATGTACATTACTTTTTGGAAAGGTTTGATTGAATAAACATTTTAGTATATGTACCTTTTGTTCCATATTTGATTAGTTTTATTTGTTTCAATAAAGAATTTTATATAACCTAGTAATAATATATCCCAGATGTATCCTGACGTCCCCTAAGGGGTGGTAAGAATAGGTCCACTGCATCTCCATGTTGTAAATGCCAGCTAAAGAGATTGTGCATTGCACTAGCGACCTCATCGTGTAAAAAAAAACTGCTACAGAAATCACAAGCACATGGTACAGGTTTTGTAAAGGAGATCAGCTATAGTGATATTCCTGTACTCTACCTGGAGTGGGAAAGGGGCAATGGAAGTAGTAATACAATTATAAATGTAACAATTTTTGGTCTTATTTGTAGCTGACAAATAGAACATTTTGTAGAATTTAGAAATTTAAGGTATTTCTAGCTGGAAATGCCTAAATTGAGCTGGCAACATTGAATGTCAATCTTTTGACCATGAGGACATGCATTCAAATCTCAGTACGGTATATATTTTATTCTGTCAGAGTTTAAATAAAAATCTGGGGGGCGGCATGGCCTAGTGGTTAAGTGGCACGGCTCACAACCGAAGGTGCTGGGTTCGATCCCCATCACAGCACCGGCCGTTACCCCGGGGAAGCAAACCCTTAGAAAATGCAGGAGGAAGCAGACCATTACATAATGTATGCTGAAGTCGGATGCACTGGACTGACAGGCGCAAAAATTAAAAAACCACAGTGCAACGCTCACCGCCTTGGGGATTAGAGATTTAAGGCGAACGCAAAAAAAACAACCTTGCCTGTACAGTGTGTGGCGACTGAAGGCGCAGTTGCCTTTATTTCTCTGTCCTATAAATCCTCCAGTTGGACCTCAGCAACTGGAGTTAGTTTATTGTTGTCGACTGACGGGTTTCTTGGACAGCTTAGTGTATGACAGATGAGAATTGTATCACTTCCACACTGGTAGCATGTAAGAGGCAACTAACAGTGTGCACTAACCATTCTAGGGTAGAAGACTTCAAGTCATGGGATTGCAAACTAGAACACAGGCCAAAATGTTGCTGGATGTAGAGCAGCCTTCTAGGAATGAAAGGAAGCTCTAGAAACATCTCATATATCAATCAAAACCCTTAAGCTACCTATTGAGCACATGTCTTCAACAAATACACGCCAAGTCAGCCGGTCCTGTGTCATCAATTCCAGTTCTATCCATCTTCCCTGTTTCCTTCGTTTGAAGTTCTTTTCTCCACATATATGTTTATGTCCTGACAGACTTGTTACTTTATTCTAGTTGTAAGGCTAAATATCAACAGAAAAATCTGGAGATCAGAAACCCCAGTAAGCTGCAATAAGAAAACCAAGCACAAACTTACTATTAATAGTCAAAAGTCAGAAAGACCGCCAGGTAGGACATGAAACAGCACCTTCTAAGATCTATTCACAGCAACAAAAAGATTGTCTTTGTCTACCTGACATCTGCCTGATTTAATACCAGGATTTTAGTATTTCAGTCACCCTTATTTGCTTAATGAACCACTTCATCTGGAGATTGGGGAAGAAAAATGCAGATGGATAGGTCATGCCTTCAGAAATTAACCTGGCATAATAACCAGACATACACTGCATTGAAACCCACATGCAAAAAGTGAGAAGACTAAATAGTAGTAAAAGAGGAAGTCAGTGCAGCTGTAATTTCATGAAGACAGTCTAAATTAGTATTTATTCTTTTGTCATTCATCCTGAAAACAGTGTTTTCGGCAAAATACATCCAGTTTCAGTACATCACATTTATTGAACAGGGTTTGCCTTCCCTATTCTCAACCAGGCTGCATATTTCCAGGGCCTCCATTTGAGATGGAATAGGGTCTTAAATAGCTCTAGTTCCCTGATACAAGCAGTCAGCTATGATCCACTGACTGCTGTCTAGAACACAAATGTTGATTTGATGGAGATTCGTCATTGCAGTCCTATGTTGCAATGGGGCATAGAAGTAATATGCCTGTGTGTTGTCAGGGCCCAAAAGGGGAACTAGAAATAGTAGCATTGTAACCTGTCATGCACTAGCTAAGAGGGAACCAAGTAGAGTTAGGTAAGAGTCTGGTTATCCCATTATGTAGAAACACACATGAAAATGTAAAGCAAACAAAAAGACCTCAACACCACCACATGAAAGAATTAAGAGCAACTTAGTAAGTAACCAAAAGAAACAAGTCAAATTTTGTTAATGAATATACACAGTTTAACACATCAACTATGGAATTCTTCATTGTTCATCCTGAAAATGATGTTTTGTTACATTGTGTTATAGTTTAAAAGGCTGCGATATCCACGCCTTTTGGCCAACACATCTAACTTCAACATGGCACATTTTTGGTTCTGGCTTTGCCATCCCCTCTTCAATTCTTATTCTGTCAGCCAGGCTGCACAGATACAGTGTGCTTGCCAGATAGAGCCTTAATAAGGACTTGGACCTGCCGAAGACGGGTGTGTCAGGCAGAGAGGTGCAAATATTGCAGTCAAGCAGTAAACTAGTGACACAATGTATTCCATTCTCCGGACTACATTCTGCTACTTGCAAAGCCCTTTTCAGGACTTGGTAGTGGGAGATTGAGAACGAATGCAGAAGGAGAAGGACTTGGACAGCTCTGGTTCTCTGACTGACACAATCAGTTAACTACTAGTCATTGAGTGCTGTCACCACATTCACTGTGTTTGGCTGCAACTACAGAATTGAAAAAAATTAGGCATAATGAATGTTTTATCACATCTCTGCAAGTACAAAATCTAGCTGTAGTTTTCTTAATTGTTCATGTATTTTCTGTCTCATGTGTCATTTTGTAGATAATCAATTTTGAAGTTTAAAAAGCTAAAGAGTTACAACTTCACTGCTGCTATAAGCAGCTCATTGTATATGTAAAGAGTGCCATTTTTAGTAAATCATCTTTGGCTCTGAGCCTAAGCGATCAACCACTTTTGGGGCTCTTGCCCTTCTGCCCAATGCTATGAAGCAGTATCTGCATATTTTTGTCAGTTATTGTATATTTCAATATAAATTCATCTTTGTGTAACTTTTTTTTTAGTTCAATTTTTACAGACTGCTTTTTGTATCCAATGAGCTCAAAGATATTTTTGTTATGTCAATATGAGGATTACATTTGGGGAATCATGGCACAAGTAGGAGTGCAAGTATCAATAAGCTAGATGGCTGAAACACATGTTTGACAGAACAACACTTCTGATGATCAGACCTGTTCTATTCTGAAGATTTGACTTCACTGCACTCCGGGCATACCTATATGTTCTCAGTCTCTCTCTCTATAAATAGCAAAGGGCATGGATACTGATGATTCCTCTAGTTCATTGGTTGTATGCACTCCTGCTTCGTCGTCCTGATGCACCCAGCTCCAGTCAACCCTCACTTGATTTCAAAGTCTGAGAATCACTGATTTATCTATTGCGATGTTATCATCCAACAGACGGTCATTGAAAGACATCAAGATGTCGCCTTTATCCATATCCAAATTGCCATTAATGAGTGTTTGCGTAGCCAAGTGGTCAGACTATGTCATGTTACAATGCTATCCATAACATTTATCATTGCCATTCATAGAAGTAATTGTAAGCATTTTTGAGGGCAAAAAGGCAGTGTTTATTGAAAACAATTTTATAATTAATTTTGTTGTTGATTGATTTGCCCTTTCACTCCTTGAAGCATAGTCACCACTACCCCCTTTTTTAAAAAAAAGTCTCAGTCTACACTGTCGTAGATTCAGTAACAATGGCTGTACTTGATGAGATTGCAAGCATGGCTCAGATACCGTGCCGGAACAGAAACAAAATAAAACACATGTTACAGTCACAAGGTATTCATCAGTTCAGTTCAGGTGCCATCCCTACTGTGAAGGTTGGCTGCAATGGATCTCGGATATTCTCTGTCTCTTGCCTTGGTGGTATAATCTGCCGAGCTTTTCCTTGTCCATCTTTTGATGTTTTCCTTCCACTTATAATGTTGTTTACCTCTGCTCTACGATTTTCATTCCAGCATTATTTTCAGCAAGTTGTTTTGTCTTTTTATGTGATCAAATTATTTTAACTGTTCTGTGCACTCCTAATTTCTCCAAGAATTTCTCGTTTTTCTGAGGTGTGCTTCATTCTTCTATATATTCACATTTCAAAGGCATCAGTTCTTTTCTCCATTCATTTGTGCATTGTCCGTAAACCAAACTTTAAAGACAAGTATATATAACACCTTGCCACTTATTTTAAATTTGCGAGTTACTTTTTGAATGTCGATATACGATATGTTGGTGAAAACAGATTTGGATATCACTATTATCTTTTGATTTCTATTTCACATCTCCCATTCTCCATTATAATATTTCCAAGATAGAAGTTATGATCTGTACTGGTATTTTCTTGTCTATTTTTATCAGAGTAAATTTCAATTCTACTTTGCTAATCATCATAGTTTGTTTTTTCTCAGTGTCATTGTCTAATCCACGATTCAGACTTCTGTTTTTTAGTTGAATTCTCAATACTTGTAATTCTTGTTCACTTTCAGCTAAAAGAACTGTGTTATCCACATATCGTCTTCTTCTGCGTTTCCTGAAAAAAGTTTTGTTGCTTTGTGTTTTAGTTTACAGCAATGCTGCAATATCTGCACGTTTTTGCCCGACACATTGTTTCAGCTGTGCATTTTTGGGACTGGGTTTGCCTTCCTTCTTTGATCTCCATTCTTTCAGCCAGAAAGCATGAGTGCAGCCTGTTTCCAGGGATACCACTTGGAAGTGAAATAGGGTGTTGATCAGCTGCTGTCAGCTCATTCACTGCTGCATAACTGGCCCCGACACTACAATAATGAGTCTTGTCATTTCCCCTATCTGTCGAAACCCCTTCAGGGATTAAGAACAATACAAACAGAAAACTCTTTCTTGCAAATGGTCACCACCAGATTTCTAGTTTTTATGAAGTCTTATGTTCATCATAATTGTTGTGGTTTTTCAGTGTTTTCATTTGTTATTTATTGTCACAGATTTTTGTTGTTGTTGCGTCCGCTTATTTCTATAATTCCCAAGGCAGTGTGCGTTGCACTGTGGTTTTTATTTTGCGCCTGTCGGTCCGGTGCATCTGACTTCACCAAGTATTTTATGTAAGGGTCTGCTTCCTCCTGCATTTACTAAGGGTTTGCTTCCCTCGGGATAACGGCCGGTGCTGTGATGGGGATCGAACCCAGCACCTTCAGCTTATCACTGATGGCCTTCTGGCCATAGCTTATATTATTAGACTTGTAACCTTCAGTACAGCTGCAGCTCGATTTATGTTAATCTTAACCCCCCATACACTTGTGATTCATGCGGCAAAAACCGTTCAAATGATGACAGAGGCTATAAAAACAGACGTTTATATTTTGCATCAACAGTTTGGCTTGGGCGAATTGTTGCTGATGGATTTTCTGATTTTTAGTGACTGCCAAGTCGGTTCTGGAGGCGCTGAAGAGCACCCCATACAAAGAACAGGAGATATTCTTGGTGATTAATATCATCATCACTGCCCACGGGATAAATGTCACCTTGGAATGGATCCCTGGACATAGTGGGCTACTAGGGAATGAGATGGCCGACAGATTGGCAAAAACAGGAGCCTCAAAACAACAATTGGATAGACCCTGCAGTAACTACACAGTGAAACGAATTATTAAGAATAATACCCGGGAAATCTGGAAGAACAGGTGGGCGACGGGAAGAACAGGTCGCAGTGTATTTAACGAAGTGTCAAAGCCAAAAGGTAACGATGACATAAATAAAATACATAGAAGAGATCAAAGTCTCATCTTTCAGTTTCGAACAGGACATACCAGAGTCAATAGTCACTTGAACCGCATCAATATCCAGCACCTGCCCTTGTGCAGACATTGCTTTCATCCTGATGAAACAGTTGGACACCTACTCATTGAGTGCAAGACGCTTGGTGACACGAGGAAAAGATTCTTACAAGCACTGTCAACAATTGCCAACACACTGTACGGAACAGTGAAATACGGAGCAGTGAAACAACTGAAAAAGACCTGTATCTGTTTAAGAATGGCATTGGGCTGCCAAGAGCAGACTTGCTCAGCAGCTATGGAAGAACAACCCCCATACACAACCTTCTTTAGTTGCATTTGATGACATGCTTCCATAGTGGCCCTGTTCCTTCCTTTCAATCATTCTGGTGAATTTGTTGGTTGCTTTGTCTCAATCAAAGAATTATGACCAATGAATGTGTTGACTGACTATTCTGTTTGTTTTTCATTGTTATTTATATTATGTGACTGGCTTTAAAATTAAAATTACAATAACTATTCTCACAATATTTATTTAATATATTATTACTATTTAACCTTTAGTACCTAGCTGGGCAGCCTTCTCGTCTATTAACATTGTCCTGGATGGTTGCCAAGACCAGAACCTTCGAGCCTCTCTCTTTAATTCCACTGTGCTCACTGCGATGTGCTACAGTGCTGAGACATGGACACTAGCAAAATCACTTAAGGGCAAATTGAAAGTGACCCAGGCCTCTCTTGAGAGACGCTAAATCGGAATCACCTTTTCTTCATTCATTGTCAATCTCCCACTACCAAGCTCTGAAAAGGGCTTTGCAAGTAGCAGGATGTAGTCCAGAGAATTGAATGTGTTGTGTCGTAGTTTACTGCTTGACTGCAATATTTGCACCTTTCGATCCAACGCATCCAAATTCAGCAGGCATTTTTTAGTACCAGTTAACCTTTCCTCTTCAATCCCTTCTCCTTAGCCAGTCTGCTCTGTTGCAGCCTGTTATCCATGATCACCACGTGGAGGTGGAGAAGGGTCTTGGCAGCTCTGGGTTGCAGATTGCTACAACTCGCTTGCATATCAATAATCAAGAGTGGGGAGTGTATAACTTGTACGCTAATGTAGACCACCTTCCCGATAAGGTGAGGTGGTTCTTTCTGTCGGAATTGTGGAAGTGCCTTTTGGTTAGTAACCAAAATGCTAGGGATAAAGATTGGGGAAACTGCACAGAAAATATGTAAGGGGTGGTTTTGAGTCGAGCACTACTCAGCACAGGCCTTGTCATCTTGAATGATGGCCGACCACGAGATTGGCCTCCCACCCTAGAGATGGCATAATCGATCTAGCACTTGTCTCTAGTGTTGTCGCTCACTCCACAAAATGGGACATGCTGCGGGGAGCAGGATAATGACCACCTACCATGCACTGTTCTCATTGTGAAGGGGAAAACCCTGCGACACAGGAAATCTAAATGGGTTTTCATGTATCTTGTATGCGTGCAGATACACGACATATATCCTCTGTCGTCCAGCCACCCTTGTGGAATGAAACAGTAGAAGAAAAGACATAGCCAGCAGAGAATGCAATAACAAAAGAGTTGCAAAAGTTCATAAGAAGTGTCCTAGGAATGAATGTAGAGGTTGAAGAGACGATTGAGGAAAAGCAAATAGCAATCAATTGCTTCAAGGCATTAGCCAGGGAATCAAAGAACGAGAAATGGGTGGAGTTCATAACTGGAGTAGGCAATGATAAAACCCTCCAAAAGGTCTGGTTTAACGAGTGGAAAGATGCTGGGAAAGAATGTGAATCAGCATGTCCCCAATTTTATAGACTCGACAGGGACAATCCTAAAAACTGATAAAGAGAAAGGAGATGGGCTTCGTAATCAATTTGCTGTTCATAAAGATGACGGACGTCCGACGGGATATTTGGGAAGTTATTATTGCCTTTGCTGTCAGGGAGGCATCTTATATCGACCTCATGATTGGGGTCAAAGTAAAACATGCTCTTAGTAACATTAAGGGCACTGTCCCAGGTTCTGATAGAGCATAGTATGGTCACTTTAAGCAGCTGGATAAAGCATGCATTAATAAGGTTGTCGAGGATTTCAGCAGCAGCAGTGCCCGAGGACTGTCTCCACAGCTACACACCTCCAAGGCAAGAACCCGACGATGCAAAGTAGCTAAAGTCATTAACTTTGCGGAATGTCTATAGCAAGTTACTTGAGAAAATAGTGGCCAGGAAAGTCATACCCCATCTAGAGAATGAACACATCCTGTCTGACTATCTGGGTAGTTAAAAATAAATAGAGACCTGGAACAATGCTGGGACATTTGCATACGGTTCCATACGAAGATTTTCAGTTCAAGCAAGAAACCGTCGCAGTGGTCCATAATCTGGAATATGTTGACTATGAGACATTGATGTACTGTTTGAGGGAATATGGCATCAGTCCGTGGCTAGTGCGCTGAATAGCAGCTGCTCTCATAGAAAGAATTGCAATCCGCTTAGGATCATGGAGATACGCGTCTAGGCACATATGTCCGGGATTGCTCCAGCGCTCCCCCCTCTCGCCAGTTCTGTTCAATGTCTACACAACAAAGTTGGCAAACTTTCAACCTTCAGGCCTAGGACGCACGTTAACGTTTGCAGGTGACATCCTCACATACAGGACTGGCTTGAATATGCTTGAAATTATCAACGACACACACACACTTTGCATGCAATCCTACAGTGGTGCGGATAGTCAAGCTCCCAGATCAAGGCCGGTGTGATGTGGTACTCCTTGAACAACTCAATAGTAAAGCCTGATCTCCCTAGCATACGCCTTGATGAGGGGTTCGATAGCTGGACATATCCTGGAGTGTCCTTTGATCGCAGCCTGTCTTATAAGTAGCACCACATCGATTAAATCATTCAGAGATGCAAGTGGTGCCTGACAGCACTAAAAACAATGACAGCTACCAACCTGGATGCAGGGGCTTATTTTCATCCTATACAGTCAGTTGGTTTTGTCAATTATCGATTATGGGCAGTGTCAATAGTGAAAGGTTGGAATGCATCCAGAATGAAGGAATTGGACTGACACTTGTGCGCACCATGAATAACCCCATCATGAAAATGAGATTCATGCTTGGACATATCTGTAGTCTAGATACGCACTGTCCAAGGTCAAAGTCTACACGCGAGTAGCCGCAGACAAGAGGCACCCACTGCACGTGAATATTGCAGATATGAAGAATAAAGATTCAGGAGAGGGATGCCATGAATGGCACGTCGAAAGAACGATTGGTCAGGTAACCACGGTATAGACCATAAACAAAGTGGAAGAATGGATTCATACTGGAGATAAAATGACAGAATATCACATAATTATCAGTATGGGGAGAAAATGCAGAGACTGGTGCAGTGGGAAAGTGGACATCGAGATTAAACAACTAATAAGTGAAAATGTCCAATATTCTGATGCTGTCATATATACGTATGGATCTGCGCTACTAGGTAAGAAAACCGGCTGGGCTTCTCTACTGGTGAGAGGCAGGGTCGTTGGTGAAATGAGCAGTGCATACTTGACAATACGTCCAGTATCAGATTGGACAGTGACTTCGGCTCTGAGGTGTCTATCTGGAACCTCTTTAATAAAGACTGTCACTGTCTCTGACGCTCAATCCTTGCTTCTGAAGGGGCAGAAGTACTGACTGGCATGGGTGAATAGGGTTCATACGGGAACGCGTGTGGATATACTGTCATGGCCATGCTGGGATTTGCGGGAGTGGAAGAAGTTACATCCTGGGCCTCGGGATGGTGGCGGGGACACCTGTACTGGTGACATTGGCAATGGGTAGAGGTGACATTTTGAAGTTGATCAACACTGCAGGCCATGAATCATAGGCGGGTCCAGTAGAAAGGACACCTGAGAGTGAGGAGCAGGGGTATGTATAACCAGGGAGCTACAAGAATCATCAGTATCTACACTATTTGTCATTTGCTGAGAGGGACTGAGCACATACGGGTCTGCCCGGAGTACATTCACTACGATTCAGAACAGAACAGGTATGTAAATGTTTCTGGCTTTAAAATTGCAATGACCTTTCTCACAATCATCATCAACTCATTTAGTCCATGGACTGGTTTGCAAGCTCAGGATTCTGTCTTTCCATGTCTGGATGTCACCTACGGCCATCTTCAGATCAGCATAAGTCTTCACCGTCATGTCCCCCTGCATGCTTGTGTCACAAAGGTATTTCTTAGTCTGCCCCTTGCTGTTCTTCCTTGTGTTCTGTCTTCACTGGGCCCTCGTGGGGTAGGTCGTGGCCCAACCAGACCAGTCGTCTTTGTATCTCATGTAGCAGCTGTCTTTCCTTGTGTTCTGTCTTCACTGGGCTCTCGTGGCGTAGGTCGTGGCCCAATCAGACCAGTCGTCTTTGTATCTCATGTAGCAGCTCTTTCCTTGTGTTCTGTCTTCACTGGGCCCTCGTGGCGTAGGTCGTGGCCCAACCAGACCAGTCGTCTTTGTATCTCATGTAGCAGCTCTTTCCTTGTGTTCTGTCTTCACTGGGCCCTCGTGGCGTAGGTCGTGGCCCAACCAGACCAGTCGTCTTTGTATCTCATGTAGCAGCTCTTTCCTTGTGTTCTGTCTTCACTGGGCCCTCGTGGCGTAGGTCATGGCCTAACCACACCAGTCGTCTTTGTATCTCATGTAGCAGCTATTTCCTTGTGTTCTGTCTTCACTGGGCCCTCGTGGCGTGGGTCGTGGCCCAACCAGACCAATCGTCTTTGTATCTCATGTAGCAGCTGTCTTTCTTTGTGTTCTATCTTCACTGGGCCCTCGTGGCGTAGGTCGTGGCCCAACCAGACCAGTCGTCTTTGTATCTCATGTAGCAGCTGTCTTTCCTTGTGTTCTGTCTTCACTGGGCCCTCGTGGCGTAGGTCGTGGCCCAATCAGACCAGTCGTCTTTGTATCTCATGTAGCAGCTCTTTCCTTGTGTTCTGTCTTCACTGGGCCCTCGTGACGTAGGTCATGGCCCAACCACACCAGTCGTCTTTGTATCTTATGTAGCAGCTATTTCCTTGTGTTCTGTCTTCACTGGGCCCTCGTGGCGTGGGTCGTGACCCAACCAGACCAATCGTCTTTGTATCTCATGTAGCAGCTGTCTTTCTTTGTGTTCTGTCTTCACTGGGCCCTCGTGGCCCAACCAGACCAGTCGTCTTTGTATCTCATGTAGCAGCTGTCTTTCTTTGTGTTCTATCTTCACTGGGCCCTCGTGGCGTAGGTCGTGGCCCAACCAGACCAGTCGTCTTTGTATCTCATGTAGCAGCTGTCTTTCCTTGTGTTCTGTCTTCACTGGGCCCTCGTGGCGTAGGTCGTGGCCCAATCAGACCAGTCGTCTTTGTATCTCATGTAGCAGCTCTTTCCTTGTTTCTGTCTTCACTGGGCCCTCGTGGCGTAGGTCGTGGCCCAACCAGACCAGTCGTCTTTGTATCTCATGTAGCAGCTCTTTCCTTGTGTTCTGTCTTCACTGGGCCCTCGTGGGGTAGGTCGTGGCCCAACCAGACCAGTCGTCTTTGTATCTCATGTAGCAGCTCTTTCCTTGTGTTCTGTCTTCACTGGGCCCTCGTGGCGTAGGTCGTGGCCCAATCAGACCAGTCGTCTTTGTATCTCATGTAGCAGCTCTTTCCTTGTGTTCTGTCTTCACTGGGCCCTCGTGGCGTAGGTCATGGCCCAACCACACCAGTCGTCTTTGTATCTTATGTAGCAGCTATTTCCTTGTGTTCTGTCTTCACTGGGCCCTCGTGGCGTGGGTCGTGGCCCAACCAGACCAATCGTCTTTGTATCTCATGTAGCAGCTGTCTTTCTTTGTGTTCTATCTTCACTGGGCCCTCGTGGCCCAACCAGACCAGTCGTCTTTGTATCTCATGTAGCAGCTGTCTTTCTTTGTGTTCTATCTTCACTGGGCCCTCGTGGCGTAGGTCGTGGCCCACCCAGACCAGTCGTCTTTGTATCTCATGTAGCAGCTGTCTTTCCATGTGTTCTGTCTTCACTGGGCCCTCGTGGCGTAGGTCGTGGCCCAACCAGACCAGTCGTCTTTGTATCTCATGTAGCAGCTCTTTCCTTGTGTTCTGTCTTCACTGGGCCCTCGTAGCGTAGGTCATGGCCTAACCACACCAGTCGTCTTTGTATCTCATGTAGCAGCTATTTCCTTGTGTTCTGTCTTCACTGGGCCCTCGTGGCGTGGGTCGTGGCCCAACCAGACCAATCGTCTTTGTATCTCATGTAGCAGCTGTCTTTCTTTGTGTTCTATCTTCACTGGGCCCTCGTGGCGTAGGTCGTGGCCCAACCAGACCAGTCGTCTTTGTATCTCATGTAGCAGCTGTCTTTCCTTGTGTTCTGTCTTCACTGGGCCCTCGTGGTGTAGGTCGTGGCCCAATCAGACCAATCGTCTTTGTATCTCATGTAGCAGCTCTTTCCTTGTGTTCTGTCTTCACTGGGCCCTCGTGGCGTAGGTCGTGGCCCAACCAGACCAGTCGTCTTTGTATCTCATGTAGCAGCTCTTTCCTTGTGTTCTGTTTTCACTGGGCCCTCGTGACGTAGGTCATGGCCCAACCACACCAGTCGTCTTTGTATCTTATGTAGCAGCTATTTCCTTGTGTTCTGTCTTCACTGGGCCCTCGTGGCGTGGGTCGTGACCCAACCAGACCAGTCGTCTTTGTATCTCATGTAGCAGCTGTCTTTCTTTGTGTTCTGTCTTCACTGGGCCCTCGTGGCGTGGGTCGTGGCCCAACCAGACCAGTCGTCTTTGTATCTCATGTAGCAGCTGTCTTTCTTTGTGTTCTATCTTCACTGGGCCCTCATGGCGTAGGTCGTGGCCCAACCAGACCAGTCGTCTTTGTATCTCATGTAGCAGCTGTCTTTCCTTGTGTTCTGTCTTCACTGGGCCCTCGTGGCGTAGGTCGTGGCCCAATCAGACCAGTCGTCTTTGTATCTCATGTAGCAGCTCTTTCCTTGTGTTCTGTCTTCACTGGGCCCTCGTGGCGTAGGTCGTGGCCCAACCAGACCAGTCGTCTTTGTATCTCATGTAGCAGCTCTTTCCTTGTGTTCTGTCTTCACTGGGCCCTCGTGGGGTAGGTCGTGGCCCAACCAGACCAGTCGTCTTTGTATCTCATGTAGCAGCTCTTTCCTTGTGTTCTGTCTTCACTGGGCCCTCGTGGCGTAGGTCGTGGCCCAATCAGACCAGTCGTCTTTGTATCTCATTTAGCAGCTCTTTCCTTGTGTTCTGTCTTCACTGGGCCCTCGTGGCGTAGGTCATGGCCCAACCACACCAGTCGTCTTTGTATCTTATGTAGCAGCTATTTCCTTGTGTTCTGTCTTCACTGGGCCCTCGTGGCGTAGGTCGTGGCCCAACCAGACCAATCGTCTTTGTATCTCATGTAGCAGCTGTCTTTCTTTGTGTTCTATCTTCACTGGGCCCTCGTGGCCCAACCAGACCAGTCGTCTTTGTATCTCATGTAGCAGCTGTCTTTCTTTGTGTTCTATCTTCACTGGGCCCTCGTGGCGTAGGTCGTGGCCCAACCAGACCAGTCGTCTTTGTATCTCATGTAGCAGCTGTCTTTCCTTGTGTTCTGTCTTCACTGGGCCCTCGTGGCGTAGGTCGTGGCCCAACCAGACCAGTCGTCTTTGTATCTCATGTAGCAGCTCTTTCCTTGTGTTCTGTCTTCACTGGGCCCTCGTGGCGTAGGTCGTGGCCCAACCAGACCAGTCGTCTTTGTATCTCATGTAGCAGCTCTTTCCTTGTGTTCTGTCTTCACTGGGCCCTCGTGGCGTAGGTCATGGCCCAACCACACCAGTCGTCTTTGTATCTTATGTAGCAGCTATTTCCTTGTGTTCTGTCTTCACTGGGCCCTCGTGGCGGGGGTCGTGACCCAACCAGACCAATCGTCTTTGTATCTCATGTAGCAGCTGTCTTTCTTTGTGTTCTATCTTCACTGGGCCCTCGTGGCCCAACCAGACCAGTCGTCTTTGTATCTCATGTAGCAGCTGTCTTTCTTTGTGTTCTATCTTCACTGGGCCCTCGTGGCGTAGGTCGTGGCCCAACCAGACCAATCGTCTTTGTATCTCATGTAGCAGCTATCTTTCCTTGTGTTCTGTCTTCACTGGGCCCTCGTGGCGTAGGTCGTGGCCCAATCAGACCAGTCGTCTTTGTATCTCACGTAGCAGCTCTTTCCTTGTGTTCTGTCTTCACTGGGCCCTCGTGGCGTAGGTCGTGGCCCAACCAGACCAGTCGTCTTTGTATCTCAATTAGCAGCTCTTTCCTTGTGTTCTGTCTTCACTGGGCCCTCGTGGGGTAGGTCGTGGCCCAACCAGACCAGTCGTCTTTGTATCTCATGTAGCAGCTCTTTCCTTGTGTTCTGTCTTCACTGGGCCCTCGTGGCGTAGGTCGTGGCCCAATCAGACCAGTCGTCTTTGTATCTCATGTAGCAGCTCTTTCCTTGTGTTCTGTCTTCACTGGGCCCTCGTGGCGTAGGTCGTGGCCCAACCAGACCAGTCGTCTTTGTATCTCATGTAGCAGCTCTTTCCTTGTGTTCTGTCTTCACTGGGCCCTCGTGGGGTAGGTCGTGGCCCAACCAGACCAGTCGTCTTTGTATCTCATGTAGCAGCTCTTTCCTTGTGTTCTGTCTTCACTGGGCCCTCGTGGCGTAGGTCGTGGCCCAATCAGACCAGTCGTCTTTGTATCTCATTTAGCAGCTCTTTCCTTGTGTTCTGTCTTCACTGGGCCCTCGTGGCGTAGGTCATGGCCCAACCACACCAGTCGTCTTTGTATCTTATGTAGCAGCTATTTCCTTGTGTTCTGTCTTCACTGGGCCCTCGTGGCGTAGGTCGTGGCCCAACCAGACCAATCGTCTTTGTATCTCATCTAGCAGCTGTCTTTCTTTGTGTTCTATCTTCACTGGGCCCTCGTGGCCCAACCAGACCAGTCGTCTTTGTATCTCATGTAGCAGCTGTCTTTCTTTGTGTTCTATCTTCACTGGGCCCTCGTGGCGTAGGTCGTGGCCCAACCAGACCAGTCGTCTTTGTATCTCATGTAGCAGCTGTCTTTCCTTGTGTTCTGTCTTCACTGGGCCCTCGTGGCGTAGGTCGTGGCCCAACCAGACCAGTCGTCTTTGTATCTCATGTAGCAGCTCTTTCCTTGTGTTCTGTCTTCACTGGGCCCTCGTGGCGTAGGTCGTGGCCCAACCAGACCAGTCGTCTTTGTATCTCATGTAGCAGCTCTTTCCTTGAGTTCTGTCTTCACTGGGCCCTCGTGGCGTAGGTCATGGCCCAACCACACCAGTCGTCTTTGTATCTTATGTAGCAGCTATTTCCTTGTGTTCTGTCTTCACTGGGCCCTCGTGGCGGGGGTCGTGACCCAACCAGACCAATCGTCTTTGTATCTCATGTAGCAGCTGTCTTTCTTTGTGTTCTATCTTCACTGGGCCCTCGTGGCCCAACCAGACCAGTCGTCTTTGTATCTCATGTAGCAGCTGTCTTTCTTTGTGTTCTATCTTCACTGGGCCCTCGTGGCGTAGGTCGTGGCCCAACCAGACCAATCGTCTTTGTATCTCACGTAGCAGCTCTTTCCTTGTGTTCTGTCTTCACTGGGCCCTCGTGGCGTAGGTCGTGGCCCAACCAGACCAGTCGTCTTTGTATCTCAATTAGCAGCTCTTTCCTTGTGTTCTGTCTTCACTGGGCCCTCGTGGGGTAGGTCGTGGCCCAACCAGACCAGTCGTCTTTGTATCTCATGTAGCAGCTCTTTCCTTGTGTTCTGTCTCCACTGGGCCCTCGTGGCGTAGGTCCTGGCCCAATCAGACCAGTCGTCTTTGTATCTCATGTAGCAGCTCTTTCCTTGTGTTCTGTCTTCACTGGGCCCTCGTGGCGTAGGTCATGGCCCAACCACACCAGTCGTCTTTGTATCTTATGTAGCAGCTATTTCCTTGTGTTCTGTCTTCACTGGGCCCTCGTGGGGTAGGTCGTGGCCCAACCAGACCAGTCGTCTTTGTATCTCATGTAGCAGCTCTTTCCTTGTGTTCTGTCTCCACTGGGCCCTCATGGCGTAGGTCGTGGCCCAATCAGACCAGTCGTCTTTGTATCTCATGTAGCAGCTCTTTCCTTGTGTTCTGTCTTCACTGGGCCCTCGTGGCGTAGGTCATGGCCCAACCACACCAGTCGTCTTTGTATCTTATGTAGCAGCTATTTCCTTGTGTTCTGTCTTCACTGGGCCCTCGTGGCGTGGGTCGTGGCCCAACCAGACCAATCGTCTTTGTATCTCATGTAGCAGCTGTCTTTCTTTGTGTTCTATCTTCACTGGGCCCTCGTGGCGTAGGTCGTGGCCCAACCAGACCAGTCGTCTTTGTATCTCATGTAGCAGCTGTCTTTCCCCTCACACTTCCACAAACACCCTTTCGTTTATTTTCTCTCTGTCCAGCTCACTTTTTTCATCTTCGGTAACACTACATCTCAAAAGCCTCCAAGTATTTCTCATCTTTTTATTTCTTGTCCATGTTTCAGACAAGTACACCGCCACAGGATGTGGTCAGGATTCTTTTCCATGGTGTCATATTAATGCTACCTGATATCAGGACTGTCTTGTTTCTCGCGAAATGCCCTCTTTGCCAATGCAAATCTAGTTCTTATTTTATTTGACATTGCGCATCTTCTGTTATGATTTGACCCAGGTATGGGAATTGTTAAACTTGCTCACCCCCCCCCCTTTTTTTCCTACAACCCCTCCCCCCCCCCCCCTCGATGGCTACATTTATTTTCGTTGGTTCTTTGGCTATGATCATTATCTTGGTCTTTTCTATTTTATTTTACATAAAGTAGGCTTTTGCTGTTTCGTTGAATTTATTTAGATATTATTTGTCGATCTTCCTGTCTCTAAAATAATGACTTGGTCATCAGCAAACTTCATTGGCTGCAGCTGGTCGTCATTTTACAGCTGTTGCTAATCGTTGTCTCGTCATCATGTTCATCCTTCGTTTGTTGTGATTTCTTTGTTGTTTTCATTCATTCGTTGTCCCTGACGAAGGCCTTTGTGGCCGTAATGTAAGTATCGTTTTCTTGTTGTCTTGGTGCGGTCACTTAAGCGTTACCTAAATGTGTGTTTGTATCGACTTTCATCAATTTGGCAGTCTGTCTCTCGTCATCATACAGTCAGTCTATCCCTATTTATCTCATAAATATGACTTGTTGTTGTCGTTGTTGTTATCCTATAGCTGCTGAGCAAACCTGCTCTTAGCAGCCAAATTACATTCTTATATAGAAATAGGTTTTCTTCAGTTGATTCACTGCTCCGTACAGTGTGTTGTCAATTGTCGGCAGTGCTTGCAAGAATCGTGTCCTTACATCCGCAAGCACCTTGCACTCAATGAGTAAGTGTCTGTTTCATAAGGGTGAGTGCAGTGTCTGTACAAGGGTGAGTGCTGGGGATTGATGCAGTTCAAGTGGCTATTGACTGTCGTGTTCTGTTCAGAACTGAAAGATGAGACTTTGATCTCAACATATCACAGGCTTCTTCTGTTATACAAATTCGTCGGTATAAACGACACCGTCATTGCCTTAATTATTATCACTAATCAGTGATTAGTTCTGCAGCCGCCATTTTGTAGTGCTGACAGACCTCGTTTGCAGATCAATTTGGTTTGATCTATATTGTATATTGATTTTTATTAGTTTTTCCTTCTCAATTATTGTTATTTGTTTTTCTCTCTCTCGATAATTTGAATTACTTTTTCGCTCTCTGTCTTTAATTAGTTTTTCACTCTCGGTGATTTTTATTAGTTTTTCTCTCTTACGATAATTTTTATTAGTTCATCTCTCTCGATAATTTTTATTAGTTTTTTAACTCTCGATAATTTTTATTATTTTTTCGTTCTCTTGATGATTTTTATTAGTTTTTCGCTTTTTGCTCATTTTTCTTGAGTAGCCAGTTGATGTGGCTATTATTATATCCAAGGTGTACCGAAGAAGGTGTGCTTGGGATTTCCTGTCAGTAGTACAATCGTTGGACATATGATGAGACTCACCGCTGCGGTATGGCAGTGTAGATGCCAACCTGATTGTTAGGATCGCGACGCAGGACAATGACAACAATAACATTTATAAACAAACAATACGATCAACAAGGAGGGAATACAAGAAAATGTCCTAGCAAATCGACAACTTGAAACAATAGCATTGATTTGTCTATCTGATATCAGTAATTCGTGAAGAGAGAACAAAGCAGAGCAGAGAACAAGGATTACACAAGCAATAGTTCTGACACAAAACAGAAAATGTGGATTAACAGGTGTATGGCATGGTAGAAGATGAGCGAATAAGTAAGAGCAAAGTATTAATGCATACTTCCACTTCTTATGGGAAGT
Organism: Ariolimax columbianus; assembly: GCA_036924085.1. Taxonomy (NCBI): domain Eukaryota; kingdom Metazoa; phylum Mollusca; class Gastropoda; order Stylommatophora; family Arionidae; genus Ariolimax; species Ariolimax columbianus. Next base: position 91,719,378 of record JAVGWX010000004.1, on the reverse strand, counting down.
TAACATTTAAGCAACAACAACAAAAACAACAACAAAAAACAAACGTTTTGGGGGATTGGGTTAGCTTCGGAAACATCTCATCTAGAAGGCCTGCATCCTCCCCTGCAGGTCAACTGTAATTGTCCATGTCTCCCAAGCATAAAGGAATATTGACAGGACCAATGAACGCATTTAACCTGATCTTCGTGCATTTGGCTAACCGTTTATCTTGCCCGATTTTGTTAAGCCGTGCAAGCGCCGCTATTGTCTGTGCTATTCTGGACAACACCTCACATATTGACCCATTCCCGGAGTTCCGCTTTTTGTGCCCGCCAACCCGTCGATGTCATCTGCAAAACGAAGGTTGGTAATCGTTCCGTCCCCTATCTTGGTAGTACGAACGTGACCTCCAAGTGTCCCACTCATAATTCCCTCAAGGAATATGTTGAAAAGTGTTGTGGAGAGTATACAACCCTTGTTTCACACTGACCGATGTGTGATACCAGTTCCCGCGCCTCCCATTCAGAAGAACTGTACTGGACGCCTTGAAATACAGGTGTTCAAGGACCTGAATAATATTTCCGTTGATTTCATACTTCCTCATGGTTGCCCACGGCTCGTTATGCCATACCATGTCAAACGCCTTCTTGAAATCAACAAACACTTGATACAATCTTTGCTGATATTCCAGATATTTCACGTTTATCAGTCTTAAATTGAAATGTCTGTTCGGTAGTGCTTCTTCCCTGTCTGAACTCTGCCTGCTCCTCAACAATGATATTCTCCGCTTTGGGTTTCAATATGTTGAGCATTATTCTAAGCATGGCCTTGCTAAGGTGGCTGATAAGGTTTATTGTTCTGTAATTTTGGCACAGCTTTAGGTTCCTATACGTGGGTAACTGTATAACCATTGATTTTGTCCATAAGTCCAGCAAGTTTCCCGTCGCCCATATTTTGTTGCAGATATATGTCAGACGTTCCACCATTACCTCGCTACTTGCCTGTAAGAGCTCTGCTGGTATATTGTCCACGCCGGCCGCATTCCCTCTTCTCAATGTTTTTTAACGCTGCAGCTAGCTCCTCCATCATTGTCTGCTGGTTAATTTCTATCGCTGTTGGTGCTAGAAGGATTGTTTTCCCAGGCTCATCTCGTCCAACATAGTTATGTAACTCGGAACGGTAGTCTGCCCATCGTGCCAGTACGGCATTGTCCTCTCTAAGTGCCTTATAGAAGTAATGTATACAAATACAAAATATGTTTACTTAAAGCAACGGCATTACATCTTGAATTGGAACGGGAAAAAACAAAGCAATGAAGATGCGACGCTTCAGACAGATCCTAGGAAAAACACAACAATTAAAATTGAAATGTGCATATATAATGGATGTGGCTCATGGAAAGAAATTGAAATAAGGAAGTCTTAGAAGATATTAGAGTTGTAAAGAGAATTCTGAGTCAACAGTTAAGTTATGTTGGTCACACCAAAAGACATGAACATTGTTGAAAATATTACTGGAAGGAAAGGTCTGGAGGTGCCAGAGGTATACAACATTGTAACTGATAGAATAACATGATAAGATGGGCATAGAAAGGCCTGGCAAATTGTGCCATCATGACATGATACAGAGGACGTTGGAGATTCATTTCAGGCGAGCTTCGATGTGGAAATGGCACTTAAACTGTCATCAGATAACTTGTGGAAGTGCAATCTTCTTTAATGGGCTGCCATATGTGTCGCAGTTAATATTTTCCATCCATGTATCTGTAATGTTTATTTAAGATCATTTGTCAGTTAATATTTCCAGTCGTTTTCCCGCGTACATCATTCGGGTCACTCAAGTAGAGTCAATTTGGAAACAGGTTTCGTAAACAAGTAGACAAGGGTTTTTCTTGTTCTCGGGATCGCATCTTTGAAGTTTACACTGTCAGACGAGTTTACATGATGAGCTTTGCAGTTGTTTGGAGTTCATCTTTAGTTCCGTACAGTTTTGAGTATTCATTCTTCTGGGTAGGCGTCACTAGTTCTCTGTGATACTTTCATAAGACTTGCTGATCAAAATTTATTGTTGTATTATCTGTTATTTTTTTTTAAATTTCTCACATTTTTATACATTTATGTGGGGTTAAATTTCTTGTTACTCTGTGTTTCATGTCTTTTATCTGGGAGGTGATATCTGTCTTTAATCTCACCGACATGATTGAGGACTGATTTTTGTTTTATTTTCTGTTTTTTGTTTGCTATTTTTTTTAACAAGATGTTGGTTGAGATGGTATTTGGTCAATGCTAGAAAAGTAGAGCAGATACGTTAGAAACAAAGGGAGCAACACGAGAATAAAAAGTACAAAAAATCCCCTTGTAGAAAAGAAGACTCTTATTCAAGGCGTAAGGAAAGTCGACCGAACGAGAGACAATTATCATTACCTTGATTAAGCGGAACAGGGTCACCTGTTCCGCATGAGAACGGGGCATATTGAATAGCCACTCGCGCAGACTAATACTGGCCCCCATCACCCATTGTGTAAGTCCGGACAAACAGCGCAGACAACACGACTACACGACTACACGACTGCTACATCTTAAGTAACTGAGACTTGAGCAGTGGCCCAAGGAGACGAACATTCACACAGAGCTGAAGAAATCTCCATCACGGTCCCCTTTATTCAGAGAACTAGCCTCCGCGATGCACATAAATAAAACAACAGCGAACGAGAAGAATAAGAAGCTGTGTTATTTCCTTTAGCTGTGAAAATTACCGTTCTACTGAACAATTTGTTGCCATCAGACATAAGACACATCACGGAAAACTAAATGAGTCTTATTTTGGAAAGCGGTCATTCTAACAGACTCTAGGAGTGTATTCCAAGCATCTCAAGCCCCAAACAAGATAGACTCGTATGAAATAAAATGCAACATCGAATTTCTGTCTCAAATAACATATCTAGTCCTACAGTAGATTCATATCCTATGTGGGATCCCTGGAAACGAGAAAGAAGATGAGCAAACACCAGCACAGATTCGCAGGACTGCCCTACCTATGTAGACCACAGAGAGGCAGTCTGGCCTGGGGAAGCGACCATGCTCGAAAAGCTGTGGGGGACCGGCGAAGACTTGAAACGCACAGTCTCCTTTGTGGACGTCATCGACTAGAAGCATAGCATGTTGATCGACGAAGAAGAAACTACGACACAACGTATTCTGTTCTCTAGACTCCATCCTGATACTTACAAAGCTCTTTTAATGGCTTGGTAGCAGTAGTTCCAGAATGAACGACGAAGAAGTAGAAGATAATGTCATATATACCGATGGATATGTGTTGTGCGATAAAATAGCCGGTTGGGGCTACTCTGTTAGAGTGAGAGGCAGAGTCGATGCTGAGCGGACCAGTGCATACATGACAACAGCTTCTAGTATGAGAATATAGACTCTTCTTCTTCATGAAAAGGACGTTTATCACGTTGTGTGGTAGTTTACAATGAGGGTGTGATATCTACGTTTTTTGGCTCGACACATCCAGTTTGACGACCGCATTTTGGGGATTTCGTTTGCCTTCCCTCTTCGAACAATATTCTCTCAGCCAGACTGTATGGGTGAAGTCTGCTTCTAGAGTCGCCCCTTGGAGGCGGAGTAGGGTTTTGGTCAGCTATGAGTCATTGACTGCTATGAGCTCAGTGACTGCTGCGTCTTCTCCTCCAGAATATATTGAGGTGCCCGACTACAGCTCTGGTGTGGCTATATGAGACCTCTTTAGAGAATGTCATTCCTAATTGTCTCTGACTATATTGAGGCAGCGATTTCAGCTATGAGGTGGCTATATGAGACCTCTTTAGAGAATGTCTTTCCTAATTGTCTCTGACTATATTGAGGCAGCGATTTCAACTCTGATGTAGCTATATGAAACCTCTTTAAAGAGTGTCCTTCCTAATCGTCTATGAATCTCAATCCTTGCTTCTGAAGGTACACGATGGATGACTATGATATGACATCAGTGGACACATAGACCTTGAAAATTCGGGATATTGTGTAGATCTACTGTCCTGGTCATGCTGTGGTTTGCTGGAATGAAAGCGCTGATATTTTGGTACCAGGGACACCCACGTTGGGAACATTGACGGTATAGTTAACATTAAGAAGGTGATCAATAACCGCACCTCAGATGTATACACTGCAATCGATGAACCAGCGATGCATAAATTGTAACGTTTTGAAATCGTAAGCGAATTTAGCAGAGAGGGGCTCCTGAGAGGCTGGTGCAGGAGTGTGTACAACCAGCGAGCTACGAGAACCATTAGTACCTATTCTCTAAACATCTACTGGAAAGGACTGAGCACACGGATCTGCCCAGAGTGCATTGATGTCGATTCTTAACAGAACAGAACACCGGGTACTACTGAAGTGGGGGGGGGGGGGAGTACTGGGAGAATATATTCGCTGACGTCTGTCGGCATATCCCATGGACCGGATAACATATAGAATGCTTCAGTAATCATTTAAGATTTAGTCACGATGTCATGACCAAGAAACCACTCGTTCGACATGCAAGACTGACTCTCTGAGTCTTGCTTGTATGGGCTCTAAGCAAAATAACCAATGAAAGACCAGTCTAGCAGTCACATGACCGGCGAGTTTCAGTGTGAGCAGATATAAACAAATGGTTACAGGTAGCTGGGTGTTCATTGAGAAAAGATTGAGAGTGAACAGTGTTTTAGAAAGACATATTTAAGCTTGCATGTAATATAAAGAAGGTGTGTGGTGTATTTTTGAATTGTCTTATTTCGTTATATTTGGTGAGACCGCTTTTTCAACGTACGAGAGACAGTAGTAGAGTTTTGAAGGTGCCTTCTCGCTGTTTATTTATTGTGCTCTGTTCTGTAGTTCATGTGTCTTAGGAAGGTATTCTTGTGAATTAGTTTATCGAGGAGATGCAGTCGATCCTTGGACATCTAACAAGACATAATTATCAGTGGTCTAGTCTACATCGAGCATTAATTCTACCATGTTTAGACCACGGGTTGCTGTTAGTAAACAATATATGTCGGCCAAGACGAAACAAAGCCACTTCTACTATTCAAAGTCCTACAACTGCAAGGAATATAGGATCCGTAAACGAAGATGTGCACATTGATTTGTAAGTAATAATTACTGTTCGTTGTTATTCTATGAATTTTTTGAGGAAGTGGTAGCACTGGTACCCATAAACAGATGGTCACATAATGAAATTTCTCAAAGGCCGACTGTTAAACTGTGGCGCTGCAGTGGCGTACGTACATTTTCTGGCACCCGGGGCAGGTCTGTTCTTTTGACTTATGTGTATACATATACTTTTTCCAGTGCTTTCAAGTAGGGCTCTACGCGTAAAAGAAATGATAATATGGCCACTTCCATACTCAGTATAGGGTACAAGCAGGGCCAGTGCCATACTAGTTTACACTAATGTGAAAACAATGAACTAGTTTTATTTTCTCATATTTCTGCTCATTATTCTGAACAGCAAAATGACAGAGCAGTTTTACAATCGTTGCATATTACAGACAATTGGCTCATAGACAACATAGAGAGAAAAAACAAACTTATATAGTTCAGTCATCTTAAGAGACATAACGGTCTGGGGAGTGATAATGGAGGGCAGGGTTCGTGGGAGTAGGTTGTCTTCGACGAAGATGACACTACAGACAACCGGGGGGTGTATGACGCGGACCAAAAAGCCATAAACAGAGATGCATACAGAGCTACTGTGACGGAGACTAAGTTCTGGAAAGAATATTTCACATGATCATTTTTGTTTCTAGCACTCTTTAACACATTTTCACTACACTCGGTGCATCTCTGAGGTCAATGTCTTTGGCAGTTACCCAGTTGGCCTAATGATAGTAGCACGTGTCCTACATATAAGACGACTAAAAGTGTGACCTAGTTCCATTAGGGTAGACGACATTCCCTCGTGGTATTGTCACACCTCTTCCGACGCCGGTGATGTATTGGTCAGTATGGTCATGGCCAACTGTAGCCATGGTATGTTTCACCTGACCATGACGTGAGGTGTAGTCTTGGTCAGTACGTTGAATTTGACCTCACGGGAGGTTGGGTCTTGAACAATATTTTACCTGGCGTGGGGTACGGTCTTTGTCAGTATGTTTCACCTGGTCTTGAATTGGGACATGGGTCTTAGAACGTTGCGTTTTAAACCATGACTTGAGGTGCAGTATTGATCATAATGTCTTCCTTGACGTATAGTGAGGTCTTAATCCTTAAGTTTCCCCTGACGTGATATGTGGTCTTGATCAGTATGTTTCCCCTGATGTGAGATGGGGTCTTGACCAGTATGTTTCCCCTGACGTGAGATGGGGTCTTAATCAGTATGTTTCCCCTGAAGTGAAATGGGGCCTTAGTCATTCTTTCACCTGATGTGAGATGGGAGTCTTGATCAGTATGTATTAAATGGTCCTGATGTTAGCGAATTACACCTTACTCTGATGCAAGTGACCTACCCTACTGTGATGCTAGCGAGTTACTCCCTACTTTGATACTAGAGAGTTACACCATACTTTCATACTAGCGAGTTACACCATACTTTGATACTAGAGAGTTACACCATACTTTGATACTAGAGAGTTATACCCTACTTTGATGCTAGCAAGTTACACCCTACTTTGATGCTAGCAAATTACACCCTACTTTGATGCTAGCAAATTACACCCTACTTTGATGCTAGCAAGTTACACCCTACTTTTATACTATAGATTTACACCCTACTTTGATGCTAGCAAGTTACACCCTACTTTTATACTAGAGAGTTACACCCTACTTTTATACTAGAGAGTTACACCCTACTTTGATGCTAGCGAGTTACACCCTACTTTTATACTAGAGAGTTACACCCTACTTTGATGCTAGCAAGTTACACCCTACTTTTATACTAGAGAGTTACACCCTACTTTTATACTAGAGAGTTACACCCTACTTTGATGCTAGCGAGTTACACCATACTTTTATACTAGAGAGTTACACCCTACTTTTATACTAGAGAGTTACACCCTACTTTGATGCTAGCAAGTTACACCCTACTTTTATACTATAGATTTACACCCTACTTTGATGCTAGCAAGTTACACCCTACTTTTATACTAGAGAGTTACACCCTACTTTTATACTAGAGAGTTACACCCTACTTTGATGCTAGCGAGTTACACCCTACTTTTATACTAGAGAGTTACACCCTACTTTGATGCTAGCAAGTTACACCCTACTTTTATACTAGAGAGTTACACCCTACTTTTATACTAGAGAGTTACACCCTACTTTGATGCTAGCGAGTTACACCATACTTTTATACTAGCGAGTTACACCATACTTTGATGCTAGCGAGTTACACCCTACTTTGATGCTAGCGAGTTACACCCTACTTTTATACTAGATAGTTACACCCTACTTTTATACTAGCTTGTTACACCCTACTTTGATGCTAGCGAGTTACACCCTACTTTGATACTAGCGAGTTACACCCTACTTTGATGCTAGCGAGTTACACCCTACTTTGATGCTAGCGAGTTACACCCAACTTTGAGGTGTAAAAGCTTACATTAAAAAATCTTGACTACTCTATCCGTAATCCTCGTCTTGACCTGGTTCTAGTTTAGTCTCCATTCTCTGTCTTCCTTATTTTGTCACCCATATGACTGTATGACGTGCTGGCTCTTTGGTACTTGGCTTTCAGTGACTCTCATGTTAGGTTGGTATACATGCTGTAGACGTAACCAAACACATGTTGCTGAAATGGTTGGACTCGAAGCTGAAGGGGCTGTGTTTCAAGATCATGATGCATTGCCCTGTCGTGGACCGCGTCTTCTCTCTCTACTAGGACCCCATTTCTACACACTAACTCTTGAAATAGGAAATATATATTTATCAGGGGGAGCTGAGACGATATTCTAGCCAGGCACAACATACTGACCAGGACGTCTCATCAGGGTCAAGCGCAATGCACTGTCCAAGACCACAGTCTTTCTTCTATGTAGCATTCCCTGGAAACAGGCTGTTTTCACGGCAGCCTGGCTGACGAGATGTGGATCGATGTGATCATCGTCGTGGTGAGCGCCACGCAGACGAAGCCAAGCATAGCACAACTAAGTGGTGGATCGCGGTCCACCTTCATCAGCATGCTCGGGATGTGAGGAAAGCTACTACAACCCGCCACTTAACGTCCTCTCCAGAGCGCAGAAAAGAGTAAACTTGTGAGCATTGAACAACAACCACAATATATTAATCAGAGTAAAAAGATAACACTTTTCTTTACTTATAAGTGCCCTTTCTTAAGAAAAGATATTAAAATACGTTGTTCTAATATAAAACAACACTGAGATTTTGTATTAATAGAAAACTGACAGTTTCTGAAGGATATATTGGGTTGTCAGGGTTCAATTTGTTAAGTATCTTATCTCTGATATTTTTAGCTGGCTTTTGTCAGTTATTGTCATTGCTCGTGAATCACACCAGTAAGTCAGCACATGCACATACATGGATTAGTAGACAGCCATGTTTACGACAAACTTTAGCCTCCTTTATCTTACAAATCGCCAGTAACTATTTTTTTTAAATCGCATATTTAAAACATCATTCCCGTAAACATATTCACTCGAACTCCAATTGGATCATCTGGCTGTCACTCTCCATCGATCACTAAGTTTAATCATCTTCTCGAGTGCCGCCTTCTGTAAATGGGATGAAGCGCAAGCCATATCAATCAATCAATATTCACGTAATCCCCAAAGCGAGCACGGGCATTCTACAAATACTCTCCAACACTTTAGATCTGTGGTCATCCGTTCCAACACCGCACACGACCTCCCTGCACCACGAATGTTCCTAGCCGAGCACTTTTTCCCACGTGTCGCGCTATGCCTCTCGTCCACGTAACAATAGGGTACCCAGAACAGCAACTGCCGTGTAATGCCGTTAGCAGGCCTCCATAATGTGCCATATCCAGCACCAATGTGTTCTTCGTATGTTGTGCTCGACTCGTGATTGTCTAGTTATATTGATCATCTCAGTCCCTGTAACCTGCACAGGCAGCCATAAATGAAAGCCTGCATCTTTTTCTTGAGGGCATTGGTTGAACGCCAGTAGAACAAATCGGATAATGGAGTTGAAAATGCTAAATTTTGTTAAGGAACTAACCACTTTCGGTCTCCATAAAGTCACAAGCGATATTAAATATTCTGGCCTTCGTCAAGAAAAAGACGACGTGATGTTGTGTCGTAGTATATAGAGAGGATGAGATATCTGCGCTTTTCAACCCGACACATCTTGTTTCAGCACGACCTTGTTGGGGACAAGGTTTGCATTCCCTCTGTGATTCCTATTTTCTTAGCCAGAAAGTGCGGCCAGTTTACAGAGTCACCATTTAAGGCGGAATAGAGTCTAGATCATCTCTGGTTTGCTTACCCTGATACAATCAGCCATATATGAGTTGCTGGATGCTATCAGGTCATCACTGGAATAGCATCTTCGACACCATAAAAACATATACATAATGGTACAGTGACCGCACAAGGAGAAAAACAAATTGAAACCCACATTACGATCAAAAGGTCGTTGTCAGAGACAAAGAAGTAACGTAAAACAAACAAACCACAAGAACCAAGACATGATGCATTACGACGACATAAAATTGAGATTGAGTTGGTAGCCATTACCAGGAAGTCGCCAGAAACGTTTGAGTCGCGGTATGCTAGTTTGGTCTAATCTGTTTCACTTAGCCCTGTTTACTCTTCGCTACCGTACGTTTATGAATGGCAAGGGTAACCAATTTCTCTTCTAGGGAAAGAATACATTCTGTGGCGGGATTTCGAACGATTTCCTTTTGATGTGAGAGACAAAGGATATAACAGATCTGCCACTCTGTGTAACTTATTTATATGATAGTCCCTCGTTCATCCACTATTTCCATTACCCACAAGACTTGTCATTTTATCAACAGAGAGGTCACGTTTGATGTCAACGACCTATACAACTATCTCAGCGATGACCAGGGAAAGCTGTCCGTCTCCAAATTCATCCAGGTTTGTTTATGCCGGTTTGAAATATACAAGGTGTTAAAAAGTAATCATGATATTTTGCTATTGACAGAATATGCAATATTATGATTATTGTTTGCTCCTCATATTTTTCTTACTCCCTTTTGCTTTGTAAGAAACACTTTTGTTGACATTGTTGAGTAAGGATAAGCATTCAATTTGACGAAACTACATCTCTTTCAAGGACATAATCTTTTAAAGCTATTTCATGACACGTTTGGTACTGAAGAAAAATTCTCGTTGCCTTGAAAAGTGGAGGAAGACAAAGGTATGGGACAACGTAATTTGTGTGCCTCTGCTTGGATTCGTTCGTTCTCAATCTCCCGCTACCAAACCCTGAAATAGGCTTTGCAAGTAGCAGCATGTAGTCCAGAGAACGGAATGCGTTGTGTCGTAGTTTACAGCTTGACTGCGATATTTGCACTTTTCGGTCCATCCGACTTTAGCAGGCATTTTTTTTAGTGCCGGGTTAGCCTTCCCTCTTCCATCCCTTCTTCTTAGCCAGTCTGCTCTGATGGAGCCTGTTATCCAGGATATCCACGTGGAGGTGTAGAAGGGTCTTGGCAGCTCTGGTTCGTTGGCCCTGACGCTAGTAGTCAGCTATTGGTCGCTGACCGCTGCAGGCCATGCTCTGCTCAGCTCATCGTCTTAATCCCACATAATTTGTTTGAAAACTATAATTACGTTGTTGAGGTCCACCGTTAGGATTTATATGGCTGAGCAGTAAAGGCAGTTTTCACTGCAGTCACAAAGAATTTTATGGCAGGTTTGTTTCCCATTCCGATTGAACAACAACAAAAACCAAGACTTACTGAGGGTTTAAACGCATGTCCCCGTGGCCAGAAGTCTACCAGTCAAACTGTTCGACGACCACTCGGTACTCCGTAATATGATCATACATATAGGAAAACAGAGTGCATCAGGGTGTTGAAATGATTCAAAACTAGATAGATGTGGAAGTATTTGATCGTCAATACCACCTGGCATGTCACATGATTATGATGGGTATTTGCTGTCGGGTAGCCTTTGCTAAACGCTAATGATGACATATCTAATAGAGGTGGTGATGGGAAACGCTATGTAGCAAGACTTCACCACAATGACAGCTTAGAGGCTATCAGCCCCGCCAAAGACTGGGTGCAGAATCCTATACTGCTGGTAAATGTCAACAAGGAAACCCTGAGCTGAACTTTCTCAGGTCTAGTAACCAGCAAGAAGGAAACCACCCACCTACTTACTACTAATAGTCAAATGTGAGTCCGCAAGGCAAAACATTAAAGGCGTAGGAAGTTGCCTTCTAAGGACCGACCAGATGGATTTGCATAACAAAAGGATAGCTCTTGGTTACCTGGCGTCAGCCACCGATCTGCCTGATTGAACATAGGCTACCAGTATTTCAGTGAATGGTTGCTTACAATATGGGGCGTCTATAAGTTTGATCTAGATGTCCTCTAAAGGGTTGATCGAAATAGCGCTTAAATGTTTGATACAAATGTCACCCAAAGGTTTGATATAAATGTCGCCAATAGGTTTGATCTAGATGACAACTAGAGGTTTGATCTAGATGACACCTAGAGGTTTGATCTAGATGACACCTAGAGGTTTGATCTAGATATAGCCTAGAGGTTTGATCGAGATAGAGCCCAGAGGTTTGATCTGGATGTCGCTTAGAGGTTTGATGAATGATGTCGCCTAAAGGTAGAGGTTTAATGAATGATGTCGCCTAAAGGTTTAATCTAGATGTCGCCCATAGATTTGATCTAGATGTTTGATAAATGATGACACCTAAATGTTTGATTAATGATGACGCCAATATGTTTGATAAATGATGACACCTATAGGGTTGATAAATGATGACACCTATAGGGTTGATAAATGATGACACCTATAGGGTTGATAAATGATGACGCCTATAGGCTTGATAATTGATGACGCCTATATGTTTGATAATTGATGACGCCTATATGTTTGATAATTGATGACGCCTAAATGTTTTATAAATGATGACACATATAGGGTTGATAATTGATGACGCCTATAGGTTTGATAATTGATGACGCCTATAGGTTTTGATAATTGATGACGCCTGTAGGTTTGGTAATTGATGACGCCCGTAGTTTGATAATTGATGACGCCTATGTTTGATAAATGATGACGGTTGTAGTTCTGATCTAGATATCGCATACAGGCTTGATATAGATGTGGTCTAGAGGTTTTATCTAGATGTCGTCTAGAGGTTTGATGAATGATGTCGCTTAGAGGTTTGTTCTAGATGTCATCTAGAGGTTTGATCTAGATGTCGTCTAGTGGTTTGATCTAGATGTCGCCTAGATCTTTGGTCAAGATGTAACCTATAAGTTTGATCTAGATATCATTTGGTATACTCTAAACTCACCTGTCCACTTGTGTAGATAGACGGCCTGAAAATAATGCATTCTTGTTTCTTTTAACATCTGTATGGTCTCTGTTATTTTAAATAAATGCCTCTGTAGTGTTTCTTCAATACCGGCAATCTATCTTTTTCTTGGTCTTCTTGCTCTGTCAACCTGCAATATTTTTCAGCATGATTCTTTTTTTTTTTCCTTTTACTTTTAAGTTTTGTAGCGAGTTATCTACATTGTTGCATTGCCTTCCCTAACTGCAATTCAGGTGCCACTTTGCTGCATGGTATACTTGAGCGAATTGAGACAGAAGATATATACTGATACCTAGTCCATATGCAATCCCCTCCTTTCGAGTTATGGTTTTTTTTTGTTTCTGGGGTTCACCATAGCTGAGAAGAAAGACATTCAACACTCAAGAAACAAACGTTAGCGTAAAATGTGGGTGTTCTAATCCCGCTAGGGTCAAGCGTTCCCTGGACTCAAAAGAGGTCAGATCGAGCTGTCTAGTACTATCGGAGATGCATTCTACTCTCGGAAGTCTCGTGTACACGTAAATGAACCATTGTCAGTTGAAAATTGAAAACAGCAGCCTGTTATCATATGTCCTTGCAACAAATCATTAAGATAATGAAATTCCTACCCAGTAATTGCCTGTATGAAGTTCACCAGGAGGCAGTCCTTCTATCAGGCAAAGACACAACAAACAATCATCTTTTTGTCTGTACACTCGAACTGTATGACGTCACGAAAGATGGCGGTTGTGTTTTGCGCACGCCGCAAAAAGCGAAAGAAATACACCAGTCACCCAGGTTTCTTTTGGAATATCAACAACCAAGAAAATAAGAAAGTTGTTAGATACATCTAGGTACCTAATTGAGGTAAGATCAATCTTACGATCAGCCTCAAATCTAAAAAAAAAAAAAGAAGACCGGTTGGACCCAAGGTTAAGCATAACAAACCGTTATCGTTAAAAATTGACTCTTACAGAAACAGATTTAACGGAACAAATCAACAGCGCGAAATGTAATTACTATGGCACAAACTGACGTGCTAGATGCCAAAAACATCTTCAAGATCGGATACTTTAACGTCCGCACTATGTATGAGGGAGACACAAGGAAACACTCAGAAGAACAATCATCCGAGAGGGCTTAACTATGGACCTCAGAACCACACAAAATCTAAAAACAGTGGCGTCACACCGTTCTAACTCGAGATCATTTGTTTCTACCTTATGCGCCGACGTTGGCGCGCAAAGAATATATATAGATAGACAGACAGACAAACAGATAGACAAACAGATAGACAGACAGATAGGCAGACAGATAGGCAGACAGATAGACAGACAGATAGATACACATATAGATACATATATACATAGATACACATAAATATAGATACACAGGTAGATAGATACACAGATAATACATACACACATATATAGACAGATAGATAGACAGAAAGATAGATAGACACACACACGCACACACACACAAGCTAGAAGAGAAATAACTAAGTGAAGAAAAGATATCGACACGCCACCTACATCATACATCGTAAACAGCTCAGGCCAAGCACATTGAAGTCTCTAACACTTCATCCCCGACATCAGTATCTGACATGAGGAAACCGTTACTTATTTGTTTATACGTAAACAAAGACCGGGATATCTTATCCGCCACTGCTTTCTTGTGTCCAGACGGTTTCGGGGCCCCTTAGAACATGGCTATGTCGACCAGGGCGGCAGATATCCGCATGTTGAAAACAAAATAGAGGCCTCATCTATTTCCTGAACTCTAGTAGATCCTCTTGCCCGAATTTCGACGGAACCTTCTAGAAGGAAAATACTAATTAGGCAGTCGGAAGTACTTGTAACTGTGGCCTAGCAGAAATTGGAAAATGGCTTGGTGACTTAGTCGCCTACTCTAGATCAGGTTAACAAACTCAGGTCACAAGCTGAAATACCAAACAAATTTGAAATTAATTATGGCGACTTTCATTTCCAGAAGTAGTCATCAATGCAGACCTGGAAAAGTGCCGTAAATCTTTGACAGGAGAAATCTGTTTGAGAGACTTTGAAAGCATGTTAGAAAATGTGAAAGCGTTTTGTTTGTGTGTGTGTGCATTGTGTGTATTGTGTGTGTGTCTGTTTACGTGCGTGCGTGGTGTGTGTGTGTCTTTTTTTTTGTGACTTGCTGATGAGAGGTTCACGTTGTCGATCAATGCCAGTCTAATCTGCATTCCCGTGAAAATCTCCGCCTTGCCATTGGGCTATTTTAAGAGTAACGATTTGTCGTGTCTGGAACACGTTTATCGCTTGCTTTTTCCTCTGCCTCTTGTATAGGAATGTTGGTGCTGCATGTAGTTGTCTTAAAACCAGGTGTATTCAACCCCTTTTGCTCCATTCACCCCGTTTTAAAAACCATTTGTGGGTATACCATCGCCAGCTCCCATCTTTTCAAGATTGCCCGACATAAAAGATGTATTCCAAATATTCATATAATATTGAAAATCTTATATTTTAAAAAGGCAACCATTGTATATCGCCTTTATTGATTTCACTCAATAAGAGAGCTTCCAGCACAAATTCAAGATGACTTTCATAATATAAGTAGGCAAGCGCAGATTGCCATACTGCGCCTCAGAACGGGACACAACCGACTCCGTAGCCACATGTATACAACATTTAGGATTGGCAGCTCAAGTATGTGTACATGTGGGCAAGCACCCCAGACTGCTGAGCATATACTTCAGAAATGTTCAGAGTATGATATACTGAGACGGACAATCTGGCCAAAAGAAACAACACTGGACGGGAAACTATATAGACCTATGTGTGAGCTGCAGAAGACAGTGAGGTTCATACAAGAGACAACTTTGCAGATGTAGACATACTCCAAGCGAACGAAAGAAGAAGAAAAAGAATTGATCTCACGAAGCAATTCAACTTGGTCAGTCGCGAAGGTCTGTTCAAAGCGTTCAGGAGAATCGGTTGCCCACCCGATTATTCTGAGAATTATTGTCCTACACTGACATGAAAGGTACCATAAACATAGACGGTGCATCCTCAGAGGAGTTTGTAATCAAGTGTGGAGTAAAATAGGACTGTGAACTTACCCCAACCCTCTTTGGAAAATATTTCTAACTCCTCTGAAAGCATGCCTTCCGTGACCAAGACGGTGGTACATTCATTCATTATCGCACAGATGGTGGCTCATTCAATGCCCAAAGGCTGAAAGCCCAATCTAGAATTAACAGGGTGCTGTTTGGTGAGTTGTTCCTTGTGAATGATGCAGCAATTAGAACTCACTTAGAGGTGGACCTGAACAGCAAAACTTACTATCTGCATTTTCTTATGCCTGCTGTGAGTTGATGATGTGGAGCTCAAGGTAGACGATCACTTTATTTATCTAGGATCCCCAATTAGTAGTAAACTATCCCTGGACCAAGAAATCAAATATCAGGATAGGCAAGGCAGCAACAACAATGAACAGACTAATATAAAGGGTCTGGGAGAACAAAAGCTCAGTGTTAAAACACAAACCCTTGTTTACCAGGCATGTGTTCTCGGCGCTGTTCTTAATAGGGTCAAACATAGCCTAATTACATGCACCAGGAGAGGCGGTTAAACAACTTTCACATGAGGTGCGTGTGCAGAATCCTGGGAGTTTGGTGGCAGTACAAGATCACCAACGTAGAGGTATTGGAGAAAACAGGTACTGTCATGGTAAGTTGCCAGATGGAATGTCCATTAGGCGTCCACCCAAATGCTCCCTTCGTCTCCTCCCATTCCCTCATGTCAACAATTGTCTCCATTTTACTAGAGCACTTCAAAAACAAAGCTGGAAATTGCGATATAACTTATAAACACCGAGCGATATGTCGGGTTAATGCCGGGGATAATGTGATATGACACAGTGCCCTATGCTGGCTTGACGTCAATGATATTGGGATGTGCCACAGTACCATATGCTGGCTTGATGTCGAGGATAATGGGATGTGCCACTGTGCCATATGCTGGCTTGATGTCGAGGATAATGGGAAGTGCCACTGTGCCATATGCTGGCTCGATGTCGAGGATAATGGAATGTGACAAGGGTCATATGGTGGCGATGTCGAGGATAATGGGATGTGACACCGTGCCATATGCTGGCTTGATGTCGAGGATAATGGGATGTGACTGCCATATGATGGCTTTATGTCGAGGATAATGTGATGTGACACCGTGCCACATGCTGGCTTTATGTCGAGGATAATGGGATGTGACACCGTGCCATATGCTGGCTTTACGTCAATGATAATGGAATGTTACACCGTGTTGCTTAAAGATAGTCGTCCCTATAGTGATTTACACCAAAGAGGAGCAGCTGTTGTACTCATATTGTAGACACTTTGTGGAACTGGAGGATGTGTTGTGCTAAACCTTGACTGAAGTGCGACTATGTCATTCACAGTCATTCGTTGATTAACCACCACGTTGCGTTCAACTGCTGCAATCGACTTATGTCACTAGTGTTAGTACTCAATGTGCCTGACCCGGTTGAGTACAGTCTGTGACAGAATTTGCACTATTTCGGAACTTCCTACTCCACTTATACACTTGCTGAAGTCACAGGCATGCCTTTTCATACTGAACCTTTATTCGCCGATGAATTTGTATAGGTGTAACGCCTTCGCTGTTTCTCTTTGATGTATGTCACAAATGAGACGACCATCTTTAAACCACTTTTATGGCATCATGTGGATCTTCGGCATCATCGCACGACATAAAGTACACTCTTGAAGCTCTTAGAAACGATGCTACCAGCTTAGATGAAAATGGCATGGTGTATCGAATTGATATCTTAATGTTATGGTTTTCATTTAAAGTCCCCCTGTACGTGTCCTTCCCTTGCATATCTCACGTGGACGGAAGCCCAAATAGGCAAAAATGCAAAAAAATAGATCAGTAGTTATACCTAAAAAACAGCGGAGACCTAGTACAAAGAAGTTTCTAACACAATTCCTGACACTCAATCCCCGACGGCAGTTCCTGACACTCAATCCACAACGGCAGTTCCTGACACTTCATCCTCAGACAACAGTTCCTGACACTTCATCTCCCACGGCAGTTCCTACTATTGCACTACCTGTTTATTAAAGGCGATTCGCGTGACTGGTTGTTAATCACATTTAGCATAGCAATATGAAAGTCTCACGGGAGGTAAGACCAGAGTGCCTGCATCTTGAGTTACCTTCAGCCGTCTCGGCCAAAAGTCTTGCCACTGATCCGAGATGTCGGGTATGACCTTCTCTAGATATAGAGAAGACTGTAGATACCCATTATGGAGTCAAGAGAGTGAGATTGATGACTAGCGCATTCGCTTCCTCACTATAATCTAAACGCAGCGCACATCATATTATTAAGACAAAACCGTCTGATCATCGATTGCGATAGGTAATAATTATTCATAATTATTATTATGAAAGAGTCAAGATTATGTTGACAAGACGCACCAGGGCCTGAACGGCTAATTATCTGAATCCACCTGGCTCACCTCAAAGCATAGCGATGCAGTACATGTTCTACACAACTTAGATTTTGGAAGGGATGCAGTGCATGTTCCACACAACTTAGATTTTGGACCGTGTTCTTGTTCTGTTCTGTTGCTAAGAATCAACTGCACGGCACTTCAACATACCTATACATGATCAGCCTCTCTCAGCAGATAGTGAAGGGTAAGAACAATGATGATTCCTGTAGCGCGTTGGTTGTACATACTCCGTCCTGTCATGAGCCCCACATCGCTCAACGCTGTTCTGCTGACTACGAAATGCTGATTCATCTATTGCAAAGTCTTGTTGTTTTTGAATGCTTACAATGAACCGCGTAGCGCAGTAGTTAGCGCGCTGGCTTCGCATCTGAGTGGTCCTGGGTTCATTCCCCAGTTGAGGCGGTAATGTTTTTTCAGACCGCAATGGGTCCCGGGTCGACCCAACCTTAAATGGGTACCGGTTCAGTCCGGGAAGTAAAAGCGGCGAGGGAGAGGAGATGGCTACCGCCCTCATATAGCCGAGCCTTTGAAATGTGAGATCTCTAACACCTCACACCCCTACGGCAGTAATGCTATGGGATACTTTACTTTACTTACAATGAGCAGGATTACTCTTTTGTGAGCCCTAAAAAAAGACGTTAAGTGGCGGGTTGTCGTAGCTTTCTTCACATCCCGTGCATGCTGATGAAGATGGGCCGGGTTCCTCTAGGCGGCTGTGCTATGCTTGGCTTCATCTGCATATCACTCACTACTACGGGAATCACGTCGTTCCTTCAACTTTGTAGCCAGGTTGCCACGAAAACAGCCCGTTTCCAGGAAGGACTACGAGGAAGTCAAGGTGAGGGTCTAGTCCAGTATATTTCGTCTGACCAGACGTTAGTCTTCCTTCCCACGTCTTCATCTTACAGGTGGTCATTGATATACTTCAAAATGTCCCTTTTATCCATAGCTGGTGTGTCCATAATAGGTGCTTGTGAACCAAGATGCCAGCTCTGTCATTGCCCTGAACCCCAGCATAACTAGTACTTCACCCGTATCAGTCTATGGCTACCAGCATCTGTAGTCCTAGTCTACACGGATGGATCAACTTTCAAATCTACCTCGTTTGCAGGTTATGGTATCTATATGAAATACTGGAATGGATCATAATATGAATTTTGTGATCCATGGGCAAACCCCGTTCAAATTATGAACCTGAAGCTGCAACTATCAAAACAGCCGTTAATATTTTGCTCCAACAGTTTGACCTAAGGGAATTAGTAGCGCTTGATGACATGTTCATTTGCTGTGGGATAGCAATAAAAACAGCAGATTCATACCAACCCCTGGTGATTTGATATCTATACGTCCAGTAACAATAGTTATGCCATGGATTCCTCGACCTCTAATACACATGGAAACGACTAGACAGCTATATTGGTAAAGAATAGATAAAGACAAAAAAAGCAGTAACTCTTAAAACAGTCTGGCAGATCACAAGAACAGAAAACAAGGACTCTTAGTAGTTGAACATATGAACCACTGGAAACACCGTAAGAGATATATCAAGGCAAAGCAAAGGCAAAGGCCGCCGCTATTTTTAGTAAGAATTAACTGCGCTACTTTTTATCCTCACTCTCTCGTCTCGTGCCGCCCGACCCCAGTGGCAAAGTCAAGGACAAAACGATTAGAGGGCGACTACGAGATGCAGGGGACTCCGCATCAAGCACCGGTGAAAAAGACGGCGGAGTCCGGAATCGAACCCACACCACCTGATCACGATGTCGACGGCTTAACCACTTAGCCACGGAATCCCCAAGAGAAATATACGGACGTGACAATCCCTAATCGTAATGACAGCATTAATTGGCTCACAAAGAGGGATCAAATTACGATTCTCCGGTTAAGAACCAACAATATCTCTCTCACCAATCACTTGAACGGATTCCGAGTGAATGTTTGCCAATGCGTAGAGACAGGTTTCTTTTAAAAATCGGTTAGCGGTAATGGTGGAATGTGCTTCACGTTAGAGTGAAAAGGTGAATAATAACGCAGAAGAATCCAACCACAACACGCTCCAGAGTGCCAGCTACACACCCATACGAAACAGTCGCCCACAAACTCACTCAGAGCCAGGCATGATTCTCTATCCTTTGCCAGATAGATTGAACACTTTTGTACGGAAATAAACCACAACAAACACGTGTAAATACCATTACCTGGAGTTAGGTCAAAGGTGAGAGCACGACGACTGCTGTGTCCAATAGCAACTACTCGTGTTCCGTATTTTATGTTTGTCTGCATGGCCGATTTTCGTCCGTTCATTGTCGTATCTACTATCCAGGTGGGCACGTAAAATGGAGGGGAGGGGGTGGGGGGGGGGTGCTTTACATTTTTTGGTTTGATCGAAGAAATAATTTACAAAAAGGGGGGAGGGGGGTCTTACTATTATGTATCTCATTTTGGAGTGTCTGATTGTAACTAGAGCAGTCGATTTTCACAGTGAAGGTTCCTGTTTTGAACCTCGATATCAACACGTTCCAGTCAATCATATATAAAGGAGTACCTAGTTTACTGTTACGGGAAGGCAGCGAGGAAGGTAACTGGCCACCCGACGTCAAATAAAGTTTCTAACAATTCACCGCGAAGTCCAATAAGTGCCTGATATGGAACTTTAAAAAACAATCTCATTTCCATCATCAAATCAAAACGTTTCAGCTCTATGTGGAACACAGGTTTTCAATAAATGCACGCAAACTCTTCTATTCCTGTGCCATCCACACCAGCTCTGTCCATGGCTTTCCTGTTTCCTTTATGTTTGTTTCTAGCTCACTTGTCCATGTGTCTTTTGATCTGCCTTTACCTCTCTTCTGTTGGGGATTCCAGAACAGAATGATTTGTCATGATATCCACTAGTTTCCTTAATGTGTGTCCTATTCAACACCAACGCATTATCCTCAAGTCATGTTTCATTTATATCGGTCTGCTCCTTTCCAGCAGTTGGACATTAGTGCTCCTATCATACTATTTCAATCTATCCATTCTTCGTAGACACACATTACGAAAGTCTATTTTTTTGGTTGTTGTTTTTGTTGCTCTCCATGTTTCAGAATCATACAATATCACGGATTTTACATTTTAATTGGTCTTTATCTGTGTGCAAAATATTTAAGAAAATTACTGTGAATTCAACATATTTGTGCTCCTGAGCTGCAAGCTAGAAGCTCTTGACAGCCCAATGCCTTCCTGCTCCCTTGCAAAAGCTCACGTTTTTCTTAGCTGTTGTGGTGATGCATCCCTATAGTGTGTGTAGATTATTATGTGTGCATGTGAGAAAGAGGGGAGAGGAGGAAGACTGGACTAGAATTACTGCCACACCGAGAACACGACGTTATAGATTACTAAACTTACAGTGTAACCCCTTCAAGCTGGAAAACTGTTTGTAACATAATATCACCACTACCACACTGATAGCTTGTCATAAACTTTTAGCATTTGGCAACAGCTAATGTCCTTCTACGAGAAGCTGTATGAAAGTACATCGAGCCTCAAGTCGGCTGCTGCCTTCATTATTGTCATTCAAGTCGAGGTCTGAAGAGCGAGGAAGAAGTATAGAAGACGCCCGAGCTAATGACATTTCAAACACCAACATGCGCACAGATCAAAAGCCTCTGAGTGTGTGATAGCCAAAAAGAGGCGGCCTATCTATCATACAAAGGCAACACAGACCAATCACACACTCGAATGCTAGTATAAAAAGAACCTCCACCTGGAGTGGAAGAAAAATGACTAAGCTAAGTGAGATCTTGTTACAACACACGAGGAAGCCAACGTGGAACATGGATAGAATGACTTAACAGAAATACTACAACATAAACTCACATCAACCGACACATCACACTTGGCCATATTTGTATCTTCTGAGATCCTTGGTCAGTGACTGGCAAAACGTAAAGTGACTATCACGCCTGGTGGCGTTTTTAAGGGCTTCAACAAACTCTCCATTTCACCCGGTCTGCAGCTATCTTCTTCTCCTTTCTTCTTCGACTTTTATCATGAAAAGGACATTGTGACGCTGTGTCGTAATTTACAGCGAGACTGCGATATATACACCTTTCGGCTCGACAGATCCTATATCACTTTTTTGTAGTACAGTGCTTGCCTTCCTACTGCGATCCCTGTCCCTTGGATAGACTAGACTAGACTAGTGACTAGCGCAGCCTGTTTCCAGGGCCGCTACGTGGAGGCGGAATAAGGTCTTGGTCAGTTATGGTTTGCTGACCCTGATGCAAGCAACCAGCTATGATGTGTTGTCTGCTGTCAGCCCATTCGCTGCTGTCAGCTCATTCGCTGCTGAATCTTTACCCATGCAGCTATCAGTCGTACACTGCCCCATTTCCATTCCATGATTTTCATTTCGGTCTCTACGGTTCTTTGCCTAACTGTCTGATATCCATATTTCTTTCGTCTTCCTTGTTGGTTCTATACAATGGCGATTCTGGTGAAGGACATTTCTCTTCCCTCTTCTTAGTCGTTCTTTTTCTACCCTGGATGTGTAGAGTTCTATTTGCATTTAATTGAGTGGGCAGACCTACAGAAGATTGGAATGTTGTCTTTGCATAATGGAGTGGTTCCTTTCTTTTTTTTTTTCCTGCAGGTCATTTTTGGGTAATAGTTTTATCCCCTTTATAATATTTGCCATGACAGCGGCTAACAGCATGTTCTTTCCGATTCTCAACTGCCAATGGTTTATTTACGTGCATATCGTGTACACGGGACCTCCGAGTTTATCGTCCGTCTCCTATAGGACTAGGCATCCGATCTCATCTCCATTTGAGACAGGGTAACGCTTGAAACTTGCAGGATTCAAACACCCACCGTTTCTGGCCTTCGTTCGCTTTTTCAGAGGCGAGCACCTCACTTCTATATAACGACTCTCTTTCTTAGGATCAATGAACCAATTCCAGCGTCGACCAGTTACGTGTCTTCTTGATTTCTAGGACAAACAGTCCTCATTTAGTGACGGTGTTTGGCCAGAAAGTAATCCTGTGAATCTTTCTCAGACATGTTGTAAAGAAAGATGATGATTTTGACGTTTGTTCTGTTACTCTCCAACACTCAATACCACTGAGAAGTACAGAAAGTACGAACTCGTCTATATGCTTAATTTTGTGTTTTTACTGTACTGCGAAGACTTCTAAGCGTTGTTTACCTTAGCAAATGCTATTCCGTTAATTCAGTTTTTGATGTCTTTACTTGTTCCAGTACGTCCGATTAGTGGTAGAACACTCGCTTTTCACGGCACAAGTACGGGATTCAACTCTCATAACCGTAACGCTTTAGTCGACCCAGCTGTTAATGGCTACTTGACTTACGGTTAGGGAAGGGGAGACAGCAAGGAAGGGAACTGGCCACATCACCTCACAGAAGCTGTCGCTTAGTATACTGAATGTTCTAACATTTCATTCCCGACTAGCGGTTAAGTCTGCTGAAGGACGCCCTTTACTGTTACCTGTGCCACTGCCTGCTATAACTGTGCTTCCGTAGTATGTCGTTGTGTACGTCTTCGCTAGTTATTAATTTCTTACTTAATTAGTTTGGAATTTATTATATTTTGTGTCTGACTTCTGGTGTTTTGACAATTCACCAACTCAAAAGAAATCAACAAACTACCTTATTTAGTATGAGAACTGGACACTGCGCTAGAACATCTATACCGACTGAAGATCGATGAGTGCCCATATGGAACAGGATGCCAGAACCCTGAACATATTCTACAGGAATGCCCAATTTATAGGGAAATGCAAAGCCAGACCTGGCCAGAGGGTGCGGAGCTGAGACAAAAGCTGTAGGGCAGCCGCTCCGACCTGGTGAAGATTACATACTTCATCATGGCGACTGGCCTGCAGATATAGCAAAAGATCCTGAACGCAAAGAAGAAGAGGATATTAACATTCAGTCCCACTTGTTTGACTGTACGCACTTAGTCTTTCTGATCTCCCTTGAATGTGTTGGTGTGAGTGTGCAGATAGTGCAATGTCATCTGCGTATTTCAAGTCTCAGTTTTGAAAATCATGTCCATCTTGGGGTGTCCTTTGTTGCCTGTCTCGGCTACAGTTCCCCGTGGCACTTAACGCCGCAATTGAACACGTGATCGAATTATTTCGGTGCCTGCCTACTGACAAGTAGAGCAGAGGATCGAATTCCCGGTAAGGCATATGCTGTTTTCTGTTATGGGTAAAATAAACATAGATGGCCGGCATACAACGTGGCGACAGCAGTGGTGAAGCGGCCTGCAGTCTTTAGCATAAAAACCCCGACTAGCTCAATAATAGGAATACAGTCCTTAAAAGAAAAAGAGTGAACAGTTGTTGTTTAATGTCCACAATGAGTAAGTTTACTGAAAAGGACGTTAAGTAGCGAGTTGTATTCGCTTTTCTCACATCTCGAGCATGCTGATGAAGCTGGCCGCGGTCATCTAGGCGGTTGTGCTATGCTTGGTTTCATCTGCGTGGCGTTCACTATTACAGGGATCCCATCGATCCACATCTCGTCAGTCAGGCTGTCTTGATAACATCCTGTTTCAAGAGAACGCTACATGGAAGAGAGATTGGGGTCTTGGTCAGTGAATTGTGCCTGACTGACGCGACGTCCTGGTCAGTATGTTGTGCCTGACCGGACTAGCCTTCTCAGTTCCCCAGAGTGAACGGTAAACGTAAACAAAGTGAATAACTCATTTACCCGAGAATAGAGAGAAAATAACTATAAACAACTAACATCAAGTTTCTTTATCCCGTTTCGTCTTCTCAAAACCCATGGGTATCATATTTTCCCATTCATTCAATTTTTCGAATACATTTTTGGTCGCCATTCAAAATGTCGTGTCCGAAATCGGTGCCAATAATTATATATATCCACATCTAATTTTAGGATCTGTTTTCAGTCAACATCTGTCATCGTAATGTAGAATTGGGCATTGAGAATGCAGAGGCTAATGGTTCCAAGTAATGTGGGTTGAAGGCCGAGAGCTGTAACGATGTTTTATCTGTATAAAAGAGGTAAATACTGTAATCGAACGACTTAGTGGACAAATCTGTTAGGCAGTGATTCCCAAACTTTTTAATATAACGGATAGGAAGGGATTTATCCATTGCAGAAGTGACCTGGCCCAAATTTGTTGATTATTGGTTTTTTTCTCGATCATCTGAAATTTGCATTACAATTGGTATAATTTATATATTTAAAGAATTCCATTCATTTGTATACGAGGTGTGTTAAAAAAGTATTCGACCGTAATTTTTTTCGCGAAAACAAATGAAACATGGGTAATATCCTTCGGCAGAGACGAATAGGGGACCTTTACGCACATGCGGGAATTTTTTTCCCGCCCACAGATTGAGTCAGTCGGTGGCAGTCAACTGAATCCGAAGGAGCTGGTTTCGATCCCCATCACAGCACCGACCGTTACTTCGGGGAAGCAAACCCTTAGAAAATGCAGGAGGAAGCAGACCCTTACATAAAATGCATGCACTGGGCTGAGAGGCGCAAAATAAAAACCGCAGTGCAAAGCAAACCGCTTTGGGGTATAGAGAAATAAGGCGAACGCAAAAGCAAACAAACAAACATTCAGTAATGAGTGTAGTGAGCGCCCGTCGGGTTTTCATTCACCACGAAATGACGGAAAGAACTGAGCAGTGATGTTGCATCACATTTTGCCAAAAGCTAGGCGATACCCAAGTTTGAACCGTTCGGAAGATTCAACAAGATTTCGGTGACGATGCTATGAGCATCACACAAATTGAGGAATGGTACAATACCTTCAAAGATGGCCGCACATCGGCGGAGAACGGATCACCTGCCGGTAAGCGATGTTTAATCTTGGCTGCATAATATTATAACTACGTAATCAGTAAATGCATTAATTTTTAAATAATTTTTTGTTTTTCACTTTAAATGTCTTGCAATTGCATAACTATAGCGCATGTATGTTTCCATGTTCTGTGAGACGTTCTGTGCTATTTTTTTTTAAGGTCATCTAAGCTTTATGTAACTTACTTTGGATTCTTGGATTCCTTGTATTCAAACAGGCACGTTATGCCTGCTGCCAGTTAGCTGAAGAATATCCATTAGAACGTTATTAAGTCTCTCCAGCACTTGGTGTAGTGTTTTTATTTGTGTGTTTTTGTTTGTGGCGTATAGTTCGAACATGATTCGGAAGCCGACCCCATCCCCACAAAACTTCATTAAGTCACCTCTTAATACATGCCTGGCTTGTCACGTGACTTGACTAAGTCGCTCCTCTTCTATTTGGGATGATAGAGATCGTGTTTTATTTGTTTCATTGTGTTTTATATTTTCCACAGTATTGGAAGCCTTTTCCCAACTCTTCAAAGTGGCATCTTACAACGTTCCCGGCTTCTTGCCGTATTACTATATGTTCTATCATTTTCGGGCACCGATGTCACGGGCACTGTCTGGCATTTCGGACGCCTTAGTTCGGCTCAAGTATAAGCTTAATCAGATTCTCTAAAGATTACCGGAGAATGACCGACCCGTATCTCAAAACTAGGTCACCTGGAACCAGCCACAGAATGTTAAAGCCACTCGCCATTTTAGTGCCTTTTGTTGCAGTGAAAAGGAAATGCCGAAATTTACAAGACTTAACATCGTGTGACATTGTCAAACAAAATGGCTGATCATTCAATAATTCTTTTCACGTTAATATTTTGACCTGATATTTACATTTCAATACTTGTTGACTGATATTTTCTACATTTCACTCGTTCAGATGTTAACGAGAAATAATTATACAAGTGTCGTCTTTGACAAACGTATGCTGCTCCTTTGGAAGTGTGTACTTTCTAGGGGTTATGGCCACGAGAGAGCTGACTGATATCCTGGCATGGAAGCGAAGAGTAGTTAGGGTCAGGTGAAACATTCTGATCAAGACCCGGGGTTGAAGATGCAACAATAGTGACTCATAGCTGACTGCTTGCATCTTGGTTAGCGAGCCAGAGCTGACTAAGACCATTTTCCGTCCTCAAGTGGCGACTCTGGAAACAGTCTGAACTAGTGTAGTGTGGCTAAGAGAATAGGGATCGCAGTGGGAAGGCAACCCCTATACCCACACAAAAAAAAGACAGCTGAAGCCGGATATGTTGGGTCAAAAGACGCAGATATCACTTCCTCCCTGTAAACTGCGACACTATGTCCTTTTCAGAACTAACGCCGATTACGAAGAAGAGGAAGAAGTAGATAATAATCAAGACCCAACAAAACGTTCCCGTTCATGATTGTAGAAATATACTGTGTTACAACAGGGGTCAAAGAGTTGGGAATTAATACTGCAAACCCCATAGTGATAGTGCTGCTCTGACAGAGGAGCCTCGCATTGCATTGCAACCAGAAGGACACGGGTACACCTTCTCAAACACACATCAGAATGTAAGAAGAGCCACTGTAGCTCACTACTAAAGAAACGTCAATAGTTCACTCAGCACGAGGGGTTTCGAACAACAACATATAAAGTGTTCCATTTGTCTGGCCTAATAGTTGTTCTGGGGGACACGAAAGGAGCCTTTTCGAAGATTGTGATGCATTCAGTTTAAAAATCTATAGACCAATCGGGCGTCCCCTGGAAACTTGTAGTCGGCAAATCCTTTCAGCGCCGGCAACCACGTGGAAGATGTACGGACTTGAAAAGTAAGTAAGTTGTTGTTGCTCTTCCTTCCGGACATAAAAAGTAAGTAAGTTGTTGTTGCTCTTCCTTCCGGACATGGAAAGTAAGAAATAGTTGTTCTTCCTTCCGGACATGGAAAGTAAGTAAGTTGTTGTTCTTCCTTCCGGACATAGAAAGTAAGTAAGTTGTTGTTGCTCTTCCTTCCGGACATGGAAAGTAAGTAAGTTGTTGTTGCTCTTCCTTCCGGACATGGAAAGTAAGTAAGTTGTTGTTGCTCTTCCTTCCGGACATGGAAAGTAAGTAAGTTGTTGTTGCTCTTCCTTCCGGACATGGAAGGTAAGTAAGTTGTTGTTGCTCTTCCTTCCGGACATGGAAAGTAAGTTGTTGTTGCTCTTCCTTCCGGACATGGAAAGTAAGTAAGTTGTTGTTGCTCTTCCTTCCGGACATAGAAAGTAAGTAAGTTGTTGTTTGCTCTTCCTTCAGGACATGGAAAGTAAGTAAGTTGTTGTTGCTCTTCCTTCCGGACATGGAAAGTAAGTAAGTTGTTGTTGCTCTTCCTTCCGGACACGGAAAGTAAGTAAGTTGTTGTTGCTCTTCCTTCCGGACATGGAAAGTAAGTAAGTTGTTGTTCCTTCCGGACATAGAAAGTAAGTAAGTTGTTGTTGCTCTTCCTTCCGGACATGGAAAGTAAGTAAGTTGTTGTTGCTCTTCCTTCCGGACATGGAAAGTAAGTAAGTTGTTGTTGCTCTTCCTTCCGGACATGGAAAGTAAGTAAGTTGTTGTTGCTCTTCCTTCCGGACATGGAAGGTAAGTAAGTTGTTGTTGCTCTTCCTTCCGGACATGGAAAGTAAGTTGTTGTTGCTCTTCCTTCCGGACATGGAAAGTAAGTAAGTTGTTGTTGCTCTTCCTTCCGGACATGGAAAGTAAGTAAGTTGTTGTTGCTCTTCCTTCCGGACATGGAAAGTAAGTAAGTTGTTGTTGCTCTTCCTTCCGGACATAGAAAGTAAGTAAGTTGTTGTTTGCTCTTCCTTCAGGACATGGAAAGTAAGTAAGTTGTTGTTGCTCTTCCTTCCGGACATGGAAAGTAAGTAAGTTGTTGTTGCTCTTCCTTCCGGACACGGAAAGTAAGTAAGTTGTTGTTGCTCTTCCTTCCGGACATGGAAAGTAAGTAAGTTGTTGTTCCTTCCGGACATAGAAAGTAAGTAAGTTGTTGTTGCTCTTCCTTCCGGACATGGAAAGTAAGTAAGTTGTTGTTGCTCTTCCTTCCGGACATGGAACGTAAGTAATAGTTGTTCTTCCTTCCGGACATAGAAAGTATGTAAGTAATAGTTGTTCTTCTTTTCTTTCGCCTTTTTATATCCTATTTTACATGTATTGTTTTAGCTTCTCGGGGTCCCTTGTTTGGGAGGAAAGAACAGAACCACTGCATGTCGTAAATGAAATTACTACAGAAACCACTACTGCAAAAGTACACAAAGTGATTTGACTCAGGCTTTCTAAAAAAGGGGGGCAACTAGTGGTGGCCGAATACGCCAGTCGGAATTTTTAAAAAAGAAGAAGTATTAGCTCCAGTTTCCCTCTTATAACTTTATTTTCTTCAGTTAAAATCATCAAAGTACCGTGTGAGTGGTAGATTGATAGAACGTTTGCTTTTCATGTCAAAGGTATCGAGTTCAATCCGCAGTCGCGACACACTGCAGTAGTAGTTCCCTGGTCTTGCCCATGCCAACTGTATCGTGTTTTGGTATCAGCTTTTCCTCGCCAACCGTATATTTCTTGGATATTAGTTTGTCCCTGTCAACTGTATCGGGTTTGGGTAGTAGCTTGTCCTTGTCAATTATATCGTGTTTGAGTAGTAGCTTGTCCCTGTCAACTATACATGTGTTTGAGTAGTAGCTTGTCCCTGTCAACTATACATGTGTTTGAGTAGTACCTTGTCCCTGTCAACTATATCGTGTTTGAGTAGTAGCTTGTCCCTGTCAACTATATCGTGTTTGAGTAGTAGCTTGTCCCTGTCAACTATATCGTGTTTGAGTAGTAGCTTGTCCCTGTCAACTGTACCTGTGTTTGTGTAGTAGCTTTTCCCTGTCAACTATATCTGTGTTTGAGTAATAGCTTGTCCCTGTCAACTATACCTGTGTTTGTGTAGTAGCGTGTTCCTGTCAACTGTACCTGTGTTTGTGTAGTAGCTTGTCCTTGTCAACTATATCGTGTTTGTGTAGTAGCTTTTCCCTGTCAACTATACATGTGTTTGAGTAGTAGCTTGTCCCTGTCAACTATACATGTGTTTGTGTAGTAGCGTGTCTCTGTCAACTGTACCTGTGTTTGTGTAGTAGCTTGTCTCTGCCAACTGTATCGTGTTTGTGTAGTAGCTTGTCTCTGCCAACTGTATCGTGTTTGTGTAGTAGCTTGTCTCTGCCAACTGTATCGTGTTTGTGTAGAAGCTTGTCCCTGTCAACTATATCGTGTTTGAGTAGTAGCTTGTCCCTGCCAACTGTATCGTGTTTGAGTAGTAGCTTGTCCCTGCCAACTGTATCTGTATTTGTGTAGTAACTTGTCCCTGCCAACTGTACCTGTGTTTGTGTAGTAGCTTGTTCCAGTCAGCTATATGTTTTGGTGGTAGCTTATCACTTAACAAGTAAAATATGGCTTGGGAATTAGAGTGAAAGTTAAAGAGGGGAATCAGTTAAAGAGACAGCATCACTTGGTTGTGCTTAGGGCACCAGGTATAATTAATTCGACTCTGGTTCTCAGTATAGTAGTCGTCATATTCTATCCTTTGTCACACACATAGAGCTTGCCTCTCTCATCTATATAATGTTACCTCCGTCTCACCCATATAATCTTATCTGACACACACAAAGGCTCTTGCCTTTGTCACGCACAGAATATTGCCTCTCTCACCCATATAATCTTGTCTGCCACACACACCACGTAGAGCTTGCCTCTGTCACACACAAAGAATCTATCCTCTCTCACCCATATAATCTTGTCTGCCACACACACCACGTAGAGCTTGCCTCTGTCACACACAAAGAATCTTGCCTCTCTCACCCATATAATCTTGTCTGCCACACACACCACGTAGAGCTTGCCTCTGTCACACACAAAGAATCTTGCCTCTCTCACCCATATAATCTTGTCTGCCACACACACCACGTAGAGCTTGCCTCTCTCACACAAAGAATCTTGCCTTTCTCACTCATAGAATGTTGCCTCCGTCTCACCCATATAATCTTGTCTGCCACACACACCACGTAGAGCTTGCCTCTCTCACACAAAGAATCTTGCCTCTCTCACCCATATAATCTTGTCTGCCACACACACCACGTAGAGCTTGCCTCTCTCACACAAAGAATCTTGCCTCTCTCACCCATATAATCTTGTCTGCCACACACACCACGTAGAGCTTGCCTCTGTCACACACAAAGAATCTTGCCTCTCTCACCCATATAATCTTGTCTGCCACACACACCACGTAGAGCTTGCCTCTGTCACACACAAAGAATCTTGCCTCTCTCACCCATATAATCTTGTCTGCCACACACACCACATAGAGCTTGCCTCTCTCACACAAAGAATCTTGCCTTTCTCACTCATAGAATGTTGCCTCCGTCTCACCCATATAATCTTGTCTGCCACACACACCACGTAGAGCTTGCCTCTGTCACACACAAAGAATCTATCCTCTCTCACCCATATAATCTTGTCTGCCACACACACCACGTAGAGCTTGCCTCTGTCACACACAAAGAATCTTGCCTCTCTCACCCATATAATCTTGTCTGCCACACACACCACGTAGAGCTTGCCTCTGTCACACACAAAGAATCTTGCCTCTCTCACCCATATAATCTTGTCTGCCACACACACCACGTAGAGCTTGCCTCTCTCACACAAAGAATCTTGCCTTTCTCACTCATAGAATGTTGCCTCCGTCTCACCCATATAATCTTGTCTGCCACACACACCACGTAGAGCTTGCCTCTCTCACACAAAGAATCTTGCCTCTCTCACCCATATAATCTTGTCTGCCACACACACCACGTAGAGCTTGCCTCTCTCACACAAAGAATCTTGCCTCTCTCACCCATATAATCTTGTCTGCCACACACACCACGTAGAGCTTGCCTCTGTCACACACAAAGAATCTTGCCTCTCTCACCCATATAATCTTGTCTGCCACACACACCACGTAGAGCTTGCCTCTGTCACACACAAAGAATCTTGCCTCTCTCACCCATATAATCTTGTCTGCCACACACACCACATAGAGCTTGCCTCTCTCACACAAAGAATCTTGCCTTTCTCACTCATAGAATGTTGCCTCCGTCTCACCCATATAATCTTGTCTGCCACACACACCACGTAGAGCTTGCCTCTGTCACACACAAAGAATCTTGCCTCTCTCCCCCATATAATCTTGTCTGCCACACACACCACGTAGAGCTTGCCTCTGTCACACACAAAGAATCTTGCCTCTCTCACCCATATAATCTTGTCTGCCACACACACCACGTAGAGCTTGCCTCTGTCACACACAAAGAATCTTGCCTCTCTCACCCATATAATCTTGTCTGCCACACACACCACATAGAGCTTGCCTCTCTCACACAAAGAATCTTGCCTTTCTCACTCATAGAATGTTGCCTCCGTCTCACCCATATAATCTTGTCTGCCACACACACCACGTAGAGCTTGCCTCTCCCACACAAAGAATCTTGCCTCTCACCCATATAATCTTGTCTGCCACACACACCACGTAGAGCTTGCCTCTCTCACACAAAGAATCTTGCCTCTCTCACCCATATAATCTTGTCTGCCACACACACCACGTAGAGCTTGCCTCTCTCACACAAAGAATCTTGCCTCTCTCACCCATATAATCTTGTCTGCCACACACACCACGTAGAGCTTGCCTCTCTCACACAAAGAATCTTGCCTTTCTCACTCATAGAATGTTGCCTCCGTCTCACCCATATAATCTTGTCTGCCACACACACCACCTAGAGCTTGCCTCTCTCACACAAAGAATCTTGCCTTTCTCACTCATAGAATGTTGCCTCCGTCTCACCCATATAATCTTGTCTGCCACACACACCACGTAGAGCTTGCCTCTCTCACACAAAGAATCTTGCCTCTCTCACCCATATAATCTTGTCTGCCACACACACCACGTAGAGCTTGCCTCTCTCACACAAAGAATCTTGCCTTTCTCACTCATAGAATGTTGCCTCCGTCTCACCCATATAATCTTGTCTGCCACACACACCACGTAGAGCTTGCCTCTCTCACACAAAGAATCTTGCCTCTATCACCCATAGAATCTTGCCTCTCTCACACAAAGAATCTTGCCTCTCTCACCCATATAATCTTGTCTGCCACACACACCACGTAGAGCTTGCCTCTCTCACACAAAGAATCTTGCCTCTCTCACCCATATAATCTTGTCTGCCACACACACCACGTAGAGCTTGCCTCTGTCACACACAAAGAATCTTGCCTCTCTCACCCATATAATCTTGTCTGCCACACACACCACGTAGAGCTTGCCTCTGTCACACACAAAGAATCTTGCCTCTCTCACCCATATAATCTTGTCTGCCACACACACCACATAGAGCTTGCCTCTCTCACACAAAGAATCTTGCCTTTCTCACTCATAGAATGTTGCCTCCGTCTCACTCATATAATCTTGTCTGCCACACACACCACGTAGAGCTTGCCTCTGTCACACACAAAGAATCTATCCTCTCTCACCCATATAATCTTGTCTGCCACACACACCACGTAGAGCTTGCCTCTGTCACACACAAAGAATCTTGCCTCTCTCACCCATATAATCTTGTCTGCCACACACACCACGTAGAGCTTGCCTCTGTCACACACAAAGAATCTTGCCTCTCTCACCCATATAATCTTGTCTGCCACACACACCACGTAGAGCTTGCCTCTCTCACACAAAGAATCTTGCCTTTCTCACTCATAGAATGTTGCCTCCGTCTCACCCATATAATCTTGTCTGCCACACACACCACGTAGAGCTTGCCTCTCTCACACAAAGAATCTTGCCTCTCTCACCCATATAATCTTGTCTGCCACACACACCACGTAGAGCTTGCCTCTCTCACACAAAGAATCTTGCCTCTCTCACCCATATAATCTTGTCTGCCACACACACCACGTAGAGCTTGCCTCTGTCACACACAAAGAATCTTGCCTCTCTCACCCATATAATCTTGTCTGCCACACACACCACGTAGAGCTTGCCTCTGTCACACACAAAGAATCTTGCCTCTCTCACCCATATAATCTTGTCTGCCACACACACCACATAGAGCTTGCCTCTCTCACACAAAGAATCTTGCCTTTCTCACTCATAGAATGTTGCCTCCGTCTCACCCATATAATCTTGTCTGCCACACACACCACGTAGAGCTTGCCTCTGTCACACACAAAGAATCTTGCCTCTCTCCCCCATATAATCTTGTCTGCCACACACACCACGTAGAGCTTGCCTCTGTCACACACAAAGAATCTTGCCTCTCTCACCCATATAATCTTGTCTGCCACACACACCACGTAGAGCTTGCCTCTGTCACACACAAAGAATCTTGCCTCTCTCACCCATATAATCTTGTCTGCCACACACACCACATAGAGCTTGCCTCTCTCACACAAAGAATCTTGCCTTTCTCACTCATAGAATGTTGCCTCCGTCTCACCCATTTAATCTTGTCTGCCACACACACCACGTAGAGCTTGCCTCTCCCACACAAAGAATCTTGCCTCTCACCCATATAATCTTGTCTGCCACACACACCACGTAGAGCTTGCCTCTCTCACACAAAGAATCTTGCCTCTCTCACCCATATAATCTTGTCTGCCACACACACCACGTAGAGCTTGCCTCTCTCACACAAAGAATCTTGCCTCTCTCACCCATATAATCTTGTCTGCCACACACACCACGTAGAGCTTGCCTCTCTCACACAAAGAATCTTGCCTTTCTCACTCATAGAATGTTGCCTCCGTCTCACCCATATAATCTTGTCTGCCACACACACCACCTAGAGCTTGCCTCTCTCACACAAAGAATCTTGCCTTTCTCACTCATAGAATGTTGCCTCCGTCTCACCCATATAATCTTGTCTGCCACACACACCACGTAGAGCTTGCCTCTCTCACACAAAGAATCTTGCCTCTCTCACCCATATAATCTTGTCTGCCACACACACCACGTAGAGCTTGCCTCTCTCACACAAAGAATCTTGCCTCTATCACCCATAGAATCTTGCCTCTCTCACACAAAGAATCTTGCCTCTCTCACCCATATAATCTTGTCTGCCACACACACCACGTAGAGCTTGCCTCTGTCACACACAAAGAATCTATCCTCTCTCACCCATATAATCTTGTCTGCCACACACACCACGTAGAGCTTGCCTCTGTCACACACAAAGAATCTTGCCTCTCTCACCCATATAATCTTGTCTGCCACACACACCACGTAGAGCTTGCCTCTGTCACACACAAAGAATCTTGCCTCTCTCACCCATATAATCTTGTCTGCCACACACACCACGTAGAGCTTGCCTCTCTCACACAAAGAATCTTGCCTTTCTCACTCATAGAATGTTGCCTCCGTCTCACCCATATAATCTTGTCTGCCACACACACCACGTAGAGCTTGCCTCTCTCACACAAAGAATCTTGCCTCTCTCACCCATATAATCTTGTCTGCCACACACACCACGTAGAGCTTGCCTCTCTCACACAAAGAATCTTGCCTCTCTCACCCATATAATCTTGTCTGCCACACACACCACGTAGAGCTTGCCTCTGTCACACACAAAGAATCTTGCCTCTCTCACCCATATAATCTTGTCTGCCACACACACCACGTAGAGCTTGCCTCTGTCACACACAAAGAATCTTGCCTCTCTCACCCATATAATCTTGTCTGCCACACACACCACATAGAGCTTGCCTCTCTCACACAAAGAATCTTGCCTTTCTCACTCATAGAATGTTGCCTCCGTCTCACCCATATAATCTTGTCTGCCACACACACCACGTAGAGCTTGCCTCTGTCACACACAAAGAATCTATCCTCTCTCACCCATATAATCTTGTCTGCCACACACACCACGTAGAGCTTGCCTCTGTCACACACAAAGAATCTTGCCTCTCTCACCCATATAATCTTGTCTGCCACACACACCACGTAGAGCTTGCCTCTGTCACACACAAAGAATCTTGCCTCTCTCACCCATATAATCTTGTCTGCCACACACACCACGTAGAGCTTGCCTCTCTCACACAAAGAATCTTGCCTTTCTCACTCATAGAATGTTGCCTCCGTCTCACCCATATAATCTTGTCTGCCACACACACCACGTAGAGCTTGCCTCTCTCACACAAAGAATCTTGCCTCTCTCACCCATATAATCTTGTCTGCCACACACACCACGTAGA
Organism: Ariolimax columbianus; assembly: GCA_036924085.1. Classification (NCBI taxonomy): domain Eukaryota; kingdom Metazoa; phylum Mollusca; class Gastropoda; order Stylommatophora; family Arionidae; genus Ariolimax; species Ariolimax columbianus. The sequence goes on along the minus strand of JAVGWX010000004.1, from coordinate 91,683,273 downwards.
GCTTGCCTCTCTCACACAAAGAATCTTGCCTCTCTCACCCATATAATCTTGTCTGCCACACACACCACGTAGAGCTTGCCTCTGTCACACACAAAGAATCTTGCCTCTCTCACCCATATAATCTTGTCTGCCACACACACCACGTAGAGCTTGCCTCTGTCACACACAAAGAATCTTGCCTCTCTCACCCATATAATCTTGTCTGCCACACACACCACGTAGAGCTTGCCTCTGTCACACACAAAGAATCTTGCCTCTCTCACCCATATAATCTTGTCTGCCACACACACCACGTAGAGCTTGCCTCTGTCACACACAAAGAATCTTGCCTCTCTCACCCATATAATCTTGTCTGCCACACACACCACGTAGAGCTTGCCTCTGTCACACACAAAGAATCTTGCCTCTCTCCCCCATATAATCTTGTCTGCCACACACACCACGTAGAGCTTGCCTCTGTCACACACAAAGAATCTTGCCTCTCTCACCCATATAATCTTGTCTGCCACACACACCACGTAGAGCTTGCCTCTGTCACACACAAAGAATCTTGCCTCTCTCACCCATATAATCTTGTCTGCCACACACACCACATAGAGCTTGCCTCTCTCACACAAAGAATCTTGCCTTTCTCACTCATAGAATGTTGCCTCCGTCTCACCCATATAATCTTGTCTGCCACACACACCACGTAGAGCTTGCCTCTCCCACACAAAGAATCTTGCCTCTCACCCATATAATCTTGTCTGCCACACACACCACGTAGAGCTTGCCTCTCTCACACAAAGAATCTTGCCTCTCTCACCCATATAATCTTGTCTGCCACACACACCACGTAGAGCTTGCCTCTCTCACACAAAGAATCTTGCCTCTCTCACCCATATAATCTTGTCTGCCACACACACCACGTAGAGCTTGCCTCTCTCACACAAAGAATCTTGCCTTTCTCACTCATAGAATGTTGCCTCCGTCTCACCCATATAATCTTGTCTGCCACACACACCACCTAGAGCTTGCCTCTCTCACACAAAGAATCTTGCCTTTCTCACTCATAGAATGTTGCCTCCGTCTCACCCATATAATCTTGTCTGCCACACACACCACGTAGAGCTTGCCTCTCTCACACAAAGAATCTTGCCTCTCTCACCCATATAATCTTGTCTGCCACACACACCACGTAGAGCTTGCCTCTCTCACACAAAGAATCTTGCCTTTCTCACTCATAGAATGTTGCCTCCGTCTCACCCATATAATCTTGTCTGCCACACACACCACGTAGAGCTTGCCTCTCTCACACAAAGAATCTTGCCTCTATCACCCATAGAATCTTGCCTCTCTCACACAAAGAATCTTGCCTCTCTCACCCATATAATCTTGTCTGCCACACACACCACGTAGAGCTTGCCTCTCTCACACAAAGAATCTTGCCTCTCTCACCCATATAATCTTGTCTGCCACACACACCACGTAGAGCTTGCCTCTGTCACACACAAAGAATCTTGCCTCTCTCACCCATATAATCTTGTCTGCCACACACACCACGTAGAGCTTGCCTCTGTCACACACAAAGAATCTTGCCTCTCTCACCCATATAATCTTGTCTGCCACACACACCACATAGAGCTTGCCTCTCTCACACAAAGAATCTTGCCTTTCTCACTCATAGAATGTTGCCTCCGTCTCACCCATATAATCTTGTCTGCCACACACACCACGTAGAGCTTGCCTCTGTCACACACAAAGAATCTATCCTCTCTCACCCATATAATCTTGTCTGCCACACACACCACGTAGAGCTTGCCTCTGTCACACACAAAGAATCTTGCCTCTCTCACCCATATAATCTTGTCTGCCACACACACCACGTAGAGCTTGCCTCTGTCACACACAAAGAATCTTGCCTCTCTCACCCATATAATCTTGTCTGCCACACACACCACGTAGAGCTTGCCTCTCTCACACAAAGAATCTTGCCTTTCTCACTCATAGAATGTTGCCTCCGTCTCACCCATATAATCTTGTCTGCCACACACACCACGTAGAGCTTGCCTCTCTCACACAAAGAATCTTGCCTCTCTCACCCATATAATCTTGTCTGCCACACACACCACGTAGAGCTTGCCTCTCTCACACAAAGAATCTTGCCTCTCTCACCCATATAATCTTGTCTGCCACACACACCACGTAGAGCTTGCCTCTGTCACACACAAAGAATCTTGCCTCTCTCACCCATATAATCTTGTCTGCCACACACACCACGTAGAGCTTGCCTCTGTCACACACAAAGAATCTTGCCTCTCTCACCCATATAATCTTGTCTGCCACACACACCACATAGAGCTTGCCTCTCTCACACAAAGAATCTTGCCTTTCTCACTCATAGAATGTTGCCTCCGTCTCACCCATATAATCTTGTCTGCCACACACACCACGTAGAGCTTGCCTCTGTCACACACAAAGAATCTTGCCTCTCTCCCCCATATAATCTTGTCTGCCACACACACCACGTAGAGCTTGCCTCTGTCACACACAAAGAATCTTGCCTCTCTCACCCATATAATCTTGTCTGCCACACACACCACGTAGAGCTTGCCTCTGTCACACACAAAGAATCTTGCCTCTCTCACCCATATAATCTTGTCTGCCACACACACCACATAGAGCTTGCCTCTCTCACACAAAGAATCTTGCCTTTCTCACTCATAGAATGTTGCCTCCGTCTCACCCATATAATCTTGTCTGCCACACACACCACGTAGAGCTTGCCTCTCCCACACAAAGAATCTTGCCTCTCACCCATATAATCTTGTCTGCCACACACACCACGTAGAGCTTGCCTCTCTCACACAAAGAATCTTGCCTCTCTCACCCATATAATCTTGTCTGCCACACACACCACGTAGAGCTTGCCTCTCTCACACAAAGAATCTTGCCTCTCTCACCCATATAATCTTGTCTGCCACACACACCACGTAGAGCTTGCCTCTCTCACACAAAGAATCTTGCCTTTCTCACTCATAGAATGTTGCCTCCGTCTCACCCATATAATCTTGTCTGCCACACACACCACCTAGAGCTTGCCTCTCTCACACAAAGAATCTTGCCTTTCTCACTCATAGAATGTTGCCTCCGTCTCACCCATATAATCTTGTCTGCCACACACACCACGTAGAGCTTGCCTCTCTCACACAAAGAATCTTGCCTCTCTCACCCATATAATCTTGTCTGCCACACACACCACGTAGAGCTTGCCTCTCTCGCACAAAGAATCTTGCCTTTCTCACTCATAGAATGTTGCCTCCGTCTCACCCATATAATCTTGTCTGCCACACACACCACGTAGAGCTTGCCTCTCTCACACAAAGAATCTTGCCTCTATCACCCATAGAATCTTGCCTCTCTCACACAAAGAATCTTGCCTCTCTCACCCATAGAATCTTGCCTCTATCTCATTCATATTATCGTGTCTACCCGGCACGCACGCACGCACGCACGCACGCACGCACATACGTCTTGGCTCTGTCACACACAGAGGATCTTGGCTCTGTCATACACGGAGGATCTTGACTCTGTCTCACACTGAGAATATTGGCTCTGTCACACACTGAGAATCTTGGCTCTGTCACACACTGAGAATCTTGGCCCTATCACAAACAAAGAATCTTCAGTCCTTGAAATGCGGCTACACACACATTTGGCACTTCTTTCACCATTCTCTGTATGACAGTGACCCCCTTCCGTCTCGTCACTATCACACACAAAGAGCCTTCCACTCCTGACTATGACACCATTCTAGTTCACCGTGTTTGTATTTTCAGGCTCTACGCACAACTGGCCTGCGCGAGACTGACCCACGGCTGAAGGAGTCAATGACCAACTTAAGCAACGTCCAGACAGACCTGGATTCGGCTCAGAAAGTCTTTATCGACAAAGATGCTTTTAAAGAGTAAGTCGTTTTCTTGATTTATTTTGTACTTGTTCTTTTAACTTAAGAATCGACTTCACTGCACTCCGGGCACGCTTATAAGTGTCTTATTTATCTTCTACCGCAGTAGTTAGTTATTTGCCCATCGCAAGCGATGATGGCGACATCATTATAAGGTTTTTGTTTCTATGGTGTAACTTGCGCTGCATTTGGATTATAGTGAGGAAGTAACTGCGCTGGTCATCAGCGTTGTTCTCGTACCCAGAGCTATCTTGTACCAGTGGCAAGACCATCGTTGAATCGACTGGAGGTAACTCAGGATGAATGAGCTCAAGTCTTATCTCCCTTGAGACCAGAGGTCACTTGAAACTTGCGAATTTTATCAAAGCAATTCAAGTATGCCTGAGTGGCAGAGTGATTCGAGTGCTTGATTCTCACAGCAAAGGTATTGAGTTCAAACAATGGCGTGTGGTGACTTTTCTAAAAGGTTCAAGGGCACCTTTCATTATTAGGCTGAAAAGGAATACTCTCAATATAATGTACAAATATGTATCTTCAGGTAATCCCTGTCATGAAACCCCCAGTGAAAGAGAGCCATAGGCAGACCAAGGAATACATGGAGACGAGATCTGGGGGCAGAAATAAAGAAAACAGGGAAAAGCTGGTAGGAAGTGGAATAAGGAAACAAGCAAGAAGCAGCAGCAGAAGAATAATAACAAGAAATGGAAAAAACAAGAAGTAAAAGAAGGCTCACTAATATGTTAAACCACAAGAGCAAAATAACATAATTTATCAAACTTCTACAAATATGACCATCATCAATTTAATGTTAATCACCTTTTTCTACCATCCTTTTCTCAGATGTATTTCTGACGACATAATACTCTTTGTTTCAACTATTCCTTTCTCAGATGTACTGCTGACAACATAATAATAATTGTTTAAACCATTCCTTTCTCAGATGTATTGCTGACAACATAATACTCATTGTTTCAATCATTCCTTTCTCAGATGTATTGCTGACGACATAATACTCTTTGTTTCAATCATTCCTTTCTCAGATGTATTGCTGACAACATAATAATAATTGTTTAAACCATTCCTTTCTCAGATGTATTGCTGACAACATAATACTCATTGTTTCAATCATTCCTTTCTCAGATGTATTGCTGACGACATAATACTCTTTGTTTCAATCATTCCTTTCTCAGATGTATTGCTGACAACATAATAATAATTGTTTAAATCATTCCTTTCTCAGATGTATTGCCGACAACATAATACTCATTGTTTCAATCATTCATTTCTCAGATGTATTGCTGACAACATAATACTCATTGTTTCAATCATTCCTTTCTCAGATGTATTGCTGACAACATAATACTCATTGTTTCAATCATTCCTTTCTCAGATGTATTGCTGACAACATAATACTCATTGTTTCAATCATTCCTTTCTCAGATGTATTGCTGACAACATAATACTCATTGTTTCAATCATTCCTTTCTCAGATGTATTGCTGACAACATAATACTCATTGTTTCAATCATTCCTTTCTCAGATGTATTGCCGACAACATAATACTCATTGTTTCAATCATTCCTTTCTCAGATGTATTGCTGACAACATAATACTCATTGTTTCAACCATTCATTTCTCAGATGTATTGCTGACAACATAATACTCATTGTTTCAATCATTCCTTTCTCAGATGTATTGCTGACAACATAATACTCATTGTTTCAATCATTCCTTTCTCAGATGTATTGCTGACAACATAATACTCATTGTTTCAACCATTCATTTCTCAGATGTATTGCTGACAACATAATACTCATTGTTTCAATCATTCCTTTCTCAGATGTATTGCTGACAACATAATACTCATTGTTTCAATCATTCCTTTCTCAGATGTATTGCTGACAACATAATACTCATTGTTTCAATCATTCCTTTCTCAGATGTATTGCTGACAACATAATACTCATTGTTTCAATCATTCATTTCTCAGATGTATTGCTGACAACATAATACTCATTGCCAAAGCTTTCCGAAACCAGTTTATTATTCCAGAATTTCTTCAGTTTACACAAAGAATAGACGAGCTTTTCTGGAGAGCCAAGGCCAATACACAGGGGGAAGTAAGTGAATTATGTTTCTTCTTGTCTTTTTGTTTGAGATTTCTTCAAGCAATTGTTTCTTACTTACAAGTAATCAATAAAAACAGAAATAGGTAATGGCTCAGTGATGGCACCAAGACAAAAACAAAAAAACAACAAAACAGACAAAAGCTCTTTGCCAGGGACAATGATCAATAAAAATAAAAATAAAAATTATAACAAAAACCAAGACATGATAAAATAAAGATATAATATGGTTTAATTTCACAACTATTACCAATAAATGGCCAGGAATGTGTGTTACGCTATGCTAGTTAATGAAAAGAAGTAGACCTAACAAGAAATTGTCAAAATAATTACACGCAAAGCAAAAAGGAATACAAATGCAAAAGTAAACATGCTTAGTAGACACTACATTAAAATGTTACCTCTGATAGAAAATTAACCTATGCCTTACCGAGATTTTAAATGTATGCTTTTTGTGGTTAAGTAAGTAACATTCTAACCACTTGCTTAGCCACTCATGTAAGTAAGTAAGGTTAATGTGAATGATTTTAAGCTAAGGTTATTGGTGCAATGTCTAACATAAGAGTCGGGGGCAATGTAGTGACATACTGACCAAAACTCAACCCCATGTTCATAACAGGCACTTAGAAGCAGATTATATTACAGTAGCCTGGCCAACAAGGTGGGGATTAACACTGTGATCCCCGTTTAGTTCACCCTACTGTGAAGCCTGACATTGCAGCATGGTGTGATGGACCCAGCATACCCTACTGTTTAAAATGATTCACTACAAGTGTTGCAGGGACTTCTAAGGTGAGCAAGGAACAGTAGCACTGTAACTTTCCAGGTATGTCATAAAAGGTGACTAAGGAGATTTGGACATGGGCTGGCTACCTCATCCTGTAGAAATTAAAGCCACAAAATCTTCAATAGATATGGACAGGTCAACATTTGATGGCTTTGTGTGTATTTGTTGAAAATTTGTGCTCCTCGAGGAGCTGAAAAGGATTTGATTGATTGATTGATTTACAACAAATTCACTACCAGAGAATTCTTGTCAAGAGTGCAGAACTCAGCCTACTATAGCAACAAGCTAAGTTTTTGTGACCATTTTTAATCTTCAACATAACATCTACTTATTTGTGTCTTTCCCAGCTGGCAAGCTATATTCCGCAGCTGGCAAGATTCAATCCAGAAAGTTGGGGATTGGCTATCTGTACTGTTGATGGACAGAGGTAAAACAGTTTGATGATAAAATTACTGGAACCTATTCTTATTCTTGTCCTTCTTTTGTTTCCTACAAAGTATGGGTTTCCAAATGCAATTTCGAGTCTGTTTATGAGGAAATAATAATCTTCATCATCATTCATCTGTCTGGTTCCCTTGGAACATAGGGCTGCAATAGGTACTGTTAATCTGTTCCTATTCTGTGCTGTCTTCTTGAGTTCCACTCATTAGACCTCAATCGAACTGACTTCCTCCTTTACTATTTACCATCAGGTGATTCTTGATCTTCCCACTCATCTCTTTCCCTGTTAGTTCCAACTAAACACATGTCTTGTTTTACTGTCTGGCTTCTTTCTAAGAGTGTGTCCTATCCATCCCAACTTTTTCTTCCCAATTTCCTGTCCTATTGGTTGTTGCTGTGTTCTTTCCCCAATAGATCTGTGTTAGTCATTACCTCTACCCATCTAACACAAAGTATGTGATGGAGACACTTGTTGATGAGAGTCTGTAGTCTGGATATGATACTCTTAGTCACATGCCATGTCTCTGAGCCATATAGCAGGAAAAAATAAGGGTGATTTGAAAAGTTGTACCTGCAGCACCATAACTATGACAACAGCGCTCAGAGCCAAGTGACACCTATGTAAAAATAATCTCTAATGAATTGACTATAGGAACATGTAGTGACATGCACCTGGAATGTGATGCATGCACACAGCAGACAGTAAAATGGCAGCCTACATGGAAATACAGTTGAAGCAACGTGCTGTGATTGAATTCCTGACAGCGAAGGTTGTGTGCCCATTGACATGCATTTAAGAATGACTGCGGTATATGGCGATGCCTGTGTAAATGTCAATACTGTCAGGAGGTGAGCACAGACTGTAAAAGGCAACAATCCAGCCATGATGAACTTGCATTACAAGGTTCGCAGCGGATGACCAAAAGCAGTTGTGAATGCACAGTACCAAGCATGTCTGGATGAACTGAATCATGTCAATTGCTGCTGTATCAAGCAGAAAGATATCACCGCAATGCTTTTTATTTAAATTAAGCAAGTTCACATTATCCATGCCCTACTTGGGTATAGGAAAGTCTGCGAGATGGATCCCTCGAATGCTGACACCAGATATGAAACACCAGCGACAGCAGATATGTCAGGAACTTCTGATTTGATATGACCAGGAAGGCAAAGCCTTTGTCTGACAAATTATCACTGACGATGAGTTATTGGCACATAATACTGACCCAGAAAACAAGCGCCGGTCTATGGAGTACAGGCTTAAGAACTCTACCACCTCAAAAAAAATTCAAGTTTTTTGCCTTGACGGGAAAAGTAATGATAACCATCTTATGGGACTACAAGGACATAGTCCACATCTACTTTTTGGAGCACAATAATACCATCAACTGAACTGGAGATGTGGTTCCGAGGCCAGACAGAGGAGTTCCACAAACAGGGCATCAGAAAGGTGAAGATTTGATGGGGGAAGTATATCACCTTACAGGGTTAAAACATACATGAGGACTAAAGTTCACACCAATCTCCAGGTAATTGCCTCGACAAAAGTGCAAAACTTTTTGACCATCCCTCATATAGACAAAATAGATGGTACAGATAAAGATATCAAAATATTGTATCGAGGAACTTATGGAAATTAAAAGAAGTTAAGTCCAACACAAAAAATAAAAATCTTGAACTCCAATGCAAATTTCATTGTAATGTTTGGTGCTGAAACATGGAGAGGAAAAAAATAGGGGATGGGGGGGGGGGGGGGGGGGGGGGGGAAGCAGGGGCAGACTTTCATGAAAGGTTGCCTGTGCAGAATAGAGAGATTGCAATAGTATTATCACTAATGTGGAACTATTGGAAATAACTAGACAGATATCAGTGGAGCATGATGTTATGAGAAGGTGCTGGCTTGGATGGGGAAACACATTAAGGAAACCTGTTGATTGCAGTACAAGACAGTCTGTTCTGTAAACCTCAAGATAAGAGAATTAGAGGCAGAACAAAATACACAGAGAGAAGAAAGCTTAAGATAAACGTAAACAAACAGGGAAAATGTGGAGAGAGCTGGAATGTTTGACATATGACAGGAGGACTAGGTGTGTATTTGATGAAGACCTGTGCCACTAAAATACACAATTTTGTATGCATTAAGTAATGACAATTGGCAATACTGCCTGAAACCCATCAATCTGACGCTGTCTAACTTTCTTTGATGCAATCGTAAGACACCATCGATTGTAAGGCGCCATCAATTGTAAGGCACCATCAATTGTAAGATGTCATTGATTGCAAGATGTCATCGATTGTAAGACCCATTAAAATTTTAGACTAGTTTAATGAGGAAAAAAATATGTATCCTAAAATGGAAAAATATAGTATTATTAATAACATATTATATTTAATAATGCTTCAGTTTAATCAGAAGTAAATGTAGACTTGCCTTAAAAGTTGGGAAAGGCATGGCACCATACCTCATACAAATCTGAGACCTTATGCAAGGAAGTTTCTAATACTTTATCCATGATGATGTTGTGTGCTTTGCCTTTGTAGATATGCACTGGGTGATGCACATGACCCTTTCTGCATGCAGTCCATGATCAAGCCTCTGACATATGCCATGGTTCTAGATGAGCTTGGGCCAGATGTGGTCCACCAGTATGTAGGTCAGGAGCCCAGTGGCCAGGCCTTCAACAACATCAGCCTGGATCCAATGAGTAGGTAGTTGGTGTTTGTGTTTTTTCTTGTGTTTCATCTTTGGTGTCTGCTGCTGTTCTTCTTTGTGTCCTACTGCTGTTCTTCTTTGTTTGTGGCCTACTGCTGTTCTTCTGTGTGATCTACTGCTGTTCTTCTGTGTGACCTACTGATGTTCTTCTGTGTGACCTACTGCTGTTCTTATGTGTGCCCTACTGATGTTCTTCTGTGTGACCTACTGCTGTTCTTCTGTGTGATCTACTACTGTTCTTCTGTGTGACCTACTGCTGTTCTCTGTGTCCTACTGCTGTTCTTATTTGTGTCCTACTGCTGTTCTTATTTGTGTCCTACTGCTGTTCCTATTTGTGTCCTACTGCTGTTCTTCTGTGGAACCTACTCCTGTTCCTATTTGTGACCTGCTGTTGGTTTTTCTGTGTGACCTACTGCTGTTCTTCTTTGTGTCCTATTGCTGTTCTTCTTTGTGTCCTACTGCTGTTCTTATTTGTATCTACTGCTGTTCTTCTTTGTGTCCTACACAGTACTTATGTGTGACCTACTGCTGTTTTTATGTGTGATCTACTGCTGTTCTTCTGTGTGACCTACTGCTGTTCTTCTGTGTGATCAACTGCTGTTCTTATTTGTGTCATGCTGCTGTTCTTCTGTATGTCATGCTGCTGTTCTTCTGTATGTCATGCTGCTGCTCTTCTGTATGTCATGCTGCTGTTCTTCTGTATGTCATGATGCTGCTCTTCTGTATGTCATGCTGCTGTTCTTCTGTATGTCATGCTGCTGTTCTTCTGTATGTCATGCTGCTGTTCTTCTGTATGTCATGCTGCTGTTCTTCTGTATGTCATGCTGCTGTTCTTCTGTATGTCATGCTGCTGTTCTTATTTTGTGCCAAATGTAATGCTATTCCATCTGTTTCTAACTGCTGTTCTTCTGTATGTCCTGCTGCTATTCCATCTGTTTCTAACTGCTGTTCTTCTGTATGTCATGCTGCTGTTCCATCTGTTTCTAACTGCTGTTCTTCTGTATGTCCTGCTGCTATTCCATCTGTTTCTAACTGCTGTTCCATCTGTTTCTAACTGCTGTTCTTCTGTATGTCCTGCTGCTATTCCATCTGTTTCTAACTGCTGTTCTTCTGTATGTCCTGCTGCTATTCCATCTGTTTCTAACTGCTGTTCTTCTGTATGTCCTGCTGCTATTCCATCTGTTTCTAACTGCTGTTCTTCTGTATGTCCTGCTGCTATTCCATCTGTTTCTAACTGCTGTTCTTCTGTATGTCCTGCTGCTATTCCATCTGTTTCTAACTGCTGTTCTTCTGTATGTCCTGCTGCTGTTCTTGTTTGTTTTACTGGTCTTTTTTCTTATTTTGCTGGTCTTGTGGTGTTGCTTGTGCTGTGTTGGTGTTTTTCTTCATGTTTTTTGGGTGTTGTTCTTTGTGTTATGTTAGTGTTTGTGTTTGCATTTTTCTGATGTTCTTGTTTGTATTTTAGATGATAATAAATGCAACTAACGACAGTTAGATTGTGTAGGGGGATGCACTCCTTCAAGATGTTGAATAATTCATATATCTTGGTAACAATATAAACAAAATAGGAGGAAGGAGTTTAGATATCAAAATAAGAGTACAACAGGTGAGAGGAGCTTTCATTGCATTGTGGAAATTATGGAAGTAAAAATAAATTAAATTCAACACAATAATACAAATCTTAAATGCAAAGTCCTTCTGTTGTATGGCCTGGAAACATGGAGAACAGAAAAAAACTAAAACAACAAGATAGGCGCAGAGTCATAAATGAATGCCTGTTCCGCTGAACATTTGCTGCAAAACTGCTCGACATACGAGGATCAGAGAAAGCAGATGTGGCCATCACCAGTGGCAACACTAGACAAGCTCTATGGCAGTGTTGACAGCCTCAGGATGACCGCTGCTTTTTTCGAAAAAATACAGGTTGATGTCTGACTGCCAACGAAGACAAAAAAGAAGAAGAATGTCTGTACAGACTAAAGGGATTGAAATTGTATGATAAAATTACTAATGTAGAACTGTTGGAAAGGACTAAACAGATATCAGTTGAACATGAAATGAGGAGAGGTCGCTAGTATTGGATAGGACACACAATAAGTTGATAGCATTACAAGACAGTCTTTGTTCTGCAATCCCCAAGCCAAGATAAGTAGAGGCAGACCAAACACACATGAAGAAGAGAGGTTGATTCTTACATAAAGGAAACAGGGAAGACATAGACAGAGCTGGAATGAATGACACATGGTGGGACTTGGCATGTTATTGTGCTCCACAGACAATTGAAATGGTTTTATTGGTCATTGCCATTTGATGTGACATTGTTGCACTCATAAGTCATCTGATCCCCACATTTTGATGTCACATTGTTGCACTCATAAGTCATCTGATCCCCACATTTTGATGTGACATTGTTGCACTCATAAGTCATCTGATGCCCACATTTTGATGTCACATTGTTGCACTCATAAGTCATCTAATCCCCACATTTTGATATCCCATTGTTGCACTCATAAGTCATCTAATCCCCACATTTTGATGTGACATTGTTCCACTCATAAGTCATCTAATTCCCACATTTCGATGTCACTTTTCTGACCTGAAAGGATCCATCAGGTGTGATAACTGCCTTATTATTCATTAACCATGATGATTTGATTATATGTTATGTTGCTGCAAGCAACTAACTCCCCACATTAAGATGTTCTGTTGCTACTGTCCTCATATGTCATCTAATACCCACATTTCGATGTCACCTTGCTGTCATCCTTAGACCGTCCTCACAATCCAATGGTGAATGCTGGAGCTGTGGTCACATGTGCCCTTCTAAAGCAAGGCATGAATATAGCAGACAAATTTGAATATGTAAGTTGTGATGTGTTGTTGCCTTGTTTGTTCCTTGGGACTCATAAATGTCACCAACTTTACTTAGTCATACACTTTGTAATTTGATATGTAGAGTTTTTTGTTTTTCAATTTTCTTGTGACATAGTTCCTCTCTGCGCCCTTGAGAACAGGTGCCCGTCAAAGATGCCTCCTACCACAGTTCATTTCCTTCTAGAAATAGACTGGCTCATGATGACCTAGCAATTTCTTACAAGATGTGGAAGCATCCATATATATTGGGATTAATTTTGACAAGATTGGAGGTAGAGAATGAGATATCAACATAAAAACCAAGAAGATAAAAGGTATCTTCTTTTTGCATGGGACTTTATGGATAAGATTGGAGGTAGAGAATGAGATATCAACATAAAAACCAAGAAGATAAAAGGTATCTTCTTTTTGCATGGGACTTTATGGATAAGATTGGAGGTAGAGAATGAGATATCAACATAAAAACCAAGAAGATAAAAGGTATCTTCTTTTTGCATGGGACTTTATGGATAAGATTGGAGGTAGAGAATGAGATATCAACATAAAAACCAAGAAGATAAAAGGTATCTTCTTTTTGCATGGGACTTTATGGATAAGATTGGAGGTAGAGAATGAGATATCAACATAAAAACCAAGAAGATAAAAGGTATCTTCTTTTTGCATGGGACTTTATGGATAAGATTGGAGGTAGAGAATGAGATATCAACATAAAAACCAAGAAGATAAAAGGTATCTTCTTTTTGCATGGGACTTTATGGATATTGACAATGATTAGTTCCTGCACAAAATTATAAATTTTCAACTCCAATGTTCTGTCTGTACTTTTGTATGACTCCAAGACCAGGCGTACAACCAAAGTCATGATGATAAAAAGTATATGCTTTCATTAATGGCTGCCTTCGTAGGATAGAGATAATGAAATGGTTTGGTGAGATTACAAATGTGGGACTGTTGAACAGAACTGGGTAATAACCAGTAGAGGTAGACTACAAAGAATGTGCTGGCACTGAATAGAATACACATTAAGGATGCTCTGTAATAACATTTTACAGCAGTCTTTGTTCTGGGTACCCTAAGCCTATGGTAAAAAGCACAGGGAGGTGATAAACAGTTGGAATGGATGGCAAATGATCAGGAAATGTTGAGACTATTTGTAGAAGAACTATGCTCACTTAGGGGTTACAGAGTGATTGATTTATTTATTTATTGATACAGAATGACATATTGATCTTATACTCAACCCTCCATAGTCTTCTTCTTCTTCTTCATCGTACGCAAACCCTCCTTAGTCTGACTTGACTTAATCGCTCATTTTCTACCATAGAGTGTAAATGATTTCTTTTCGTTTACACATGGCATACTTTATTTCTATTTCTTTCTGGCGCACATCTTGAAATGGATGTGATGTTGTATTATAGTTTACAGCAAGACTGTGATATGCATTTTGATCCAATACCTCTGATTTCCCAAAAGCATTTTTTTGGGATCAGGTTTGCCTATCCTCTGTGATCTCTTAGTTACACTTCACTTCAGGGCCACCACTTGGAGGCACAATAAGATCATCTTCAGCTGTGGTTTGCTGATCTTGATGCAAGTAGCCAGATATGAGTCGCTGGCTGCTGTCAGCTATTTAATTGTGCAAAATCTTTGGCCCCACACATGGCTTATAGGTTCTACAAAATGGAGTAGCTGGCACCATCAACAACCTTTCTTATTCTGATGCAGACTTCCAATCAGTGTAGAAGTAATTATTTTTTTCTTGTGGCTTTTAGTTCCTGCAGGATAGCATAACCAGGTAGTGAAGAATAATTAAGGTCACTTGAAACTTGTGGGATTTGAATACCCACTATTTTTTGCTTTCATTCCTCCATTTATTTATTGAGAGGCAAGCACATTTACCGCTCTGATATAGTGGCCCCTTTATGGATATCACCTCCAGATCACAGAATTTCATGAACAGAAGCCTGTTTGTTATAGCTGGTAATTCATAGAGGAGGAAAAAAACCTGACTTCAAACCACCTGACTACATCACCCCTAGTATGCCATTGGTCAAGATAATATGCGTCTAACACCATACTTCCAATATGCCACATAGCGTGTAAATAGGATCATTACTTAGCTGAGAATCTTTACTTGCTGTGTTGCAATTAGTCGGGCAAGGAAGGGCTAGCCCAAATAAAAAGACTGCAAGTGGCTGTGCCAGGTCATAAGCATAGATTTTGGAGGTCAATAGCAAACTGCGATGAAACATATCTTTAGCTAAACAAACAACCAAAATCTAATAACGAAGTAGAAGAAGCTGTTTAGTTTACATATCAACAAGCTTCTGTTTTCTCTTGTTTTCCAACATATGTTCTCATGCTGTTTCAGAACCAGCAAAAGTTGAGGCAGTTGACAGGGAATGAATATGTGTCTTTCAACAATTCAGTGTAGGAACCTCTTTGTTGGTTATTTCAAATGTGAAATTTTTTGTGTTTAGCTCATTAGTTTATTTGAGCAAAAGAATTTGGTGTGTTTGTAGTTAATTCATTTAATCCAGAAAAGTAATTAGTTGTGTTTAGTTAATTAGTTGATTATATCTAAGGTGTGTGTTGCGTTTGGTTATAATTAGTTTATGATATCTATGAAATGTGTTGTGATTAAGTTAATTAGTTTATAGTCAATAAGAAATGTGTTGTGTTTGGTTATAATTAATTTATTACCTGTGTTATGTTTAGTTAATTAGTTTATTGCATATCTTTCTTCTTCTTCTTCTCTGGGGTTCATCTTGAACAGCACATTTATGATGTTGTTGTTGCGGTTTACATTGATGCTGCAATACCTATGCTTTTTATTTTTTAAATTTTTTTTTGTTTCTGCGTTCGCCTTATTTATCTATTCCCCAAGGCGTGTGTGCGTTTCACTGTGGTTTTTATTTTGCGAACCCAGCACCTTCTGGTTGTGAGCCGTGCCACTTAACCACTAGGCCACGCCATCCCCGCTTTTTGGTCTGAAAAATCATATTTCAGCATGGCATTTTGAGGACCTGGTTTGCCTTCCTTCTTTTATCAATAATCTCTTGTCCAGGCTGCATGACTGCAGTCTATTTCCAGTTGCACCACTTGCAGGTGGAATAGGTACTTGGTTAGTTATGGATCACTAAACCAGATGCAAACAGCCATCTATGAGTCGGTGACTGCTGTCAGCTCATTCACCACTGCACTTGGGCCCTATTTATTAGAAAAAAAAAAAGAATGTTTTGTTTAGTTAGTTGGGATCAAGATGCTGAGCAGCGCATGAGCCGCAGTGGTCAGCAGCCCATAGCTGATTGCTAGCGTCAGGGCCAGCAAACCATAGCTGCCAAGACCCTTCTACACCTCCACGCGGTGATCCTGGATAACAGGCTGCAGCAGGGCAGACTGGCTAAGGAGAAGGGATCGAAGAGGGAATGCTAACCCGGTACTCAAAAAATGCTTGCTGAAGTCAAGCTGTAAACTGCGACACAACGCATTCCGTTCTCTAGACTACATTCTGCTACTTAAGCCCTTTCAGGGTTTGGTAGTGGGAGATTGAGAACGAACGAAGAAGAAGAAGTTTAGTTAGTTTATAGCATATAATGAACGTGTTGTTTGTTTATTATCAATTTGAGGAATATGTTTCATTTAGTCAACTAGTTTATTACATCTAAGGAATATGTTATGTTTAGTTAATTTGTTTATAACATGTAAAGAATAATGTGTTGTGTGTAGAACATTCATATATTACATCTAAAGAATGTGTTGTAAGTCAATCATAATAAAAATGCTCATAATTTGTACTTGAAATGTTCATACATTGTACATACATGGATAGAGAGAGATTAAATAGACAGAGAAGAGAACTCAAGTTAGATATAAAAAGGATGAGAGACCAGAAGTTGATGGCATGGAGCAAGAGGACTTTGTCCTTTCTTCTCGAACACATGTGCTCCACAGTGAGCTGAAAGGTTTTGTTTTATTGATCAATTGATTGATTAGTTGATTGAATTATTGATTTATACATGCACAATTAGAAGCTTGTGAAAAGTGGACAAGGTCACCAGAAAAAATCATGTGAGAAAATATGAAATCTGACAGACAGTTGAAATGCTGCTATACATGACATCAATAGACAGTTAGAAAATTCAATAGTTTAGTCATATAACAATAATGTCTCCAAACTTTCCCATCATGCAAGCTAATAACAGACAACTGCGTTTCAGAGCAAGAGAATGATCAAGGAAAATATTGGTTAAGGGTGTTATAGAAAGACTACAAAGGCATGAATTTAAAATATCAACGGCCACACAGAGAGTACATAAATGAAAAATGCACCTCCCCATGACTTCTAGTGAGAAATTGCACATACGAGATGGGATGATAAAATGATTGATCGATCTTTTGTGTTGTTCAGGTTTCTATCAGAGCGTCAGACTGCAGACAGGAACTATGCTCTAGGGTATTATATGAAGGAAAAACAGGTAAGACAGGGGAAACTAAACAACAACATTTGTACTGTGGCTGCCATCTCATCTGAACTAGTCTTATTTCTTCTAATCTTATACAATCTTGTCTCACTACTGTATTTTCTTTTCATCTCATTTCAACTGGTCTCATCAAATCTCATTTCATTTTGTACCATCTCATCTGATCTCATCTCATGCCATCTAATCTCATCTCACATCACCTAATTTCATTTCATACCATCTAAACTCATATCATACCATCTTATCTCATCTTGTACCATCTCAAACTGAACTCATTTTATCACATAGCATCTCATCTCATCTCATCTCATACCATCTTATCTTATCTTATCTCAATCCATCTTATCTCTTCTTGATTCTCTCATCTAATCTCATTGCACGAAGACAGAAGACTGTCTCATCAAGCGAAATGTACTGATTGGACATGTTAGCGATTTGCTGCAAAACTGCCCGACATACGAGGATCAGAGAGAGCAGATGTGGCCATCACCAGTGTCAACACTAGACAAGCTCTATGGCAGTGTCGACAGCCTCAGAATGACCGCTGCTTTTTTCGAAAAAAATAAAGGTTGATGTCTGACTGCGTACGATGAAGAAGAAAGAAGGACATGTTAGTCAGGGTAAGGTAAAAATACACTGACCAAGACCCCCCTACCTCACATCCACGCAATTATCCATGGAAACAAGCAGTCTTTTGGCAGGATCACTAATGAGATGAGGGGATCAACACGACCCCAGTAGTAGTGAGCGATATGCAGATAAAGCCAAGCATAGCACAACCGTCTTCAGGACCTTGGTCGACCTTCATCAGTACGCTCAAGATGTGAGGAAAGCTACTGCAATCCATCACTTAACGCCCTTTTCAGGGTGCACAAAAGAGTAATCTTACTCATTGTGGGAATTCAACAACCACAATCTCATTGCATCTAATCTCATCTCATCCTATCTACATAGGACTTGTTCAGATAGGACACCTTTTTAGGGAATGTCCTCCAGGTCCTTGGTTAGAATCCAGGCTTCTTATTACTTCCCTTTCTTTTCTATTAGGTCTATTCATTATTTATGCTTTCTATAAGTGTAGCAAAATATTTGTCTTTGTGATCGTTGTCATTAGCAAACATACATTGACCATCTATGTATAAGTGACTTAGTAAATATTATTGCTACAGCAATGCTAATGTTACCATGACAACAATATTAAATTCTTTGATTTCAGTGTTTTCCTAAAGGCACCAACTTGCATGAAATGTTGGACTTCTACTTTCAGGTAATTTTTGTGTGTGGATTGATTAATTGTATAATTGCTTCATAATGTTTCTTTTTTGTAATTTTGGCTGACTTTGATTTGTAGTTTTCATATGCAGATTAGAAATAAGAATAGAATAAATATGGTGACCAAGTGTTTATCTTGAATTTTTTCACTTTTCTACTACATGAGTGAACACCTTAGGGGCTGCTATAGCTTAAGAAGTGAAATGGTGTGTGTTCCAGGAAATTTCAAGTACCCCTTAATCTCAAGGGTGTTGAGTCTTTATCAGAGATGGACAATAAACTTTGAGGTCTTGTGTACATACTGTGCATGTAAAAGAACCTTTGTCATTTGAAAATCGTAACCTGCAGGCTGTTATTCGCTGTGCGGGCAAAAAATTATAAAGGTAATGAAATTCCTACCCAATTGTTGCCTGGACAAAAACTAAAAGGAGGTGGCCCATCCATCATGCAAAGATGCAACATGCCAATCACCTGTTTGTCTGCACACTTGATTACAAGTATATACAAAAAAAACTTCTACATCTCCACAGGGTAGAAGATGAAGAAAATAATGAGAGTGGAAACCCTGAAGGCAGTTTTTTTAAATAGAATATTACTGTCTTGACATAATTTTAGATTTGTTCAAAGGTACATTGTTGTGAATATCCATTACTGCCTGCACAAGTGGCCCGAAACCTTTTCAGGTTGTAGACCATTTGAAGCCAATAATAATTTTTCTTCTTCTTTGTTCATCCTTAAAATGACATTTTGTTAACTTAACTTAATGTCTTTATACTGAATTAGAAGACTTTGCAGAGTCTGTATACAACAAGTCTGATTTACATTTCCTTGCTCTAAAAGCTATGGCATTCAATCTATTCTTAAATGCATTAATTGTCTCTGCCTCAACTACATCTTGTGGCAATGCATCCCAAGCATTCACCACTCTCTGACTAAAAAAAATATTTCTTAATATCTAATCTGGACCATTTTTTAGTTAATTTGTAGCCATGCCCTCTTGTTCTTGTAGTTGGTTGAATTTAAAAAAAATTAGTTTTAGTCTAATTTATCCTTTCCTTTGATTATCTTATAAACCTGTACTGTCACCTCACATTCTTCTCTTTTCTAGACACTGTAGGCCGGTTTTTCTGAGTCTTTCCTCATAACTTAATTCTGAAATCCCACTATCAGCTTTGTCGCTCTTTTTTGTATCCTTTTCAGCATGTTTATATCTCTTCAATGATAAGAACTCTACACCTGCACACAGTACTCCAATCTAGGTCGAACAAATGCTTTATATAGTTTGACTATCACTTCCTTGCTCCTATGTTTAATATTTCTTTTTATCATACCTAACATCACATTTGCCTTTTTCAATGCTACCTGGACTTGCTCATTCATTTTATCTATATGATCTATTATAACCCCTAGATCCCTTTCCTTTTCTATCATTCTAATATTGCTCTCACCCATTCTGTAATTATGTTCCATATTGGATCTACCCATGTCGATGACTGTACATGTATCTATATTAAACCTCATTTGCCAGCTTACAGACCATTCTCGAATCTTATCTAAATCTGACCTCAATATGTCCACTTCTGCTTTAGATGAGACACTACTGCATAGTTTTGTATTATCAGAGAATTTTGCAATCATGAATCCAATTTCCATGTCCAAATCGTTTATATATATCAAAGACAAAATTGGTCCCAAAACCAAGCCCTGTGGCACTCTACTTTTTACTTGATACCACATAAAATACTCTTTATTTATGCCCACTCTCTGCCTTCTTCCTGTTAACCAATTTTCAATCCATTTGGCAACTTTGCCACCTATTCCATGTGATTTTAGCTTTCTAAATAATCTTTGATGAGGTACTATATCAAAGACCTTTGCAAAATCAAGATAAATAGCATCCACTGGCTTCCCCTTATTCATCATTTTAGTAACCTGATCCATGAATTCTAATAGGTTTGTTAAGCACAATATCCCTCTAGTGAACCCATGCTGACTATTTATGATTAGATTAAACTTGTCTAAATGCATTACGATGTTTTCTTTGATTATTGACTAACAATTTACAGACTATTCTCATTAAACTCAGTCTATAATCTGCAGGATCTGATTTGTTGCCCTTTTTGAATAAAGTGATCACTTCTGCATCTTTCTAATCCTCTGGAACAATCCCTTTTGCCATTAATTTAGAATATAATATAGCAAATGGTTTGGCTTGCTGGTATCTAATTTCAAACAGCAATTTTGGACAGCAATTTTGAATGAATACCATCTTGACCTGGACATTTACCCACTTTCAAACCCTCCAATTTTTTAAACACCATTTCCTCTGTAATACAGATTGATCTTAATCCCATTGTATCCATGTCTCTTTGGAAAATATCTATAGACTGAGATCTTGGAGCAGTTTTCTTTTGTGTAGACTGTACAAAAGTACTGATTGAGTAGATTAGCTGTTTTCCTATTCTCACTTATTATTTTTCCTGTGTTATTTATGAGAAGGCCTACTTTGTCTTTTATTTATTTCTAACATATGAAAAGAAGTGTTAACTGTTACAAGCTGCAATTTCTGCACGTTTCTGCCCGACTCACATGGCCAGCACAGTACATTTTTGGGACCAGGTTTGCCTTCCCTCTTAATCCATATTTTTTCAGCCAGAATGCATAGATGCAGCCTGTTTTTAGGGCTACTACTTTAGGGCTGAATAGGGTCTTGATCAGCTCTGATTTGCTGGCCATTGATGCAAGTAGTTGGCTATGAGTTGCTGACTGCTGTAATCTTCATTGCGTTTTCACCATTTTAGACTGACTTCTCATTTGCATTCCTTCTTGAGTCCATAACATGGCTGTTCTGGTGAAGGTATTCAGGTCTCTTCTATAGACATCCCTGATCTCATTGCAAAATTAAACATATTATTCTTTCTCCTATACCCTGGAAACGAGATGTTCACTTTTTCATTCCTGTGTCGCATTTGGGTTATTGTTTCTAGAACTTCATTATAAAACCTAGTAAAAATAAAGTGAAGCTGCAATGGTACTGAAGGTCAAAAGTCGATGAAAAACATACACAGGTATGGTGTAGTTACTGCACCCAAACAGAAATAATACAAAACCTTCATTACCGCCACAATGCCTTCAGCAGGGAGAAAGAACAAACAAAAACACCTAATAAATCACAAAATAAACAAAAACAATGGCCGCAACAGATACAATATGAAGGACTGCATTCATTAGCACAATATGAAGGACTGCATTCATTAGCCAGATAATGACAAAGAATGTCTGAATCACAATATACTTATTCTGTCCTAAATAGGAAACTATGATTCACACATTCTGTGGTTAATGACTTCCTTCCAAGTTATTGTATGTGTTTTGAGAACATCGTCTTTGTTCATTTTGCAATTTGTTAGTTGTTTTTGTTTGTTTTTTATCCTTACTGAAATCCTTGTGGTCATAACATGGATTTTGTTTTGTTTTTGTCCCATTGTGGTAGCTGAGCCACATCTGTATATGTTTTTATTGACTTAAAAAACACAGGAAGCTACTCCACACTCCGCAGGCTTTCGGTCTGTTTGAATGGTGGGTTGTGCAATGCTATGAGTTGGAGAGTCTTCTACCCTTAATTTACCCTTAGGAATGAAATGTCAGCCATCTATGATGCATACACATCTTCTTGGTTGCTCAGGGTAAGTAGTGCTTGGCTGGTAATGAAGTTTTCCCAGAAAATGTGATGCATTTTCTTGCAAACATTTTGTGGATAGATAACAGTTTGTGAAGATTCCTCTAAATCTCCACCCACTTATTAAAAAATGGTGCTATGTCCACAGTTGTGCTCTGTTGAAATCACATGTGACTCTGGTGCTGTCATTGCTGCCACGTTAGCAAACGGTGGAATATGTCCGATAACTGGTGTCAAGGTCCTCGAGCCATATTGCATTCGGGACACATTGAGTCTTATGTTGTCATGTGGCATGTATGACTATTCTGGCCAATTTGCTTTTAAGGTCAGTCACTTTGTTTCATTAACTGACATAATTGTTTTACACTGTCTCAGTTTTTGTAGACTTCTTTGTTTCTTCTTATTTTGCAGCTGATTGGTTTAAATATATTGATTCAATGTGTAAAATGCAGGCATTGTATATAATTCCTAGAAAATTTATACAATGCCATAAATGGGACATAAAAGCATGAAACACTGAATATTTCACATATGTTTTGAGCATTTGATACAATACCAAAAAGCGAACCAGCAAAATATAAAATACTACTGCCAATGACATTTTCATTGTCATGTGGCAAGAACAGCCAATAGCTCATATTGTAGTACATGAGAATAAGCAGAACAAGATGCAGTGTGTTTTCACTTACATATATATATATATATATATATATATATATATATATATATATATATATATATATTACACACACGCACACATATATATATATTTACACATTTTTCTTATGATAGGTTGGTTTACCCGGCAAATCTGGTGTGTCAGGAGGCATAATGCTTGTAGTTCCCAATGTCATGGGAATTTTCATGTGGTCACCTCCTTTGGATCACTATGGTAACAGTTGCCGTGGTATTCAGTTTTGTAAGGTTAGTATGTTATCGATTGTCATTGCACTGTTCTTTGACTAAATATTCCTTTTTTCTTTTAAATTGATTGCATAATTTTCTTTGATAGGTCAGGATTATTGCTACAATTTTACTCCAAAATATAATGTAAACAATTTGCAATATGTTTCACTGTAAATTTAGATAAGCAATTTTTTCTTCAATGTTGGCCTAATTAGCATGCATTTGAGCTTATTTTGAGTATATAAAAATATGTATGTTTTTACCAGATAACACTTAAAAGAGCTCTACAGTAGCCATGGTGATGTTTGGAAAAGGATCTTAATATTGCACATGTTTTTACAGAAAATCGTAAACACTCACTACTTTTGCACTTCAAAAATTGAGATGCACCACAAATTTTGGGTACTTATCATAATTTTTGTAAATTTGTGAAGGCATCATAATTTTTTTTAAATTTGTCAAGACATAACAAAAATATGAAGTGCCTTTATTATTTGAATGGAGTTGAAAGTTAATGTTTAAATAACATTTTTTTCTCTAAAATTGCAATATGGAAAACTCTAATGGGCGCTGGCTTCACATTCCGCAAGCATATGAGCAGTAGAAACATTATTTATGAAATTCCTCATTTAGTAGCTTTTAGAAGTAAAAATTTACAGAATATTGTAGAAATACGTAAAGAAAATTGTGATATTGTGTATATAGATGGATAAATACACACTATACTAATGAAAATAATGGTAATCTGTAGATGGAACTATAAAGAGAATTGTGCCAAGTAGTAAAAAACGGCAACTGATAATAGCCATACAGGTAGCAAACATAATGGACTTCTAAGAAAGTGAACTCATGTTTGTTTCAAAATCTACCAACAATTGGGACTATCATTTTGAGATGAATGGTCACATATTTAGAGAGTGAATGGTCACATATTTAGAGAGTGAATTGAGAAAACTATCTTTGGTCATTAGATAGACCATCCTGTTTGGTAATGGACAGTGCTTCATACCATAATTCACCGCCACTAGAAGACAATGTTCTGACATCAGCAAGTATGAAGGATGAGACTGAACTTTGGTTAACAAAGGAGCACAGTCAATTTAGTCAAATGCGCTTTAAACATGAATTGTTGTCACTCTTTCTGGTGTATATAAACAACATCATAGAGAATATACCAAGAAGAGTCCACAGCTCCATGTTTGCAGACGATCTGGCTATGTGGACCTCTGAAGAAAATATCACCGTAGCAAACAATCGGATGCAGCAGGCCCTAACATCGTTGGAGGAGTGGGCGAAATCATGGCTGGTCAAAATAAATTAAGAAAGAACAACTTGTACGATATTCTCGCTTTCAAATAAATCACAGAACACCAAAATAAGTTTTAACGGCAAATACCTGCGGCCAAATGACAACCCAAACTACTCGGGCGTCACATTTGATCGGCGCATGGCATGGAAACGTCAGATCGAGAGAAACCGAATGAGAGCCAGACAAAGAATGGCAATCGTGAGGAAACTTGCTGGCACAAGCTGGGGAGCAGATGAAAGAATACTGAAGAAACTGTACACTGGAAGAGTGAGACCAGTTCTCGAGTATGGCATTGCGGAATGGGAAACAGCAGCAAAGGCAAACTTTGATAAAATAGCAAACTTCAAAGTCAAGCCATGAGAGTTATAACAGGAGGCATGAAGTCAACGCCATTTGTAGAACTTGAAAAAATTACAAATCTGCAGAAGATCTGCAGATGACCGACAGAAGAGACTGCAGAGCCCAGCAGCAAGCAGAGAAACTCAGAAGACTGACAGACCATCCAATGCATCAGAGACTAAATAGATTTGGAAATGGGAAACTAAAGCGGAGAAACTTTGCAGATATAGCCAAAGCAAAGATGAGCAAAGACCCCATGAACACCATAAAAAAAACAAAGCCCATCCCTACTGTACGCAAAACCACATGGAAGCAGCATATCATTCCGGAGTTGGTAGAAAATATACCAGGTATTGGAAACAAGAACAGCCAGACGGAAAAAGAAAGTAGAGACATAACCCTGAGGTACATAGCGGAAAACTACCCAAGCATGGACTGGACCCATGCAAACACTGACGGTTCTGTAACAAACACAACACAGAATGGAGGGGGAATGGTATTCCTGAGCCTAACAAATGGTAGAAAAATAACACTGTCAGTGGCAACTGGAAAATTCTCAAGCAATTTCAGAGCGGAGGCAGAGGCACTGAAGGCTGCAGTAAAAGCAATGCTGACAGGCGAAAGCAATGAAAGCCAGATAGTCCTGTTTACATATGCCCTGGCCGTGGTTACAGCACTAAAAAGATAGAAAAATACTGAACTTAATGATTTACGAGCAGTACTCTGTCAACTATGCCAGCAGTCCGCACCAAACTGAGTAGTGGTACAGTGGGTTCCATCCCACTGTAACATCCAAGGCAACCAGGAGGCAGACAGACTGGCAAAAGAAGGTGCAAGACTGCCACAACCACATTCTAGTGTGACCTACAAAGAGTCCAAAAGGTTTATTAGGGCCAGACACATGGCCAAATGTGAAACAGAACATACTGGCTACACAAAAAATTATGCCTATTACCAGTTGAACAGAAGAGAGCAGGTCATGGTCTTCAGACTCTGCACTGGCCACAACAGACTGAGGTACCATCTATTCAATAAACTGAAGATAGGTGGCACTGACGAATGCACTTGTGGTACAGGGAAAATGATCGCTGAATATCTGCTGCAAAATTGCCCGACATACGAGGACCAGAGAAAGCACATGTGGCCATCACCAGTGCCAACACTAGACAAGCTCTATGGCAGTGTCGACAGCCTCAGGATGACAACTGCTTTCTTCAAACAAATTCAAGTTGACATCTGACAGCGTACGAAGAAGAAGAAGAAGAAGTCACTTGTAAAGAAGACACACAGTACAAATACGTTTTCACATTAACAAAGTAATCCAAGAGCATGGTCATAGATGTTTAAGATTGCCACCATGTGATTCACTTAAATCCTATAAAATTAGTTTGGGCAAGGGTGAAACGACAGGTGACCACTGAAAACAAAAGCTTCAAATTATCAGATGTAAAGAAATTGGCATTTGCTGCCCTCTGAGATATTGACAAACATTTCTGTATTAAATGTGAGGACCATGTAATGAAATAGGAAGATGGTTATTGACATTGATGGTTTGTGGTCAGTTCAGTTGATAATAACCATCAATCTCTTTGAGCCATCCAATTCTGAATAGGGTTACTACATTCTACAAACATGAACATTTAAAGTAAAAATTACATTAATTAATAGTCTTAAACTTATCGTGAAGCTTGCTACATAACATTTAATTTTTTTTTAAAACATAAACATTAGTAATACAATTTTCCCACAGCTCTTACTGAAAACATATATTATAAACATTAATACATATTTATAAGGAAAAATAATTTACTCATATCCCTATGATAAATTAAGATACACCTGCTGCTCTTAATGTATTATCAATCAACAGAAATTCTATAAAGTGTATTGGGGTATATTAATAACTATAGGTGTCATGAAAATAACAAAGAAAATGTTGTTTTGATAAATCCCTGCTGTCTACATAATATATCTTTATAAAAAATTTAAATTGTAATGAAAATAAAGGCAGATGTAAAAATTCAAGTTGATAAGTTATGAATGATTAAGATAATGTATAAATTCCAACAGCACATATTTCTGACACACTATAGTAACAAAACTGTTACTTTTATTAATAAATTATTGTATAACATTTTCTGTTATACCTATACTCTAGGATCTGGTGAAGAGTTTCAACTTCCACAACTTCGACAATCTTAGACACACCCCACGAAAAATGGATCCACGTGTCCATATGGTGGATACACAAGCCAGTTTAGTTGTAAATCTCTTATTTGCTGCTTACAATGGGGATGTCACTGCCATCAGAAGGTAAGAATCTTCTTCTTCTTCATTCTCAATCTCCAGTTACCATGCCCTAAAAATGGCTTTGCAATTAGCAGGATGAAGTCCGGAGAACGTAATGCGTTGTCGGGGTTTACAGCTTGACTGCGATATTTGCACCTTTCGGTCCTACACATCCGACTTCAGCAGGGTAAGTATCTATTTTAATATGAATGCCTGGCAGAGGAATAACTGTTAGACTATATTGATTCAGAGTCCAGACACTAACATCTTGCATTTTAAAGTTGATCAACAACGGCCTCTTGTATGATGGCACTGTCATAATTTTGAAATCAAATGTGGCTCTATCAGAAACGGATGCATCAGAGGATGGAACATTTGTATATACAACCAGCAAGCTACTAGAACCATTAGTATCTACAGCCTTTGTCATTTGCTGAGAGGGACTGAACAGTTGTAGATAGGGTGGAAGGTAGTGATGTTGATCCTTAGCAGAACAGAACATATGGGTGAATTGATAACATTTATTAAAATCATTTTGTTTTGCAATAAGGTCTAAAATACAAACTTGAATCCTTTTTACAAGCTTTAATTTAACTTGTCATGACCGTTATCCATTTGAGCTTTTATTTCTTCTATTTTGATCCAACTTCTCCATAACCTAGAAAGCTAAAATTTTGGACACATCTACTAGTCTAATCTGTTAATCTGTCAAATTTTGACGAATCTGTTATAGGAAGATACCTTAAATCATGTACTTTTCAAATTCAAAATGCAGAGTTAGGCAACTATGTAGAAAAGTCAGGGGTGTGTATACCACATAACATATATGTACAGTTTGTCACTCAATCCTGCAGTCTCATAAATAAGAAGCATGTCTTAGTATAAATAAAATCATGTACCGGAAAACTTAGTTACTTTTTAGGACTATCACAGATTGAGGATATGATCTTTAGATTAAAAATTGCGGACCACATATTGTCAGCTGTAGTGCAATGCAAATCTTTTTAGCAGGCTCACTACTATGGAGATTATTGTGTATCACTATCTTGGTCGGGCTGCTGTAACACAGTGAAAAGAAAACAAATAAGGAAGTCTTGGAGAAATTAGTGACAGTTAAGACATTTTGGTCAGATCAAAGCCGTAACACCTTGTTGAAAACAATACTGAAAGGAAAGGTGGAAGGTAAATATTACAGACATTGCTGTAAGTGGGAGAATCATATAAAAATGGAAAGTAAAGAGCCTGGGACATCAATCCTAGAGACAAGAGGATGTTAGAGATCCATTACAACCAACCTTCACTGTGGAGATGGCACCTGAACTGAACTTAGCTGAAACAGCTTAATCGAGCGCATGAGCTGCAGTGGTCAGCGACCCATAGCTGACTGCTAGCGTTAGGGCCAGCGAACCAGAGCTGCCAAGACCCTTCTACACCTCCACACGGTGATCCTGGATAACAGGCTGCAGCAGGGCAGACCGACTAAGGAGAAGGGATCGAAGAGGGAATGCTAACCCAGTACTAAAAAAATGCTTGCTGAAGTCAGATGTGTTGGACCGAAAGGTGCAAATATCGCAGTCAAGCTGTAAACTACGACACAACCATTCCGTTCTCTGGACTACATTCTGCTACTTAAGCCCTTTCAGGGTTTGGTAGTGGGAGATTGAGAACGAATGAAGCCAAGTCAAGCCAAACGGCTTAATCAGGAATAGCAAAGAGGATGGCCATACATGATTTCTCTGCTCAACGAATGATGTTGTGCGCCAAAATACACCAATATCATTATTGGCTTATTTTTTAATAAATGTTCATCAACATTGTAAAACACTCATGTGTTAGCTGGCTCTAAAATGGGACAAAAGAATAATAAACCACTGTCACTACCTTTTGGCTGCGAGAAAAATTGTAATTTACTATACTTTCAGCTCACATCAAAATCACACAAACCATACTCACCAAAATTCTATCGTTAATTGCATAGAAAACTTTTTACAAAAAACCGAAAATCCACCCTCCAAAAAACATGTTTTAAACAAACAAAAACATCATACAAATCAGTTGCTTCTTGGTCATACAGTTAAACTGATGCAGTTAGATTATAATACTCATGAGTCAATTATAAAAATAAAATAGACTACTGCACTTTCGGTGCAGATAAAAAAAATCATTTTTCAATTTAACATAATACATAAAATAAAAAGTAATCTTTCAGGCATATAAGAAACAACTATAGAATGTTGGTTATGGGGCCAGCTAATCCATCCTGTAGAAATTATAAGCCGCAAGAAAAAGAAAGAAAACATTCACAACCCATGATAGAAGAATACCAGCAAAGTCAGACAAAGCTTGTGAATGATGCAAAACAGACAATGATTAATACAAATTACTATATTTAACTTGTGAATGAAAAAGAGGATATTTTGTATCTGTATTACTTGTTCTGCCTTGACAGGTGTGCATTAATGGATATGGATATGAACCAAGCAGATTACGATGGCAGAACCGCTCTTCATGTGGCTGCTGCGGAGGGTCATATTATTGTGGTAAAATTTTTGCTGGAGAAATGCAAGTGCTCTTCCTTACTCACAGACAGGTCAGTTTCCTTCTTAACATTTTTGACAATCTGGGTCTCGGAAGGTAAATGATGGGTGGAGCTTAACATTACACTACAACCAGGAGGTCTCTGGTCCACGTTCTCAAGTGCACCTCAAGTTATAAGAAGAGCCACTGTAACCTGCCACTAATAAAACTAAAGAGTTAACACAATTTGGCATGAGTAGCTTTAAACAACAATAGTATTAGATAATGAGAGAATATTGTACCATATACATACAAAATGTAATAACAACTGATGAACTCATTATTTGCTTTTGAAATAACCACAGGAGTATGACAAAGATGTGTGCTTTCACCATTGTTAGTCTACATTTACATGGACAAAATAACAACAGAAAGAAGCCAAATTGCAACACCAGAAGTAGAAATCAACATAAGAAGTGAAGAACCCATTACATGAACTACTCTTTGCAAACATCCAAAGTCTAACATATGAGCATGAAGATAAACTTGAAAATTCATATGAATGCACTTGGTACAGTCTGTGAAAGATATGATATGAAGATTAACGCATCAAAGACAGAAATTATGAAGATTGACAGAACACCAGGTCCGCTTAGCATACATGTAAATAAAATCAAACTTAAGCATGCCCAAGAGTAAGAGTTTCAATATCTATAAAGTAATTTTACAGAAGATGAAATATTTGATTCAGAAATTGATACTAGATGTCAGAAAATCTCTGCTATGATTTATCAACTTTCACTACTAATTAAACACCCTAACATTAGCTTGGCGACAAAGCAAAAATTTATACCAACTCTGTGCTACCAATGTCAAACCTGGTCCTTATCAAAGGCACAGGGAAAGATAAATTTCCAATGATTGAAATGATATGTCTAAAAAAAGTAATTGGGGATACCAGGAAAATAAAATGTGAAACAATGACACTAGAAATATGCCATGAAATATCCTGTTTACTGAATATATTTCAAGATAGAAAATACACTGTATCAGTCATCTCATGAGAATGCAACCTGATCAACTACTGTTGCTTACAATACAAGACGATCTGGTTACAAGGCATGAGCCAGACCACATGACAGATGGATAAATGATATAAGGGAAATTCTACAACAATACGCAGCCAATACAACACATTTTCCCAAGAAAAACAACAAAAGCTCCTTACGACAGTTAATAGGACACAAGTGGATGGAAAAGTAAGTAAGTAACAAGGATGAGGCACTCCAGGCCAATCTATAGGTCCTCAGTGACCCTCAGCAAATGGGGATGCTTGGATACAAGTAGTTTCTGTAGTTCGCTGGCTGTACACATTGCTGCATCAAACTCTTAATGAAATTTTATTTTATATTTATTTTATCAATTTGCTACGCTGGTTGTATAGTGTGCACTGCATCTGCGTGCAAGATTTTTTGCATCTTTCTGTGCATTGTCATTTAATTTGCCTACTTCACACAAACCTGCCTCTGTATTGGATGGTTGCGAGAGATTAATTGGGAGGATGGGGTGAGGAGATCGACTCGGAGTACGTAGATTGGAAAAGAGATGGATGGGGAGGGAAGGTAGGGGATGGGTAGGTTACGAGGTGAAAGAGGGGGGTAATTTGATGGAAAGAGTTTGTGGGTGAGAAAAGATGGAATGGTTTGGTTGACGAGGGGGAGGAGGGTTGTTTTTGTTTAATATAGACAATGAATACGTTTTTTTCTTTTGTGCACCCTGAAAAGGGCATAAAGTGATGGGTTGTAGTAGCTTTCCTCACATTCCGAGCGTGCTGATGAAGATGGACCATGGTCCTCCAGGCAGTTGTGTTATGCTTGGCTTCATCTCCATGGAGTTCACTACTACAAGGATCAAGTCAATCAACATCTCAATAGCCAGACTGCTGTGAAAACAGCCTGTTTCCAGGGAATGATATATGGTAGAGAGATAGTGGTCTTGGTCAACATATTGTGTCTGACCCTGATGCAACATCTTGGTCAGTATGTTGTGATTGACTGGACTAGTATCTGTTCCCCTGGGAAGAAGGATAGATAGGCAGAACGTTAAATGTTACGTTAAATGTCCAACCTTGGGAGGGATGGGGGTAAGTATCAAGATGCTGTGAGATGCTAAGAGCCTTCTACACCTCCACTGGGAAAGAGTGCAGGGATGATGTGAGGGTTAATAGGGATGCAGGCAAAGGGGCCATAAAAGTGTTTAATACTTATAAAACTATCCTGGACAACGCGTGGTACTACAACTAGTATTATATCATTCTTGTGAGTAGTACCTGAGTTTAAAAGAATATGAGAACTATGACCTTCCAAGCTTGTCACTAATGATGATTAAAAAGGGTTGTTCATAGTAACCTCATCATGTAAAGTCACTGATCAGAAGACTGGCAAATACTTTGATAGAGGCTTCCTGTAAATGGCCAGCTGTACCAGTGGCCCAATGCTTCACTTGGAGCAAAAGGTAAATCAATTACATTATATTACAATTATTTTTCTATTAAATATATCTTCCAACTAGATGGGGCTTTAGGCCAGTTGATGACGCTAAAAGGTTCAAGCATCATGAAACTGCTAAGTATCTGGAATCCTTCATGGAAAAACAGGAAACTAATGGAAACATTGCCCCATCATTAGCATCAACGGAAGATCAACCTTAAAGTGTCAGAAATGTACTTTTATCAAATTAGAGAAAGAATGTTATACTTGCCACTATCTTGACTTAATCCATCTGCATCTGGTTCTCTCTAAAACATAAAGGTGCAACCGATGTTCCCCAGTAACTACTTTTTAGGGCCATATTTCAGAGTTTTCCCCATGAAACTCCAGCTGCCGTGACCTCCCCTTCTACTGTTCATCAACAAATGTCTTTTGGTCTTTACACCCATCACTTTTCCTATTGAATCAAATTCAGAGCATGTCTGGTAATATTTATTTCCAAGTCTGTTTTTGGGAGTATGTAAATTCATCTCCATTTTCTCTCCCCAATCTCCAGCTGTATTGAATGTTGATGTGTTCTTTACTACAAATCTATTTTTTGTTATTACCTCGTTCATCTAATACAAAGAGAAATCTGTTGGTAATGCTCTGTAATCTGGATAGGATGCTCTGTTGCATGCCATGTTTCCAAGCTATAAAGTAGGACAGATTTTATATTGTGTTAAACAGTCCATTTTCCATTGAGTTCCAAATTGCGTAAAGAGTGTTTAAAGTTAAACTGAATTTAGATGTAATGATTTTTACATTCTTTTTTTGTTTTCTCTTTATATCTTCTTGGTCATACCCAAAATTCATGGTGACGTAATATGTGGAGTGGGCTAATAAAGCACATGAAATAAAAATGTGAGAAATGGTGAACATTACAGTTTTGTGAAGTGGGTGATGATTGGTGATATTTGTCTTAGAAATGTAAAATATTTTGACAGCAAAATCAGGCAGGATATTGACTTGTCACCCCCTGACTTTGTTAGTTGTAGACAAGTAGCATCTTGGTTTGTTCGTTCATCTTCATCACTGTTACCTCCAAAATAAGCTAAACTGTGCACTTCTTCTTCAATTATCTAACCTAAATCTTTATGGGATCCTTTTGTTTATTATAGATTCTAATTTTTTAGTTTGTTCACAACTGATATGCAATCCTGCTTTGCTGCTTCTGCTAATCTTTCCTCCCTGGTTACCACTTTGGGTACTACTTGGAAGAGTTAGCTCTTGACGAGTCTGTGAATTTACTTCCAACCCCAAGCAGAAATAAGTAAAATGCAGGTTCTTTCCTGATTGCAGAGGGATCATGTATACTAAACATAATGTGATGCTGAATGTGACACCATTAGATTTGAGGAGCTTGATATGTTACTCCCAGATTGACTTATGATACCAGGTAGCAAACTACCATGTAGCAACCTTGTTTTGTGTGTGTTTTTTAAGCTACTTGTACTGAGTTCTTCATCTCTGGTAGTAGATTTGCAGTGGCTCTCTATTACATCTCAGTTTATACTGAAGGTGGACCTAGTTCCTTGCTGTAGTGTAATATAAGATTTATCAGTAGGCTAGCCAATATGGAGATTACAATGTCAATCCCCATTTCTTTGACTATGTTGCTGTCAAAAAGCCCAATTACAGATGCATAGAATGGATGTAAAGTGAATGATTTGGTCAGTATATTGCACCTGATCCAAAAGTTAGCCATTGCAGCATTTAATGAGCTTAAACAACTGTCACCTTACTTTTGCAAGGAAGGTAGTGTTTTAGAGTCAATTCACTCAGCAGATCTGCAAGTCCTGGTTACAGGATTATTAAATGTGTTTTTTTTGCTGGGAGATGCAAGCTGAGTCTTTGCATTCACTGACAAAAGAGTTAAGTTTGTATCATAAATTACTTTGCAACGAATAATATATGGTATGTGGGGAAAAGATCATTTTCATGTGTAATGTGTGATATTGTTTCTATTAATTAAGATATGATTGACTGATTCCACATTTCACTCCAAACGTCAGACCTTTGCTTCAGCTGGCCCCTTTACAGAAAGCCTGTTGTCCAAGTATTTGCAGTGGTGGTTTTAATGATTGTTGTTCCTGATATGCTTGATAGCCCTCTTTAATCACATTTGACTTGCTTGAAAGGTTACAGTGGTTCAATCTTTTCATATATATATATATATATATATATCCCAGTGTAGCACATCATACCATGTCATTAGATAAACCTTATTGTTAACCTTCAATTTATCCCATTAAATTTCACACTTATTTCCATGTTAGATTATCTATATGTGATCAACAGTAATCCAATGTCATAGTGTCTTAATAAAAACTAATAAAGGTATTCCTTTTTTTAGTTTACGTATGGTTTTATATAGGTCTAACACCATACTGCTGATATGTCACATGACATGCAAATGGGATATATATATATCTATCTTTGCATCTGAGTGGTCCTGGGTCCATTCCCCAGTTGAGGCAGAAATTTTTTTCAGGTTGCAGTGGCTCTCGAGTTTACCCAGCCCCTTAAATGGGTACCAGTTCAGTCCAGAAAGCTAAAGTGGTGAG
Organism: Ariolimax columbianus; assembly: GCA_036924085.1. Lineage (NCBI taxonomy): Eukaryota > Metazoa > Mollusca > Gastropoda > Stylommatophora > Arionidae > Ariolimax > Ariolimax columbianus. Next base: position 91,648,496 of record JAVGWX010000004.1, on the reverse strand, counting down.
GGAGAGGAGATGGCTACTGCCCTCATATAGCTGAGCCTTTGAAATATAAGATCGCTAAACACCTCACACCCCTACGGCAGTAATGCTATGGATTACTTTACTTTTACTGCAAGTACATTTTCCCACTGCATTGTGACTTTCTTCAGATCATCATCACGTGACATGCATGCACAGGGGCATTGTTGATCAAGTAACTTATAAGGTGTACTTGAGAAGGTGAAATACCCCCTCTTGACTGTAGTAAAAAATGAGACTTCTCAGTAAGCTCACTACCTCATTAGCCAAACTGCCATGAAACAATAAATGAGGTGGGATTTTAATCAGTATGTTTCACCTGAACCTGACTAACTTAGTCTGATCAGTATGTTGTGTCTGACTGGATGTTAAAACTCCTCTCCCCAACTTCTGCTGCAACCATCTGTTCTCTGATCATTTCAGATGTTCATTTTTTATTCCAGCCATCTTGCTATGCCATCCTAGATCTTTCTTATCTATCTTCGTTGACTTCTCTCACTGTGATAAAATTTACAAATTCTATCTGTCTGCCATTAAGCATCATGTGAGGGCTCAAGTTATTTTGTTTAGGCTAAGAGTGTAGCATCAGTGCTGTTAGCTTGTGTTGTTGTAGATTGTCTGTTATTTCCATTTATCCATCTGGACTTTCTCATACTTTTCAGTAAAATCTTCTTGTAATATAAGCATGCAGTGGTAATTGGTTAGGTTGCATTTTCATGAGATGACCAAACCATCTTATTTTCTGTCTTCACAAGTATTCAACACGTGGTAGTTCTCACCATAATTCGGATGTCATTTCTCTGATTATATCCTCAAAAAATATCAGATCATTTTGTTATTTGAATTAGAAGTGATTCTACATTTCTGAAGTCTTGTAAAATATTCTCATTTTATTTCTTAGCTGTCTATGGTATGCAGGAACCAAATTTCTGTTTACTAATTTGTATGTTTGCTTATTGATTGTTGGTGATCCACATCCATAAAACAATATATAGTTCATCATAAAACCATCAAAATGGACCAAAATTTAACATATTCCATTTGTTTAGAGTTTGTGATATATATTTTTAGATGAATAATATATTACGTTGTGAAATATATCGTTTTTAACATGACTTATAGGTCATTAATTTCACTGTGATGTTACAATTTTGTAAAAAGAAAAGTTTATATATGTGTAATATTATATATGTATATTTATCTTAAGTAAAAGGCTATCCAACTTCTAACATTGATCACCCAGCTTTTTGCACAGATCAAAAGCCTGCTGAATATGGAGCAAACTTACTGGGCCTCTAAAACAACTCTAAAAACATTAACTCAAATACAAAACAGAAATAAATGTGAAAATAACTCATTTTTCTGATGAACAGTAAAAACCCTGTGTATATTATTATTCCTATTATAATTATTTTTGTTTTTCCTCTTATTTGTTCATGTTGATTGTTAAGGCAATGTCTTCTGTGTGTGTTTTTGTGTGTGTGTGGGTACTTTACAGCCCAGTGCATCTGAATTCAGCACCCATTTTTTCAGTGGGTTTACTTCTACTTCCCATAGGGGCACAAACTTGCTGAGTCTAAATTATGCATATTTGGGTTGTGAAGCTTGGGTCACTAGCTACTTTGCTACATAGCCCCCTAAACTGTAAATATCTTCTTCTTTGTCATTCATTTTCAAACTCCTGCTACCAAGCCCTGAAAAGGGATTTTGCAAGTAGTAGGATGTTGTCCTGAGAACAGAATACATTGTCGTAGTTAACAGTTTGACTGCAATATTTGCACCTCTTGGTCCAACACATCCGACGTCAGCAGGTATTTTTGGATATCAAGTTAGCTTTCCGTCTTTGATTCCTTCTCCTTAGCCAGTCTGCTCTTTTGCAGACTGTTATCCAGAATCCAGGAGGTGTAGAAAGGTTGTGGAAGCTCTGGGTCACTGACCTTGATGCTAGTGTCAGCTTTGGGTTGCTGGCCGCTCAGTATCTTGATCCCAACTGTGTACATATGAATATCTTTTGCTATATAAACATGAGATTACTATACTTAATACAGTAACTACCATTATCTACTCCAGATGCACAGAGGTTTATCTGTTCTACCAAAAAACAGCTCAAGGGGGAAGCTGCTGTAAGTGGATCATAGTGTTTAATCTGTATGTGGTTATGTGAGGCATCCGGGCGAGAAGGGCAAATTTGCAACTTTTATATTTAGTCGGTGTTTGTAGTTTGAAATGAAATACTGTAACAATTGCTGTACAAAGCAAGTTGTACTGAATTTTTTACCCTTGCACAACATAAGCACATAAAAACTAAATTGCACAATAGCACTACTATTCTGCTTTCTAAAAACTGACCTTGTAGTTAGTAGTGAGGGAAGCGGTTGTAAAAAGACAGAAAATTCAAATGACTGGTAAACTAACCTCACTATTATAAATTGCTTTGATATAGAAGACTTTTTCATCTTCTTCTTGTTTGCTAATTGATTTTTACACTATCAGACAAGTTTAATTTTGAGTCATTTGACCAGTGAGTCTTTCTCTCTACAGAGGGCAGTCCTGTAAAACATGCTCTGCAGTTTGTTTGCTCAGTCTACATATGCACAGTCGGGAATTAGAAAGACAAAACCTGTACATGAGTTTATTTAATCTGTTGTGCTCTATCCTGTGATGGCAAAAATTGGTGATCTGTTCCTGCCAGTCAAATGTGTGGTAGTCATCATGTAATTGGTTTGGATCTCCTCTAACAGCCTGGGTAGCTTTTTTTTCTATAAGTATGTGATTTTATGCTCTCCCGTTCACATTTTCCTTCTCTTTTTGCAAATCTGTCTGCTTTCATATTCAGGTACACCACAATGGCATGGTAACCACTGAGGTATGGTTTGTTTACTGGTAGCTACTGTTCTTAGTTCATTTCTCAGATATGAGATCTTGCCACCATTGAGCAGAGTTTGATTTTCAAGCTGAAAACAGGCCTTGTCCCTCTAAACAAAAATCTGAATAGAATAGAGCCACTACGTGAATTCAAACTGCAGATTCTACCACGACCCAGAGAAGTCAGTCGAACACCTCCTGACTTTGTGCTCAGGGCTGGTCGATAGGCAAAACCTGCTGCTCCCACCACACCTCACCATACATAACACACCCTACACACCACTTCAACAATCGAGGAGAACATGTGCTTTTGTCTGGAAGACATTGGGCTGTCAAAGAGCTGCTGGCTCACAGCTAAAGGGATTATATCATCATCATCATCACCACCACCTTTGGAGGCTTGCAGTACAGATAATGCTTCAATGAAGATGACTGCCTGATGACAGTTGAAGTTGCTGCTGTGTATCATATTAGCAGCTTGTTCTAGAGCTTGAGACACAGCTATATAGTTGAAACAGAATTCATTAGAGGGGCTCAGCCATTGCTGGTTCAAATGTGGCTCATAGACACTGTTCTTTCTTTCAAAGTTGTAAGATAATAGCCTTTTTAATTTCATAAAATGTCATTTTTGAAGACATTAAATTAATTCTCAATTTCAGAATTGAATTTTTATACACCAAATATTTTACACAGCAATATTTTTTGGAGTCAGTGAATTGTGCAGCACAAAGTAAGTGGGAGTGATAAGTGAATCTTGCAATTGAGTATTATTATAAATGTTATACTGTTGCTATACAAGACCAGTAAAAAAAATCATGTAAACTTGAAAGTTTTTTAAAACTTGTACACCATAAACAGATAATGTATATACAGAAAATCTAGAAAAATTTATATTACCCACAATAGCTCAGTTGAGAGTAGAAAATGTATAAGTTGTTAGGTTGATGGTTAAAATCTGATGAACTGTAATTTTTTTCTATGCCAAAGTTGTATAACCCTTTTTTCAATTTTTTAAATTTGATTGTGACTGACGTCCCAAAACCTCCATCAATATTGTTGAGTTATTGCTTGTAATACATAATACAATTGTCTCATATACATGAGCCTTTACAGTTTTGCTCCAATAAAGCAGTGGTGTGCAAATTGGTTGTGACCTTAATTTGAGTCTCAAGGACGTGTTAAGTGGTTATTACAATTTGGTTAAATATAAAACTGTTTTATCTCTTAAAGGCCATAATTTTGTAACTAGTATTTCCAGAATTTTTTTTGTCTATAAAATCAGTCTTTTCATAAAACTTGAATTTTCTTAATTATTTCACAAGGAAGAGAAACATGTTATATATCAAATTAAGGGAAAATGAATATGAACTATTTTTCACAAACAAAAATTCCACCAAAACATGAATAACTACTGGAACATAATGCAGATTGGTCTATGGTACTTCAGAATAGTAGTAATCCACATAGGAATAATATATACACAAGAAAATATTTTTTTTGTAGCATTCAAATGGAATTGATGTGTCACTGAGTTGCAGGTCTCTATTCACTCCACATGGTGGACCACATTTTTACAGCAATCTGAATGAATTCTGTGTCTCAGTCAGTCAGCAGTAGTGATGAAATTTGGTATTGAAACCCATTCGCTATTATGTTTTCTAGAATTTGCATTAGAAATATTGCATCTTTGTTTTTCTGTTGATGGTGAAGTCAGACGTTTTTGCCTTTTAGCAGCACTAGGTTCTGTTTGTGACAATGCCCCCTCATCATCAGCATCAAATTCAGTAGGCTGTGTAGGTTGAATAATATTCTATTCTATGTCTAACTCCGATTCAACATCAGAAAAATATTAATCTCATCACTAAATTCATTTAGAGTATACCTCCCTAGCCTTTTCTACAGATAAAAACAACCTACTTTTAGACAATCTTGAAGTGCTAGATTTGTTACACATTTTTGTGATAAACTGACTTGAAAGATGACAAATATTTTCCAACTTTGATTTTCCTCACAATGCACGTCGCTGCTTTTACAATTGAAACGCAAATATAAGAGTTACTTCCCTTACTTGGTAATGTCATTTAAAATTTAGAAACACTGAAAAAACAAAACAAATTTCATTCAATGTGTTGTTGACGATATGAGCATATTTCTGGCATCAAGCGGACGCCAGGTAGAACGCTGACAGCGTTCTTATGGTCTTTAAGAGTTCAAATGAAAAACTATTTATATTTTCTATAGTTATATGAAACTCTATGCCGAGAAATGCAATTGAAGGTAACATGCTTGACAGGATACAGTGATATGATTCTTTGTAGCCTAAGTAATGCATGGGCGAAGTATTGTGTATATATGTAGCTGTATTCATTGTTTGTGCTGTTTTTACTTGCATATATAGTAGTTGTACTTCCAAAGGCATAATGTTTAGAAAACACATATGTCATAGACAGCCATAGCTTATGTCTAGTATTAATAGTACTGCTTGTCTGATCAATAAGGATTCAAGCATCCATTAACCTTTTTTGATGTGCTCATATTTACATTTGTTCATGTACATATCATGTTTTATAATCCTTATATTGCTTACAAATCTTGCTACACAAATGATTCCATTAATTTTGAAATATTATTTTGATTGTTTGCTTGCTTATTCCTTTGAGTTCCCCTTAGAACATAAGACTACAAAGATTACTCTCCATTGATTCATCTTCTCCAATTCCTTTACTCCCAATTCCTCTACACTGATTGATTCTTGTTCTCCAATTTCTCTTCACTGATTCCTTGCCTATGATTCCTATTGATTCCTCTCGATTCTTCTCCACTGATTCCTATTTTAAACCATCTTTTTTAACTCCACTTCTGACTTTCTCTACCGCTGTTATTCACTAGGTATCTTTTAATTCTCCATTCTTCCCTTCTCCAATTGTCTCCCATCTAGTGCACTGTTGGTTAGATAAGGTGTCTCTTGAATATCCCATTATTTCTCCTTAATTTTCAGCTGCATTTGTTCTTTGCCATGTCATTCTTCTTCTTCTTCGTTCATTCTCAATCTCCCACTACCAAACCCTGAACAGGGCATTGCAAGTAGAAGGATGTAGTCCCCAGAATGCAATACGTTGTGTCGCTAGTTTACAGCTTGATTGCGATATTTGCACCTTTTGGTCCAACACATCCTATTCGGCCGTGCCATGTCATTATTTGTTACTGCATGGTTTTGTGATACAACAGGGGTCATTCTTTAATCTTTTTGTGCTTTATTCACCCTTTCACCATATGTCGGAATACCATTTCCTCCTTTTCCAATATTACCTGACTCATAAGGAGCATTCCAAATAAGATGCATATAATATTTAAAATCTTTAATTTTTTTAAATATCTTATTACATATACATTTACTTGGATTACTTTTATAAAGTTTTACAAATTTAATAGCAATAGAAAATAATGATGGATTATAAAATATTTAATAATTGTCCATCACAAGTGATAACCACTCTCTTTGTTCAGTCGTGTGTAAGTCGTATCTCTTGCTGTGTCCGCTGAAATGGGCGACTTGCGCGGTTATTTGGATTAAAGTGAGGAATAAACTGCATCTTTTGTCAACCTCACTCACAGAGCCTAAGCTACCTTTTGCCAGTCGCAAGACATTCATCGAGACGATTGGAGATAGCATAGGATGCAGATTTTGTCTCAGGGTTACCACAGAAGCCTTTCCGTAAACATGTAACCCGCAGGGTAGAATGGTGGGATGGCATCTAACGCAGTTTGTCGTGCCTTTTCGATAACCACAAGAGGTCGTATGGACAACACTCACAGAACTAACCCGTGAAATACGTCACAGGTATAAGCGTAGTGCCATTCAGCCGGCGTCCAGACCAGGATAAACGGATGGAAGAAATCACAAAAAAAAGAACGAAATAACAAGTCCAGACGGAAAACAGCACCACGTTTCCGTGAACACAAGTGTAAGTCATCGACTAGTGTGAATTCTAGGCAAATCCGTGGTCTGGCGGCATCCATAATGATCCAAAACAATAGAGAAATGTCAGTTAAGGCGCCATCTTTGCCACATTTATCAAATAAAAATTTGAATAAAAGCAGTTACAAAAATATTTATAATTAATTAACAGGCTAAACTGAAGGATAATCCCCCCTTGAAACACTACAATTCCCATCTAGTTGAGGAAGTACCACCTTGTATTGCAGGACTGATTTGGCTTGGCTTGGCTTCGTTCGTTCTCAATCTCCCGCAACCAAACCCTAAAAGGGCTTAAGTAGCAGAATGTAGTCCAGAGAACGGAATGCGTTGTGTCGTAGTTTACAGCTTGACTGCGATATTTGCACCTTTCGGTCCAACACATCCAACTTCAGCAAGCAGTTTTTGAGTACCTGTTAGCATTTGCTCTTCGATCTCTTCTCTTTAGCCAGTCTGCCCTGCTGAAGACTGTTATCCAGGATCACCGCGTGGAGGTGTAGAAGGGTCTTGGCAGCTCCGTTTTGCTGGCCCTAACGCTAGCAGTCAGCTATGGGTCGCTGACCACTGCAGCTCATGCACTGCTCAGCATCTTGATCCCGCAGGACTGATTTGGTGGCCTATGAATTAAGGACAAACATGATTTTATCTAATTTTTTTACTTATTCTATGTGTCCACAATTTTTGAAATATAAATGTAAATACATTTTGATTCCTTCCTTTTAGCTCCTCTTAAAACATGGATCATAAATTTATCTTTCCACATATTCTTCTGAAAACATGGGCTGCAAAATACTCGGCCCACCTATTCATCTTGGAACATGTGCTGCAATGGTCACTGTCCACCTGCACAAATTTTGGGCCATGTTCTTGAGTTCCTTTCATGAGACTCCACCAATCCTGGATACTGTTCTGTTCTAGGTGTTCTTAGATCATCTCACTTTCCTGTTCCACTGTTCTATTCTAGGTGTCCTAATACCGTCTTTGACTTTCCTCTTCCACTGTTCTGTTCTATGTGTTCTTCGACTGTCCCACTTTCCTCTTCCACTGTTCTGTTCTAAGTGTTCTTTGACGTCTCACTTTCCTCTTCCACTGTTCTGTTCTAAGTGTTCTTCGACTATCCGACTTTCCTCTTCCACTGTTCTGTTCTAAGTGTTCTTCGACTGTCCGACTTTCCTCTTCCACTGTTCTGTTCTAAGTGTTCTTCGACTGTCCAACTTTCCTCTTCCACTGTTCTGTTCTAAGTGTTCTTCGATTGTCCAACTTTCCTCTTCTACTGTTCCTGTTATAAGTGTTCTTTGACGTCTCACTTTCCTCTTCCACTGTTTTGTTCTAAGTGTTCTTTGGTGTCTCACTTTCCTCTTCCACTGTTCTGTTCTAAGTGTTCTTCGACTGTGCAACTTTCCTCTTCCACTGTTCTGTTCTAAGTGTCCTATAACAATCCCACTTTCCTCTTCCCTTTTCGTTTTCCACTGTTCTGTTCTAAGTGTTCTCGTTGTCTCACTTTTTTTCCACTTTTATGTTCTATGTGTTCTTTGTTTCACTTTCTTCTTCTACTGTTCTGTCTTATGTGTTCTTTTACTCACTTTCCTCTTCCTCTGTTCTAATTGTTTTTTGACTGTCTCTTTTTATTCTAATTGTTCTGTTCTAAGTGTTCTTTGACCTCACTTTTCTCTTCTAATAATGACTGAAATGCAAACAAGATTAAGAAACAGTTTCATTTGAGAACAGTAACAGATATTTTAAATGATCGTTCAATCTGAATAGACCTTTGTCAATGACTGGATAAATGAAAACTATCTATAATCTGTCTCTAATCTTGGTATGTAATACGGCATAACAAATATTCGATGCCAGGTAGCCAAATGTTGTTTAAACATATTTTGGTCTTTAATCTTGGAAAACCATATTGAACTACAAGCTTTTACTCTGAGTTATCTCTCCATCTTATTAGTGGACATCTGACTGGGCGCTTGTAGTTGAAGAGCCATTAGGACATCACGTTTCATGTCCATCTATTGTTTGGGATAGGCACTACATGGCTTGGCTCATTTGCATTTTCTTAACAATACAGTATCAGCAACAACAAGTGGCCTGAAGTTTGAGCTGTGCTTGATTAGCTGCGCTCGCAATTAGCTCTGGTGTTTGTTTTTGAACGGATTAATATTTGCACTGATTGTTGCCCTGCAGAGCTGCTTTACTGTGAGAGTTGTCTTTATTCATCTGAGTAGTGTATTTTGCAAGTTACAATACATTTTGTTCGAGGTCTTTGCATCATCTAGTAAAAATATATGGCCATTTTTGGTCGAATATAGCTCAGCTCTCAGATGCGGAAATTGATGTCTATAAGACAACACTCGTTCAGCTTGGCTGCTCCCCAGTGTCAGGCCAAGAAAATAAGCAATACACAAGGACTCTTCTTCACATCTTGATGTCAATTTTTACTTAGCAGAATGAGAACTTCTCAAATACTCCCTCCTTGCGGCCCCCATCACAAGGCCTGCGGAGTATCTGGCTATTTTCAGGAGCCCACACTAGGGATTGCTGTAGACGCGGTCTGGCAGATGGCTTTTTTTGAATGGTCATGGTGGCATCCGACTGATGCAATGGACCTCAGATGCCTAGGCAAACTTTATTATTATTATCAACAACATCATTGAAGATTATTCAACATGTGATCTCGGCATCTGCTTTTTGTAAGTTCCAAAACTTGCAGCCATGCCTGGGCTGGAATAACCTTGCTGTTGAAGATGTGAGCTCATGCCTTGTTGTTTATCATCTGCTGAAGTATGGATTTGATACAATTGTAGCTGAACAATGCTGCTGTTATGCATGAAATTTCACTATATAATTTTGGGAGTTTGTAATTTCTTGACCCAGGTAAATGTTTTTGGCGTAATGAAAACAATACAGAGAAAACCACAGTCTAAACACAGTGGACAAAGTTATATGACTATCTATATAAAATACTAGCAGTGAAAAGATAACCTAAATATTTTTTTCAATAACAGAATATGCAATATTAAGGTTACTTTTTTTTAACTCTTGTATATTGCAAATCATTGCAGACACAAATTATCATATTTCTTTCAGGATTTATGTTTCATACTGATATTAATTTAACTGAGTTCACTGTTTTTTGTCTGCGTTCTTGTTTGTCCATTCTGTTTTTTAAAATTTGTCTATTTAGGTTGAAACATTGCTTAATGTCTGTTAATTTAATTTTCTCATGTAAAAATGATTTTTATCAACGAATGTATTTCACCTATTATTGATATTAAGTGTCACTTGAGTTACTCGAATACTGTTTCTTTAAATTGTCATATATTTTTGTTTTTGCACAGTTTACATTCTCTCACAACTACTAGACCTCAATATATATGTTGTGTTGTATTGTATACTAAGAATACATGACATTTTGTGTATCTATTATGTATTATTCTTGTCTGAAATGAGAAGATCATTAAAGTGAGCATATTTGAAGTTTATTTTTTTAAGTTTTGGTTGTGAGATTAATGTTGTTCAGCTCTTCTGAATCTTATGTCCAGTGATACAATCACGAATACTTAATAATGCATGCTTTTATAGTGAATTTAACTACAGATAGCAGCTGCTAAACAGTGGAGACAGGCTACAAAAGCCTATGGAACAAACCTTCTTGTGAAACAAACATTTTCTGCCCAAAATCCTTTTAGATCTACATCTTGTTTGTCAGTCACCTTGACTAACCCAATTTATTCCAAACAATACAGCAGCTTTACTGAAAGCTACTTTCTGATTGGTCTGATTGGTTACCAGATAATAATAGATGTAGGTAAAGATTTTCCTTCAGTAGACAAATAATATTTGCTCAGATTTTGTTAGCTATATTTTGTTCCATATTCTTCCCTAAGCATGATTATCTCCTCCCTTCCTAACTTGAACTGCCAATCAGACTGTGCCACATGGTCAAAATTCCTGATCTAGTATCCTTAGTATGCAGACATTTATGAAAGAAAGGACATATTTCCTTCCTACTTTTAGCATTGTCCCTAGTTACTCAAGACATACGATGATACTCTCATCATTCCAGGACTAGCCAGCACTTCCTGGCACTTGTGGGTTTAAAATCAGAGTCCCCCCCTCTCCTAGGCAAACTGCCTGATCAGGCTAACAAGCTTCGTCTAAGAAGTCAAGACTTTACCTTCTCTTAGATTGGCTGCCAACTAAGACTAATGAGCCTAATCTGCCCACCCAGTTATATCACCGGGTACTTGGCCGCGCCCCATAGCACTCTCTGTAAGAAACAGGAGGCCCCTCATGAAGGTGCTGCTGAAGACATAATAAAGTAGGAGAGGCTATTGGCATGGAAACGCCTACCCGGCAAGCCGAACAGTGAATCCAGCTGCGATTTTTACACCTGGAAAGGAGAGGCTATAACAGAGCTTCACTTTCTTTTAGCGAGCGGATGTCCAACCCAGACATCGCTACCCACTCCCCCCCCCCCCTGCTTCCTTCATTTACCTTCACCATATTCCACCACAATTCAATCAAAGCCTTACAGATTCTTGCAGATAATGGGTCTTCAATTAATACACACGAAGTTCTCTTATCCATTCTGACTCAGCCATGTCTTCCCTGTTCGTTTATGTTTGTCACAACCTGTCTGTGTTTTGGTGTACCTCTACATCTCTTGCATCGGGAATTCTAGAAGTGAAACTGTCTTGCAATGCTAAGAACTGATCTCCTTAATGTAAGTGATATCCAGCCTCTTCATCTCAAATACCATTGATATATGTTGTCCTTTTTCATTTTTTTAGAATGGGTATATTTCCTTTCTTTATTTTTTAAAAATAAAATAAAAAATAAGTATTTTTAAAAAATGTTAAAATCATCATGATCATTTACACATGAAAAATTAAATCATCATAAAAATTACATTCAAAATAGTGAATTGAATTCAAAGTAAAGGGAAATTTAATGATATGAAATGGATACAATGAAATTTAATTAAAATGACAAACATATATTCGAGTACACAAAAATAAATATGAAAATGAAATAAATAAACTGAATCGAGTTCTGCCAATTGATTTGAGGCCATCCACGGGGTCTTTTTTTTTGGGTCTGGTTCTGGTACTTCAGTGCTTGTCGTTTCCTCTTGTGATTTGGTCAGCGCAGCATGTGTTCGCGTTGCTTCAGGTATATGGGATTTCCATTGAAAGAGGGTGGGAAATGATGGCTTAAAGAGATCAGTAGAGAAGTCGTAGATGACTTTTGTATCAATAATTGTCGACTATATTTGCTTGTACTAAAGTGTGGCTGTTTAATCGAATTGCGAGTCTCGTTCCAATGAAGTTAACTTAATGTTATGAGATCCCTGCGTTAGTGCAGCATCCAACTTATATATCTCAACACCTCCGGTCTCAGACATAATGCGCACAACAATCATTTGCTCAAGCAGATCGGGTACATAAAATCGATAATGCTATGACTGACATATAATCGATTTGGGCAACCTATATCACAACGGTTCACTATACTGTCGTTGTTACTCTGGGTACCTCTAAAGTAACCATCAAGATTATTTTGATTAAAACTGTGAATTGATCAATCCCCTGTTAAACGAAAAGCACCGCACCCACAATGCAAACACTAATAATTCTCAATCTGCGACGAAAAATAATGCTTTCACACAAGAGCTCGATCGACTTTACAGAGACAGCTCAGTGATATGCAAGATGCGTGGCTCAGTAGTAAGACTGATGAGATTCAGACTTTTGCTGAAAGGCATGATATGAGTAATTTTTACACTGCTCTGCAGGCTGTTTACGGTCCACATAGATCAAATCTGGCCCCGTTAGCGAAGATAGCAATTCTGTAATCACGGAGAAAGATAAGCTACTGGTAAGATGGGCTGAGAACATTTAACTAATGTCCTTATAAACCATCTACTGCTAATGAGGAGACAATTGATAATCTACCGCAAATAGAAATGAATGAGAGCATGGATAATCCCCCGTCCGAGCCGGAAGATAAGGCTGCTATTGACCTTCTCTCAAACGACAAAGATCCGGGAGCTGACGCCATCCCAGCAGAGATCTATGAAGTTGACGCCATCCCAGCAGAGATCTATAAAGCTGGGGAGTAAAACAATGATTGAGAAGCTTACTCATTTGTTTGACGAAATGTGGAAGAAAAAGAGCATCCCACAGGAATTCAAAGATGCGTGCATTGTTCATATACATAAACGTAAAGTTAGTAAACAAATATGTAATTATTTACAGAGGAATATCTAAGCTGTGCGCCTGAGGAAATGTGCTAGCAAAAATACTTCTCCGCACACTAAATCTTCACATGGGACAGGGGTTACTGCCTGAGACTCAATGTAGTTTTAGAAAGCACCATCAATATGATCTTTGCTGCAAAGCAGATCCAAGAGAAATGTCAAGAACAGAATGTTTCTCTCTAAACGACGTTTGTGGACCTAACTAATGCCTTTGATACTGTAAATCGTAATGGTCTGTGGCGAGTTATGGCCACGTTTGGATGTCCGGCACCATTCGTTGCAATGGTGCGACAATTTCATGATGGCATGCATGTCCCGAGTTATTGATCAGGGCAACTACTCTGCCCTATTTACATTAAAAACCACTTTCACGTGCACTGCCTGGGGAAACTACTGAGGATTAGATGGCAGGACAAGGTGCCAAATACAGAAATGTCAGCACGATTGGGCATGTCCAGTATACACACCATGATATGTGCAGCATGGTTGAGATGGGCTGGTCATGTGGTAGGCATGTCGGATCAACGTCTACCAAAAGAGCTGCTTTATGGTGAACTGCAAAATGGCAAGAGAGCAAGTGGTGGTAAGAGGAAACGGTACAAGAACACGTTAAAGAAATCACTGATCCAGTGCGGTATTAACCATGATGACTGGGAAAGAATCGCCCCCAATCGCACAGACTAGCGCAGCACTATTGCTGAGGGTGTTCAGACATGATAAATCAAGAATACATGAGGCTATACAGAGACGATGGCTTCGCAAGTTTGCTCACATCAACTCTTCTTCAACCCCGGTAGTAGGGAGTGTCATATGTTCATGTACTAAACACGACAGACAATTCCGGGCTCCGATTGGCTTATTTAGCTATCTTCGAATTCATGCGAACAGTGCATATTGACAAAGTGGTTCTCGTCGATTACGATGGTCGAACAACATTGCGCTGTAAGTAGGCCAACTAGAGCTTCTCTACTACTATCGTGAGCGGCCGGGTCGTTGCTGTGCGGAGCGGTGAGTACAATCTAACAATCTTCAGTATAAGAACGAAGATCGAGGCAGTGACCGGCACTGATGTGTCTATCTGAGACCTCTTTAATGAATGCTGTAATCATATCTGACTCCCAATCCTTGCTTTGAAATACGCAGAATGACTGGATATGGTATGAGTGTATACTGGACATCGAAACCTCGTATCTCCTGGGTCGTGTGTGAATGGATTGTCCAAGTCATGTAGCGGTTTACGGGAGCTGACATCCTGGCCTCGGGGACACCCGCAGTCACAATGGATAATGATGACATTTTGAAATTGAGCAGCGACCGCCTCTTTGATGAAGACACTGCACTTGATGAACGGTGTAGAAATAAATACATTAAAGCTGTAGTGATAAACAAGATCAAAAGTCGATTATATATATATATATATATATATATATATATATATATATATATATATATATATATATATATCATGTAACATGTCCTTTATAGAACGTCGCTCCTATCATAGTCTGTCTGAAAGAAACTCTTTCCCTTGCCAAAACTCCAGCTCCGCCATAGTTATACCCAGGCATTCCTGGATGTATTGGTACTATCGTCTTCTTGGTCTACCCCTTCCTCTTTTGCCTGGCACCATACCTTCCATCACTGTTCTCTCAAGACCGCTGTGTTTCTTAATGTGACCAAAGTATTTACATTATCTGGCCTAAATGGAATTGATAAACCAGTTCTTCCCTATGCTCAACTCTTGCCGAATGTCTACATTTGTCTTTTTCTCTGTCCATGGTATTCTGAGGATCTTTCTGTAACATTTTGACCCGAAGGATTCGATTCTATAATAATTTCGCCCATCGTCGTCGATGAGGACCACCAACATTATCAAATGTCATAATGCAACCTTGAGTATGTGTTAGCGCTCGTGATTGATCAAGCCAATTCGAGCCTGGAAAAGTCTATGGCACGACTGGCAAACGTAATCAGCAGTTGTCTCTTAATTTTCTCTGCTCTGGACTTCCTGATTAAACTTCTATCCTGAGCTGCCTGGATACGGAGACCCTCGCTGAGTTCAATGCCGCCTGTGACCGTGCTCTTCCATATTGAGCGATTGTGCGCCAGGTTTTCCCAGGTGTTATTGTCTATTTCTTCTTCTTCTTCTTCGTACGCAGTCAGACAGTAACCATTATTTTTTCGAAAAAAGCGGCGGTCATCCTGAGGCTGTCGCCACTGCCATAGAGCTTGTCTTGCAGTTCCACTGGTGATGGCCACATCTGCTCTCTCTGGTCCTCGTATGTCGGGCAGTTCTGCAGCAGATGTTCAGCGGTCATTTTACCGGTACCGCACGGGCATTCGTCGGTATTACCTATCTTCAATTTGTTGAATAGGTGGTACCTCAATCTATTGTGGCCAGTGCGAAGTCTGAAGACAACGACCTGCTCTCTTCTGTTCAACTGGTAATAGGCATCGTTTTTGGGGTAACCAGTATGTTCGGTTTCCCATTTGGTCATGTATCTGGCTTTGATAAGCCGTTTTGACTCTTCGTACGTCATACTAGTATCTGTTTGTGGTAGTCTTGCACCTTCTTTTGCCAGTCTGTCTGCCTCCTCGTTGCCTTGGATGTTGCAGTGTGATGGGACCCACTGTACCACTACCCTTTTTGGTGCGGACTGCTGGCACAGTTTGCAGAGTGCTGCTCTTAAGTCATTAAGCTCAGTGTTTTTCTGGCTTTTTAGCGCTGTGACTACGGCGAGAGCATCTGTAAGCAGGACTATATGGCTTTCATTTGCTTTATGTGTCACCATTTCTTCCACTGCCGCCCTCAGTGCCTCTGCTCTGAAATTGCTTGTGTACTTACCAGTAGCGAATGACAGTGTTATTTTTCTGCCATTTGGTAGGTTCAGGAGTGCTCCTGCCCCTCCGTTCTGTGTAGTGTTTGTTACAGAACTGTCGGTGTATGCATGGGTCCAGTCCATGCTTGGGTAGTTTTTCAATATAAAGCTTAGTATTGTCTATTTGATAGCACTTAAGGAACTCTTTCAGATTGTACTTGAAACGCTTTTTAGGACGTCCTTGTGATCGATCTCCTACACTCAGTTCGCTATACAGGAGCCTTTTTGGAAGCCTTTCGTTTGACAATCGGACAAGTTGGCCAGGCCATCTCATTTGGGATTTTTGCAGAAGTGCATGAATACTTTGCATGTTGGCTCTGGACAGCACTTCAGAATCTTTGATAATGTCCTGCCAGCGTATATGCAGTATGCGTCTCAGAAAATGTATGTGTTTTTATTTCTGTTTCTAAGAATCGACGTCACTGCACTATGGGCATACCCATAGGTGCTCAGCCTCTCTCATCAAATGGCGTGAGGTATGGATGCTGATGGTCCCTGTAGCTCGCTGGTTGTACACTCTCCTGCTCCTTCCTCTTATGCGCCCCTCTCCGCTCGAACCTCGTTTAATGTCGAAACTTTGCATTCTGTGGATTGCTGCTTCAACTATCGTGGTGTCCTCATCCAGCAGGCGGTCATTGATTTCAAAATATCACTTCTATCCATCACTAATGTGCCCATGATGAAAGCCTGTGAAGCCATGATTTCAGCTCTTTCATTGCCCTGAACCCGGCATGAACAGGACAGTAAATCAATGTCAACCCCTGGAGGTTTGAGGCCTCAACAGCTGCTATACACTAGTACCTAAGCCATCACTTCTGTACTTTCTGAAGTACGGCTTGCGCGTCTGTCACGATGACTGTCCTTGTTATAGAAGTCTCAGATATCCATTTCAGTGCTGAGGTCACTGCTTCCGTCTCCATTCTCATACTGGAGGTTGTTGACATGTATGCCCTACTGCGCTCAGCAGCAACCTCTTCTCTCACTCTAGCCTAGAAACCCCAGCCTGATGTCCCACTGCGCATGTCTGATCCGTCGGTGTATATGACAGCGTCACTCTCCTACGTGTTCTCGGTTATCAGCTGATTTACCTCGTGCTCTGCTCTGTTGTTTCTCCGTTCTCTGCATTCCTTGCCTAAGGTTATGATGGCTCTCTGGTACTCTATCAGTCTATCACCAGTGTGGACCCATTCTTCCCCTTTGGCTATCGTCTCAGCTGGAGTGACGTGTCCGATTGTTGTCTCAGCCTGTGCCATCCATGACGACCCTCTCTTGATTCTTGATCCCTTGATGTATGAGATACTACTGCGCAGAGGTGCCGCATGTCTATGGCGACACGCATATATGCTTTGACTTGTGCCAGTTTATGTCTGGATGTCACCGAAAACAATCCCAATATGTACCGCATCAACATAATTGGGGTATCTTTAGTGCAGCTCAGAACCAGTCGCAACCTTCATTCTGGATGCGTTCCAACTAAAGTTTATGTAAAAATGATTTAACCTCCTGGCGTCACCAGCGTCGACAGTCCAGCTCGCACACGCGTAGAGCAGGGTGTGGACAATGGTGGCACGGTAGACCTTCAGCTTAGTCATTATGCTGATTCCTCGACGTTCCCGTACTGTTGAACACATTCGGCCAAAAGCTATTATATTTCTATTAGCCACCTCATCGGCAATAGTCACTGATCTCGACTGTGCATGGTGCCGGTTGAAACATGACCTCAATTTTCTTTGTGCTAATTGTTAAGTTGTCACAAACAGCAGAGAACCCGTCCATACCCTCCTGCATTTCAGAGCACAGCCATCCGCAAACAAGAGTTCGCTAATCGTGTCGCGTTTCACTTTAGTCTTCGCCTTCAGTATGCGTAGATTTAATAGACCACCATCCATGCGGTATTTTATTTGTATGATATACTTGGTATTCTTGAAAGCGTCCGTCAACATACCTGAATGCATCATACTGAACAGTGTCGGAGCACGTACATATATCCCTGGTTCACACCGTTGTTGACCTTGAATGGTTGAGAGGTATCGCCACTGTCAAGTACATGTGCGCGCATACCCTCGTGGAGTTGTTTCACCACAGTTTCAAATTTGCTAGGACAGCCGAATTTAGACATGATATGCTATAGCTCACCTCCGCTGACTGTATCAAATGCCTTTGTGATGTCAATGAACGTAATATAGAACTCGTGGATATGTTCTCGACATTTCTCCTGCACCTGACGCGCTGCAGATATCATGTCCACAGTTCCTCGACCAACTCTAAATCCACACTGACTTTCCTGGAGGTGATGTCCTAGCTTAAAATGTTTGTTCAGGCGGTTGGGTAGCACGCGCGCGAGGATCTTTCCGGCAATAAATAGCAGTGAAATTCCGTGGTGATTGTCATACTCCTGGCGATTGTCTTTTCTCTTGTAGATATGCACCATCGACGCATCCTTCATTTCCTGTGGGACTACTCCTTCAGCCCACATGGAACAGAAAAGTTCAGTGAGCCTTTTGGTGAGACATGTTCCTGCTGCTGTATACACTTCTGCTGGTATTACGTCAGCTCCAGGGGCTTTACATAAGAAAGAGATTTGATGGCTGTGTATACTTCATCCTCAATTATGATATCATCCATGTCCGTGTTCATTTCTACTCGAGGCATGCGTTGGATGACATCTTTATTTATGGATGATGCACTGTTAAGAAAGTTGCAGACATGTTCTGCCCACCTGTCGATATATAGACACCTATTAATATATTCGAAATGTTGTTATAGCTGGGGGTGGGGTTGAGGATGAACTCAACACCAACTAAATGCTCCCATGACGTGCGTCTCATATAGCCTCTGACACCATAGTTCATTTCATGGCCTTCGCGAGGCAGAACTGTTTTGACTAACAGGACTGTCGCCTTGAAACCAGTAGTTTCGGGCAGATGGGGCTCGAAAGCCTAGAAAGGAAACCTCGGCTGAGTGTTGTGGTAGGGCAGACTAAGCCCTTAGCCTTGGTTGGCGGCTGGTCTAGAAGTGAAGCCCTGACAGGCGAACAGAAAGAGCATTGCTCTGCTGAGCAGGCAGCTTCTGCACCTTGCCTTGTTCCAAACTGTATTGGTATCACCTTTCCTTTGGTGCAAACAAGGCAGACCGAGAAAGGAACCTAACTGCATGGGCAACACATGGTCTCTATATTTCTGCCCGTCTTTGTGCTTAAAAACACATTTAATATCGTCTGACAAGACGAAAAGAGCCAATTATGATGTGAGAATATATATATATATATATATATATATATATATATATATATATATATATATATATATATATATATATATATATATAATATAGGCAATGGATAATACAGAGCGATCAAGGACATCATCAGAGAGCAGTATACACACCAATAAAGAGAAGAAATAGACCTAAGCGGTAACTTAACTTAACATCATTATACTAGTTTAGAAGGCTCTACAAAGTCTGTATAAAACCTGATTATTCCACAAGGATAAAAATAAAACGACACCTAATTCATGAACAAATAACAAACGAAAATTAACAACTTGCTCGTTCTTTTGTCCACGACAAAGGTAGATGTCGTTTTTGTTGTAGTCCTCGTGCGGTCACTGAGCCATAACCTATTGTTTTTTTAAATCGAATTAATGAACCGACGATATAACTTAGTTTTGAAATCATATGAATGATATTATTATTAGATAATATACTATATAGTCCAACAGAATGGAGCGCCTGATAGGAAGGACGAGAAGTGTGTAAAACCAGATGACTACGAGGGGGGGGGGGGGAAGAAGTATCTACATTCATCATCATTTGCTTAGAGGAACTGAGCCCCTATGGTTCTGCCCGGAGTGTACTGACGTTAAATCTTAGCAGAACATACCAGAACTATCTATTCACTTGTTTTGTGTCATATCCTTATTTCCAGTTACATTATTTAACAACTTTATTTATACAAGTGAAGTGCCCTTTGACCCCGACCCAACATGGCTTCTGTTATTTCCTCTGCTTTTCGCAGGGGATTTATTCGACGAGTGGAGAAATGTTTGGTCGCCAGTTACGGACGGGTCGCGGTAAATGTTTATTTTATTTACAGCTACATAGCTTATTTTATACAATATATAAGTTACTACGCTATTTTAATCATACTTTCTGAGAAAGTTTCTCTATAAATCAAAATGATTGATTAATATTAATAATAATATATTATATAATAATAATATTATTATTATATAATATTATTATTGAAAATAAAACTAAAAATTACTATAATAATAATTAATATTAATAATGTCAAGAATATCTTAAAGAAAGTATTAAAGGGGAGGCAGTGGACGTTATTCGTTATTTAGATTTTGCGAAGGCCTTTGAATCTTTGATAGAGTACCTCATCAAAGATTATTTGAAAGTTAAAATCACATGCCTCACATGGGTTAGGCAGGTCACTATTAGGTGGGGAAGTTGCCAAATGGATTGAAAATTGGTTAACGGGAAGAAGGCAGAGGGTGGGCATCATAAATAAATAAGCAATAAGGAGTACTGATGTACTCTGAGTGGTGTGAAGTGAAAAGTGGAGGGCAACAGGGCTCGTTTTTGGGACCAATTTTGTTCTTGATATATTATTATATATAAACTATTTGGACATTGATATGGGATCCATGATTGCAAAGTTTGCTGATGACACAAAACTATGCAGTAATGAGTAATGTCTCATCTAAAGCAGAAGTGGATATGTTTGAGGTCGGATTTAGATAATATTCGAGAATGGTCTCAGACCAGGTCTGTAAATTAGTCCTGTAAACTGGCAAATAGAGTTTAATGTACATAAATGTACAGTCATCTACATGGGTAGATCCAATATGGAACATAGTTACAAATTGGGAGAGAAAAATATTAGAAAGATAGATCAAGAAAGGAACCTAGGGGTTATAATAGATCATACAGGTAAGGTGAGTGAGCAAGTTCAGGTAGCAGTGAAAAAGGCAAATCATTTGCCAAATGCAATGTTAGGTATGATAAAAAGAAATATTAAACATAGGATCAAGGAAGTGATAGTCAAACTGTATAAAGCATTAGTTAGACCTAGATTGGAGTACTGTGTACAGGTGTGGAGTCCTTATCATAGAGGGGATTTAAGCATGCTGGAAAGAATACAAAAAAGAGCGACAAAGCTGATAGTGGGATTCCAGAATTACAATTATGAGGCAAGACTCAGAAAAACCGGCCTACAGTGTCTAGAAGAGAGAAGAATTCAAGGTGACTTTAATACAGGTTTGTAAGATGACCAGAGGAACGGATAAATTAGACTATAACAATTTTTCAAAATACAGCCACCCACAAGAACAAGAGGGCACAGCTACAAATTAACTAAAGAGAGGTTCAGATTAGATATTAGGAAATATTTTTTTAGTCAGAGAGTGGTGTCTGCTTGGAATGCATTGCCACGGGAGGTAGTGGAGGTAGGTACAATTAATGTATTTAAGAATAAAGTGGATGCGCATAGCTTTTAGAGCAAGGTAATGTAAATTAAACTGGTTGTATAAGACTGCAGAGTCTTCTAAATCAGTATAAAGTTAAAATTTCTACATGATGAGGTAGCCAGTCTCATGCCCAACCCTACTTAGTTGCCTCTTATGACATGCTTGGCAGGCTTACAGTGTTACTATTATTTTCTCATCTTTCTGGTCCCAGCAATATTTAGACAAGCATTGATAATATTTTTGAGTAATGTATTAAACTTGATTGTTTCTGAACTACATCCTCAAGCTAACCATAGAGTTCTTCTGTATCATACAATATGTGGGATTATATTAAGTCAGCTTGATGCCTATACTACATGTCAATGGGTCCCATGTTGTTAAAACCAAGGCCCCCACCTATGGTCCTTGTGAAAGGCTGTGCATCTACATCCAGGAGGGCTATGCCAACCTTCTCCAGTATATATAGGATTATCTACTTCAACCAGCTACCAGAGGAAAATCAACAAGAGTAAAGAACTCAGTCCAGGTAGTTTCTACAACACTTCAAAGACTCCCTTAAGACTTCACTAAAAGCCTTTGGTACAATACCTGACACTTGGGAAGCTGCTGAGCAACATCAAACTGCTTGGCGTTTATCTATTCATAAAAGTGCAACATCATGCGATGCAGCCAGAAAAGTAGCAGCGGAACAGAGGAACGAGGCTAGAAAAGTTTTTGAAATTAAATCTTTGCGTTAGGGGAACAGAAGTTTACTTTAGGTTGACTAATGGTTCACTGTTTGTAGAAGGTGAGAAGAATCAAAAACATTCCAATAGAGATCAAAAGACAAATGGTCAACAGTATATTCAGTATAACTATCTGTTATCAGTGTCAGATATGGACCTAGAACCAGGCGTAAGAATGAAATATCACAACATGTGAAATAATATACTTGCAGGGCATAACTCTGTTTAGCCAGTTGAGGATAACTCACTAGCCAAATGATTCAACACTGAACTCAAAAGTTGTACAGACCTAGAGAGGAGCTATAGGTAACAGTGAAATAGTGTATTAATAAATGTGCAAACAGACGAAGAAGAGGCTTGCAAAAAAGCTTCAAGACGCAGATTTAGAAATGAGGAAATCAGACATATAGTGGGAACAATGCCATGCATGACATAAATAGAATAAAGAATTAAATGGCTTGCTCATATGGCAAAAATATCTCCATACCTGTCTGTCGCTCAAGCACATAGCAACAGACAACAGGGCTTCAGAAGTAGAGAAAGACCAATGACATGATGGATTTATGTTATCAAAGAAACACTACAGAAGCAGGGATTAAAAATATTGTTGGCAACACAGATGACACATGAAAGAAGATTTCACCTTCCCATGACATAGATGAATGAGATGAGAAAAATAATGGAAGTGAGATTAAGACAAAAAGGAATGGTACAGCAACTGTGATTATTGTTAATAAATTAGACAACACAAATTATGTTATGTTGCCTCATGTTTTAGAGGTTGTGAGCTTTGTTCCAGAAGGTGTCACTTATTGTGAGCTCTTGTGTTGTTGACTAAATAGAACAGCGGTTATAGTCATCCCACTGGGAACTAGACTTAAGTTTAATGCAAAGACTAAGTTGTTGCTACAGTAATACAAACATCCTAACATAACTGCTGAGCTGTATCCTACTGCTGAGTTATGAGTCTAGTGTGTCAAGTATGTATTGTGTAAATAATAGTGTGTTTTGTATAAGACTATTGTTGCTATAAATAGACAGATACATCTACATACAAAGTATGAAACATTTTAAACAGTTCCTGTTTTGAACTGAGTCACTACTTCTTCTCTATTTCACTTTACGCAAGTCATAGGCCACGAGGTAGATTATTCCATACAAGTAATTCGTGTCAAAGCACTGTGTTCTCTTAGCAGGGTTAGTTTCTGTAGGTTGTGCATGGACTAACAATCTTATCATGTATAACCATTGCTATTGAAACTACTGCTGAGGGGACGTCGTAGGCTAGTGGTTAAGTGACACTGCTCACAACCAGAAGGTGCTGGGTTCTTTTTTTGTTTTGTTTTGCGTCCGCCTTATTTCTCTAATCCCCAAGGCGGTGTGCGTTGCACTGTGGTTTTTATTTTGCACCTGTTGGTCCGGTGCATCCGACTTCAGCATGCATTTTATGTAAGGGCCTGCTTCCTCCTCCATTTTCTAAGGGCTTGCTTCCCCGGGGTAATAGCCGGTGTCACTTAACCACTAGCCCACGCTATCCCCGTGCTGGGTTCGATCCCCATTACAGCACCGGCCGTTACCCCGGGGAAGCAAACCCTTAGAAAATGCAGAAGGAAGCAGGCCCTTACATAAAATGCATGCTGAAGTCGGATGCACTGGACCGACAGGCGCAAAATAAAAACCACAGTGCAACGCACAGCCTTGGGGATTAGAGAAATAAGGCGAACGCAAAAAAAAAAAAACCACTGCTCCAAATGTTCAGAGACAGACTTCCTGTAAAGGGATCAGATGTAATGTGGCTTTATAATTCACATGGAGTGGAAAGGCCAATCAGATAATTTATATTTGTCTGATGTATGAGCTTTAATCCGGTAGAAGCTGACGTGTATGTTCTAGAATTTAAAAAATCTATATGAGCTGAAAGTCTGTTTGTTTCTTATACAATGCTAAACCGTTTCACTGATCTGAACCAAATTTTACATAGTTACCTTGTAGGACAGTTAGGGCATTACTGGCTACATTTGGGCGCCTCGCCTGTATTTTATCCCCTGAAATATATACAATGACAACATAGAGAAATATGAACTGTGACTCCATGACCCAATTCAAAGTGTGGAGCGCATGCATATGACATGATTGATAGGGTGTTGGACTGGGTGGATAGTTGATGGGGGATGAAAGAGACAGACTGGGTGGATGGGGCTCAGCATGTAAACATTACCATTTTAATCAATCACATTAGAAGCTTGGATATAGGTTTCCTGCAAAAGGACAGATGCAGTTAAAATCTATACTTCATATTGGAGTGAAAATGTTAATAAATGAAACCACAGTTACATACTGTGAGCTGAATACAATACTTGTTAAGTAGGTATTCACCTGCAACGATTGCAAACAATTGAAAGAACTCCCCAGTTCAAATAGACAGAAAGACTGCACTAAGGCTGTATATTTCATAACTACACATGGATGCATACATGTGCATTGAAACACTGAATACTATATACAAATAGGAGTTATACAAAAATCCTATAAGGGTTCAGTTTTATTTACTTAGCACAAAATCATATCTTTAAACAGACTATCATTCTATGACCCGATATTTAAAGTCCAGTGTATTGTTATCTCCAATTTTGACAGACAAGAATATAAGCCACAGTTGCTAATCTGGTGGTAAATTTTTGTATACTTGATATTTGTATTATATTTGACAATTTGTGGTCACACTGAATCGGTACTGAAATTATTAAAAAATTATACTGAATTGTAAAGCCTTTATTATTATTATATAAATATTTTGAAAAACGCTAATGTATCATAGACGTAGATATGAACACCTAGATGTGATGTGTAGATTGTGATGATTAGTAAAAACCTCAAGTGTAGTTTATCACAGTATTTGTAATCTCTTTTAATTCTCAGGTGCAGTGCTATCTCTTTTATGTGTCCATCTCTACGTCTGTGATGTGTTAATTACTCTTATGTGTATTGTCCTTATACCTGATGATCTTTTGGTCATAATGTAGGTTTCGTTTTTGTTCAGACACAGTATCTAAACCATGCGTGTCCATATTTTTATACTCGTTTCAATCCACAGTACCACTGCAGCCTGGCCTTATTTTTACATAAATATCAAATTATTTGTAAATCATATGTATTTGTCACTTGTATTTTACCGGGATCCAAAAAGGGAGCAGATGGTAGTAATACTGTAACCTTCCAAGCATGCCATAAGCGATAACTAAGGATTTAGACATGGGACTGGCTGTCCCATCCTATAGAAACTATAAACCACACAAAAAAAACAAGTCCTTTGCACAACATTATTGAAGAGGCTTGACTAAGTAAATATGTATTTGTATTATACATAATGTTATAGTATTGCATGCAGTACTACCCCACTTATACGAACAGTTAGGAACTGGAATATGTATGTAAAGCAAATTTATGCGTAAAGCAAAAGGCAGCCTTTTTCTCAGCTTCCAAATGCATTTTGGCCTCAGAAAAAATGTAAATGCACTGTATGTAGCAGGGTCTGCTTAGCTGGGTTAGTTATATTAAGAGTTACAACATAGACTACACAACGACACTCTTTCAACACAGTAAACACTAAAGCTACAGTTAACCAGTAAAACAAGATATAATTTATTTACAAGAATAATTGTTACACAATATCAACAAAATAAAAGAACTACTAAGCTAAATATCATATATTAAACTAACACAGAGGATTCAAGCATCAGTTGGGGTGTTGCCTCCGAAACTAATGCACCCTGGTTCTAGGTCTCATATTTGAAATAACATAAACCCTAAACTTAGTCTAATTCAATCGTATTACAAATCAATGATTAACTATCTAAACTCGTCTCCTGCCATCATTCGGGCCGTCAACGTTCGTGATGTTATGCCATCCTCTATTGACTGCTTTAGGCTGTCGAGCGCACAAACATAGGTTAACAAATGAGCTTCCAAAGGAGACTCCAGCTATGACTTACACTCAAACCACTTACCCTTTCTCAAACGTTTGGTACATGCCCCTTTGATGCCCGTGTTACACCCGTTCTGAGAGAATGTGTTCCCTAAGGATACTTAGGGTTCACCTCCCTTTTTCCTACACTGGTATTGGTTTACCACACTCTTTTCGACATGTACTTTGGGATTTATATCCCAGGATTCACAGAACCATTTTTTTGACACATACTTTGGGATTTGTATCCCAGGGTTCACCAGACCCTTTATCGACTCAGACATTGGGTTCGCCAGACCCTTTTCTACTCGTACTTGGGATTTGTATCCCTGGGTTCACCAGACCCTTTTTGACACGCACCACAACAAATTTTCTCACTCGCAAGTGATCAGATTTCTATCTCATATTGCTTACAGGGTGTCCACCATTCGCACCTTTGAGCTAGATGCAAGGCTCTAGGTGTATGATGGGTTAACCACCCCATAAATGCTCTCTCTCTAGAATGCTGAATCTCCCATCTACATTGTCTTTGTACTCTTCTCTTAGCCATGTACACCCAAAATGACTGTTAGGTGGTCCTTTCCCTTTGGCTGGTTAGCCAATCTAATTTAGTCCCACCCATCAAGTATCTTATTGCCTGCATAATCTACAGGTCACTGTCAATCTAAATTGGACACAGTCTTCCATGCGAATCCTTGTTGTTTGCGAATACCCACAATTAGTAGGTTACTCTTTTGTGCGCACTAAAAAGGGCGTTAAGTGGCGGGTTGATGTAGCTTTCCTCACATCCAGAGCATGCTGATGAAGGTGGACCAGGGTTCTCCAAGTGGTTGTGCTATGCTTGGCTTCATCTGCGTGTCGCTCATACTACGGGGATCACGTCGAACCTCACCTTGTTAGCCAGACTGTTGTCCTTGACAACAGCCTGTTTCCAAGATGACCAACGAGGAGGTCAGGTGAGAATCTTGGCCAGTATATTTCTCCTGACCCTGGCTAACATTGTCTGATCAGTGTATTTTGCCTGACCAGACGTTAGCCTCATCGTCCCTGCAAATCCTTGTCGACACTTTTACCCGCACGCACCCTTATGTCTGGTACAAGTCCAATACTAATAATGGTCAATCTACCAACTAACCTAAATCTAGACAAGTTTTCCACCTACAGTGACATTAACCTCTTGCTTCCCTGTCGACCTAATGTTGACCCCGGCGACTGACCCTGGGCTCACCTTGTCTCACTAACTATTTTTTCAGGCAACTTTTGCCTCTCAAAGAATACAGTAGCCTGCCTCCATTTCCTCTTCCCTAAGCTCCCATGCTCCTCGAGGAACTGTTACATATATGTCATTTTAAATTATATGAGTAAAGATAAACATAAAAAAACAATCTTAACTTTAAATATTTTAAATAGTTGCTAAAGTAAAAGATGAATGTAGGAAGAGAGCATGGTCAAATGGTTTTCTTGCCTGCCTGCTGACAAGGAGGACTGCAGATTGAACCCCCAGTTAGGCATATGTTGTTTTTCTGTTGGGGGTGAAATAAACACAGCCAGCATACAATGTGGCCACAGCAGTGGTGAAACCCCTGTAATGGATCTTTAAAACCCCTTGACTACCATAGTATTGAGAAATAAGTCATACAACAGTTTTATTTTGTAATAGATGATAAATGTATAGAATGATGATGTTTAGGTATCTTGAATAAAGTCATCAGTCTTAAATTCAACCTCGTCCTTAGTGGTAAATGTAGCAAATGTCAGTTGCTTTTTATTTCTTATTCTTTTTCGTACGCAGTCAGACAGTAACCATTATTTTTTCGAAAAAAGCGGCGGTCATCCTGAGGCTGTCGACACTGCCATCGAGCTTGTCTTGTGGTTCCACTGGTGATGGCCACATCTGCTCTCTCAGATCCTCGTATGTCGGGCAGTTCTGCAGCAGATGTTCAGCGGTCATTTTCCCGGTACCACACGGGCATTCGTCGGTTCCACCTATCTTCAATTTGTTGAATAGGTGGTACCTCAGTCTATTGTGGCCAGTGCGAAGTCTGAAGACAACGACCTGCTCTCTTCGGTTCAACTGGTAATAGGCATCGTTTTTGGTGTAACCAGTATGTTCGGTTTCCCATTTGGTCATGTATCTGGCTTTGATAAGCCGTTTTGACTCTTCGTACGTCATACTAGTATCTGTTTGTGGTAGTCTTGCACCTTCTTTTGCCAGTCTGTCTGCCTCCTCGTTGCCTTGGATGTTGCAGTGTGATGGGACCCACTGTACCACTACCCTTTTTGGTGCGGACTGCTGGCATAGTTGACAGAGTGCTGCTCTTAAGTCGTTAAGTGTTTTTCTGGCTTTTTAGCGCTGTGACTACTGCGAGAGCATCTGTAAGCAGGACTATATGGCTTTCATTTTCTTTATGTGTCACCATTTCTTCCACTGCCGCCCTCAATGCCTCTGCCTCCGCTCTGAAATTGCTTGTGTACTTACCAGTAGCGAATGACGTGTTATTTTTCTGCCATTTGGTAGGTTCAGGAATGCTCCTGCCCCTCCGTTCTGTGTAGTGTTTGTTACAGAACCATCGGTGTATGCATGGGTCCAGTCCATGCTTGGGTAGTTTTTCGATATAAAGCTTAGGGTAGTATCTTTCCTTTCATTTTCAGTCTGGCAGTTTTTGTTTCCAATACCTGGTATATTTTCTACCACCTCTGGAAATATATCCTGCCTCCAGGTAGGTTTTCGTACAGTATTGATGGGCTTTGGTGTTGTTAGTGCATTTATGGGATCTTCGTGCATCTTTGCTTTGGCTATTTCTGCAAAGTTTCTCCGCTTTAGTTTCCCATTTCCCAAATTGTTTAGTCTCTGGTGCATTGGATGGTCAGTCAGTCTTCGGAGTTTCTCTGACTGCAGCTGGGCTCTGCAGTCTCTTCTATCGGTCATGGATTGCAGTTTTGTAATCTTTTCAAGTTCTACAATTGGCGTTGACTTCATGCCTCCTGTTATAACTCTCATGGCTTGGTTTTGAAGTTTGCTAACTTTATCGAAGTTCGCCTTTGCTGCTGTTGTCCATGCCGCAATGCCATACTCGAGAACTGGTCTCACTCTTCCAGTGTACAGTTTCTTTAGTATGCTTTCGTCTGCTCCCCAGCTTGTGCCAGCAAGTTTCCTCATGCTTGCCATTCTTTCTCTGGCTCTCATTCGGTTTCTCTCGATCTGACTTTTCCATGTCATGCGCCGATCAAATGTGACTCCCAGATAGTTTGGGTTGTCGTTTGGCTGCAGGAATTTGCCATTTAAACTTAATTTGGTATTTTGGGGTTTGATTGAAAGCGAGAATATTGTACATGGTGTTTTTTCCTCATTTATTTTGACCAGCCATGAGTTCGCCCACTCTTCCAGCGATGTTAGGGCCTGCTGCATCCGATTTCTTGCTATGGTGAGATTCTTTTCAGAGGTCCACATAGCCAGATCGTCTGCAAACATTGAGCTATGGACTCTTCTTGATATATTCTCTGTAATGTTGTTTATATACACCAGGAAGAGTGTGGGTGACAGTACTCCCCCTTGGGGTACTCCCTGCTCGAGTGTCACCTTTTTGCTCATCTGCCCTTGTACTTGGACTCTGGCCGTTCTTTGTTTGAGGTAGTGGTTGATCCACTTGTAAATTCTCCCACAAACTTCACTTCTCCTTAGCTTGACTCTAAGTTTGTCTTTCCAGACTTTGTCAAATGCCTTTTCCAGGTCCACCCAAACCGCTACTGTGTGTTTCTGTGCCTGGTAGGCATCTTCTATTTCCTGGGCTATGAGGATGACCTGGTCCTCAGTGGATCTGTGCTGTCTAAAGCCGGTTTGCTGTGGAATTAGTATTCGTTTTTCTTCCAGATGCCACATCAGTCTTGTGTTTATCATACGTTCCATCAGTTTGCTGACACAGCTCAGTAGGCTGATAGGCCTGAATCCATTTGGATCTGTTTTGTCCTTTCCTCTCTTTGGTACTGGTACAAGTACTGCGTCTTTCCATGCCTGAGGTACAATTCCCCTTTTCCAGCTTTGGTTCAGGACCGATAGCAGTTTCCTCTTCGCTGTTTGGCCCAGCCCCATCTGCATTGCTTTTTATTTCGATGAGGGGAATTCCATAGTGCTTTTACAGGGGCTCATAGTGATGGCTCTGGATCTAAAGTGTTAGGGGCATTTTTAATTTCCTATACCAATTTGACATTAACCTTAAGAATTGTACCAACTGTTCATTTTTATAAGCCAATCTTGCAGCCTATTTCACTCATATCGATGCCTCATCCCTAAGTTTTTAGTTCATGCTTTTCTTTATCTTTTGGCGTTCGTCCTGATAATAGTTGTCCATCACAAGTGATGAAGACCACTCTCTTTGTTCAGCCGTGTGGACAGTCGTATCTCTTGCTGTGTCTGCTGAAATGGGTAACTTGCGAAGTGATTTGGATTAAAGTGAGGAAGAAACTGCGCCTTTTGTCAACCTCACTCACAGAGCCTAAGCTACCTTTTGCCAGTGGCAAGACATTCATCGAGACGACTGGAGATAGCATAGGATGCAGATTTTGCCTCAGGGTTACCACCGAAGCCTTTCCGTAAACATGTAACCCGCAGGGTAGAAAGGTGGGTTGGCATCTAACGCAGTTTGTCGTGCCTTTTCGATAACCACAAGAGGTCGTATGGACAACACTCAGCGTTTGAGTGAGTCTGGCATCTCTCCCCAGCTGTATTCAGCTCATCATAGTAGCATCTAAAATTCCCACACACCAAATTCGTTAAGGTAAACCGGCAGAACTAACCCGTGAAATACGACACAGGTATAAGCGTAGTGCAATTCAGCCGGCGTCCAGATCAGGATAAAGGCATGGAAAAAAAAAGAACGAAATAACAAGTCCAGACAGAAACACCACGTTTCCGTGAACACAAGTGTAAGTCGTCGACTAGTGTGAATTCCAGGCAAATCCGTGGTCTGGCGGCATCCATAATGATCCATAACAGTAGAGAAATGTAGACTCGCAGCCAGTTATGGCGCCATCTTTGCCAGATTTTTTTATATATATATATACACATTTAAATACATATAAATACATCTATTTCACTTCAGATGGCTGGCCTGCCAAGCTTTGTCAAGCTGGTGGAGGTAGGGCCTCGGGATGGGTTGCAGAATGAACAGGTTAGGGTCTCTTATTATATAATGTAGTTATATTTTTCAAGTTAATCAACTGTCACCACTACTTAAACACCCAAACATCAGCTTGACAAGAAAACAACTGATAAATAGTATATTTAAACCAACTTGGTGCTACCAATGTCAAATTACTGTTTATCCAAGGCACATCAAAGGAAAGTTAGAATGTGTGAAATACAATTTCTAAGAAAGGTCATTGCTGTCACCAGGAGAGATACAATAAGATATAAAGACATTAGAAATGTGGTGAAAACTACTACTTGCACTGAAAACATATCAAGACAGAAAATATGATGTGTCTCAGCTTATGAGAATCCAACCTGATCAACTACCATTGCATGCTTACAATCCAAGAAGATCTGGCTACAAGACCTCGTGGCAGATGGATAGATGACATAGATAAATCCACAACACAGGTTTACAACAACAGACAACACTCTTGACCCAAGTAAGACAATTTAAGCTCCCCATGACACTTAATGGCACAAAAGGACAGAAAATTAAGTAAGTTTGTAAAGTACTTATCCCACATACATAGGATAATAGTCTCCAGTTCGAACCTTACAGCCACCTCCCCTGTATCATGAGCCCTCCTGCCGCACCAATCCACAGTGTCATTATGAAAAGCTGTGGTTCTGGCTGCACTGAGAGTAAAATCATTCCTGTTTAGCCCAGCCAGGAGGTAGGGGGTGGGACCATGTGAGAGAGAGCTGTCGGCATGTACATGGCCTGCTTCAAGAGCTGGTAGACCAGGATGTCCTTGGGAAGTCGGGCCACATACCGGAATAGGTATACGGATAAGTGTAAATACTGTCCTGGATTGTACGTAATGTGACTTCAATGTTTGGTTGGAACAAGATCGTACCAGTGGATGCTAAGAATGCGTATGGGAAAAACTTTGATGCGCTTCTGGTCATTCTGCCATATAGTCTAGACCTAGAGCCAAGCAAAAGGATGGGGATTCTTTTTCTGTGTTCGTTCTCAATCTCTCGCTACCAAGCCCTGAACAGGGCCGGGCAAGTAGCAGGATGTAGTCCGGAGCATTGTATTGCTAGTCTACAGCTTGACTGATATTTGCACCTTTCTGTCCAACACATCCGTCTTCGGCAGGGGTTGGGGAGGATTCAGGTTTTGTAGATGTGCAGCTTGGTTACCAGTAAGAGCCTTTGCTGGATGCAGACTTTGTGCAGTGTATTCATATAGGCATCGGCCAGGCCTATTCTTAAAATAATGTCAGAGTGACTATGTATATCTGAGTTTTGGCTGCTGTACAGATAAATGAAGTCCTAGGTGGAGCTTATATAGTTGCCGCCAACAAGGATTCCTGCCACTGTAGGACCGCAGCCAAGGTTTTGGATCTTGGTTTTCGGTCTTGGAGGAATATGAAGGCCCAATCGTGATGCGGTATCATCAAGGTTCTCCAGTGCTTTTATCAGCACTTTGGGTGAGAGGCAGATATAACTGTGTCATCTGCAAGGTCAAGATCTGTCAGAAGCAACTGTCTGATGCTGCCTCCTGGGTTTTGCGTCTCCACCAGACCACGTATTCAGTCAAAGGCGCTGCAAAATAATGCAGAGGGCGAGGACACGTCCCTGACAGACACCTGATGATGTTGTGGACCTGTTGAAGAGTTAAAGGCCTATGCAAACTCTCGCTCTGGTGTTACAGTGTTTAAGTCATTTTCACATGGATTAGAAGTACCAAATATATTCATAGAGAAGTCTTAAGGTCAACCATGGTAATTAGCTTTTTTAGAGCCTACATTGAGGAAAGAGAGTCACTTGTTTTTATGTTGCAGGGAGTGGTTCCAACAGATGTCAAGATTGAGTTCATTAACAAGTTGGCTGATGCTGGTCTGCCTGTTATAGAAGCCACTAGCTTTGTCTCTCCCAAATGGGTGCCGCAAGTAAGTTGATTTTTTTTCTTCTTAAGTTAACGTTTTTATACTGGTTTAGAAGACTCATCAGTCTGTAGACAACCAGTCACATTTGCATTACCCTGCTTTAAAAACAATGCACATCTATCTATTTATAAATGCATTAACTGTCTCTGCCTCCACTATATCCTGAGGTAATGCATTCCAAGCATTCACCACTCGTTGACTAAAAAAATATTTCCTCATATCCAATCGGACCTGTCTTTAGTTAATTTGTATCTTGTGTTCATTGACTGCAGCTCCTCTTTAGCTCTGTGCAACTTTTAGTTTAATGTTGAGTCATTTGGCCACTGTATATTCCTCAACTGGCTATACAGAGTTCAGTCCTGTAATACATAGTTTGTTTGCTGAGTCCACACATGCGCAGTGATGAAGTAGATATATGAAACTCGTATATGTGTTTATTGAGTCTGTAATCACAGAAGTATGGTTCCTAAACTGACAGCTACCCTACTTAGTCATTCCTCAGATGTGGAAGTTTACCACCCTTAAGGGCTTTCAGATAAGCTTGTTCTTGAGCTTGAGCCCCAGCTGTATAGTTTGAACAAAATAGAAGAATACTCCTTGTCTCACAATAGTTTTCTAGATACAAGAAATAGGTACCCCCATTCTTGACAGAATTAGTTTTTTATTTTATTTTCACTGTCAGTTTCCAGAGCAGCAGTGGGCTGTAACCAGTCACTCTCCGCCATCTATTTTGGGCCATAATGTTGAATTCAACATATGTACTAACAAAAAGGGTGCAGATGCTCATAAACAGATGGCTGTGCAGAATATCGGTCTTTAGTGGCCGGGGGGTGGGGGGGAGGTTGGTTATGTCGCTTCAGCTGAGAAGTAAGGCACTTGCCTCTCAAAAAATAAACGAAACATTAGAAGCTGGTTGAACTTGAATCCTGGCAAGAGAACAAGTGATGCTCAAAAGTGGGCGGACACAACCTTGAAAGAGACAGGAACACAGTTGCTAGACGGACTGCGAGGGCAACAGACAGTTCATGAAGTAATGAGATATGTCCCTACAGCCACTTAGTTTACAAGAAAGATGAGGTAAGATGGGATCCAATCATTCAAATCAATCAAAAATAGAAACATGTTTTATATCGAATTTTCAGTAATTGTGTTGGTGGGGGTGATTGTTTTTGGTTTGGATTAAGTTGTGAATGTTTGCATCTATTATTATCTACGAATTTTAATTACCTGTTGTCTTTCTTGTTTTATTTGTATATGCGTTTAATTTTCTGCTTGATTATTGTGTTACGCCGTGTATCCTAAGAGTGCACTATACTGTCTTTTGTAACTTACAGCCAAATACATTAGACTACAGTACACATTTTTTAAATGGGTTTACTTCCCATACGAGCACTACTTTGCTGAATCCAAACATATGGATGTTTGAGTCATGAACTGAATCACTAGTCATTTCGCTACATTTCTTTCCTGCATCCCTATAATTTGTTACATTTGTTTGTTATTATTATTCCTTGTATATTATTAAGAGAGCCAAATAACTTTTACATGTTACCACTCCACAGATGTCCGACCACAACGAGGTGATGAGAAAAATTACAAAGCGTCCAGGCACTATCTTCTCAGCACTGACACCAAATCTGAAAGGGTTTGAAGCAGCAGTAAGTTTGTTTCTGGTTTGTACATATCTTGCATTGTTGACTGGTGACTTACAAAACAGTGAACCACAATCACATCTGATGGTTTGGAGCATATGCAGATGACTGATGAAAGTGACCACTACACCTGAGGGTTTGAAGCCTAGGTTGAGGACACACATAACAATCAGTGACTACACCTGAGGGTTTGAAGCCTAGGTTGATGACACACATAACAATCAGTGACTACACCTGAGGGTTTGAAGCCTAGGTTGATGACACACATAACAATCAGTGACTACACCTGAGGGTTTGAAGCCTAGGTTGATGACAGACAAAACAATCAGTGACTACACCTGAGGGTATGAAGCCTAGGTTGATGACACACAAAACAATCAGTGACTACACCTAGGGGTTTGAAGCCTATGTTGATGACAGACAAAAACAATCAGTGACTACACCTGAGGGTTTTAAGCCTAGGCTGATGACAGACAAAACAGTCTGTGACCATGATACCTGGTGTTTTGGAGCCTAGACTGATAATGAACAGGCAATGAAAGATCACTGGTGTATGGGTCACTCTAATGGTTTAAAGCCTAGGTTGATGAATGAAAAAGCAAGTTATTATTTAGAGCCTTGGCTGATGAAGGAATAAGCAGTAATTGTTTATAGCTTAGGCTGAGGAATGAAGATGCAGTCATTGTTCAGAGCCTACACTGATGAATGAAGACACAGTCATTGTTTAGAGCCTACACTGATGAATGAAGAAGCAGTCATTGTTTATAGCTTAGACTGAGGAATGAAGACGCAGTCATTGTTTATAGCTTAGACTGAGGAATGAAGACGCAGTCATTGTTTAGAGCCTACACTGATGAATGAAGAAGCCCCAAAACCAAGCCAGGGTATATGTATCATCACTGGAGCTATGAGAACAATACTAATAAATGCAATGGAGAACATCACACGAATTGAAAGTATGGAGACGCTCAAAAACCAAAAAACACTCCAGCGTCGGGAAAAGTTCAAATGAAACCCAATATATGGCAGGATAAATCGCAGAAGAATATCTTAGGAGAGTATACCCACCAGAAACATGGATACATGTACATACAGATGACTATCTAACAAAGCCACATCCAATGGAGGTGGAGGGGTCTAATACAGACTAAGGTATGGAGA
This sequence comes from Ariolimax columbianus, assembly GCA_036924085.1. Lineage (NCBI taxonomy): Eukaryota > Metazoa > Mollusca > Gastropoda > Stylommatophora > Arionidae > Ariolimax > Ariolimax columbianus. The sequence goes on along the minus strand of JAVGWX010000004.1, from coordinate 91,612,428 downwards.
AGAAAAAAACTTGAGTATTAACAACGGGAACATACTCCAATAACTTCCATGTAGAAGCAGAGGCACCACAGCTGAGCTTGTAATCCAAGATTAAAGATATCCACCAAGAAAACATTGTATTCCTTACTGTTGCCGCGTCAGTATTAGCAGCACTAAAACAACAATGATGAAGATCTTGAGAAATGAATGTTCTCTCTGACACAGCTCTCAGCAGAACACCCAAGGTTGGTCATACAGTGGATCCTATTCCACTGCAATATTGAAGGCAATGCAGCTGCAGACAAACTAGCAGTGTGGAGGAGCATCCCCACAAATAGACCTGGGTATCACAAATAATCAAGCCAAGACCATAATTAAAGCCAACTTCAGGGTAAAATGGGCTGATCAACACCCCGACTTCCTAAAAGACGACAGCTACTTTAACTTAACTAGAGAACAGCAAGTCATCATCTTCAGACTGAGAACTGGGCATAACAGACTCAAGGGTCATCTGTACAACAAAATGAAGATTGGGACAGAAGACAAGTGTTCATGTGGGGAGCATATCATGACCATGGAGGAACACATCCTGCAAAGCTGCTCACTCACGCAGAAAAAGAGAGAACAATACTGGCCTCGCGAGACAGATATGAGACAAACGCTGTATGGAGATAAAACAGCCTTACAAGCAACGCTGTCCTTTATAAGGGCAACTATGACCTTGATTTGAGGATGAACAGAGAAGAAGAAAAAGAACGAAGAAGCAATAGTTTAGAACTTAGGCTGAGACTGGCGAAAGTCGATGATCATTACATCTGATCCCATATTTTAGGGCAGTAACAAATGCCTTTTACTTTACCCTGTCTTTGCCATCATCTCTCTGTATGTTTTTCAATCATGGAAACTGTTTTCGTTCTGTGGATAGCAACGTTTATTTATTTGTTGCTCTTTTCCTAACATAATTGCTTTTTTGTGTAGACTGGGGTGTTGGCCCTATGCTAAAATCTGCAACCTGGAAGACCAGGATGCTATCTTTAATCTGATCTATACCTGCATGGGCATGTCAATAACAAGAAATTAAATACAATATTGCACATTGGACAGCAAAGATTGACTTGACCTTATTGCTCTCCCCTTTCATGGAATGCAGAGGGCTTTCCATTTTTCTTATGTTCATAATTTCTACAGGATAGGATAGCTGATTTGCATGCCCAACATTCCCTCTTATAACATGCATGTGCAATAGTTTTTACAGGATCCTTCACTGCATTGGGGAACATATGGAAATCTTAAGAAATTAATTCCAACACAAAAATAAAAATCTTCAACTCCAATGTAAAGTATGTGCTATTGTTTGGCTGTGAAACATGAACAAAAATAAAAAAAGGTGCAGCTTTAATAAATGGGTGCCCTTGCAGAATAGAGAAATTGAAATGGTATGAGATCAGTGATGTGGAGCTTTTGGAAAGAACCATATCAATTCAACACGAGAAAAGACTCTGGCTTTGGATAAGGCACACATTTAGGAAACCAGCTAATAGGCATGAGAAGAATTTGAGGGAACTTAATATAGGTATATAAGATAATCAACAGAAAGAATAAACTAACACTATAGCAAGTTTTTTCCCCCAAAATATAGCCTTCTACAAGAACAAAAGGGCACAGCTTGCAAATTAATTAAAGAAAGGTCCAGATTAGATATTAGGAACTATTTGTTTTAGTCAGAGAGTGGTGAATGCTTGGAATGCTTTGTCACAGAAAGTAGTGGAGGTGAAGGAAGGTAAATTAATGCATTCAATAATAGATTGGATGCGCATAGGTTTATTTTTTTTTTATAGATCAAATGAATGTAAAAGAAACTGGTTGTATACAGACCCTGCAGTCTTCTATACCAGTATAAAGACATTAAGTTAGGTAGAGACACCAAAATGTATTATGGAGAAGACAGCTTGAGAAAAACATAGACAGGGAAGACATGGATATCTGTAAATAAGACTGATCCTATTTATTTCAGCTTCCTTATTAAAAAGAATCCGAATTTGAAAATAGTGCTCTATCCATGTACAATGTTGGTGTAAGAAAATATGGTAAGCACATTTAAAAATATTTTAGACAAAACTAATTACCACTTCATGACCAACAATGTAACATCATTTTTATTAATGAATGTTTATATATTTAAATAAAAATAATCTATGTATTAAGAATCACTTTAAATAATAGTTTACCAATTATTTTCTGCTCATTGTGTTTACAATTAAACTTTAAAAAAAACATGGCAGATTTTAACTTTGCAGAGCCTACATTTGTCACAGAATTGTGAGACTCAAATGGGAACAACTAAATAGACTTTTGTACAAACTTCTGACAGATGTAACTAAAAGCTGTTGTTTTCTGAATGGCCGTAGAATCATCTACATGACGTTATATAAACTAATCAAGTCTGTAGGTCAGAGATTTTCCTGGACAAATACACATGTGATGCTCTTTATAAGTATAGTTAATGTTAACAGATTCTTTCCTATTGTTTTTCAGCTAGCAGCCGGTGCTCAAGAAGTTGCTATTTTTGGTGCTGCCTCAGAATCATTCAGCAAGTAAGTTCTACTGTTCACCACATGCTGGTAATGTACGAGAGGGCTTCAAATGAAAACTGTAAATTATTCTTCAACATTTTTAAGATAAAGTGGCACACAACTGCATCATTTTTTGCTGTAACTTCTATTTTGTTCAATACATGTCTCCCAGCACCTACAAAGTTCATGGACTTTAAAAAAAAGTCTTTTGGTTACATGTGCAACCATTTATGCACATCATTTCAATTCTAGAGTCAGCTGGCATTGCATTCATCTTGCAGACACTTTATGGAACTGGAGCATATTATGGATGATGTGGTGTGCTCAACCTTGACTGATGTTCAGAGGTACAGCTTCGGTGGTCTAGGGGTTTTGAGCTTAGTTTACAATTCCAATGTACCAGGTTTTTTTTGTTTTTTTGTTTTTGCGTTCGCCTTATTTCTCTATTCCCCAAGGCGGTGTGCGTTGCACTGTGGTTTTTATTTTGCGCCTGTCGGCCCAGTGCATCCGACTTCAGCACGCATTTTATCTAAGGGTCTGCTTCCTCCTGCATTTTCTAAGGGTTTGCTTTCCCGGGGTAACAGCCGGTGCTGTGATGGGGATCGAACCCAGCACCTTCGGGTCGTGAGCCGTGCCACTAGGCCACGCAGTCCCCCTGTACCAGGTTTGAATCATATCATGCTCAATTTGGCAGAACGTGTGTTGGGTTATCTTTATACAACTATGATGTCATGTGGCTCGTCTACACAATGAAACAACCTGCAGAAAACTCTTGTAGTCCTAAGCAATGGTACTGCCAACTTACAGAACAGTGCACAGTGATTATTCTTCTTCTTCTTCTTCTTCGTACGCAGTCTGACATCAACCTTTATTTTTTCGAAAAAAGCAGCGGTCATCCTGAGACTGTCGACACTGCCATAGAGCTTGTCTAGTGTTGCCACTGGTGATGGCCACATCTGCTCTCTCTGATCCTCGTATGTCGGGTAGTTTTGCAGCAAATGCTCAGCGGTCATTTTACCGGTACCACACGGGCATTCGTCAGTGCCACCTATCTTCAATTTGTTGAATAGCTGGTACCTCAGTCTATTGTGGCCAGTGCGAAGTCTGAAGACCACGACCTGCTCTCTTCTGTTCAACTGGTGCACAGTGATTCGAATTTCTATTGCAATTTTAAGGTTTTCACTTGAAGCTCTCTCATAATATATTTTAGTAGGGTTGCTGGTTACAGTGTTGTTATTCAAGAGGTGGTTACTGATTGATTCCAGTATGTCCTCCTATCTGTATCTAAATCCCACCCACTCACTCAGGTGCTTTCAAAGCCAATATGTCAGCTCTTCTGTTGACGTTATCCCCAGGGTGTAAATTCACACAAGCCTCTTTCGACCCCTTATCAACTTGGGGTTTGTAGACTATCACCCAACCCTTTCACTTTGTCCACATCATCTTGGAGTTTGTAGACTATCATCTAACCCTCACACTTTGTCCACATCATCTTGGGGTTTGTAGACTATCACCCAACCCTTTCACTTTGTCCACATCATCTTGGAGTTTGTAGACTATCACTCAACCCTTTCACTTTGTCCACATCATCTTGTGGTTTGTAGACTATCACCCAACCCTTTCACTTTGTCCACATCATCTTGGGGTTTGTAGACTACCACTCAACCCTTTCACTTTGTCCACATCATCTTGGAGTTTGTAGACTATCATCCAACCCTCACACTTTGCCCACATCGCCTTGGGGTTTGTAGTCTTTCATCCAACTCTCTCACTTTGCCTATATCACCTTAAGGTGCATAGACCGTCAACCACCCCTTCCTAAGTAGATGTATCCTGTGCTATTTTCTCAATTTCTTTCCAGCTTCTTGTTTTTCTTGTGTTGACCTCTAGGTCTCTTCTCTATGTGTATTTTGGCCTTCTTTTGCATTTTTTTCACTGGGGGTTCCATGGCAGAGATAGACCTAGTGATACTGGCTTCAAGCTTTTGCAGTGGGACATCCAGCACCACCTTCTTTCTACGATTTCCTGTTCCACCTGTCTTTGTTCTGTTCTCTTCCATGTTTTCGTTCATAACTGTGTCAAACTACTGCAGATGCAGAATCTTTCTCAAGGAGTTCCATATAGTTTTCAACAAGACAAAGGCCACTTTTGCCTTTTGTATCCCTTTTATGTTCTGTGTTACATCCTCATCTGCACTGTCTATTGTCTATCTTGTTTGTGATGCTCCCTAAGTAGTTGCTCTCTGCCTCATCCAATGATGTTCCTCTGTTTCACACAAGCCATGTTGTTTGCAGCATTTAATTTTACAAATTTTGTCTTTTCTGCGTGAATCGTTAGACCTACTTGCTGGGAGGTTCTGGATAGTGTGTCTGTCTTCTTCTGCATTTAGAGCTTGCTGTGAGATAGAAAGATTGTCATCTCCAAGTCCAGGTCTTCTAGGTGTTTAAATAATGTCCACTTGATTCCATTTCTGAATGTACAGAATAGAATTTAAAAGGTGATCTGTGTCCACTATCAAATTGCACCTATTTTGAAACACCACAGAGTGTTTCTTTTAACTAAGAGGATGCTGATATTCTTTTTTAATACATTGAAGCCTGAAAAGCGAGAACCGCCAGAAGACAAATTTGATGCTAGCAGAGACTGGTAGATTTTAGCACAATTACTTAATTTAAAAGTGCAAGGAGAAGCAGCAAGGGTAGGCACAACAGCTGCAGAAACCTATCCTGAAGAGCTTGAACAAATGATAAATTCTGGTGGCTGTTGGAACCAATAGATTTTCAATGTAGATGAGACACACCTGTACTGGAAGAAAATACTAACTATAACTTTACTGCAGGAAAAGAGAAATCTATACCTGTTTATTTTTGTTGATTTATCTTTGGCACTTATTTTCAAATAGTGTGTTTACTTTTTTGTGTGATCAAAAATGCATTTGCAAGTTAAATAAATGTAAATTCCACTTTATGAACATATTCTGAACCTAATCTGTTTGTATAAGCACGGTACTACTGTGCATCTACTATCTTTATTTATCAACAGAAAGAATATCAACTGCTCCATCCAGGAGTCCATAACAAGATTCAAAGAGGTCACAGAAGCTGCTCAGAAGGCTGACATTCCAGTACGTGGGTAAGTGTTGAAGGTTTTAAAATACAAATTATTAATGCTATTGACTTTCACATGTGAGCTGCTGGGGTCTGAACGGGGAGCAAATAATAGTAACACTGGAACCTTCACATCAAAGGCGACTGAGAAGTATTGGCTCTGGTGTCAAGGAAGGTGAAATCTGCATGTAGTCCTATCAAAGATGGAGGATAAACTCAAATGTCCTGTGCACGTGCTATATACATAAAAGAATCCTTGACCTTTGAAAATCGAAGAGAGGAGCAGGCTGTTAAGCTGCGGTCAAGGTAAAAATTCTAAAGGTAGCGGAATTCCTACCCAAAAGTGACCTGCATAAAGTAAAGCCAGAAGAATGTGAAAAACACACACCGCCACACCACTTCTCTCTTCCCCCCCCCCCCCCCCCCCTCCCCAATCCATCCATCCACCATCATACAAAATACACATCATGCCAATTACTTGTGCGTGTGCACACTCGATTTCAAGTTTATACAAAAACAGACATCTACATTTCTATTGGTAGAAGAGGAGCAACTAAGAAAGATTTCAATAGAAATGATGAGGTTGCTAGCCACTGTACCCACTCAAATGATTTGGTTATTCATTGCAAGACACCTTCTCATCTGAACATATTCACATGCTTATTTTCAGGTATATCTCTTGTGTGTTAGGGTGCCCATATGAAGGTGAAGTGAATCCTGAGAAAGTTGCAGAGGTAAGTTTTACACTTCTTATTGTTGTAATTACTGAGTGTTACACAGGCTTGAAATGGGAGAAAAGAAAAGTAGCACTGCAATTGGGCATGGTGCTGGCTACACTATCCTGTAGAAACTTTAAGCCTCAAAAGTTTGAACAGTTATAGGCAGGTCAGTGCTTGATGACTTGGTCATGTATTTGTTGAAGGCCTATGCTCCACATTTGATTGAACCTGCCAGGTATGTTATAAGTGGTGGCTGGGAGGATTTAGCAGAGGACAGGCTACTCCATCTTGAAATTCTCATTGCAGTGAGCTACCTGAGGAGTCTCATATTGCACTACATCCAGGAAGACCCTGGTCCACCTTCCCAAGTATACTTAGAGAAGTATGAAAAGCCAGTGTAACCAGCTACCAAAAGAAACATCAAGGGTTAACTCAACTCAGCACGAGCAGCTTTGAACAACAAGACAGGTCAATGTTTGATGGCTTGGTATTTATTTGCTGAAGACCTGTGCTCCTCATGGAGCTGATGAGGTTTTTATTGATTGATTATTGTTGTCATTAGTAGTATTTTGTGCTCATTTTGGTGAAGTACATCTATTTCAACCATTTAGTCCCGCTGGCTATATTGTGTCTTCTTTGACATTTGCTATCAGGAGGATGCCTTAATGTGTGTTTGATCTAGCGCCATCAGCAAGCTCAAATGTTACCCAGTTCTGGTTAATACATCAGCAATAGTGACATTATCATACCATCTCGGCCATTCCATCCGGCATAGGCAACAGTTGATGAAAATCTGTACCTTCTTTGTCAAGAACTTGGTAGTCCATCATGTCTTAGTAATGCAACAGCATTGATTTCAGAGTTAAAAATCTTCCATTTATTTATTTAGTTTCCTTATTTCAGAGCTTTACATCTAATAGTATTATATTCTTCTTTTTTGTTTGTCCTAATCACCCTGGTGTGCATAGGCAATCAAGCAATCCTTTCAAATCAGTCATGTTCTGTGCTGTTTTTTCTCCATTATTTCCAGCTTCTACATGTTTTTTCTTGTATTGACCTCTAAGTCTTGGCATTCCAGTGTCAAGTCTGGAGGTCTTTTTTGTTGAAAGAAAGGTTGAAAAATCAATTCTTTTATGGGTTTGGCTGGCCTATGTCATAGACCCAGCTGAAAAGACTTATTCCTTCAAGGAGGACTTGCTAAATAAATTGATCAATGTTTTTGTAGCAAGGTTTCTATGGGCATGGAAAGCTGGCCCAGGCTTGGGACTGGTCAAAAAGAAGTTCACATGTCCCTCCCTATCCCAATTGCAGGATACACTTTATGGTGACTAGAGAATCCTGAGACAGAACGTCACGTTTATGTAGGAAATAAATGCGATTATTTGAGAGTGAATGACAAAAAAGAAGTCTTGTCAATATTTTACTGCCTGGAACGCGTGTCATTGACTTCCCACTAATTTTACATTAGAAAATAGTTTTTAAAATGCCAGTTCGCTCAGAAACACTTTCCTGGTGTAAATTGGAAGGCTGCCAGTATTGGTTAAAGAACACAGACATTATTTTCTTATCATCAATGCCCATAGTTCTCACCATTTGTATTTACAAAATTAAAAGTTGTTTGATTAAAACCTTTTCAATTTTATTTTATTTTGAAAACCTTAATTGAAGACATTCAAAAAGTGACATCAAATTATCATTTAATATTAAATAAACTAAATTTGTTTTCTCGGTTTCAGAGTAGATTTTGTATATACTGAATATTTGTAAAAGAATATTGTTTGTCTGTGAATTGTGCAACACAAAGTAAATGAGAATTATATATGAATCTAATAATTGAGTGTTGTTATACATTTTAGAATAATCAAACATTCTCACTCACTTTATACTTTTGCTATGAAAATAAATGAATTTGGTTGCTGAAATGAAAACATGAAAGTTTTTTTGTTAAAAACACTTTTTAATGGTTGGTTGGTTATTGATCCAGCGGCCTATAAGCTTCTGCCCTTTGGCCCAGTGCTTTCCCATCAAAAGCTCAAAGCATCATAATCTTTAGAGACTCATTATGTGCCCTTCAAGCTCTGGAAGATGGTGGTTACTGTAGGCTTGAACTTACCCAAATATCCCTAGATGCCTAGAAGTCATAATAGTTATACAATGGATCCCTGGTAACTCAAATACACCTAGCAATGACAAGGCAGACAGACGTGCTAAAAAGGGATCAAGTCAAGAACAACAATACACACCAACAACCCTACAAATAGTCAAACAACTACTGAAGACTGCGAACAGAGAGGCCCTGGCTAAATAGATGGGTAATGGGAAATACTGGGAGAGAAATCTACAAACATATGGCCTTCCCAAATTCCAAAGACACTTTTCAATCAGGGTCCATTCTTTGAAAATAAATTCATACACTTCACCAAATATGTTGTCATCAAAGAGCTTTTCTGTTGACTTTAAAAGGATTTTTTTTTAAAACAACCATTGTCTGGTTATTGCTTGTTAATTAATATTTGTAAACCTGCCATTTCAGGTAGCGAAGAGCTTGATAGATATTGGCTGTTACGAAATTTCTCTGGGAGATACAACTGGTGTCGGAACACCAGGTGCCATGAGAAATCTGATTTCTGTTGTTTCTAAAGTAGTACCAATTGATCAAATAGCTGTGCACTGCCATGACACCTATGGCCAAGCATTGGCAAATATCCTGGCAGCATTACAGGTAGGACTACCTTTACATCTAATAGCAGTAAGGATAAAAAATGTAGTTTTTGTCCAGTGTGGATCTCATCCATACTTAACTTAGCTTAACATCTTTATACTGGCTTAGAAGACTCTGCAGTCTGTATACAACCAGTTTCATTTACATAACCTTGCACTAAAAGCTATGCGCATCCAATTTATTCTTAAATGCATTAATTGTCCCTGCCTCCACTACCTCCTGTGGCAATGCATTTCAAGCATTCACTACTCTCTGACTAAAAACATATTTCCTTACATTTAATCTGAACCTCTCTTTAGTTAATTTGTAACTATGCCCTCTTGTTCTTGTGGATGGCTGTATTTTGAAAAAAACTTGTTATATAGAGAGAGCAAGATTTGTGCGCTGCTGTAGTTTCCTGTGCTCCTTCTGGTCCAATATTGCCATCTTTAGCAACTTTTCACCTGAACCTTGTATGTCATCCTGTCTCATTCAGCTTCCTTCTAGCAATTAAAACCCCAACCTACACCTGATCACTCACATTTTTAATTTATAATTATTTGTTTGAATGCCAATATATGACTTATGTTGGTGAAAAAGGATTCGACTATCTCTCTTGATTTCTATTTCACATCTTCCATCCTCCTTATTATATTTCCAAGGTAAGAAAAGCTCTTGACCTGTCCTTGTGTCTGATCATCTATTCTTATCTGTAGAGCAGATTTCATGTCTACTTTGCTAATTATCATAGTTTTCATTTTCTCTGTGTTCAAATCCAAATCCATATACCTAATATTCTTTCTTTACTTGATTCATCAATTTCTTTAGTTCTTGTTCACTTTCAGCTAGCAGATCTGTATCATCCGCATATATGAGATTATTTATTGACACTTCACTGATATTAATAGAAGGATAAATCTTTAAAACTAGCAAACAAAATGTTTGCTTTAAATTCACTTTAAATTCATGACACCCAGTATATGGTGTGACGGGTGGACCATTATTTGAAGGTGAATTTCAGGCTGTGGTTGGATTTTGACCATAAAATCATGACATCTACACAGTACACACATTTCTGGAGATAACAAATATGGCAGCACCCAAAAATGTAAGCCATTTTCACAATATGTGTGTGGTGGAAAGTAGTTTTGAAAATTTGGGAAATGGTTGTTCTAAATGCCTAACAACAGAAAAAGCCAATAAAAGTATTCTTAAAGATTTGAAGGCCAATAAATTGTATTTAAATGGTGATTATTTTGAAAAGGACAAGTGATTATTTGAATAATATGTGTGATTTGGATTATGATCAAGCAAGATCTGTCACTCTTGATCATAGTGTATCAAGTGAATTTGGTACAAGATGGTCTTCAATAAATTTATTCCAGAGTTTACTAGCTTAACAAGTAAGGACATTGGAGATGATCTGGTCAGTCAATTTGAGATAGAATAATTAAATTAGAGCACATAGTTCTTCATAGTAAATATCTTTCCTCAATTGTCTACCTTGTGTGTATTTTCTAAGGAGCACAGGGGAGTGAGTTTTTACAGACCGGATGAACGGGTTAAAGAATGAAACCAAAGCACCCCTACCTGTTCTTCCTCTGAACCTCAGGAAAATTAGTAATTAGCTCATATATTACTCATCATATGAGGTCTTACATACGATAAGGATGAGCCCACCATTAAAGATATTGCTGGTTTTTTTTCTGTTTCTTTTTTCACTTCACCCAACTTTTCTCCTTTTGTTCGCCTTATTTCCTAAAACAGAGTGTGTTGTACTATTTTGTGTGCCTTTAAACAGGCCAGTTCATCTGACTTCAGCACGCATTTTAAAACGTTCATACGGAGCTGACCCCATTCTCCTGTTGAAGGGAATAAGGTAGTATGAATTTGTGTATGCAAAATTGTTTGCAGTTTTAATGGTTTTTCTAGTTTGTTTCATGTTTTTCTCACAGATGGGGGTGACAGTTTTTGACAGCTCTGCTGCTGGTTTAGGTGGCTGTCCGTATGCTAAAGGAGCCAGTGGGAATGTTTCCACAGAAGATGTTGTGTACATGATGAATGGTCTAGCAATAAAAACGGTAGGGATGTGAGTTTTTTTGTTGTTAAAATGCTTTTTCAGTAGCTTTCAGAAAATGCAACATGAATATTAAGGTAAATGGAGAAAGAATATGTGTCAACAAATTTGCAGATGACCAAGTCATCATAGACAAAACAGAATTGATTACAAAATCTACTCAAGGTCAATGATATAGACAAGGCATTTGGTATGAAGATAAATGCTAGTGAAAAAACAGTAATGGTCAAACAATCCCAAACAATAAATATCTGCATCAAGGGATATACTTTTCATATTTAGGCCAAATTAACACAGACGATGCCAATTGTAAAGTTGAAATCAGAATTGGGATCAGTGTAGCAAAAATAGCATTCCGTGAGAAGCAAAAAACTTCTTACATCAAGCAACATCACTACTGAACTGCGAAAAAAGAATTATCACCACACATATCTGCGCTGTACTACTCTTAAACAAGAACTTTTGAACAAAAAGAATGGAAAAGAAGCTTTTGAGGTGTGGTGCTATCGCAGGATGTACAAAGTGAACTGGACAGAAAACAGGTAAAATGTGCAAGTGTTTGATGATATAGAGGCACATAGACAGCTAAAGAAAAGAATACAAGGTAGATTGTCCTGACTTGGTCACAATATGAGACATGGAGGCCTACTATTTAAAAAAACGAAGTAAAATTCAGGGGAAAAGACATCCAAGAAACAAGTACATTACACAAGCATACAAGAACATTAGAGCTGAACAGATCTGCCTAGGACATGATCAAATGAATTAAACACCAGTAGGTCACTGCACTGACTAACCTGATTATGATGATTAGCACTTGTTAGCAATATAGGCAGTACAGATCAAAATATGAATACAAAATACAACTGAGCTTTTATTGCATAAGGGAACTTATGGAAGTCAAAAGATTAAGTCCAACACAAAAAAACAAATCTTCATCTCCAATGCAAAGTCTGTCCTATTGTATGACTCTGAACCATGGAGATCAACAAAAGCAACAACGGAAAAGGTACAGACGTTCAGAAATGGGTGTCTGCGTAGAATAGAGAGATTGGGATTGTATGATGAGGTCACTAATGTGGAATTGTTGGATATAAACAGACAGATACCTAAGGAGCTGGACATGAAGGAGAAGTCGCTGGACATGAAGAAGTCACTGGCACAGGATAGGACACACATTAAAGAAACCAGTTGATAGCACAGGACAGTCTATGTTCTGGAATCCCCAAGACAAGAGAAGTAGAGGCCAACTAAAACAAACGAGTGGAGAAGAGTGGAGAGCTCGAGACAAACATGAAGAAAACTGGGAAGACGTGGACAGAACTGGAACTAATGCCAAGATAGAATGACTTGATGTGTATTTATAGAAGACCTGTCCTCCACAGCGAGCTGAAAAGTTTTGATTAACAAGTACTAAGGATGTCCATGTCTTTTTTGTTTGCCTAAACACATATACATTTTGCGACTCTAATAAAGGCAGCAGCCAACTTGAGGTTCGGATATCTCCATACAATTTCTTGTGAAAGGAAAGACTGTTTCCAAGTGTCACAAGTGTTAGCTTTCATTGGGTCACTGCCACAGGTGCACAATCCTAACTGGCAACCATCACTATGCGATATTGATGGTTGCTCAAATCTTTTGTGCCCCGTACGTAGTCAGAGAATGTTGACTTATGTAATACAAAATCAATATCACTTTACTTCAGGCAGACCCAAAGTTGCTCATTTTCTCTCAGAAAATAGTGAAATGACAGCAACAGGCGCTACAAAAGACACCAGACTACGTGCGGAAATCTTCGACTCGGTAATCCTGCCAGCGCTCTGCTATGGTAGCGAAACCCGGTCTCTAACCAAAGCAGCAGAGAACCAACTGAAAATAGCACACACATTTCTTGAAAGACACCTGGTGGGCATAACTCTCAGACAACAGCGGCAGAGCGAACTACACAATAGCGACATCCGGAGAATGTCACATATCAAGGATGTCCTACGGCACATCAACCATTCGAAATACCGCTGAGCTGGTCATATATGCAGAAAAGTTGAAAGATGGAGTACAATAACCACCATGTGGTACTCGCACGACAAAAAGAGATTTCGGTGACGGCCCCCAACTCGCTGGTGAGATTCACATGAAAAGTACAACATTCATGACCCCACAACAGACAGACTACTATCACACTGGACAACACGCGCCCACGACAGAAATGACTAGATCCTGAGTTGGGACCCACTTAAGGGTGACCACCCCTTGGGGAAGAATGGGTCAAACTAAGAACTAGTGTAGGGAGGGGGGGGGGGAAGAATACTGATCACCAGTATGTTATCAGGGTTCAAATGGGAAGTAAAGAATAGCTACACTGTAATTTGCCAGGCATGCTGTAAGATGTGGCTAGAGAAGGTAAGACAGGGGACTGGCTAACACGTACTGTAGAAACCATAAACCACAATAAAAATAAGATCTGATGGGTTGTATTAGATTAAATGTTGGTGATTTCGATAGATAACATTTATAGATATGTCTACAGTTAATATATTGATAACATCCATAAACTTATAACAATAATTAATCTCTATGTTTTTTACACTGGAAGATCTGAAATACGCAGATTCAAGAAAAAAACTAAAAGACTGCGTGTGCATAGTCAACAAGTTGGGACTGAATATTAATATAAAGAATACAGAAGCCTTGACATTGAATATTTTGAATCCCACACAAGTAAAATAGGAAAAGAAGAATTTGCAAAAATGGAAACCTTTACATACCTTGAAAGCACAGTTACACCAGACGACGCATGACAATCACTGACCAAGGAACTGGGGATTTATGTAATCTATAAGGAAGAGAAGACCAACATCTGGTCAGGCAAAGCATACTGGTCAGACAAATTATACTGGTCAGACAAATTATACTGGTCAGACAAATTATACTGGTCAGACAAATTATACTGGTCAGACAAATTATACTGGTCAGACAAATTATACTGGTCAGACAAATTATACTGGTCAGACAAATTATACTGGCCAAGATCCCCACCTCGACTTCTTTATAGTTCTCCATGGAAACGAGCTTTCTAGTTGGCATCCTGACTATCGAGGTGGGGGATTGATGTGATCTCCGTAGTAGTGAGAGAGATGCAGATGAAGTCGCATAGTATAATCGCTCGAAGTAACCCGGTTCACCTTCATCAGAATGGGCGAAAAACTACAGCAACCCTCACACAACGCCCTTTTAACCAGATACGCTAGAGCTTAAGTAAACAAGCTGCAGGGTAGAGGTTTAGTAACATTCCAGAACATTCAGTTTGAAGCTTTTCATTAAACTGTCTCCATGTTTTGTTGTTCTGTTTATTTAGGACATATGATTTTTATTTTGAATCTTCCTCAGGGGGTTGACATCCACAAATTGATAGATGCTGGTCATTTTATCTCTACTGCGATTGGTCGGAAGTCTGGGTCCAAGGTTGCCACGGCTACCAAATCATCTTTATAAAGTCAGTGATGAACGAAGCTTCAGGACTACAGAAACTCCCTCTGAAGACTAAAAATACACACTTCCATGGTTCAACGATGTGTTAAAACAACAGTCACTCTATACCAAAAATTACAAAAAATATAAAACACCAGACAGTATTAAGCCTTGCACTCAAATTACACAAGTACTTTCTATGGCTTTAGGCATTCCTTTTAGAGTGTAAGTCCTTTTGAAGACTATTGTACAGCCAATCTGAGGCTAAAGGTCTTCTGAGAACTATTACATGACCTTTTTCAAGGGTAAACACAATTAAAAGAAGCACTAAAATTGATTTGCGCTGGGCTAAAATATTGAATTATTTTACTTCTAAAGAGATTCTGCTCTAAAATATAAAATTATTTTGACTTATGAAAGAGATTCTGCTCAGCATGAAAATCACAGAAGGGTCATCTAATTCTTGTTAACTTTGTTATAAAAAATACATAATCAGTTACTGGAATTGCATGTTTCATTAATGCAGTTTAAATATACAATGTTTAAACTTTTACTGTCCGACTTTACTTGCTAGTTTTGTATCTTATTGTTCAAGGCAGGAACAGTAATTGAACACATTAACTTCTTTAAGCTGCTCACGGGAGCCAGAGTGGTTATCATTAACTTTGTTTTTGAAGATAATTGAATCTGAAGCAGCAAAATACAAAAACATGGTTATGAATGGAGGTAATCGCAAACATCACAAGGCATGTCACTAGATGATGATGGTATATGGATGTAATGCAATAAAATGCAATTAATATGGGAAACAAATCTAGTGCTTATTTTGTTATTTTTATCTTTTTTTTCCAATCTCGTTAGTTCATTGGTACTTTCACTTTCATCAGTTTCACTGTTAGTCTAAATTAGCGTGTATTAAGTAATCATGGGGCAGCTTTAAACATGTATGGAACCTGGTTGCTTCTGTTTCTAAGAATCGACGTCACTGCACTCCGGGCATACCCATAGGTGCTCAGTCTCTCTCATCAAATGGTCCCTATAGCTCGCTGGTTGTACACACTCCTGCGCCCCACTCTGCTCGAAATTCGTTTAATGTTGAAACTTTGCAGTCTGTGGATTGCTGCTTCATCTATTGCGGTGTCCTCATCCAGCAGGCGGTCATTGATTGATTTCAAAATGTCACTTCTGTCCATCACCAATGGGCCCATGATGGGAGCCCGTGAAGCCAAGATGTCAGCTCTTTCATTGCCCTGAACCCCAGCATGAGCAGGACAGTAGATTCAGGTCAGCGCCTGGAGGTTTGAGGCCTCAATAGCAGCTATCCACTCGTACCTAAGCCATCCCTTCTGTACTTTCTGAAGTACGGCTTGCGCGTCTGTCACGATGACTGCCTTTGTTATAGAAGTCTCAGATATCCATTTCAGTCCTGCGGTTACTGCTTCTGCCTCCATTCTCATACTGGAGAGGGTTGACATGTATGTCCTACTGCGCTCAGCCACAACCTCTCCTCTCACTCTAGCCTAGAAACCCCAGCCTGATGTCCCACTGCGCACGACTGATCCGTCGGTGTATATGACAACGCCACTCTCCCGGGTGTTCTCAGTTATCAGTTGATTTACCTCATGCTCTGCACTCTCGTTGTTCCATTCTCTGCATTCCTTGCCTAAGGTTATGATGACTCTCTGGTACTCTATCATTCTATCACCAGTGAGGACCCATTCTTCCCCTTTGGCTATCATCTCAGCTGAAGTGACGCATCCAGCTGTTGTCTCAGCCTGTGCCATCCATGACGACCCTCTCTTGATTCTTGAACCCTTGATATCTGAGATACTACTATGCAGAGGGTGTCTGTGGTGACACGCATATAGGCTTTGACTTGTCCCAGTTTATGTCTGGATGTCACCAATAACAATCCCAACATGTACCGCATCATCACAATCGGGGTATCTCTAGTGCAGCCCAGAACCAGACGCATACCTTCATTCTGGATGCGGTCTAACCTTACACACTGTTCTTAATAGTGTGAGGATGCCTAGTCCGTAATCGATGACAGACAACACGATCTGACGAAATAGGATGAACAGGAGACGTTGTTCCAAGTCGGCAGCAGCCATGGTCTTGATTGCTCCTAACCCTCTCTTACATCTTTGTATGGTGTGGTCAACATGGCAGTTATAGGAAAAACTGCCATCAAATGTCATTCCGAGGTATTTCGACCTGTCACACCTGTCGATGGTGCAACCATCAAAAGTGATACCCGGGAGTTCAGCCTTTACTATGGAATTATTCAAAGAGCACCACATCGTGCAGGCCTTGTTCGGATTGATCTTGGAGCTTGAGTCGCTGCACCACTGTGTGATTCCTTGCAAAGTTTCCTGGATGTCTTTGACCAACTCTTGCCTGTCTGAGCCAGTCCTGTACGTTAGGATGTCATCGGCAAATGTCAACGTTCGCCCTGTCCCTGTGGGTTGAATATTGGCCACTTTTACTGTGTAAATGTTGAACAGCACCGGTGAGAGCGGAGACCCTTGAGGCAGTCCTGCATCATTTGTCTGGGACCCCTTTTAACTCATTCAGTTCTGAATTTTGTAAATGTTTCCTTACAATGTCACATATGATATACTAAACTATACACAATTGAATCACAAATGAAATGAAAGAAAGATATGAGATTTGGGGATGCAGATTAGTGCAAAAGATGTTAGTGGTTTTGTTATTGTTATCAACCAAAGAAATTTTTTTTATTTCAGCGGAACTCAATAATTCAGCTATCTATCCATACACGACCAAAATATTGGCTTACTATCGAAGATAATTCATGTGAAAAGATGTTCTTAAAGTTTCACCTTATTAGATTAAATAATTTTCACAATATTCACATTTTACTGAAAACATGTGAACCAAAAATTCCATTTTTGTTTCTACAAAATCACATTTCAACATATCTTAACAAAGAACACACACAATACATACCTTTTAGAGTTCAATGTCATCACTTCCAGAAGGAACAAGATTTCAAATTTTTTTAAACTTTGGGAAAGACAAAGTGGTGAATTTATTTACAATAATCATCTGTTGAATCAGCTACATCATTCTCAAGCTGAAGTGTTAGGTTTCAAACTCTGTTGAGCTCAATCAGTAGAACAATGGGGTTGAATAACCACATCTAATTCTGTCAAATCATCATCCAAATTTTTTCCTTAGTTACCGAAACAAAGATTTCATAGCCCCCGAAAAATCATATCTTTTAAAATTCACAATAAATGGAAATATCCATCAATTTTGAAATACCATATTTCTAAACATTCCTATAGAAATGTCTCTGAAATAGTAATATGTCTTACAATCGATGGTCTCTTACAATCACCATTAAAAAAAAAAGTTGTTGGGCGTTAGGTTGATAGAACTTCAGACGGCATTACAAGTGGACAGCGTGGGCTAGTGGTTAAGTGACACGGCTCACAACCCCAATCACAGCACCAGCCATTACCCTGGGGAAGCAAACCCTTAGAAAATACAGGAGGAAGCAGACCCTTACATAAAATGCATGATGAAGTTAGATGCACTGGGCCGACAGGTGCAAAATAAAAACATAGTGCAACACAGGCCGCTTTGGGGAATAGAGAAATGAAATAAGGCGAACGCAATAAAAAAAAAAAAAGATGGCATTGTCATTGCTGAATGCATGTGTAAATTTGGTAGGGAAACTTCCTGTGTTCGTTATGTTGCTACATCACTTTAAGTTTCATTCATTGTGATCCCTTATTGACTTTCAAAATGTTATGAAAAAGATTGCACTATGGTGTGTGTTGTAAAGAAAAGTTATGTATGCAGAAAAATATGGAAATAGAACGCAGGCCTAAAATTTTACATTAATGAAGCAACTATTTGTAGTTGGAGAAATGCCCATAATTCCATATCTTTGTGCAAAACAACCAACTCGGGCTTTACATGGTCTAAGAAAGGAAGATTTCTACAAGTTGGTGAGGCTGTGAAATGTTTTGTAATGGTGACAGGCACAAAAGCATTACTCATCACTTGTCAAGCAATGCAAATGAAAACCAGAGCCAAATCCTTTAGAAAAGAAGAAATAATTTTTAAAGACAAGAGTATGGTGCAATAGACCTATACTAATGGAGGATTTTTGTTAGTGTTTAACATCAAATACAAATATCAACAGCTTAACGAGTGATTAAGAAGAATCAGACTAAGAATGTGATGTTGATTCAGAAGGAAGTGATATATAACATACTACCTAATAAATACGGCAAAATAGTTCTTAGTGAATTGATTGATATTAGAAATTGTATTTTACGGGTAGTCGCAGATTTTAATTTTTGTGTGTTTGTGATACTGAAATTAAGGGGTACATCTTACAAATGATAGCATCATATAATCAAAGAGATAAGGGGGCTGAGATGCAGCAGTGAATGAACTGACAGCAGCCAGTCACTCATAGGTGAACTGTTTGTATCAGGGTCAGTGACCCATAACTGATCCTAATTCTGTTCCAAGTGGCCACCCTGGAAACAGACTGCAATCATATAACGTGGCTAAGGGATTAGGTATTAAAAAGGAAAGACTAACCCGGTCCCAAAAATGCTGTGCTGAAATCAGATGTCGGGCTAAAAGATGCAGATATAGCAGCCTCGCTTAAACTAGAACACTGTCACAAACAGTCTTTTCTGGATGAACATCGAAGAAGAAGAAAAATACGGTAATTTTTAGGGAAGTTTTACATGCAATTGAATTATATTTAGAATAATTTTTCTTCTTCATTTGGCTCTTTACAGGGCTGGCCCCTTACGGGAAAATATTCCAGACCACAGTGTGTACTTTTGTACTTGTGTTTGTAATTATCTGCTGTACATGATGAGCTTGTCGAGCCCATGCACAACTTACTTTAGTCACCTTTTATGACTTGCTTGAAAGGATGCAGTAGTTATATTCTGTAATCCACTGAATCTATATATTCAGGCCTTGCTAAATGAAACATTGAATGAGATTACAGCAGTTAGTGACTCATAGCTGACTGCTTGCATCAATGTCAGCAAACCAGAGCTGTTCAAGACTTCTGTCTTCAAGTGGTGGCCATGGAGACAGGGTGCATCTGTGCAGTCTGGCTGAGAGAATATGATCAAAGTTGAAAGGCATGCCTGGTCTAAAAAATGTGCTCTGCTGAAAGAGGATATCGTGAACTCTCTGTAAACTATAACCCAACGAAGCAAAATGTCCTTTTCAGGAGGAACAAGAATTTTAAAAATTAATTCTCTAACACGTTGTCCCTAGCAGTAGTGTCTGCAAAGAGACTACCTTGACCATACTTTGGGATAACAATCCACATGAATGTTTACCAGGTGGTTTAGGACATTAATGAAGTACTACACAAGCCAGCAGTTTATGGTGATTAGGACACTAAAGACTTCAACAGTTTGATGGTATGCTGATGAGCTGCTGTAGCTGAGATGTAAGGTGCTCAGCTAAATAAAAATGAAAGCTCAAAACAGTGGGTGTTAAATCCTGCAAGTTTCAAGTGTCCCCTGGTCTCAAGAGAAGTTAGATCAGTGCCTAGTTCTATCAGGAGGTGCCATGTGCACTGTGCATGTAAAAGAACTCTTTTGGCAGTTGAAAATTGAAATGAGCAGGCTTTTAGCTGCTGTCTGGACAAAAATTCTCACATTAACTAAATTACTACCCAATTATAGCCTGCATGAACTCCCAAATTGCAAGTATATACCTCCAGGGTAGAATTGAGTTACTAAGAGAAGCTTCTTCACCATATTTGACTTTGTGTGGGTTCTGAGGAGAAGTCAAAATAGGACCACGACTGAAGAGGGATTATTCATGAGACTAGCAACCTCAATTTACTACAGAAACCGTACTGCAAGAAACGCCAAATTCTTTGGTGCTGACTTCCTCTTTGTCCTTATGACTTTGAGGTGCATAGGCCATTTTGTTGTTGAATGGCCACAATGAGTATGATTCCTTTTTTTTGTGTGCATCCTGAAAAGGGTGTTAGGGTTGCAGTAGCTTTTCTCACATACTGAGTGTGCTAATGAAGGTAGTTATGGGGTCCATCAACTCACCTTGGGGCGCATAGAACATCAACCAACCCTCTCACTTCACCCTTATCATCCAACCCTCTCCTAGTGGACTGGGTGTGTGCTGTTTTCTAAAGTCTTTCCGGCTTCTCCCTGTTTATCGCGTATCTTCCTTGGCCTCTTCATGTGTTCTTGTGGAGAGGAGCTAATGTCTGGTCAGGCAAAACATACTGATTGGACATTTTATCCAGGGTCAGGCAAAATATACTGGCCATCACCTTGACTTACGCGCAGTTCTCCCTGGAAGCGGGCTGTTTTCATGACAGTCTCGCTAATGAGGTGGGAGATCATCATGTCCCACAGTAGTGAGCAACATGCAGATGAAGTCAACAGCCTGGAGAACTACGGCCCATCTTCATCAGATTGTTCGGGGTGTGAGGAAAACTACTGCAACCTGTCATTTAATGTCCTTTTCAGGGCGCACTAATGAGTAGGTGGACATTCAACGTCAATCAATCATTCCATGTGTTCTTTGGCCTTCCTTTGCCTCTTTTCCCCTCAGGATTCCAAGATAGAGATTGCCTGGTGATTGCTGGCTTGGAGCTTTCACTGTGTGGCCTATAAAACGCCACATTCTTTCTAAGATTACCTATTCTAGCTGTCTTTGTCATGTTCTCTCCAAAAAGCTTTAATTTGTTTCCCTGTTGAACCAAAGCAGGCCAATGATGGTTCTCAGGGATTTATTGATAAAGCCCTGTTTTCTCTTAATATAGAGTTTGGTATCCATAATGTTTCACTTCATATAATAGGACAGACCACACTAGAGTTGGAAGATCCTTAGATAGGTATGCATTTGGATCATTTTAGAGTTCTATATGGTTTTCAACAAGACAATGGCCACTCTTGCTTATTGTATCTTGGTTTTTACATCCTTGTCTGCACTGCCTGTTTTGTGTATGATGCTCTCTAGTTATGTGAAGTTATTCTACCTCATCCAATGGAATTACTCTGTTTGATAGCCGTTTTGTTGACAGCATTTAATTTTAGTGTCTTTTCTTTGTGGGTCTTTGGACCTTCTTGGTGGGAGATTCTGTTCAGTTTCTTCTGCATTTAGAGTTGGCTGGGCGATAGGAAGACTGTCATCAAACGCTTGCTTCAGCACGGTGCTAACCATAGTGGTGGCCATACAAGAAGTGAAATACAGACAGATACTTGACTTCATCCATTTGGTTCCCATTCTAACATATGACTGTACATTTTGTGATATTTTTCTTCAAAATACATATTGTTAAAATACTTGCATTTATGTTGCATGGGAGTGAGTGAAAGAAAGGGAAATGATTGATAGATAAAGATAGGGAGAAAAAATGACTCACAGAATTGACTTCTGAGCACCCCCAAATGTGCTCAGTCCTTTTCATTGCTGAAAGTGCTGATGATAGAGCACAAACTCTGTAGCTACTATGGTGACTGAAATATTACTGATGTTGTTAGGTACCAATTTACAACTGGGTTGACTGGAAGAAGCAGTCATACCATGAAACAATCATGAACGCAACATGATTTGGATTTGTAAACTAAGTTGTTCACAACCCTTTGGCCACATGCAGAGAGAGGGAGAGGGGAAAAAAAGAGTATATTCAGTCTGTGATAAAACAGTTAGCAGTTCCTTCTGAATTTTTATCTTCATCAAGGCATCATATAATGTCATTTTCACATCAGTAGGTGCCACCATTTGGGAGTAGTGGGTGGTCAAGTGGTTAGGAACACAGGTCTCTTGACAAAAGAGACATTGGGTCAAAGCTCTGCTACGGCATAGGTTGGTTTTTTATTTCCATCTTGGGTCAAATAAAAACCTGGGATCAAGATGCTGAGCAGCGCATGAGCTGCAGTGGTCAGCGACCCATAGCTAACTGCTAGAGTCAGGGCCAGCGAACCAGAGCTACCAAGACCCTTCTACACCTCCACGCGGTGATCCTGGATAACAGGCTGCAGCAGAGCAGACTGGCTAAGGAGAAGGGATCGAAGAGAGAATGCTAACCCGGTACTCAAAAAATGCTTGCTGAAGTCGGATGCGTTGGACCAAAAGGTGCAAATATCGCACTCAGGGTAAACTACGACACAACGCATTCCGTTGTCTGGCCTACATTCTGCTACTTAAGCCCTTTCATGGTTTGGTAGTGGGAGATTGAGAACGAACAAAGCCAAGCCAAATAAAAACCTAGCATGTACACGCAATTGCAGGAGCAAGCAACCGTCATTCATTAGGCTGATAAATGACATAGCGAAGTGGTTAGTTAGACGGTTCATAAAAATGCATATGTTCTGATTTGGCATGGGTTGCGACCCTATGGGAAGTAAACCCATTTTATAAATGTGTGCTGAAGTAGGATGCACTGGTCTGTAAGGCACAAAACAGTGCAACACTCTCAAATGGAGATAGATTCTTGACAACCCATTTGGCTTCCCTTCTAACATATGAATGTACACTTTGTGATAATTTGTTTCAAAATACATATATTAATGATGGGAGTGAGTGAGAAAGAGAGAGAGAAACATGATTGACGGATAAAGGAGTTAATTTTTGTAATCAGTCTGTGATAAATCAGTGAAGGCATAAACAGTTTGCAGTTCCCCCTGAATGTTCGTCACCATCAATGCATCATCATATTGTGACCCCTTTTAACACCAGTAGGAGGATAGGGGAGTTGTGGATGGTCAAGTAGTTACTACGGCATATGTTTTAAAAACATTCAAGGTAAGAAAAAAAACACAATCTGACATGTATACATCGCTGCAGAGGCAAGCAAGCAATATTTATTCAATAGGCATATAAATATCCCTTGCTATCCATAGATAGAAGCATGAGGCCATGATTAGAGTTAGCCTACTCCTTCAGGAAGCCTGTGCCATAACACTTGCTGTGATTTTATATGATCATGTTGCTAACCCCATACATGACTCATTAGTCCCCTTTATGATATGCATGGAAGTGCCAGGGTTCTATTCCATCCTCCCCAGGAATAAGTCCCATGATCCACTTGGAAAGAACCATCAATATGATGTAAGAAATTTCAATATCCTCACCACCTTCATTGTATCATCATCATGTGCTGTTTGTGTCTCATCACTGATATTATGAGAAATACTCATTGACACAAACTTCATCTCTGTTGTTGTTGCTGGTGTCTCACATATCATTTTCTTGTTGATCTGTATTGTTGTTGATTAAAGAAGTAGATCTGCATTGGTTGTTGTCCTTGATTTAGAAACAGTATCCTAGCCGCCACTACTCGTCTACCAAGGGAGTGGAAAGGTCTTCTTTTTTTTTTTAAAATGACATACTTGCAGCCGAGTGTGCAGATAAACAGGGGATTGACCTGCTTTGTCTTTGCATGATTGAGGGGTTACTTTCATGCAGACCACTATTGAGGAAGAATTTAGTTCCCAAACAGCAGCTAACAGCCAAGAGTTTTACATACACAGCGTGTACACATGACTTCCGTTATTTCATCTCTATAGTACTAGTCACTGATCTAACTTTCCTTGAGACCAAGGGGCACTTGAAACTTGCAGGATTCGAACACCTACCTTTTCACACTTTTGGTTCTTGAGAAGTGAGTACCTTATCTCTAAATTATACCAACCCCATAGAATTCGTTACCACTGAAAATGTTTGGATACAGGCTTCCTGTAAAGGGGCCAGCTGTTCAGATGACTCTATACCAGGGTATGATAAATCACGGGACTAGATCGACTAGAAATGGGGCTGTAGCATTTAACACGTCAGAACCAGTGTCGTATTTACTGGCACAATTTCACCCATTGTGTATGTTCCCCTTCAATTTTAAGGAACACAAAATTAAATATTTTCCCCATTTCCTTCCGTTTACTTTCAAGGTCAGACCTACCTCTGTCATGTTACACAAATAAAGAATAGCAGAAATAGGTAAGTATTACTTGGAAAATAAACTTAAATTTGTAGACTTCATATTAAGAACAATTCACCCACACCCTCTGGCAAGTTGACAACCCTACGAAGAACTTTTCACCCGGCACTAGACCTGCCGCCTACATATTTTACTGGGCACCTACACCTAGACAAATGCATTACCTCCTGCCTTGTGCTTTATTTGGAGCTAAAAAGCATATAAATAATTCTCCCAGTGGACCTCAGCGCTGATAGTTTGATGACAAATACAAAACAACAACAACCTATGTTACACTAAAAGGACTTTTGCAGAGAACAACATAGATGATATTAACTATTGAAGCTAAACAATTAAGATCGGAAACGGTGAAAGAAAAAGAACTGTGTATCAGTGACATGCTTAGGAAGGGACTGTGGTGCAGTCCATCCCAAGTGCCAGTCAAGGAGATGGTGACTATCAGGAGCATTTGAGCAGTGTGTTTTTGTCTTATTTTCCCCTTAAGTTACCAGTATGTTAAAAATTGGGGGGGGGGGGGTAAAGCAGAGTGACAAGGTCTCTCCAGAAATGAACTAAAAGTACAAAACAATCAAAGTTTGAGGCCTGCAAGTTTTAAGTGTCCTCTAGAAAGTGCAATTGATTGTCTAGTTCTATCATAGACGGAGAATAAACAGATGTTCGTTGAACACGTTAAAAAAAGCTATTGACAGTTGAAAATAAAAAAGAGCAAGCTGATAACTGCTGTCTATTCAAAAAATATTTTTTGAACAATTTAATGTCTACCAAATACACCATTTATCTTCCCTCAGGCTTAGTAAGCCGCAGGAAGTAAAACTGAAAAAAAAACAACCTACTGCGGATAAGCTTTGGCTACCTGTTTCTTCTTCTTTGGCGCTCGTCCTAAAATGGACGTTGTATCTAATTTACATCAAGGCTGCGATATCTGCACCTTTCGGCCTGACACCTCCGTTTTCAGCTTGCCTTTTTTGCTACATACTGACCAAGACTCACCTCTAGGACGTGCACCTGGAAACAGGTTTTAAAAGAGCAGCCTGGTCAAAGAAGAGGAAATCAACACCATGATCTCCTTAGGGGTAAGCCTGCTGAGAAGTCCTGCAATGCACTACAGCGAGGAAGACCCAGGTGAGATTTCTTCAGGATGTATGAAGATCTACAGCTTACTCTTCTTTTTCGATCAACTGATGCTATGGTTCTAGCTGGGGAGATTCACAAAGATGAGTGAGTTTCAGGTCTTTGTCAGACCAACTGCAGCTTTTCGAGCATGGTCACTCTCCAGGTCCAGACTGCCTCTCTTTGGTCTGCATAAGTGGGGCATTCCTGCAGGATATATTCTGGAGTTTGCTAGGGTGCTCTGCAATCACACGTGGCTTGTGTCTCTAATACCAATTCTGTGGAGGTAGGCTTTGAGTCTGCAATGTCCCATTCTGAGTCTGAAGATCTTTGTCTGTCCATCTCTGTCAAGTTTGTCTATGCTGTTATTTTCTGGTTTGTATTCTTTGTGCATTCAATCCTGATGTATCGTCTTATGTGTGTCTTTGCTTCTTTATAGCTCTGTGGATATCGAGTCTACGTGCTGCCACTTTCGGATTTTACGAGCTGATCTGTCGTCTCATTTCCAAGGATCCCAAAGTGGGCCAGAATCCGCTGTATGACTAAATCGGTTGTTTTTTGAGACAACTGTTATATTTTATTTCATATAAGAGTTTATCTTATTTGGGGTTTGAGTTAGCTTGGAGTACTCTCCTGCAGTCTGTTAGAATGACCGTTGTTCTTGTAGTTATCTTTGACTGATTAGAATCTCAGTTGCAGCATGTACAGCTGTTGCTTCAGCTCTGAAAGTGGTATAGGTCTCTGTTGCTGGTATGGAGTGATTTTCTATGTTGCCATTGGGGTATGAATGTAAATTCCACTGCCTTCCCTTTTTTGCTCTCTCTGTGACCAATCCATCTGTGTACACAAGAGCTACAGCAAACCAAATACCAGAGAACATTCATCAAGAGTGAAACACTCAGACACGAGTAGCTTTCAAAATAAACAAAATGGGCCAATTTGTAGTGTTTTTTTAAACTAAAAAGCAACCAAAATAAATATCATATTAAGATCTATTGCTTGTTTTTTTGGCCAGTCTACTTGTACTACTAGTTACCTGTAATTTGTACATGAGTGTTTGTGTGTGCATCTTCTTTCGTGTACTACTTGCACACAATGTGTGAGAACAATCACAAACACATTCTTTACACTCAGCAAAAAAGAATACTAAAGTACACAAATAATTTTGTGCAGGTGTTTTTATTAGTCAATCTCCTTCAGTGTACTACTTGTACACAATGTAGTGACAACAATGGCAAACACAAATATATATATTAAAAACTCCAGAAAATATTACATTGCACAAAAATTGTACATAATTTCTTTTTAAAAACATGTCTTTCTATAATATTTTTGGTAAATATACATATTTTTTTTTAAATCATGGAGGACTGACATAGTTGCTCTGCTTCTATCATAGTGATGTAGAAATGAATTGATACAGTCACTTCTATTCTACCATGGTGATGTAGAGGTGACTTGACATAGCCACTTCTCTTCTACTATGGTGGTGAAGAGGTGACTCGACACAGTCGCCCCTTTTCTACTATGGTGGTGTAGAAGTGACTTTACTAAGTCACTCCTCTTCTATCATGTTGGTGTAGAGGTTTTAAATTTTTGTTAAATACTAATAGTTACTATAGTTTAGGGGAATCCTTTTATGACATGCCTGGAAGGTTGCAGTGCTAAATTTCTTTGCTTTCTTTCCAGTCTCCTGACTTACAGTTTGGGAAGGGAACTGGCTAACCCACCTCACAAGCTGAGGCTTACTATACTGAAGTCTCTAACACTTCATTCCTGACCAGCGGTTAAGTCTGCTGAAGGACTTCCTCAGGGAAGCTAAACACTATGTGGTGACTTACTGGATTACCGTAGTCGCTATGGGGTGACTTACTGGATTACTGTAGTCACTATGGGGTGACTTACTGGATTACTGTAGTCACTATGGGGTGACTTACTGGATTACCGTAGTCACTATGGGGTGACTTACTGGATTACTGTAGTCACTATGGGGTGACTTACTGGATTACCGTAGTCACTATGTGGTGACTTACTGGATTACCGTAGTCACTATGTGGTGACTTACTGGATTACCGTAGTCACTATGTGGTGACTTACTGGATTACCGTAGTCACTATGTGGTGACTTACTGGATTACTGTAGTCACCATGTGGTGACTTACTGGATTACCGTAGTCACTATGTGGTGACTTACTGAAATACTGTAGTCACTATGGGGTGACTTACTGGATTACTGTAGTCACTATGTGGTGACCTACTGGATTACTGTAGTCACTATGTGGTGACTTACTGGATTACTGTAGTCACTATGTGGTGACTTACTGGATTACTGTAGTCACTATGTGGTGACTTACTGGATTACTGTAGTCACCATGTGGTTACTTACTGGATTAATGTAGTCACCATGTGGTGACTTACTGGATTACCATAGTCATTATGGGGTGACTACAGAGCTAATTCCTCTTTACTTTTGTTTTTTTTGTTAGAGAGTCAACTAACACTAGCTGCCGTAGCAGCGTAGCCAGGATAGTTATGCAAGTATTGAAATACATTTTTAGAGTTCCCTTGCATGCACCTGTCTTCACCATCACATCCTCATTGTACTCCTTGAAAGTCCTTGTGAGGTGTAAAATTTAAAACAATATTTCTATTCTAGTTATACACTTTGTGTCCTAAGAATCTCGCACGCACTTCACATTACACCGCAGCCAAACAAATTGGTTCATGGAATCACAGTTCATATTTATCTATGCTGCATTTGTAAAATAAATATTGATGTTGTGTACAATTTTTCTTTTTGATCTGGAAATAGGTGTGAGGTGTCCGTATAACCAGTAATGTCCTAAGGATCCTAAAATGTAACTATGCCAAATTTGACTCACATTAGTGGAAGGGTTTAGAACTGTAAGGAAAAAAACAAACCAACAGCCATTCAACTTTATACAAAAATATTTATTACAAACATGAAAGTTACGTCATCTGGTGTGATAGAATTAAATCTAGCAATTGTTATGAAGCAACCATGCTACAGGGTTAGTTAGAAAAAGTTGCTATAGGCATTCAGACATGCATCCCACTGCTTGGGTAGATGGCAGATGCTGTCAGAAAAAAATGACTTTGGTTGCTCTTTGAACCACTTTGTCAATGAGGCCATGACGTCTGCATCATAGTCGAATCTTTGTCCCTTCAGAAATCGTTGTGTGTAGTTCTTTTCTGTTTTCTTCTACACACTTTTGTCACCATACACCCCCTGCATTCTGTGAGGAATGTCAACTGGTCGACATCTTTCAGCTGTTAGATTCCAAATCACTGCTCGCTGATCAACTCTGGACCGATTTCGTATCACACCTGCCATGTTTTCAATGGTTTTCTGAGGAAACTACGAGTCGGAGGATAATGAAATTTTGCAAACTTGACAGCTGGTATGTGCTGTTTATACCAGAAGTGACATCATCATGAGCATCATACGTATGTTCACGTGGTTCAATTCGGTCCGGTTTCATTTGAACGCGCCTCATATATATAGATGAGAATGCTATTTGTAGCCACAAAATCATGGACCACCCCAGGGGTTGCAGTAACCTCAAACCAGTCCTGGTTAACATGTATGGCTTTATGATTATTTCTAAAATACAAGAAACTGTATGGAAGTCATTAATGATAAATATGTATAACAAGCAGATGCATTTATAAAAAATGGACAGGAGTTTTATATATGGGAAAGGGGGAAGTGTTTATAATAATAAACAGGATTTATGTGAAGGAAGACAGGCAAAATTTGCTGATCAGACATGTTAGTCAGGTTCAGGCAAAACATACTGGACTAGACCCTCACTTTGGCTTCCTCGTAGTCCTTCCTGCAAACTGGCTGTTTTCATGGCAGCCTGGCTAACAAAGTGAGGGATCGACAGGATCCCCATAGAAGTGTGCGACATGCAAATGAAGCCAATCTTAGCATTACCGCTTAGAGGACAACGGTCCAGCTTCATCAGCACGTTCGTGATGTGAGGAAAGCTACGACAACCTGCCACTTAACGTCCTTTTTAGGGCGCACAAAAGAGTAACCCTAATAATTGTGGGCATTCAGCAACAGCAACATCATCATATGAGGTGTGTTTAGAAACAGACAGGAGGAAAGTATTTGCAGTTATTCTTGTTGTTTTATTATTATTGCTAGGCACATGTGCCGGGGTCTTTGTGTATGACAAAAACAGGAAATAACACCAGAGAAAGCATCTCGTAAGAGGCGACTGTGTGACATGGCATAACACCGCCCATGGTTAGGTGGTTTGTTAAGAGCAGCATAGATGGCACCTAACAGGCTGCGGGCCTACTTTGCTCTATTAAGATGGACTCACACATCGGTTAACCACTACAAGAAACTGATTGTATGCAGACTCTGCAGAGTCTTCTAAACCAGTTTAAAGACGTTAAGTTAATAAACAGAAGACGTGTTTATAAAAATAGATTAGAATTATATTTATAAGGGCAAATTTATTAATAACATAAAACAGTTATATTTATAAAAATAGATAGAGGTAATATTTAGAGTGTTTTTAAGGGAATAGTATTAATAACAATAAATAGGAATTGTTTTCATAGAAATTAATATTCTTTTTAAAAAGTTAAAATAAAAGTAAATGAAAGTTTTCTGTTTTTTAATGGGCCTATACATTTTAAGTATTAAAATAAATAGAAGTTGTATTTATAGAGACATCAACAGAAACTGTATTAATAAAAAATTAACAGAAGTTGCTTATTGGAAAGATGAACAAAAGGCACATTTATAAATTTTAATAAAAGGTACAGTACAATCAATAGTTTTATAGAAATAACTTATAATTATATTTCTAGAAAATAGTAAATAGCTGTATTTATAGAAATAAAAATGACTTGAAAATATAGAAAAGTTTCAGTTATATTTATACAATAAAAACAGCTGAAGAGGCATTTTTAGAAAATTAATTTGTGTTTATAAAATATGTAATGGAAGCTGTATAGAAATTGTGTTATATATATATAAATAAACAAAGAGTTGTATATATAGAAGGCAGACAAAAGAAAAGCCGACACATCAATCCGATATAGCATCAAAAAACATGCACAATATAGAGAGTAGAACTACTTGACTGACTAGTGCATAAAACAAAGATAAAAGTGCATACTTTTACCATTCCAATTGGGCAGCATAATACCTCTCATTGGTTCTTACCACCATTGGTATTCTGCAGACTCATTGGATTATTGGTGACAAATATTATTGGATTGTATTCATAATTTATATTGTTATTACTGACTTGTTGAACTTAAGTAAGTTAATTTGTGCTGTTTGTAGTGTCCTTGATAAGGTAGATTTTGGGATATGTCTATTACTGTTTGCAAGTAAAACTTTGTTTTAACCTTGATACAACATAACAAATGTTTCCTAGCAGAATTTTGTTAATAGACTGACAGTCTTGCAGGGAGGGGAGGGGGGGGCACAGTGGTCTCGAGGTAAGTTGTTTGCTTCGGGTGCTGGAAGTCGTGGGTTCAAATCACGATGGAGACCGGGATTTTTTCACATGGATCATTCGGTAAATATTTTTCCATGTGCAGTGGCGCACACGTTAAAAATACCTTAGCAGTTGGAAATCGGCCTAATGGCCGCTGCTTGGTCAAAATTCAAGTTAAAAATCTACTCAATTTATTCTAGGGTTGTTCGTCCCACAGAGAATATGTCACAAAAAGGGGACTGTGTGGCTATAACTTTAGGTCTTGGTTATGTGGCTAGCGGAGTGGCTTAGATGGCGCCTGACAGGCTGCGGGTCTACCTTGCTCTAATTTACGCTTCCACCTCCACCAGTCTCAAAAATAGGCGATCGTACATTCCAGGGGCTAACAGATGCTGGGGTTGACCTGGCAAGTCACCAGAGGATTTTCACATGCCAAAAATATGAAACAAAGCAGGTCAAACAACATCTAATGACATAATTGGACTGAAGATAGATAGATAAGAGTGAGAGATAGAGATAGATAGAGATAGATAAATTAGATAGATTATAAAGAGATAGATATACAGAGATAGAGAGAGAGAGAGAGAGAGAGAGAGATAGATAGAGAAAGATATAGAGATAGAGAGAGAGAGATAGAAAGAGATAGAGAGTGATAAGATAGATAAGATAGATAGATTAGATAGATAAATAGACTGACAGTCTTAATTTTTGTTATGGGACAATTTAGCTTTATTAGTACATTTTGCAGTGCTTGTCAAAGTCTGTCCATTTCACAGTGCTTGTTAAAGTATGTCCATTTCACAGTGCTTGTTAAAGCCTGTCCATTTCGCAGTGTTTGTCAAAGTCTGTCCATTTTGCAGTGCTTGTCAAAGTCTGTCCAGTATACCCACCAGAAACATGGATACACATATATACAGATGGCTCATCTAACAAAGCCACATCCAATGGAGGTGGAGGGGTCTATTACAGACTAAGGAATGGAGAAGAAAAAACTTTAACAACGGGGACATACTCCAATAACTTCCGTGCAGAAGCAGAGGCACTGAAAGCCACATCTGAGCGTGTAATCCAAGATAAAGATATCCACCAAGAAAACATAGTATTCCTGACTGATGCTGCGTCAGTATTAGCAGCGCTAAAATAACACAACAATGAAAATCTTGAGAAATGTATGTTCTCCCTAACACAGCTCCCAGCAGAACATTCAAGGTTAGTCACATAGTGGATCCCATCCCATTACAATATTGAAGGCAATGAAGCTGCAGACAAACTAGCAAAGTGTGGAGGAGCATCCCCCATAAACAGACCAGAGTACCACATATAATGAGGCCAAGACCATAATTAAAGCTAACTTCAGGGTAAAATGGGCTGATCAACACCCCGACTTCTGAAAAGAAGACAGCTACTTTAACTAGAGAAAAACAAGTCATCATCTTCAGACTGAGAACTGAGCATAACAAACTCAAGGGTCATCTTTACAACAAAATGAGGATTGGGACAGATGACAAGTGTCAATGGGAGGAGCCTATCATGACCATGGAACACATTCTGCAAAGCTGCACGCTCACACAGGAAAAGAGAACAAAACTGGCCTCGCATGCAGATATGAGACAAAAGCTGTATGGAGATAAAACAACGGTGTTCTTTATAAGAGAAACAGGGACCTTGATCTGAGAATGAATGAAGAAGAAGAAGAAAGTCTGTCCATTTTGCAGTGCTTGTCAAAGTCTGTCCATTTTGCAGTGTTTGTTAACATCTGTCAATTGTGTAGTGTTTGTCAAAGTCTGTCCATTTTGCAGTGTTTGTTAACATCTGTCAATTGTGTAGTGTTTGTCAAAGTATGTCCATTTTGCAGTGTTTGTTAACATCTGTCAATTGTGTAGTGTTTGTCAAAGTCTGTCCATTTTGCAGTGTTTGTTAACATCTGTCAATTGTGTAGTGTTTGTCAAAGTATGTCCATTTTGCAGTGTTTGTTAACATCTGTCAATTGTGTAGTGTTTGTCAAAGTCTGTCCATTTTGCAGTGCTTGTCAGTCTGTCCATTTTTGCAGCACTTGTCAAAGTCTGTCCATTTTACAGTGCTTGTTAAAGTTTGTCCATTTTGCAATGCTTGTCAAAGTCTGTCCATTTTGCAGTGTTTGTTAAAATCTGTCAATTGTGTAGTGCTTATCAAAGTCTGTCCATTTTACAGTGCTTGTTAAAGTTTGTCCATTTTGCAATGCTTGTCAAAGTCTGTCCATTTTGCAGTGTTTGTTAACATCTGTCAATTGTGTAGTGCTTGTCAAAGTCTGTCCATTTTGCAATGCTCATCGGTCTGTCAATTGTATAGTGCTCATTAAAGTTAGTCATTCATCAAATTCTGTTAATTTTGTAGTGCTTATCAAAGTCTGTCCAATTTTCAGGTCACAAATGCTGGCTAAGTGCTGCTGCTGCCAAAGTTGGAGTATTCGTTCATGGACTCGCTGTAAAGCTTGAGGACTTCATACAACAGTTGATACTGAATCTGGGGGAGATTAACGAAGTCATGTGAATGTACAACCTGAGTGACCACTGTCACCTGCCAAGCATGTCTTACAAGGCAGCAAACAAAAATTGTGCAAGTGTCTAGCAATCTCATCATGTAAAAACCAATACTACTGAAAACACTACTACAAATACTCAGATACAGTCTTCCTGTAATGAAGCTAGCTATAGGGATAACCTTATACTTCACTTGGAGCAAGCTGGTGAAAAAAAGAAGATGTTCTTTTGTTTTCTTGTGAAGGATGCGATTCAAACGACAGGGACCCTTTTGTTTCCTTATGTATCATGTGAATCACTTATGTGAAACCTTTTGTTTCCTTGTGTATCATGTGAATCACTTATGTGAAACCTTTTGTTTCCTTGTGTATCATGTGAATCACTGATGTGAAACCTTTTCGTTTCCTTGTGCATTGTTGTTGGTGTGTTGGCACTGATAACAGAGAGTTTGTTATTACTACCTGCTAGTTAGTGTCCATGACTGACACTGATAATAGAACATTTGTTATTACTATTGGTGTTGGTCAGTGACCATGACTGGTACTGATAACAGAGTTTGTTATAACTTGTTGGTGTTGGTCAGGGTCCATAACTGACACTGATAACAGAGAGTTTGTTATGACTGTTGGTGTTGGTCAGGGTCCATAACTGACACTGATAACAGAGAGTTTGTTATGAGTGTTGGTGTTGGTCAGGGTCCATGGCTGGCACTGATAACAAGAGAGTTTGTTATGATTTGTTAGTGTTGATCAGGGTACATGGCTGGCACTGATAACAAGAGAGTTTGTTATGATTTGTTAGTGTTGGTCAGGGTCTGTAACTGACACTGATAACAGAGAGTCTGTTATGACTGTTGGTGTTGGTCAGGGTCTGTAACTGACACTGATAACAGAGAGTTTGTTATGACTGTTGGTGTTGGTCAGGGTCCATAACTGACACTGATAACAGAGAGTTTGTTATGACTGTTGGTGTTGGTCAGGGTCTGTAACTGACACTGATAACAGAGAGTTTGTTATGACTGTTGGTGTTGGTCAGGGTCCATGGCTGGCACTGATAACAGAGAGTTTGTTATGATTTGTTAGTGTTAGTCAGGGTCCATGGCTGGCACTGATAACAAGAGTTTGTTATGACTGTTGGTGTTGGTCAGGGTCCATATTTGGCACTGATAAGAAAGAGTTTGTTATGACTGTAAGGTAACGGTAGTCCCATATAGCAGGCACTGTTGTCAGGGTTGAAATGTTGGAGACTTTGTTGTAGGAGGCCACAGATTGTTGATTAGGTGGTGTGGCCAGTCCCTTCAAGCATTGCCTTCTTTAACAGTAAGCCATTTACCCATTTAAGGATGAGCTCCTGTAATGAAAGTTGAACCTTGTACCTTTGTCATGAAAAGTGAGTGCTCTGCCACTAAGCTATCCAGACACTGACTGTACTGTAGTTTTAGACCCCCATTGGCATGCTTGAATATCTTAGTAAATGGGGACAGCTTGTATGTTACTACAACTCAATTTACTTTTTGATTTCTTGTTTCTATCTCTCTGTTTAATCTGTTCTCATCTAAGAAAAATGCTGTCTCATTTCTCTGACTGGATGAGGTTCTGTTTTTCTGATTTGGATATGGGAGTGACTTTTATTATACTGTCTTTCATTACTTCCATTTCATGTCATACTTCTTGTATCCTTCAATTATGATGCTTGTGAAGAATGTTTTCCTCTGGATGTACAACACTCTACTGATCTACAAAAAAGGATTCCAGTGTGTTGGTTACTGGGATTACTTCAGATGTTATTCTGTTCATGTCAATGATGAACAGCAGAGAGGATAGTACACATCCCTGTCAGACAACCTCCTTCTTCTTCGTTCATTCTCAATCTATCGTAACCAAGTCTTGAACAGGGCTTTGCAGGTAACAGGGTGTAGTCCAGAGAACGGAATGTGTTGTGTTGCTAGTTTACAGTTTGACCGCGATATTTGCACTTTTCGGTATGACACATCCGTCTTCAGCAGCTCAGACAACCTAATACCAGCTCATATGGTGTTCTCACAGACTACTTTTTATATGACTCTTATGTTATCCAGAAACTATTCCACAGACTTCAAGAATTCTCCATAATTTGTGTCCTTTGACTCAATCAAAAACCTTCTCCTGATCAATAAAAACAATATTCTATTCCGCATTTTGTTGAATAGTTTGTTCATAAATATGATATAATGCATCTGTGCATCCTCCACCTTTTTCTAAATCTGTACTGTGTTTCACTACACCATAGTGGTTCCCAGGATAAATATAATAGGGCCACTGTTTCCTTCCTTGCATCTCATTAGCGGTGACTAAAGGAGATTGTGATATGGCTTTGGCAACCTTACCATGTCAAAACCATTGCAGTAAAACAACATTGCAAATGACTTAAATCAGGCATTCCTAAAAGATGGTAAGGGAGCTAAATGCAGTGTTAGACCTACCTTCAATAAAGGGAGTGACAGGGGAAGTTCAGGTTTAGTTACTGTACTTCATTAGCTGGATTTCAATTATTGACTGTTATTTCTTCTAGGATCTTTGTAAACATTTATCTAAATAACTCAAAAGAAAGATGCCACTGTAGGTTTCACAACTTTTCCAATTTCCAGTTAGTAAGTTCATATGCTCAGGACACAATACCTCA
Organism: Ariolimax columbianus; assembly: GCA_036924085.1. Classification (NCBI taxonomy): domain Eukaryota; kingdom Metazoa; phylum Mollusca; class Gastropoda; order Stylommatophora; family Arionidae; genus Ariolimax; species Ariolimax columbianus. The sequence goes on along the minus strand of JAVGWX010000004.1, from coordinate 91,576,032 downwards.
TATATGATACATGAATAGAAGAGTGGATAATTTACTTTCTCTGAAATATGGAAAAGAAATTGCTGTGCTGAAAATAAATTTATGAATTCAATGTAACTTTTAATCTTACCAGTGAGGGTATAACCTGAGATCTAACTGATTTAATAGCTCCAACAACCAGAGGTACGGTCAGGCACTGGTTATTGTCAATTTTGTCCAGCAGGAGAGACAATACGCACACCAGACCACTGTAGTCAGCACCATTTCTGGTTGGAATAGATGGCAATAAGTTCATGAAGGTAGCCATTGATAAAGGTCATGTGAAATTAGTTTCATATGTTTTGTAACCAATATAGAACTTTCAAATAGTCGCTAACACCATTTTAAAAAATGTGCTTGTATAGTGGAAATGTCAAGGTGGTTTGATAGCAGACACTGCTGTCAAAGATGGAGCATTAGATACTACATTGTACAAAGTGATCAGAAAAAAAACTAACCAAATCTAAAGTAATAAAAAAAACTTTCTATTGAAAGCAAAGTGAAACATTGGAATAATGTTGATCAAATATTGGTAATCAAACATGGAAATGAGTGACGGGGCCGAAGTCGCGACAGTGAATGAATGAGTGATAGTAATCAACAACTCATAGCTGGCTCCTTTCATCTCAGGGTCAGTGAATCAGAGCTGACCTAGACCCTATTCCACCTCCAAGGTGCATTCCTGAACATAGACTGCAACCATTGAGCTTGTGAGAATAGAAGAGGGAAGGCAAATCCAGTTCTCAAAAATTATGTGCTGAAACTGGATGTGTCGGGATGAAAGGTGCAGATATCGCTGTAAACTATGACACAAAGTAAGAAAATGTACTTTTCAGGTTGAATGCCAAAGAAGAAGAAATAATAATAGTGAAATATAATGGGCAAAAATACAAGGTTTGATTAAAAGTAATCCAATGATGGGGAATATTAATGTTCTTTTGTTGGTCATGCTGTATTAGATCTCAACTTCATTTTTGTAGGTGGGGTAATCATTTTCTTTTCTGGCTGCTATCCCATCCTAGCAGCAAGTCATGTACTCATGTACAGCTATGTAGACTGAAATGTGTTGAGTCCAGGGTTTGAACCTTCTAAAGCCTTTAACCACTCTTCTACTCACTCTCTTATATTAGGGTCACGATTTGTAAATCATTGTCATATGACTTTTTTAATTTGTGCCAGGTCGACTGCGCATAAATCATGCTACCTGCACAATGTAGCATCCAGCCTCACAACAACCTGCTTTATTGGCTTTTAATGGCATGTTGAACACAGTGGCCCTATTATTCCTTTCTACGAGACCTGTTCAAAAAGTTTCAGAACATGTGTAGTATAACTTTTCAGGTTTATCTGGAAACTAGTCAGTTTTGTCTTCTTTTAAATACCTCCTTCCTCTATTAATACATCACTCCATATGTTGTTTTAACTTTTAGAAACAGTCACGGTAAGCATTTTTGAAGATAATGTGTAGATCTGTCTGTGAATTGAACCTCTGACCAGAAGTTGCTATGACATCAAATTGACTAGCAATTTCAAATGTTATAGAACTTTTTTAACAAACTTTTTGTGTTATTAACTGAAACTATCCATACTGAGTCCTTCACTCTTGACACATGTTCTCTTATAGCGGATTGCAGGGTATTTTTTTTAATCAATGTATATTTGGGAATACCTCGTGTTCTCTTCACCTGAGGATTCCGCGTAGGAGCCTGTCTGGCTATATTTGACGGTGCCTTCCGTAGTGTATGTTCTATCCAGCACCATTTTCTTAATTGTTCCAGTGGCTGTTTTTGGCTCCTTTCCCATAGATTCTCATTCATCACTCTGTCCTGCCACTATATGCCTATTATCCTTCGTAGGCATCTGTTAACAAAGAACTGGGGTCTTTGTTGCATGATCTTGGCCATTCTCCATGTTTCTGCCTCGTAAAGCAGCACCGACTTGACACTGTTGTGAAATATTCTAGCTTTGATGTGAATCTTGATTTCTCTGGATCTACATATGTTGTTTAGTGTAAAAAATTCCATCCATGTCTTTCCAATTCTGGTCCTTACATCTGCACCTATAGCTCCTGATGTGTCAGTTGTGCTGCCAAAATAGGTAAATGTATCCACTACTTCCAACAGCTCTTCCTGCAGCATGATTGGTTCTTTGTGTTGAGTTTAAGGAGCTTGGTTTTCTTCATGTTGATATTCAGCTCCAATTTGTCTGATTGTTCTTTCATCCGATTGTTTTTCTTGCATTTGACTACAACTGTGTGAGAAAAGTACCAAATCATCTGCGTAGTCCAAGTCCTCCAATTGTGTCAATAATGATGATTTCCATTCAATAGTTTGTTCTACTATGACGTGCATGATCTTTCCTTACAAAATCCTGTCTGCTCTTCTCTGAGTATTTTGTTATGTCCGCTTTTAAAACTGTACAAGATGATTTTGTTGAATAGCTTGCCTGGCAGTCTCGGACAGCAATGGAATCCCTCTAAAATTACTGCAATCTGCCAGGTCTCTCTTCTTAGGCAGTTTAATCAGATTTCCTTCTTTCCATCCTGTGGGCACAGTCTTCTCTTACCATATCTTCTTGAATAATTCTTAACTGAAACTACTCATGCTGAGTCCTTTTGATGAATGTTCTCTAGTAGCAAATTGTAGTGGCTCTTGTATTCTAGGGCAATACTGAAGAATAGGAGATTGGGCTCTCCTGGCTGAAAAAAAACAATGTTAGACTTCTCACCAAGCTCACTATTGCTCACCAATATACCTGCACATGTACAAGATTCTTCCATCATCAAGATACCTGCACATGTACAAGATTCTTCAATCACCATCACCAACATATTTGCACATGTACAAGATTCTTCCATCATCAAGATACCTGCACATGTACAAGATTCTTCAATCACCATCACCAACATACCTGCACATGTACAAGATTCTTCCATCATCAAGATACCTGCACATGTACAAGATTCTTCAATCACCATCACCAACATACCTGCACATGTACAAGATTCTTCCATCATCAACATACCTGCACATGTACAAGATTTGTCCATCATCAACATACCTGCACATGTACAAGATTCTTCCATCATCAACATACCTGCACATGTACAAGATTCTTCCATCATCAACATACTTGCACATGTACAAGATTCTTCCATCACCATCACCAACATACCTGCACATGTACAAGATTCTTCCATCACCATCACACCTGCACATGAACATGATTCTTCCATCACAATACCACCATACCTGCACATATTTAAGATTCTTCCATCCCAAACGCACCTGCACATGTACAAGATTCTTACATCACCAACATACCTGCACATGTACAAGATTATTCCATCACCAACATACCTGCACATATTTAAGATTCTTCCATCAATATCACCAACATACCTGCACATGTACAAGATTCTTCCATCACAACATACCTGCACATGTACAAGATTCTTCCATCACCTGCACATATGCACGATTCTTCCATCACCATCACCAACATACCTGCACATGTACAAGACTCTTCAATCACTAACATACTTGTACATGTACATGATTCTTCCATCACAATACCACCATACCTGCACATATTTAAGATTCTTCCATCCCAAACACACCTGCACATGTACAAGATTCTTACATCACCAACATACCTGCACATGCACAAGATTCTTCCATACCCAACATACCTGCACATATTTAAGATTCTTCCATCGCCAACATACCTGCACATATTTAAGATTCTTCCATCAATTTCACCAACATACCTGCACATGTACAAGATTCTTCCATCACAACATATCTGCACATGTACAAGATTCTTCCATCACCATCACACCTGCACATATGCAAGATTCTTCCATCACCATCACCAACATACCTGCACATGTACAAGACTCTTCAATCACTAACATACTTGCACATGTACAAGATTCTTCCATCACCAACATACCTGCACATGTACAAGATTTTTCCATCGCCAACATACCTGCACATATTTAAGATTCTTCCATCAATATCACCAACATACCTGCACATGTACAAGATTCTTCCATCACAACATATCTGCACATGTACAAGATTCTTCCATCACCATCACACCTGCACATATGCAAGATTCTTCCATCACCATCACCAACATACCTGCACATGTACAAGACTCTTCAACCACTAACATACTTGCACATGTACAAGATTCTTCCATCACCAACATACCTGCACATGTACAAGATTTTTCCATCGCCAACATACCTGCACATATTTAAGATTCTTCCATCAATATCACCAACATACCTACACATGTACAAGATTCTTCCATCACAACATACCTGCACATGTACAAGATTCCTCCATCTCCAACATACCTGCACATGTACAAGATTCTTCCATCACCAAGCTGAAGTGACCTGATGTGTTGAATCAAGGCCAACATGGCTTTCTTTTCAAGGTCAGTGCTTATCCATGTAAGGTGAGTTACCTGGTGCCCATCCTGTATATGTTGACTGTGAGTACATCATGAATGTCAAAGATATGTGATATCTACTTAGCATAATAACTACCATGAGGTGCCCACGGAGCAAGAGAAATTATCATTCCTTAGCTTATCAAACAGCACATTAATTTATCAATGTGGCAAACAGGTTAGTGTTACGGGTCACAACTCAATCTTACTGGGTTTGAATTCTCGAAACAGTAAGTTCATACCCCTATTGGAGGGGATGGCATGGGTTAGTGGTTAAGTGGCACAGCTCACAATCTGAAGGTGCTGTGTTCACGCTCCAATCACAGTACCAGCCATTACCCTAGAGAAGCAAACCCTTAAAAAATGCAGGATGAAGCAGACTCTTACATAATATGCATGCCGAAGTCGTATGCACTGGGCCAACAGGCGCAAAAAAAACAATGCAATTCAGACTGCTTTGGGGAATAGAGAAATAAGAGGAACGCAAATAAAAACAATTATAAATTTTTCAAACTATTTCTGTATTTTGTTTTGTTTAATTTTCTAAAAAGGAAAAATAAACAGAATTTTATCGGATTGTGACATAGATCTTCTTCCTCTTCTGATTCTCAGGAACAATTAATTATTCATCCATAGAGGAGTCAAACTGCGCTGTTAGACCAATTCTACTTCTATGTCTCAGTGTGTGCCAGTGGTCCTATTCTCATCTCTGTCACAACTACAGTCCTCTTGAAAGTCATCAAGACAAAATCATAGTATAAATTAAATTAACTTGGTTTTAAGGGCTTTAAAATAAAGTTTGAAAAATTGATTAGGACTTGACCATCTTCAATATTGACTAGCAGTGGGAATAGATACAAATTGGCAGCCGATACTGTAAAATCATTGTTTTTAAAAATCATTTTCTAGTCTATTCTCAGGATCAAATGGACTATTAAGCTCAAGGAAATCTGCCTGGGAACAAGACAGAAGAGAATAGCTAAGCTGCATTGGACAGATAATAATCAGAAATATAGTGATATCTTGATACGGAAACAAACACTAGAAAGATTAGCGAATATAAGTAGAAACAAATCATTCATGACATAATGAGGATGACATACATCAACAGCACTCCTAGCTTATGGGACAGAAGACAAAGTGTATTCTAGATATATAGTTCAGGCCATACTAGAATCTGTTCTGTATGGCTCCATTTGGAGCATAGGACCTCCACTGCATGTAGCATCCTTCCAGGAAGCCTGTCCTAAGGCTATTTCGGCCCTTTGCAGTGGTAGTTTTAGTAATTTCTTTTACATGGTGATCTTACCAATTCCATGCACAACCCTACTGAGTCCTTTCCAATAAACGTACTATGTGTGTTTTCAAAGATAACATGTCAGCTCTCTCTTTTCTGTTCTGTTCCTAAGAATTTACTTTACTGCACTACAGGCATACCTACAGGTGATTAGTCTCTTTCAGCAAATGGTGAAGGGTGTGGATACTGATGGTTTCTGTAGCTCATTGGTTGTACACACTCATGCTCTGTCCCCTCATGCACATCACTCTGCTCGACCCTCATTTGTTTTCACAATTTTGCAGTCTGTGAATTGCTGATTCATCTATTGTGGTGTCGTCATTCAACAAAGAGGTGGTGATTGATAGACTTCAAATGTCACCAATATCTATATCTTAATGTGCCAATAGTGGGTGCTTTTAAAGCCAAGATTTCAGCTTTTTCATTGTCCTGAGCAACATGGCCAGTAGATCCACACCAGCCCTGGAGGTTTGATGCTTCTACATCTGCTATCCAGTTATGCCTTAGCCAGCCCTTCTGTACCTTCCAAAGGATTGAGAGTCTGACACAATTACTGCCCTTGTTAAAGAAGTCTCCGATGTCTATCTTATGCTGAGGACACTTGCTCTGTCTCCATTAACATACTGGAGGTTGCTCTGTTCAGCAACAACCTGACCTCTCACTATAACAGAGAAGACCTATTTTTCACTGTCAATCACCTATCCATCAGTAAATGTGACAGCATCACTTTCATTGCTATTATCCCCAGTATGACTAGAACAGTAGATAGGCATGTCTATGAAGATTGAAGGCCTGTATCAATACTATCCACATATGATATAGCTATTTGTTCTGGACATTCCTCAGTAAAGTATGACAGCTCAACATGAAAGCTTTCCTAATTCATGAAATCTCAAATATTCACAATTTCTAAATAGATGTAGTAAAATATACAAACATACATTGTAACAGAGACAACATAGACAAATAGTGACAGAAACCAACTTACAGACAAAGAAGTAAAGGTAGGCTTAGAGATGAAAAATGTATGCAGGCAAAGCATCAAAAGGCAGACGTTCAATCAAAAGAATTAAAGGCAAAATTGCATACAAAAGACTAAAGTCAGACTTTTGAACAAAAAAGTAAAAGCAGGATTTACAAAAAACAAGTAATGGTAGTCTTACAGACCCAAAAGAAAGTGTGAAGGTAGATTTACAGACAAAAGAAAAGTAATGCCAGACTTACAGATCCAACATCAAACATTTTTTGCACAGCTGTATCTATCTTAATGACAAGCTTCTGCTGTCTCCAGAACATTGCATTTGTAGCTGGTTCTGTTATGATTGTGAACACTGAAGAAGTAGTATTTATTTTTTCATTTGAAGGAAGGTAGCTACCAATTGTCTGAAAAATAAAACAAAAAGAAATATATCCAATCTTAATAAAATGGTAAAAAATTACATATGCCAAATGAGATTCTTGAAATATGACTCACAGCTATTATTAGCTTGTCCTTGATATCTGGCAGCCAGTCTGAAAGTAGCTTATATTAAAGATACGGGAGCCTATTTTTATAATATACATGCACAATTAGTTGTCTACTATGCTGAACTGGCTGTCCACTTGTCAAAACATCAATCTATTCTATTTTTGCCGCAATGCTAGTATGGAGAGGTTTTTATGTTTTTGCATTTTAATAACATAACATGACATAGTGCTCCTCACAGATTCAGCAGCTGAAGGCAACCAAATGATGCAGCTACTTAATGGAGCAGGCAGGAAAGCAGACTGGAGATGAATGTCTCAAAAAACCAAAGTGTTGCGCAATCGCTTCGCCAATTGTGATCCAGTCTTCCTTGTCTAGGTCCAATTAAAGGATGTCAGCGAGTTCATCTAACTTGGGCGCCTTCTCAATATGGAGAATAACCTCAAACCTGAAGTTGCAGGACGTCACTGCATGCGTTGGGCAGCCTTCTCATCCATTAACACGGTCCTGGACGGTTGCCATGATTAGAACCTATGAGCCCCTCTCTTCAATTCCACTATACACCCTGCAATGTACTACGATGCTGAGACATGGACACTAACTCTGCCGAAAACGGATGTGTCGGACCGAAAGGTGCAAATATCGCAGTCAAGCTGTAAACTAGCGACACAACACATTCTGTTCTCCGGACTACATCCTACTACTTGCAAAGCCCTGTTCAGGGCTTGGTAGCGGGAGATTGAGAACGAACGCAGAAGAAAAAGAAGGACACTAACAAAATCACTGGAAGACAAATTGAGAGTGACCCAGGCCTCTCTTGGGAGACGTTTAGTTGGAATCGCCCTCTGGAACCAACGTATGTAAGGTCTTCACAATTCTGACATAAGACGATTGTCCCTGGTGAATGATGCGGTAATCCATGTAGACAACGCAAATCATCGATGGGCAGATCACATGTTAAGAGGAAACAATGGTCCATGGAGCACAGCAACAGCAGTCTGGTACCCTCGAGGTAAGAAGAGACAGCGGGGAAGACCTCCAATGCGTTGATCAGACGCCTTGCTGTACTCTGCAACATCTAAAATGCCTTTGGAGAAGTACTTACCATGCACTGGACTTCCGTGCCCAAGACAGGGTCCACTGGAGACGAAGTTGGAACCTGCAGTTACGCTGAGGTACGGGTCATCAAGATCAAGAACATAACATTGGTGATATTTAAAGTTAAAGACAAAACTAGGACACCTATTTTCCTGAACATTTTGTCTTTAAAAAATGGTAGACTAGGAGAGAAAGCGTAGACATCACTAGATGTTAAAATTTACAATTAAAGTGGCAGGAGCTGATCAGGTTTTGTGACTATTAAGAAGCGGTGTATTGCCAGGCGTAGACAGCACTCAAATCAGCCACAAAGATCGTAAAGACAAGTATACATTACAGAAAGCATATTTACCAAACAATAGAAAGAAAGTTAAGTAATAGGCATTCTAGAATCTAACCCAGGACCTCGAGACAATGAATGTGCCTTGCTGCAAGAAAGACGTAAGTGAGGGATTCAACCAATTAGACACCCAAAAATTTGTTGTTATCAATGTTCCCATGCCATAAACCACAAAAGGTGTTATCAGCGCTTCTCTATCATAAATTATAAAAAATGTTATCATATATTTCCTACACACACACCTCCCCATCCAATATTTAACATAACTATCATCTCCTGTCATAAACTGTATTAGCGGATGTTAACCTACATTTTAGTCTGAAAAAACATTTTTCAAGAACTGTCCATTAACTACGTCTATGATCGGGTAGGAAAGGCTCAATAGTCTAGTAAGGCAACTTTCCAAGGAGAGACAACTCTGACTACATAAAAATGCTGCCTTGCAGGAAGTCAATAGACTGTCAAAGGCAAAGAAAGCAGTCACAAACAAATGCATGCACTGGGTCCCATGGTACAGAACACAGTGCAATGCAACTTGCTTCATAATGATGGCTACATATGTGACTGTCAGAGACATTGATGTGGATGGCAAATGAAAGAAAAACAACACACACTATTGGCTACTATACAATCCATTCAAATTTTAGACTATACAAAGATATATTGGAAGTGCAAAACTCCATTGGTATGGTCATGTGTCAAGATTAAATGGACTACCCAACATAATACACAAGAGAACAGTTTTATCAAAAAGAATAAAAGGATGCTGCAGTGTGATGGGACCCACTGTACCACTACCCTTTTTGGTGCGGACTGCTGGCATAGTTGACAGAGTGCTGCTCTTAAGTCATTAAGCTCAGTGTTTTTCTGGCTTTTTAGCGCTGTGACTACGGCGAGAGCATCTGTAAGCAGGACTATATGGCTTTCATTTTCTTTATGTGTCACCATTTCTTCCACTGCCGCCCTCAGTGCCTCTGCCTCCGTTCTGAAATTGCTTGTGTACTTACCAGTAGCGAATGACAGTGTTATTTGTCTGCCATTTGGTAGGTTCAGGAATGCTCCTGCCCCTCCGTTCTGTGTAGTGTTTGTTACAGAACCGTCGGTGTATGCATGGGTCCAGTCCATGCTTGGGTAGTTTTTCGATATAAAGCTTAGGGTAGTATCTCTCCTTTCTTTTTCAGTCTGGCAGTTTTTGTTTCCAATACCTGGTATATTTTCTACCACCTCTGGAAATATATCCTGCCTCCAGGTAGGTTTTCGTACAGTAGTGATGGGCTTTGGTGTTGTTAGTGAGTTTATGGGATCTTCGTGCATCTTTGCTTTGGCAATTTCTGCAAAGTTTCTCCGCTTTAGTTTCCCAGTTCCCAAATTGTTTAGTCTCTGGTGCATTGGGTGGTCAGTCAGTCTTCAGAATTTCTCTGACTGCAGCTGGGCTCTGCAGTCTCTTCTATCGGTCATGGGTTGCAGCTTTGTAATCTTTTCAAGTTCTACAATTGGCGTTGACTTCATGCCTCCTGTTATAACTCTCATGGCTTGGTTGTGAAGTTTGTTAACTTTATCGAAGTTCGCCTTTGCTGCTGTTGTCCATGCCAAAATGCCATACTCAAGAACTGATCTCACTCTTCCAGTGTACAGTTTCTTTAGTATACTTTCGTCTGCTCCCCAGCTTATGCCAGCTAGTTTTCTCATGATTGCATTGCCATTCTTTCTCTGGCTCTCATTCGGTTTCTCTCGATCTGACTTTTCCATGTCATGCGCCGATCAAATGTGACTCCCAGGTAGTTTGGGTTGTCGTTTGGCTGCAGGAATTTGCCATTTAGACTTAATTTGGTGTTTTGGGGTTTGATTGAAAGCGAGAATATTGTGCATGTGGTTTTCTCCTCGTTTATTTCTGTAGGATTCCTTTTGCTTCTCTTTTTCTGAGGTGGAAAGCAAATACCTGGGTTTTGCTGGGGTAAATATTAATGCAGACTTACATACAGAATGAAGAGACAACAACACTGACATCAGACAGACAAGTAGGAGCAGCCAATTCATAATGTAGTTGGATGTGATACCACAACAAGCTCCTAGGTTGTGACAAAGAAAGTGATACTAGTGAAGTTAATAAAAATGGACACATTACCTCATCTGTTGCCTTCTGATCCACCTCGAAAGCTACAACCAGGCTGACCTTGTACTGGGTGACGAGACGCCAGAAGTCTGTGACAGTTCCAGGAAGTGGTAGCTGGGTTAGAATCTGCTGGTTCTGCTTTCTGAAACTCTGTGCAGAAACACAGGAAAGATGTTTAACAGTTTTAAAAAATGATCATACTTCTTCATCCGCATCGTTTTTCTCTTCTAATGTCAGTGGTCATCACACTTTTATTTAGGGGAGCAACAAACTCTCTTCACACTGCATTGTCTAATGACTTTCTTCGTACATTGTTCCAGATCTGGTTCATAGCTTTCATTTTGGCTTCAATGTTGTTGTTCCTCTTTTACTCTAGCCAAAGTAAAGGGCCACCGCTACAGTTGGCCTCTTTTTGGAAACCTGTGCCAAAGCACTTTGTGATTTTGTAGTAGTGGTTTCTGTAGCAATGTGGATTATACAATGATATTGCTATCCCCATACACAGCATGTATTATGAAGATGCAGTGGAGTTATTATTTTTTAGTCATTACAGGGCCCCAAGATCCACTCAGGGAGACTTCAGTGTAAGTCACATATTATCCAAGTCTACCACCTCCACAAGCAGAGATGGGTGACAGCATAGTCTTCTCTGATTTATTTTGGGGCAAACTGGGTTGCCAAGAGAAACCTGGGATGGACTGTCAGTTTTATGATAGACACAAATGCAGATATTTAGATGATTAACTGTATGACAACAAGAGGAGCATTAGACAAAACACAAGCTCTATTAGTTAAATAAGTAACAATAAGATAAATTGTAAACCATAAAAAAACAAGGTGCACAAGTTTACATTTATTAATATTCAGTGCCTTTGTATTTATTTTCTCTGGTTATGATTCTTTTCATCTTTCTCTCATTTTCTCGACTTACTTCCTCTCTACATGGCTTTATCAGAAAATATATTCAGACAAATAAAGTCTATAGTGGTGTTTTACCGGCACAAAGACAGCATTGATGTAGTCCCCATGGTCACTAATTTCACATCGTAATTTGGTTCTGCATAACTCCTCTAAGAGAAAGAAATATTTAATAAAATATGTTTGACATACATAGAAATAACATATCCATAGTTACCAACTTGAATGAGCCACAGTTAATCTGTGTTGTATTTTCACATTTTGATCTATTTTTGTTGTCATACAGGATATTTGTTTTCATTCTATCAACTAATTTTGAGATATAGATTTGGTTCCTAAACCCTGATATGACTCTCCATTGCCTGCCAGGTGTCAGCTGGACCACTGTTGCATATCAACATTTTAAAAAAAAATTGTAGATCTGAAACAAATTTAAATTTGTCTTATTATAGAAATTACTAGATAAACTAGATCAGTTATTTCAAAGTATAAATTGTCAGATAAATAAAATCAACATCTTTCAGTTCCCTGTGGAGTACAGCACTTCAAATACACACCATCCTTCTGTCATGGCACAACCATTCCAACTATATCTGCGTCTTTCCTCCTTCTTTTATGTTTGTTTTGAACTTTCTTCTCCGTGTTTGTTTTGGTCTGCCTCTAATTCTCTGGTCTTGGGGATTTCAGAACAAAGAATATCTTGTAATGCTATATACTGGTTTCCTTAATGTGTGTCATCTTATATCTGTTCAAGTCTTTCCAACAGTTCTGCATTAGTTATTATATCATACCATTTCAATCTTTCTATTCTGTGCAGGGACCTATTTGTGAAAGTCTGTACATTTTTTGTAATTGTTTTTGTTGTCCTCTATGTTTCAGAGTCATACAATAGAACAGCCTTTATATTTAGGTTGAAAATCTTTATTTTGGTGTTGGATTTAAATTTCTTTTGATTTCTATAAGTTTCTTAGTGCAATGAAAGCTCTACTTGCCTTCTGTATTTTAAATTTTGATATATTTATCTGGACTTTCTATTTTGTCTATATTGCTACCAAGATATATGAATGATTCCACATCTTGTAGCAGTGCATCTCCCAACACAATCTGATGGTCGTTAGTTACGTTTATTCTAATAAACTTTGTTTTTTTTCCCTGTATATTCTCAGTCCAAATGTCTGTGACCTCTCATAGAGTATAGTTATTTTATTTTGCATCTGATTGCAATTATGGGACAGAATAGCAAAGTCATTGACAAAGTTCAAGTCATCATTTTGCAAAATTCCATTGAACTCTATTATTGTTGGTTCATGTTGTTGTCCTCATAATCCAGTCAATGACCAACAGAAAGAGAAATGATGACAAAAGATAACCCTGCCAGATACAAGTTTTTATTTCAAAGGGATAACAAAACTGACCTTCATGTAGAACTCTACATTTCGTTTCTTCATGTTTACTTAATAATTTGAGTGAACTACAAAGGCACTGCAAAGTGCCTGAGCAACTTCCAAAGTGATTCTCTGTCTAAACTGTCAAATGCTTTGTTATAGTCCATGAATCCAATATAAAGTGATTAAGTCCATTCCTCAAACTGTTCAATTATTATTTTATAATAATTCTGTACCTATTTGGTCTGCCCAAAACCTATTTTGTTAAAAGTCAATCTGTTCTTTCCTCATTTGTTTGTCTACGGCCTTGTTTAATCTCTCTAGAATAATCCTGTTCAATTTGTTTCTTCTGCCCTAATAATAACATTATTCCTATTCAATTTGTACACTGTTGCAGATCTATCTTCTTTGGAAACTTGACTACATAACTGTCCCATCCAGCATGTTGGTATCTCTTCTCTTTCCCAAATTACCAAATAATTAGTAGAATGCATCTGTTGAAGTGTCAATGTCTGCTTTGATTACTTCTGCTGAGATACCAGCTAACTTAACTTACTTAACGTCTTTATACTGGTTTAGAAGACCCTGCAGTCTGTATACAACCAGTTTCATTTACATCACCTTGCTCTAAAAGCTATGCACATCCAATTTATTCTTAAATGCATTAACTGTCCCTGCCTCCACTATCTCCTCTGGCAATGCATTCCAAGCATTCACCACTCTCTGACTAAAAAAATATTTCCTAATATCTAACCTGGACCTCTCTTTAGTCAACTTGTAGCTATGCCCTCTTTTTATTGTGGGTGGCTGATCATCTTATAAACTTGTATTAAGTCACCACAAATTCTTCTCTCTTCTATACACTGTAGTGCGGTTTTTCTGAGTCTTTCCTCATAACTGTAATTCCTGAATCCCACTATCAGCTTTGTCGCTCTTTTTTGTATTCTTTCCAGCATGTTTATATCCACTCTTTGATAAGGACTCCACACCTGTACACAATACTCCAATCTAGGTCTAACTAATGCTTTATACAGTTTGACAATCACTTCCTTGCTCCTATGTTTAATATTTCTTGTTATCATACCTAACATTGCATTTGCCTTTTTCATTGCTACCTTGACTTGCTCACTCACCTTACCAGTATGATCTAATATAACCCCTAGGCCCCTTTCCTTATCTATATTTCTAATATTGTTCTCGCCCATTCTGTAATTATGTTCCATATTAGATCTACCCATGTGGATGACTACATTTATCTACATTAAACTCCATTTGCCAGCTTACAGACCATTCTCGAATTTTATCTAAATCCGATCTCAATATATCCACTTCTGCTTTAGATGAGACACTACTGCATAGTTTTGTGTCATCAGCAAATTTTGCAATCATGGATCCCATATCAATGTCCAAATCATTTATATATATCAAAAACAAAATTGGTCCCAAAACCAAACCCTGTGGCACTCCACTTTTCACTTCACACCACTCAGAGTACTCCTTATTTATGCCCACCCTCTGCCTTCTTCCCATTAACCAATTTTCAATCCATTTGGCAATTTCTCCACCTATTCCATGTGATTTTAACGTTCAAAATAATCTATCAAAGGCTTTGCAAAATCTAGATAAATAACATTTACTTGCTCCCCTTTATCTATCATTTTGGTAACCTCCTCCATGAATTCTAATAGATTTGTTAAGCATGATCTCCCTCTAGTAAACCCATGCTGACTATTTCTAATTAGATTAAATTTTTCTAAATGCATTACAATGTTTTCTTTGATTATTGACTCTAACAATTTACAGAATATGCTCGTTAAACTCACCAGTCTATAATTCACTGGATCGGATTTTTTGCCCTTTTTGAATAAGGGAATCACTCCTGCATCTTTCCAATCCCGTGGAACAATCCCTTTTGCAAGTGATTGAGAACATAATATAGCCAATGGTTTTGCTAGTTGGTCTCTAATTTCAAACAGCAATTTTGGATGAATACTATCTTGACCTGAACATTTATTCACTTTCAACCCCTCCAATTTTTTAAAAACCATTTCCTCTGTAATGCAGATTGATCTTAATCCCGCTGTATCCATGTCTCTTTGAAAAATATCTATAGGCTCTGGGATCTTGGAGCAGTCCTCTTTTGTGTAGAATGTGCCAAAGTACGGATTGAGTAGATTAGCTGCCACCCTATTCTCACTAATTATTTTCCCTACACTGTCTATGAGAGGGCCTACTTTGCCTTTCATTCTTTCTTTATTTCTATAATAAGAGAAGACGCTTTTACTATCAGTCTTGATCCTCTGAGCAAGTTTTTTTTCAAAGTCTATTTTTGCTGTTTTATTCGCTTTCTGAGATATGTTCTGTTTGTCCAAATATTTTAAATATGTTTCTTTTGATTTACCTGCCTCTATATATTTTTTCCATGCTTTATTTTTAGCTCTTTTACATTTGACTACAAATATAGTTATCCACTTTTTACGCTTGGGGTTTACCTCCCTACATGGAACACATTCCTCTTTTAGCATTTCTAGAACTGTTTTAAAACTCTCCCACTCCTGTTCAACATCTGTTCCTCCAACAATATCTTTCCAGATTATGTGGTTCCCTGCCGCTTTCATCCTCTTAACATCTGCCTTAGAGTAATCATATGTTTCAGTCTTTATTTTTACTTCTTTCCCTGCAATAAGATCCCAATGGATGATTTGATAGTCACTTGAGCTAAATAGTTACCCAACGGTAACGTTTTCAATCATATTTTCCTCTGTAGTAAAAACTAGGTCGAGTGTTTTTTGCCTTTGGTGGCTGCTTCTTAATGTTGAATTAAAAAATTGTCTGTGATGCACTTAACAAAAGGTATTGACTCTACAAGTGCTTCTGCCATATCCTATTTTGTTTCTGGAAAGTTGAAATCCCCCATTAATAATAATTTCCCTTCACTTGCCTTTGCTATGCTACTAATCAGCTCCTCATCTTCCTCTTTCTGACTTGATGAACATCTATAGCACACTCCAATCACTGTTTTCTCACCCCCACTTTCTATTTCTCCCCATACACTTTCATTTTGTTTACCACATGAAAAATCATCTTTGATCGTTATATTAACAGAATTTATACAGTATAATAAAACACCACCTCTCTTAGTCTTGTCTCCAACTACCCTATCTTTCCTTAACATTGTATATCCTTCTATTTCAAGTTCACCATCTGCAATGTCCTCATATGTCCATGATTCTGTTAACCCTATTATATCTGGTTTTTCTTCCTCTACATACAGTTCCAATTCTTCTCTTTTATTTACTATGCTTCTCACATTTGCATAAAAAGATTTTAGTTTGTAATTTTGTTGTTTTTCCACTTTTAGTGTTTGCTTTTCCACTACTTATTTTACACTTCCCTGACCTCGAACTCTCCCCTTTGACAACATCCTCT
This sequence comes from Ariolimax columbianus, assembly GCA_036924085.1. NCBI lineage: Eukaryota > Metazoa > Mollusca > Gastropoda > Stylommatophora > Arionidae > Ariolimax > Ariolimax columbianus. The sequence continues at coordinate 91,559,505 of JAVGWX010000004.1, read as the reverse complement.
ATAGCACCCTATTGTAGGCCTATCTTTAGTCTCATACTTCATAGGCCTTACTAGTTTACATTTCTAACACAATGATTAAACATATATTTTGCTACAACATGCTGTTCTATCTCATTTAGATGTAAACCTCTCCTGTTTAACATTTTACTTGTGTCTACTTTCACATCAATAAATTCCATTCCCATGTCCGCACACATCACCTGTAACCTAAGGTTGATACCTATTATTTTGCTATCTAGATAGTCTGACCCATCTGCTCTATCTAAAATGCCCATCATTGTGACCTTTCTAAACTTTTTTTCCTTAAGTGTTCCCATAAGAACATTATTTGCTCCTACCATTACCACAACATAACTGTTTCCTTTATCTTCTATCCTCTTTATTCTCCCCTCTATGTCCTCTATTTTTGCTCCCCCAATATCCATTCTTTCAAACATGTTGTGTTGTTTAGACAAAGGTCTGCCAACCTCCCTCACCATTGAATCTCCTACTACCAATACTGAACCCTCACCTATATTTGCATACTTCTCTCCAAAGCTTTCTGCCCTGCGAACTGTTTCCTCACCAAAATCTCCCTTACTTCCTTGACTACACCTTGACTGCAGCTTCTTGAAAATTTCCGAAATTTTCACTTGTTTTCCTTTTATTTTCATCTGTCTCTATTCTATCTCCTCTAATCTCTTCTCATTTTTCCTTATATCGCACTCCATTTGTGCCTGCCTCTCTTCGACTCTTCATATCCTACATATAACTTTTGCTTCATCTTCCGACGTTGTATCTATCCCTACATTAGTAATACTAACATTTCCGCCACACAAATCACACAATCTGAATTGGTCTTTCTTCGTCGCATTTCGTCTCGTTTTAGTGGCCATACCAATTACGCTATTTATTACCGTTAGCTAATAAGTTATACTAATACCTAATACAATGTATACTTCTTAAAGCAATGCCAAAAAAAACAAATGTCGCTGGTATTTACCTTATGACAACATGCTAAGCCAGTGACTTTCAACCATCTCTCAGAATCATTATGGCTTCCTCAAGCAATATGGCTTCATCAGTTTCTTCTTTGTTTGGTATCTCGCAATTAACTTGCAGTTCTGTCTCTGCTTGCTAACTTAATGTCTGGAGGGTCTTGGGGAGTTGGTCTATAAAAAAGTTAATCTAAATTTAAAATCTAATTGTTTTGCCAATCTCTTCATCTGCTCATTTGCATTGCCAATTAAATTTCCTTCCAAATCTTTAACATAGTCATTTATTTGCTTATATTTTCCTGTTAGTTTCTTTGTGCTGTTGTACATATAATTAATTTTTGCTTTTGCTGCAACTTTCTCTACCCTTCTTGTCAGCTCATTAATATAATTTCTCCTGTCTCTTCTGATGCTTTTTCTTACTACTTTGTTGGCTTTAGTATATATTGCCTCAGACAGCTCTAGTGTTCCTAGTTTTTGCTACTGTTCAAATCTGCCTTTAAAATTGTTCCTTTCTTTATCTTTTTCCTAGTTTCTGTTATTATCCATGTTTTGTGTAAGTAATCTATTTTGCCCAGAATGCCACCACAAGTCTCATTCCATATATTTTGTATCTATTGTCATTGTTCTTCTGTCCTATAATTCTTCTTGTAACACATGATTCCTATTTATATCTTAATTTAAAATATCTTACATTATCTTGTTCCTTAGGAAACCCACATTAAACTGTTGTTTGTGGTTATATGTTGTTGCATGCTGTATACCTTTAAAGTTTAATTTGTATATTTACTATTAGAAGATGGTGATTTGATGCCATGTCTGCACCTCTACATACTTTTACATCATGTAATAATAATTAGAGTTCTTATTTATACATACATGATCACTTTTATTTTTTTGTCTTGTGGTGTAGTGTCCCCCAGTTAGCTTTGGGTATTATTTTATGTGGAAATATGCCGTCACCAATCACCAGTTGATTTAAAGGTCAGGTCCTGGTAATACTTTGGTAGAGAAAAACCATCTTGAGAGTAATTTGGTGAAATATGTATAGTTACATCTGAATGGTACATTACTGTATTTCAGTGAAATATGTGTATAGTTACACCTGAGTGGTAACCATTGTGCAACGAATAGGACCACTATTACTTTCTTAGCATGTTTAAAAAGATTACTAAAGCAGGTTCTGCACGAGACTTGCATCTTCATCATGTAAAACAATTAATATCAAAATCGCCACTGTAAATGTTTGGATACAGGTTTCTTGTACATGGGCCAACTGTACTGAGGGTCCTTATCTTCACAGCGAGTGTAAAGGTGGAATGAATGAGTACATGGTTACGTGAGAGCATGCACAAATAAGCAGACTAGTAGAACTCACTGGGTAAAATAGAACTAAATCTGTTTTTCTGTTTGTTGGCCATGCTCAGACTGTTCTCATACACAGAGTAAGGATTCTCATCAGATGTCCACTCATCTTCTTTATCTTCAGAGGCTGAGCAAATTGACTGAGGAAGCAATCAAATGGTTTCAGTTATGTAACTTCTTTAATGTGCATCAAGTGACCACACCAATTCAACATCTGAGTTAAAAAACTGCTGTAATGTGAATCAGTCTGATCAGCCACATATACACACATAAACCCAAAAGTGGAGTGAGAATTGCAAAGAATGATTCCTACAGGACTGTCCTACTTATGCAGACCAAAGAAAGGTAGCCTGGCCCAGAGTAGTGACCACGCTCGAAAAGCTGTAGGGCGCTAGCGAAGACTTGAAATGCACAGTCTCCTTTGTGAACCACACTGGGCTAGAAGCATAGCATCAGTTGATCAAAGAAGAAGCAATGAGTGATGTCGACGGTCCTCGTCAATGATGACGGACAATAAAAGATAATGTTATATGTATCAAGGGACCACACAGTTTCAATATCTAAGTTATATAACTATTATAAAGTGACCCAACAACTTTAATATCTAAGTTATATAAATGTTATAATGGAACAATATCTAAGACAATGTTTCTTAATGTGGGGCTTACACTCCACAGGTGAGCAATGTGAATATTGGGGGAGGGGGGGGGGGGGGAGGGGGGGTGCAATTATAAAATGATGTTGCATTTGTCACCTCATCACCAATATAGTAAAAAAATAACCATTGCCGACAATAAATTATTGATGTTGCGACACTGAATTTCCTAGAAAAATACAGATTGTTATTGCAGATCCCCTAAGCAAAATAGTCTGCAATTTAAATGACAAATTTTCTGATTTAAAAGAAACTGATTTTTCATCTTGGACGACTCAGCTAATGCTAGTGAACTTAACTGTTGTGGCATTGCTTTATCAAGAAGAACTCTCAGAAATGTAAAATTATGAGTCTATTATAACTTTATTCAACCTTAAAGGGAATAATGGCATGGCTTTGTGATGTGACAGAAGTAGAACACCTAAATTCAATTAGTTTTGCAAGAAAATTACTGTTGCCCTTCCCGCCATATTTAGTTGAATATGGCTTTAATACTATAAATGATTTGTTACTGAAAAAATATGTTGGCTGCACTTCTACAAGAACATATATAAACCTAGCGTCACAGATTCTACCTCTACAAGAGATGACTGAGTAGCCTTGTGTATGAAATTAGTAATCACATCATGTAAAACAAAGTGCAACAAACACTACCTCTACAAGAGCACCTAAAACAAAGTGCTACAGAGGATACCTCTACAAGAACACCTAAAACAAAGTACCACAAACACTACCTCTACAAGAGCACCTAACACAAAGTGCTACAAACACTACTTCTACAAGAGCACCTAAAACACAGTGATACAGACACTACTTCTACAAGAGCAACTAAACCAAAGTAATGCAGACACTACCTCTACAAGTGCACCTAAAACAAAATGATACAGACACTACTTCTACAAAAGCAACTAAACCAAAGTGATACAGAAACTACCTCTACAAGAGCACCTAAAACATAAAAATGCCACAGACACTCCCTCTACAAGAGCACATACATACACAATGCTACATACACTATCTCTACAAGAGCACATACATACACAATGCTACATACACTATCTCTACAAGAGCACATACATACACAATGCTACATACACTATCTCTACAAGAGAACATACAAAGGGCCACAGACATTCTCATTACTGGATCACATAAAATAAGGTGTGACATAATAGACACTACCTTTTCTACAAGACCACATACAATTTGACATTATGCAGCCTTCCTGCTGGGATGTCTACTTTAGTTGTTGTCCTATGCTTCTACTGGAGTGAACAATTGCATATGATATGCAGCCTGCTGTAAAAAAAAACTTTTTGACTGCTCTGAGTGACAAGTCAGTGAGGAAGAGCACCTGTCTCTTTTATGATAATGTTGAAATCCTAGCATAATGAGCTATCCATCCTCATAAGGCTTAAAACCTGACCTAAAGAAGACCTATCATCATTCCACATATTAAAGGTTAAAAACTTAACATAAAGAAAACATGCCACTCCTCCTCATAAGGATGAAGACCTTGCATGATGACATGTCACCCCTCCTCATAGGGTTGAAGACCTAACATAATGAAGACATGTCATCCGTTTACATAAGGCTGAAGACCTAGCATAACGACCTGTCACCTCCTCATAAGGCTTAAGATCTAGTATAATCACCCGTCATCCCTGCTGATTAGCCTTCAGACCTAGCATAAAAAAGATCTTTCCCCCCTCTCTTAAGACTGAAGAGCTAGCATAAAAACAGCCTGTCACCACCTCTCATAAACATTCTTTGGATTGTACCCCTCTTGCCAGGCCTTCAAATCTTTCTAGATTCAAATTCTCCAATTCAAAGAGAATATTTAGTAACTGGTGTTTCACATAATTATTTTGATGTCAGAGCAAAGGTGAGTTTCTTTCTGCATTTAGGATATTTGTTATGATTATGAATGTTTTTGAACATGCATTATTGGTTTCCCGTATATATCTCACACTAATGTTCATTAAAAAGAACAATCTATGTTTCATATCATGTCTGGTCTGTACTAATTGTCAAGATATGTGCAGTTGTGTACCTTTTTTTGAAAAGATTGATGACTTTGCCGGAATGGCCATCATTGACCATTGAGAGCTACGCACATTCTCATGACGTATTCCCTATATGATGTGACAGATTTGGTCTGGGCAGACAAATCCTGTCTCCCCACTGACAGATTATGTTGTCTAGAATATCGCACAAGTGCAATTGTATACTTTCATTAATTTAGAGGTGGACCTTCCACCAGACCTGACCACTCACGTCAGCGAGTACTGCGACGAGTGGGGGATTAATAGCGGCACCCAGGATGCCATGTTGAATATAGGACCGGCAGAGAAAATAGTCCGGAGGACTATAAAAGCCGAAGGCGGGCCGGACGCTAAAGATTCCTTCAAGCGATTCAGAGTTGATGATTCCTTCAAACGGTTCAGAGCAATAAAGAAATGTACATTACGCGAGTCAGAACCTTTCAGAGCTCGACACATTGAACGAATTGTTTGTTCAGGAGATTTCACAACGACAATTGATTTCAGCGAGAGATACATTTGAACGAGACATTGATTCAAGCGTCCTCAGAGCGACGCTATTCAGAGCTTGGCACTTTTCACAAGATCCGCAGAGCTCGACATTTTTCACAAGATTCTCGGAGCGAAACTATTCAGAGCTTGGCACTTTTTACGAGATCCTCATAGCGACGCTATTCAGAGCTCGACACTTTTTACGAGATTCTCAGAGCGACAGTATTCAGAGCTCGGCACTTTTTTACGAGATTCGCAGAGCGAGGCTATTCAGAGCTCGACACTTTTCACGAGATTCTCAGAGCGACACTATTCAGAGCTCGACACGTTTCACAAGATTTTCAGAGTGACACTATTCAGAGCTTGCCCCTTCTCATGAGGTTTCAAGCCCGACACATTAAACGAGTCAGTCAGATCGATTGAGACAGAGACAGCATTACCAAGGCATTACATTGCTTGAACAGTTGTAATTCTTATACATGCATGTTTCACGTGCCAAGTATTCCCACATTTATAAATATACATGTACTTTCTCGTGACAATGATACTTTACAAGAACAACTGTGCCAAGATGCCCAACGCATTCTAAAGTAAATGACTTAGTGCAGTGGTCCTAAAGAGTTTTTAAGGGGTTACTTCACATTTCGCCATACAGTTTCTCCCTCAAATAACCACATGTATTTTATTCAAAAACGGGGTCTCCCTCGTGCTTCTCGTGTCGCCATACAGTTTCTCCCTCAGATAGTGACGAATTGACCTCGTTCGTTCTCAATCTCCCGCTACCAAGCCCTGAAAAGGGCTCTAGTAGAAGAATGTAGCCCAGAGAACGGAATGCGTTGTGTCGTCGTTTACAGCTTGACTGCGATATTTGCACCTTTCGGTCCGACACATCCAACTTCAGTAGGCAATTTGCGAGTACCACGTTAGCCTTCCCTCTTCAATCCCTTCTCCTTAGCCAATCTGCTATGTTGCAGCCTATTATCCAGGATCACCGCGTGGAGGTGTAGAAAGGTTTTGGCAGCTTTAGTTCGCAAGCCCTGACGCTAGCAGTCTACTATGAGTGACTGACCCCTGCAGCTCATGCGCTGCTCATCGTCTTGATCCCCCGCAGATAGTTCTATCTATTCATTTCATAAACTTGGTTGTCTGTCTCAGATTGCTTCCGTCAAAATATCTTATCCTTCAAGTGGTATTGGAGAGGGAGGACCATATATTGTCGCTCTGTTCCTCTCGTGAAGCCGACAGACATTGAGAACATGCTCTACGGTTTATCTGTTCTCCCCTACAAGCACATGTTTGTGTATTCGAATTTGTATGTTCCGTTTTCTTTTAACGTCTGAGAGAGAAATGGCACAGAGAATAGACATAGTCTAACATTACAGATACAGGAGCGAAGACATATCGATGAATAAGCTGACAGCAATCGGCTACTCTAGGTTGACTGATTGCATCCCGGTCCTGACAGCAATCGGCTACTCTCGGTTGACTGATTGCATCCCTGTCCTGACAGCCATCGGCTACTCTCGGTTGACTGATTGCATCCCGGTCCTGACAGCCATCGGCTACTCTCGGTTGACTGATTGCATCCCGGTCCTGACAGCCATCGGCTACTCTCGGTTGACTGATTGCATCCCGGTCCTGACATCCATCGGCTACTCTCGGTTGACTGATTGCATTCCGGTCCTGACAGCCATCGGCTACTCTCGGTTGACTGATTGCATCCCGGTCCTGACAGCAATCGGCTACTCTCGGTTGACTGATTGCATCCCGGTCCTGACAGCCATCGGCTACTCTCGGTTGACTGATTGCATCCCTGTCCTGACAGCCATCGGCTACTCTCGGTTGACTGATTGCATCCCTGTCCTGACAGCCATCGGCTACTCTCGGTTGACTGATTGCATCATTGTCCTGACAGCCATCGGCTACTCTCGGTTGACTGATTGCATCCCTGTCATTGATGTACTTAAACATGGCACACTTATCCATTTTCAATTTGTGGGGCTCGAAAGGAATCTTCGAGTAGATTATAATTAACACAGCAATCCGACGTCTCGGGGAAACGACTTTTCAATCGACCAATCCTTTCATTACCGGAGCATCATGGGTAATAAAATATTCCTCCTATTGATGTAAATCAACGTCAATGGACTATCAACACAAGACTCAGACCAGCTGATTATCTGTCTAAAAGTTCTGGAAAAATCCAACATGGATGACATGTTTATAGGGGACGGTAGCGCCATCCACGTGGTCGAACATTGAAAACAAGATGTCTAACGTGGTGTCGATGACATAGAAAATAGAATATCAAATGTGCCTATAATGGGCGCTTGCGTTACTTTGAACCCTAGCATAACCAGTACAGGAGATCCACACCAGTCCCTGGGAAACTGAAGCCCCTTCAGAACCCATTCACTCTTGCCTTAGTAAGCCCTTCTTTACTATCTGAGGTGAGGTGTGGGTACTATCTGAAGTAAGATTTGGGTACTATCTGAAGTAAGATTTGGGTACTATCTGAAGTAAGGTTTGGGTACTATCTGAAGTAAGATTTGGGTACTATCTGAAGTAAGGTTTGGGTACTATCTGAAGTAAGATTTGGGTACTATCTGAAGTAAGATTTGGGTACTATCTGAACTAAGGTTTGGGTACTATCTGAAGTAAAGTTTGAGTACTATCTGAAGTAAGGCATGGGCACTATCTGAAGTAATGTTTGGGCACTATCTGAAGTAAGGTTTGGGTACTATCTGAAGTAAGGTTTAGGTACTATCTGAAGTAATGCTAAGGAGTCTGACACGGTGACTGCCCTTGTTAAAGATGCTTCAAATAGCCCTCTCAGAGCTGACATCACTGCCTCCATCTTCATTTTCAAACTGAAAGTCATCCTCTATACCCCACTTTGACTTTCTCTGTGAATCAGACTGCCTCATCTTGCATTGCTATGGGGTTTCTAATCACAAGTCGAAACGATAAATCGAAGTTAAGCCTAACCTTAATCACTAGTTGACGCTACGAGCATCCCTCGTGATGATGATAAAGACAGGTAACATGGCCGCACCTGCCAAACAAGGTAAACGGAACCGACCAATCGGGAAGTGTCAACACTTTTTGATGTCGCCAAAATGGCAACCACCAACAAAACTTTCTGCCTTCTCAGTTTTCTCTTTGGATCTGGTTGTTTAGTCTCCATTCTCGTGTCCTTCGCGTCAGACCGATGGGTTGTCTCTACTGAAACAGAAGTTGCTGGATTCAAAAACCTTGGTCTGTGGTCAGCGTGTTTTGCCAAGTTTCATCCACCTGCATGGGTGTTGAACAAGATCTACGATGGCTGCTGGTGGGTGTTCGATAGAGAAATGGACGATCTTCGGGTCTACTTAATTCCGTGTAAGTTGTTAAGGCTAAGATCTATGAGCAGTTCTTTTACATTTGATATATATAGAGAGAGATACTATAATCAGAAGGGTTTTCACGTTTTAGATCACCGTATTCAATTGAGACCAACAAATAAAGTATTAGAGCTGTTTGTAGTGAGTCAATGACAATTGACTAACCAGGAAGTCGTGAGTAAATAATGGAGGCAACGTTACTCATCTTTAACACATTACCAATTTGTACAAGCGTGGCGCCCTCCTTGTCTTAGTTCTGTAACCAAGTCACTATATTGGGCCATTATGGAAGAATACTGTTCATATACTCAACATAATGTCCACCGATACAATAAAACCCATACCAAAACAAAAGTTATCCTTGCCTAAGAAAATAAATCTAAAAACGTCACTATATATTTTAATATATGTGCTCCATTATTATAAACAACAGTTGAGACTACCGAAAACAAGTCAGAAGTAGAATGGCTATGGTGGCACTGCTGTTTCTGAACGTGTTCTTTCTATCAACTATGCTGTTTCTGAACGTGTTCTTTCTATCCACTTTGCTGTTTCTGAACGTGTTCTTTCTATCAACTATGCTGTTTCTGAACGTGTTCTTTCTATCCACTTTGCTGTTTCTGAACGTGTTCTTTCTATCCACTTTGCTGTTTCTGAACGTGTTCTTTCTATCAACTATGCTGTTTCTGAACGTGTTCTTTCTATCAACTATGCTGTTTCTGAACGTGTTCTTTCTATCCACTTTGCTGTTTCTGAACATGTTCTTTCTATCAACTATGCTGTTTCTGAACGTGTTCTTTCTATCCACTTTGCTGTTTCTGAACGTGTTCTTTCTATCAACTATGCTGTTTCTGAACGTGTTCTTTCTATCAACTGTGCTGTTTCTGAACGTGTTCTTTCTATCAACTATGCTGTTTCTGAACGTGTTCTTTCTATCAACTATGCTGTTTCTGAACGTGTTCTCTCTATACACTCTACAAATTATACTTATATTGACAACAATTTGAACAATCACAAAGTATATTTCTGCACTCAAAAAGGGTAAAGTAATAGGTGGTCTAGATTCAAATCAAGCACTTTCACTTTCATGTGATGAAAGCACCCCCAAAAAGTGTTCCAACTGACCAATCCTTTCATAATTCAAGACCTGTGTGACTATGGAATATAGGTCGAGTTCAATCCAGACATAAACAGACTCGATTACTTCCTAACTTTCCTGTCATCAAGTATAGATAAATCCAGGCTTTAATGCTCATGTGTCGCATGTAAATAAACAATGAGCAGTGGTAGTTTCACATTAAGACATTTGGTAAGCAAGGGAAAAATGAAGAAATTTGGAAGCAGTGAAATCTAAACAAAGTAGGTCTATAGTGATAACAACCACAAAGAAAAGATGTTTTGCTCATGAATAACATACAATCAAATCAGAAACAAATTGGATAGACACTTACTCTGAAAAAAACTGGCCATATCACCCTTGTGTATATAGGGACAACCAGCATAAACAGTCGAACATATATTTCTACTTATTCGTTCATTCTCAAACTCCTGCTAGCAAGCCCTGAAAAGGGCTTTGCAAGTAAAAGGATGTAGGCCGAACCTGCAGAAGACAAATGTGTCGGACCGAAAGGTGCAAATATTGCAGTCAAGCTGTAAACTAGCGACACAATGCATTCCATTTTCCGGATTACATCCTGCAACTTGCAAAGCCCTGTTCAGAGCTTGATAGCAGGAGATTGAGAAGGAACCCAGAAGAAGAAGTAGTCCGAAAAATGGAACGTGTTGTCGTAGTTTCCAGCTTTACTGTGATATTTGCACCTTTCCGTCCGACACATCTGACTTCAGCAAGGCATTTTTGGGCACAGGGTTAGCCTTCCCTCTTCGAACCCTTCTCCTTAGCCAGTCTGGCCTGTTGCTGTCTGTTATCCAGGATCACCACGTGGAGGGGGAGAAGGGTCTTGGCAGTTCTGGGTTGCTGGCTCTGATGCTAGCTTTGAGTTGCTGACCTCTACAGCTCATGCACTTCTCAGCATCTTGATCTCGAACATATACTGTGACTGTTATATGTATAGGCAACTGTGAAATAAGCACTGGCGCATGAAGATGAACTTTCACAGAAAGCTGTTTGTATGCCCTGAGGAACTTTTCTTCAGTGCAGCTTCTATCCAGGGAATTAGACTTTCCATGTAGATAACAGTGGCAAAAGAGAAGGAAAACAACAACAGAAAGACAAGTTCAGCAATGGGCTGCCCCGATTTCTCCCTCAAGTGACTCCGTTACCTTGAAATGGTGAGAGAGCATACATGTCTCAATGATCACAGTAGCTAAGCCAGCAAAAGTGAAACTTCCAGAAGGGTCACCCAAGCTAGATAGGTGTCATAGGAGAGGGAATAGAGGTAACACGGATAGCTGAGCCCTTTAAAGAGCTTTAGCCTTGATACAGGCTGCCTGTATTCTTCAAAGGTACTTCATTTATTTATATTTCTTAAACATGCATACTGAAAAAAAAACTAGTGGCAAGTAGTCTTAATTTTTCAGCTTTATAAATCTCCCAACACCAGTGGCATTAAACAGCATAATAATTGTTGTTTTCAGGTATTTTAAATGTTGTTTTCATGTATTTTAAAAATATTTTGTGTGTGTGAGACAGTCATAAATCTCCCAACATCAGTGGCATTAAACAGCATAATAATTGTTGTTTTCAGGTATTTTAAAAATATTTTGTGTGTGTGAGACAGGCCTGAAACACTTTGATGTTGTATTATGTGACTGGCTGTTAATCTTGAGAAAGACTTTTCTTGTCTTTGTTGTATGGTGCCCCTACTGAAGTCAGATGTGTCGGACTGAAAAGTGCAAATATCGCAATCAAGCTGTAAACTACAATACAATGCATTCCATTCTTCGGACAACATTCTGCTACTTACAAAGTCCTTTTCAGGACTTGGTAGCGAGAGATTGAGAATGAAGGAAGAAGAAGTATAGTATGACTGTGCACAGAAACATTTTGATATTGTGTTGTGTGACTGGCTGTTAGTCCTGAGAAAGACTTTTCTTGTCTTTGTTGTATGGTGTGACTGTGATGCCTGAAATATTTTGATGCTGTGTTGTGTGATTTTGCTAAAGATTTTGGCATGAAAATAAACACATTGAATACAAAGACTTTGGTAATATCTAAGCAGCTTAGGCACATAAATATATACATCAATGGAGAAATAATCGAACAAGTACAGAAGTTTACATATTTGAGGCAAACCATAACAGAAGATGCTCACAATAAGACAGAAATTAAGACAACAATTGCAAGGGCAATAAAGGGCTTAGGAGAAAAACAGAAATTGTTAACCTCAAAGAATATCAGGATAGAACTGATGGAAAGAATAATTGCCACTCATGTATGGCCAATTGCACTGTATGGGTCTGAAACATGGACTTTGGCAAAAAAGCATGAAAAAAGCTTGTAAGTGTTTGAAATGTGGTGCTACCATATAATGGAAAGAGTGAGTTGGACAGAAGGGCAGATCCAATGACAATGTACTCAATGATGTGGGCACACAAAGACAAATATTGCATATGATACATATCAACGTCGGTTGAGTTGGCTGGGTTACAATATGAGACATGAAAGTCTTCTACAGAAGATACTAGAGGGCAAGATTCAAGGAAAGAGAGGCCGGGGCGACCAAGATTCGCCTTTACATCTCAGGCATGCAGGGGCATTGAAGCACCAACTTATGCTGCACTGAAGAGAGCTGCATAGGATAGGGTTAAATGGAGAGACATCCTTACAACCAGTCTCCGGACTGATCAACCAGAGGATAGGGTCAAATGGAGAGACATCCTTAAAACCAGTCTCCGGACTGATCAACCAGAGGATAGGGTCAAATGGAGAGACATCCACAGACAACCTTACAACCAGTCTCTGGACTGATCAACCAGAGGATAGGGTCAAATGGAAAGACATCCACAGACAACCTTACAACCAGTCTCTGGACTGATCAACCAGAGGATAGGGTCAAATGGAGAGACATCCACAGACAACCTTACAACCAGTCTCTGGACTGATCAACCAGAGGATAGGGTCAAATGGAGAGACATCCACAGACAACCTTACAACCAGTCTCTGGACTGATCAACCAGAGGATAGGGTCAAATGGAGAGACATCCACAGACAACCTTACAACCAGTCTCTGGACTGATCAACCAGAGGATAGGGTCAAATGGAGAGACATCCACAGACAACCTTACAACCAGTCTCTGGACTGATCAACCAGAGGATAGGGTCAAATGGAGAGACATCCACAGACAACCTTACAACCAGTCTCCGGACTGATCAACCAGAGGATGATGATTGTGTGACTGGCTGTTGTTATAATTTATTTTCCTTATTTCTGGCAAAGCAAGTGCTTTCAACCACATACCAAATTCTTTGGTTATATTAAGGCATTTTTATCATTGTGATGGTGTTGCAGCAAATCATAGATTAGCTCTGTTAAGGGCTAAATTATTCAGTATTATAATGTGCCTGTTTAAACATTAATATTGTTAAAAACAACTAAAATGCAAATTAAGTTACACTTCAGAATTATTATAGCGGTTAGTGGCATATTCATTAGTTGCAAGCTAGTTGGGGAAGGTAACCCATAATAATGGGTGCTGAAGTCAGATGCACTCTGCCATAAGGTGTAAACACAGTACAGCATACTTCACCTTAGAGAACAAGACAAACAAGAAATTACATTTTTTTAAAAATAATTACGCTTAAAATGAAAACTCTTCCAACAAAATTGTGTATGTAAAAGAGTATTACAAAAGGGAACAAAATATCATTTCCAGATGTACAAAACAGTCAAATAAGCCATGAGCAAGGTTTTTCTTGCCTTTGTTGAATGGGATGTATGAGAAACCTCAAACTCTTTTATATTGATATTGTCGACCTAATTTGTATATTTTCAGCTTGGTTTGTGGCTACGCAGGTGCTTGTGACCCTGAGCCTTGTCTTCCAGCTTCTGGCCATTCTCATCATGATTGTCAATTCTGTCAATTGTTTTCCACACAGCAGATTTAAAGATGGGATTGCCCTAGGGCTGTCTTCTACAGCGGCTGTGCTACATGGCTTAACAGGTAAAATCTATACTGAACCTAATCCTTGCGGATGTTCTCCAGCAATTTGTAATTCCAGCCGTCTTATAAGCAGTTATTTGTATTGCAGTGACAGGTTTGGAACCAATCTTAATTTATGATTTAATCTTTATTGACAATCAATGAGGGAGACTCAGTGGTCTTGATGTAAGGTGTCCACTTAAGGTATTTTTTTCATGTGGATCTTCTGGTAAAAATTCCCCTGATCTCTGGGTAGTGAGATCAGACTCCGGTGTTCAATGTCGAGCACATAAAAAATTCCTTGGCAGTTGGAAATCTAATAGAGTAGGCTTAACGGTCGCTGCCCAGACAAGAAATGTTATAAATGGTGCCTAACTGACTGCGGGTCTACTGGCTCCAGTGTCTATTAGGATGGACTTGCATGTCGGTTAAACCACCCTCCAGGAAACTGGTTGTATACAGACTCAGTAGATTCTTCTAAATCAGTATAAAGACGTTAAGTTTGTCACTGTCTGTGAAAGATGAAGATTAATATGTCCAAAACTGAATGAATGCGGATTAATAGTAGGTCTCCAGGTCCACTTAGTATTGGTATCAACAACGTCGCACTTAAGCACGCTCATGTGTTCATCTACCTGGGTAGTGATTTTACAGATGATACGCCACACTGACATTAGCTTGGCTACAAAGTAATAACTGATAACCAGTATATCTGTTCTGACTCTTTGCTACCAGTGTCAGACATGGTTCTTATCTAAGGATCAGAAGTGAAGGATTTCTTCATGTGACAACAGGAGAGATAGGATGAGAAATGAGGACATTATAACTATGGTGGCAATCAACCCTTGTGTTGACTACATATCTGAGCAGAAATAGCTATTGTTTCGATCATCTCATGTTGATGTGATCATATCAACTCAACTCCCGCTGTATACTTACAATGCATACAATGCTTTCTTCAGGGCTCAGGGCAGGACACGTAGCAGATGAATAGATGACATCAGAGTGATAGCAGATGTTGCAGATTTGGCCTAGGAGAGAGAACTTAAGCTGGACCAGAATCCTCCTGACTGGAGTTCAATGCATGACTCCTCAATAAGCTAACAACTATGGGTCATACTAAAACCGAATTTGTCTGGGCAAAAAGCTCAAATATCACAGCCTCACTGTAAACTACAGCACAATATAAAATGTTCTTTTCAGGACAAATGAAGAAGAAGTTATAGTTGAATAATTTTCTAAACTCTTTCCTAGTATGTTGGGACATGCAACAATGGAAGGTTGTGCATGGGGATGGCAGCCTTACCATATACAAACCATTGCTACAGAAACAGAACTCCAAACTAATGAATCAGGAAACCCTAAAAACTGGTTAGAGTAAACTAAATGTTGGTGTTGAGTATACTCCACCATCTGGAGTGACAGCTAAATGTTGGTGTTGTACCTAAACTCCACCATCTGAAGTGATAGCTAAATGTTGGTGTTGTACCTAAACTCTACCATCTGAAGTGACAGCTAAATGTTGGTGTTGTACCTATACTCCACCATCTAGAGTGACAGCTAAATGTTGGTGTTGTACCTAAACTCCTCCATCTGAAGTGACAGCTAAATGTTGGTGTTGTACCTAAACTCTACCATCTGAAGTGACAGCTAAATGTTGGTGTTGTACCTATACTCCACCATCTAGAGTGACAGCTAAATGTTGGTGTTGTACCTAAACTCCTCCATCTGAAGTGACAGCTAAATGTTGGTGTTGTACCTATACTCCACCATCTGAAGTGACAGCTAAATGTTGGTGTTGTACCTAAACTCCTCCATCTGAAGTGACAGCTAAATGTTGGTGTTGTACCTAAACTCCTCCATCTGAAGTGACAGCTAAATGTTGGTGTTGTACCTATACTCCACCATCTGAAGTGACAGCTAAATGTTGGTGTTGTACCTAAACTCCTCCATCTGAAGTGACAGCTAAATGTTGGTGTTGTACCTAAACTTCACCATCTGAAGTGACAGCTAAATGTTGGTGTTGTACCTATACTCCAACATCTGAAGTGACAGCTAAATGTTGGTGTTGTACCTAAACTCCACCATCTGAAGTAACAGCTAAATGTTGGTGTTGTACCTAAACTTCACCATCTGAAGTGACAGCTAAATGTTGGTGTTGTACCTATACTCCACCATCTGAAGTGACAGCTAAATGTTGGTGTTGTACCTAAACTCCTCCATCTGAAGTGACAGCTAAATGTTGGTGTTGTACCTAAACTCCACCATCTGAAGTAACAGCTAAATGTTGGTGTTGTACCTATACTCCAACATCTGAAGTGACAGCTAAATGTTGGTGTTGTACCTATACTCCAACATCTGAAGTAACAGCTAAATGTTGGTGTTGTACCTAAACTCCTCCATCTGAAGTGACAGCTAAATGTTGGTGTTGTACCTAAACTCCACCATCTGAAGTAACAGCTAAATGTTGGTGTTGTACCTATACTCCAACATCTGAAGTGACAGCTAAATGTTGGTGTTGTACCTATACTCCAACATCTGAAGTGACAGCTAAATGTTGGTGTTGTACCTAAACTCCACCATCTGAAGTGACAGCTAAATGTTGGTGTTGTACCTAAACTTCACCATCTGAAGTGACAGCTAAATGTTGGTGTTGTACCTAAACTTCACCACCTCGAGTGACAGCTACAAGGTGTGTTCAATTGAAACCGGTCCTAACTGCACCAAGTGAACATACGTACAATGCGCATGATGACGTCAATTCTGGTGTAAACAGCACATGCCAACCGTCAAGTTTGCAAAATTTCATTATCTTTTGACTCAAAGTTTCTTCAGCAGACCATTGAAAACATGGCGGGTGTGATACAGGAATCCATCCAGAGTTGATCAGTAAGCGGTGATTCGGTTTCTAACTGCTGACATGAGTGTATGGTGTATGACTGCTGCATCAATTTTAGCGATGGCATCTTCTGACACAATAATATGTGCCTGACCTAGACTCGGAAGATCTTTCGTTACCTCACATCCTTCTTTAAACATCGTTGTCCATTTCTTCACTGTTGTCTTCAACACACTTTTGTCACTGTACACTGCCTGCATTCTGCGATGAATGTCAGCTGGTCGACATCCATCAGCTGTTAGAAACCGAATCACAGCTCGCTTATCAATTCTGGACGGATTCTGTATCACAACTGCCAAGTTTTCAATGGCCTACTTAGGAAACTATGAGTTGGAGGATAATGAAATTTTGCAAATTTAACGGTTGGTATGTGCTGTTTACACCAAAAATGACGTCATCATGCTCATCATACATATGTTCACTTGGTGCAGTTAGGTCAGGTTTCATTTGAACACGCTTCGTAAATGTTAGTGTTGTACCTAAACTCCACCATCTTGAATCTTCTTCTTCTTCGTACGCTGTCAAACGTCAACCTGTATTTGCTCGAAGAAAACAGCGGTCATCCTGAGGCTGTCGACACTGCCATAGAGCTTGTCTAGTGTTGCCACATGTGCTTTCTCTGGTCCTCGTATGTCGGGCAGTTTTGCAGCAGATGTTCAGCGGTAATTTTCCCGGTGCCACAAGTGCATTCGTCAGTGCCACCTATCTTCAGTTTATTGAATAGGTGGTACCTCAGTCTGTTGTGGCTTGTGCGGAGTCTGAAGACCACGACCTGCTCTCTTCTGTTCAACTGAAAATGGGCATAATTTTTTGTGTAGCCAGTATGTTATGTTTCCCATTTGGCCATGTATCTGGCTCTAATAAGCCTTTTGGACTCTTCGTAGGTCACACTAGAATCTGGTTGTGGTAGTCTTGCACCTTCTTTTGCCAGTCTGTCTGCCTCCTCGTTGCCTTGAATGTTACAGTGGGATGGAACCCACTGTACCACTACTCTTTTTGGTGCGGACTGCTGGCATAGTTGACAGAGTACTGCTCTTAAATCATTAAGTTCAGTATTTTTCTGGCTTTTTAGTGCTGTGACTACGGCCAGGGCATCTGTAAACAGGACTATCTGGCTTTCATTGCTTTCTCCTGTCAGCATTGCTTCTGCTGCAGCCCTCAGCGCCTCTGCCTCCGCTCTGAAATTGCTTGAGAATTTTCTAGTTGCCACTGACTGTTATTTTTCTACCATTTGGTAGGCTCAGGAATACCCCTGCCCCTCTGATGGTTCTTTAACAAACACAACACAGAACGGTGTATGCACACCATCTTGAATGATAGCTACATGATGATGGTGCTCTTCTAATCCTTCTGGTTCCCCAAGGAACATAGGTCTGCAATAAACGTTGTTGACCATTTTCTATTTTGACTCTGCCTAATAGACTCCTGCTACCCTGTCCTTCCTTTCCATTGTTCATCACAAGGTGTTATTTGGACTACCACTCTTCTATTTCACAGTGGGTTCCACTCTAGTGCATATCTGTGTTTTTTTGTCTTCTGATTGTGTATTCTATCCAACTGCACTTTTTCTTCCCAGTCTCCAGCTGTATTAGTTGTTGTCACGTTCTTTCTTGGCCAAGGATCTGTGCTTCTATTATTTTTTTAAATGATCATTACAAATTTTATTCCTGTTGCTGGGGTTCACAGGAAGGATTATAGGGCTGAAAAATAAATGCTGCTTGCCCTTACAGTTGCCACACAGTGTACATGCTAGATATTTATTTTTACTTCAGATAGGGGAAAAAAACCTAGGTCTTACCAGGGTCTTTAACTCGTACACCCTTAGTCAAGATGTCGGGGGGGGGCCAAAATGCAGCAATGCCTGAGCTGACATCAGCCAGCAACCCATAGCTGACTGTGGTCATGGAACCATAGCTGACCAAGACCCTATTCTGTCTCAATGTGGCAGCCCTAGAAACAGGTTGCACTAGTCACTAGTGTAGCCTGGCCAAAGGATACGGATCGCAGCGGGAAGGCAAACCTGGTACTTAAAAAAGACCAACTGATATCGGATGTAAAAGTGTAAAAGAAGTCATAAGATCAGTATCTTATGCGCTCAATCACATGCTCTGTCTGGTTTGTCACGGTCAGTCGTCCACTGTCACTACACCAAACACTCTTTTCTGCCTGTTCAGGATTTCTTTGTGTTTATGACTGATCACCTCTGTCAGAGTTCCACCTATATTAGATATACGACGATTGCAAAGACACAACAGGCTAATCACTTGCTTGTCTATGTAGACGACTCTCAGAATAGCTATGTAGAATGCAAAGAGCTTGGTGAGACACTAGAGCACAATAGTTTTGGCACAATGGTTTTATCCAGCCATTATTACTAATATCTTCCTGCTGGACTCAGATATATCAGGACGAAAGAGTGAGGTTGATGACCAGTACAACTCTTCCTCACTTTAAAAAAAAGTACAGTGCAAGTCACACCTTCAATGCTGTCACCAATTATCACTATCATGTGCAACTATATTCGTGTTTCTAATTACATATGGTAAAATGTAAACCAATGTGAACCTTCTTTTAGTGCCTCTTGAGCTGATTAACAGTGTGATTAGATTTTCTTTTGTCTCTGCCAACAAAGGGACCAAGCTGGCACCATGGTTATACAATGTTCCAGCTGTTGTTGTTCGGAGCTACTCATGCTGACTTGAGTTAAATTTTGATGTTGCTTTGGTAGCGGGTTACTGTGGCTCCTCTTACTTCTCTGGGCATACTTGAGAAGGTGGACTGGATACCCCAAGAAGATAGTACAAAACAAGACCCCTGAGTAACTATAGGAACCACAGTGTCGATCCACGCCTCGTTGGCCAGATTGTAGTGATAGTGTTTCCAGAAGTACTGCCAAAAAATGAGGAAGAATCCTAATCATTATGTTTCACCTGACCCTGACTACTCTTCACTCCAGAGAGAAACACGTAACAGACTGCCATGCTTATGAGGAAAATGAACATGATTATTTTAGAGCGGCTGGCTGTTGTTGAAAGTGAGACTCTTCAGTAAATTGACCACTATGTGTCAATTTTCACCTTGTTGATGAGGCTCTTATGACACTGTCTGTTTCCAAGAGCACTGCGAGTAAGTGAGGTCGGCTCTATATCATTACGTTTCACCTGGCCCTGATTACACTACGCCCCAAAGAGTAGCTTGATGCGGACCATGTTTATTTTATTTTATTGTTGCATTCGCCTTATTTCTCTAATCCCCAAGGCGGTGTGCGTTGCACTGTAGTTTTTATTTTGTGCCTGTCGGCCCGGTGCATCCGACTTCAGCATGCATTATATGTAAGGGTCTGCTTCCTCCTGCATTTTCTAAGGGTTTGCTTCCCCGGGGTAACATCCGGTGCTGTGGTGGGGAATGAACCCAGCACCTACTGGTTGTGAGCCGTGTCACTTAACCACTAACCCACACTGTCCCCTGACCATGTTTATGAGAAATAGATGTTATTATTTTAGAGTGAATGATGAAGATATAGAAGAGTGAAAAATGAGGAAATCGGCCTGAAAGATGGAACAATATTATCTGTGGTGTATATAAACAGACAGAGAATGAATTTGTTTGGTTATTTGATAAGAGAGGTTCTTAATAAAGATGGTCCAAGGGATAAGATCTGTAAACCAGACAATAACGTCAAGATTTTGAGGCCCGAGTGAAGCAACCTCATTTGCGGTAGTTTTGTCATGTCTATAGAATAAGAGAGGACAAGACACCATAGTAATCATGGGAGGCCATGAGCCAGGGATTCAGAACCAAAAAGTATGATGAGAAGACAGCATACAACAGTCCCTGAGACTAAGGGCTGGACTGGAAACTAGGTCAGGAGAAAATGATGTATATAAAAACAGTCCTGGATGAAACTAGGGGAAGGGATCAAGGGGATCCTTGTAAGAAAATGAAGGCATGTCTTAGTCATAGGCTTTACTTTAGGGACATTCTTATCATATACTTACTTAGGTGATTCTTAACCATACTTTACTTGGGGGTAAGTCTATGCAAAGAATGTCCCCCAAGTAAGTATGGTAAGAATCACCTAAGTAAGTATATGATAAGAATGTCCCTAAGTAAGCCTATGATAAGAATGCCTCATTTCTACAAGGATCACATTGATCCCTCACCTTGTCATCCAGACTGCCAAGGAGAACTGCGAGAAAGTTGAGATGGGGATTTTGGCCAGTATAACTTGCCTGGTCCTGACTAACATGTCTGATCAGTATGTTTTGCATGACCATACGTTAGTCTACTCTCCCCACATTTAAGCTAAAAGGTGAATGAATGAAATGAACACAAATAGTGGATCAAGATGCTGAGCAGCACATAAGCTGCAGTGGTCAGCGACCCATAGCTGACTGCTAGCGTCAGGGCCAGCAAACCATAGCTGCCAAGACCCTTCTACACCTCCACGCGGTGATCCTGGATAACAGGCTGCACCAGGGCAGACTGGCTAAGGAGAAGGAATCGAAGAGGGAATGCTAACCCGGTACTCAAAAAATGCTTGCTGAAGTCGGATGTGTTGGACTGAAAGGTGCAAATATCGCAGCCAAGCTGTAAACTACAACACAACGCATTCCGTTCTCTGGACTACATTCTGCTACTTACCCTTTCAGGGTTTGGTAGTAGGAGATTGAGAACGAACGAAGAAGAAGAAGAACACAAATAGCACTTGAAAGAAGACTGCACCTCCCCTAATAACATAAGTGGGCAGATAAGAAGAAAAGTTCTTCATATATTAATCTTTACTTCTGTTCTTTGTTCTTTACAGCTATTTTCCTGTCGGTTGCTGTAATAATGTTTGGAGTAAGGGCGGACAATGAAAGAACATGGTTGGAAAGACCTGATCAGAATTACCTTTCCTGGTCCTTTGGTATATGTGTCCTGGCAGCGTTTTTGGCTATTTTAGCATTTGTGACAGTTTCTTTGGAGTCTTACCGCTTGTGGTTAAAAAGGAAGAACAATGAAGAGCCAGAAGAATTATTTACAGTTCCAACACCTGCCACAAATTATGTTTCTGTCAAGACATTTCCATCCGCAGATTCTCAGTATCCTAATCCAAGAGTTCAGCCAGCTTATTCAAGCAGGTATTCAAATCAGGAGTCACAATCTTTCTTGAATACAAACCCTAATGAGGCTGGAGACTTTTACACCAATCAAATGTCTACTGAAAACAGGCAGAAGGGTAGAACAAATGGATATGTTCCACAACATGACCGGCGGCAAATATTCCCGGCATCTTTCCAAGAAAAAAGCCCAATCGACAGGAGAAGCGGGGACAGTGTTGGGTCCGATTCTGCTCGTACTACGAACACAGCGCCAAGCTCACAATCTTACAGTGCTTCATCAAAAACTGCGGAAACGAGCACCGACTATGAGGAGTCAAAGAAAATCAAGCAGCCTGTACTACCAGAGTATATTCCTAAAACAAAATTGGATGCCCCAAAGAAGAAAGATATAGACAGTACGTTCGACGAGTCATTTGACAGTGATGATAAATTAAACGACGATGTTGATCAACATCAGTCACGTAAGACAAAGTCAAAAAGTGATGGTAAGAAGACTGCAAGTACTTTATCCAAAAAGCATAAAAATAAGAAAAACTCAGGTTCAGATCATAATAAGGACTCCGAGACTGGGCGGTCTTCACGTCGAAGTACTAGTAAGGATAAAAGAGGAGACAACTCAGATGATGAACATTCCCGCGGTCGCCAGCGAACAAAGAAAAGTACATCGCCGAGCACTAAAAGAAGAAATAGTCGTTCTCGAGAAAGAAGCAGTTCTCGACACCAAAGTCGGTCAAGAGATCGTAACTCATCGTACTCCGAAAGCTGTAGTGATTCCGATGCTGTGTCTGTCTCAAGTAGATCAAGGCGACGCCAAAAAGATTCTTCCAGAAAGAATAGCAGTCGGCATCCTTCATCTGAGGAATGTGTAAAAAAAGACAAAAAACATAGGCAGTCGACCTCAAGCGCTGTTTCCTCTAAGAAAAAGCGTGCTGGAAGTTTTACAGACATCTCTACTTATGAAAATGGCAGTAAGCAAAAGTCAAAAAGAAAAGGTGATGGAGCCAGATTACAGGATGTGAAACGAGCCAAATCGCAAGAAATTTTGGATACAGAAAGCTTGAGTAGTAAGCAGAGCAAACGGGGTGGGAGTAGGCCCAAAAGTTCTTATTCAAGTTACTATGAGTATTAGTTGTCACTGTCGTACTTGGAAACAATATTATTATTACATGTGTCCAAAGCTGGGGCATGCAATAGTGTTACTGCATTTATAATAAATCTCTGTCCGGTCACTGCTTTCTTTCAGTATATTCAAGTTGATGTCTTAAAGAGTAAGGAAGACAAGTTCTATGAAAATAACAAGACACAGACTGACCACTGCTTTCTTTATATATATTCAAGTTAAAGCCTGACATTAGCAGGAAGCCCTGCGGCCCATGAAAGGGATGGATGACAGGAACAGGTGACTGAGTGGCTGGATACCGGTTACTTGAGCAATGGGTTCTTGAGTTCAAAATCTTGGTAAAGCTTCAGTTTTAAAAAAAATTTATTGAAGCTCATATGGTTAAAAACTTGCCTGCGCGCTCCATGTCAACTACTAGGGCAAGAGATCTTTATTCCCGAGTCTGAAAATTATCCACAGCAATGGGAATAAATGTTGTAATGATAGATATCTGAAATCTCACAAAGAAGAAGGACAAGCTTTATAGTGGTTCCTTAGGTTGACCAGGACAAAGCTTTATAGTGGTACCTTAGGTTGACCAGGACAAAGCTTTATAGTGCTGCCTTAAGTTGACCAGGACAAAGCTTTATAGTGGTACCTTAGGTTGACCAGGACAAAGCCTTATAGTGGTACCTTAGGTTGACTAGGACAAAGCTTTATAGTGCTGCCTTAGGTTAACCAAGACAAAAGCTTTATAGTGGTATCTTAGGTTGACCAGGACAAAGCTTTATAGTGAAATCAAAAACCTTAGGTTGACCAGGACAACTTTTATAGTGGTACCAATAATCTTTAGATGACCAGGACAAGCTTTATAGTGATACCAATAGCCTTAGGCTGGCCAGGACAAGCTTTATATTGATACTAATAATCTTAGGTTGACCAGATAAAAGTTTTATAGAGATTCCAATAACCTTAGGTTGATCAGATAAAAGTTTTATAGAGATTCCAATAACCTTAGGTTGATCAGATAAAAGTTTTATAGAGATTCCAATAACCTTAGGTTGATCAGATAACAGTTTTATAGAGATTCCAATAACCTTAGGTTGACCAGATAACAGTTTTATAGAGATTCCAAAAACCTTAGGTTGATCAGATAAAAGTTTTATAGAGATTCCAATAACCTTAGGTTGATCAGATAACAGTTTTATAGAGATTCCAATAACCTTAGGTTGATCAGATAAAAGTTTTATAGAGATTCCAATAACCTTAGGTTGACCATGAAAAACATTATAGTGACACCAATAACCTCAGGTTGACCACTAATTTCTTTTGGTATATTCAAGGTCACATCTGAAAGTTTACGAAAGAGTGGGTTTCGCAAACCAAACTTGCATGTGTTTGCATTAAGGAACCAGCCAATTCATAACCCTATGGGAAGATAACACATTAAAAAATGTGTCACGAAGTCAAATTCACTGAGCAATAAAGTGAAAGTATGCAGCGAGAAGGCAAACCTGGTACCTAAAGAAGCCAGCTGAAATTGGACGTGTTTGGTGCAGATATCCCAAGCTTGCTGTAAACAGGTGTCACAAATGTCCTTTTAAGGACGAATGATATATTAAAGCTATTCCAATTTGGCTAGTCATGTTGCATGCCATATATACTTTTAGAAAAATTATCTATCTATGTATTGGATTTTTTTCCTCTAGCCAAAGTATAGGGCCACTACTACCGTTGATCTACTTTAAGGAGCATATGCCAAAACACATCACATGCTATTGCAGAAGTGCTTTCTGTAACGATTTGTTTTACATGATGATGTTGCTAGTCCCATTCACAACTCTCTTTGGTCAGCTTTTACAGCATACATGGAGTTGTAATAACACTTTTCCTTCTTATTTCCCCCCCCCCCCCCCCAATTATGGACCCGGGATTCACCCAGTTATGTAATGGCCATTGCGATCAAATATTTGTAATTAAAAAACCTTTCTTAAACTGCATGCCGTGGCAAGTTATTACAGTGGCTTTTAGGAGTTATTTAGGTGTTGCTTCTTCCATGGAAGTGAAGATTCAGTGAACGAGATGATGGCAGTAGGCGATCATAGCTCACGGCTTGCGTCAGTGAACCAGGGCTTTCCAAGACCCTTTTCTGCCTCCAAATAGCGGCCCTGGAAACAGGCTGCATCCATGCAACTTGACTGAGAGAATAGGGATCAAAGAACAAAATTAAATCTGGTTCCTAAAATTTGAGGCATCAACATCAGTCAAAAAACTTAGATGTCACAGCCTTGCTGTTCACCACTTGGCGAACAATGACACGGAAACTTCTCCCATCACCATACAGATGTCTCAGACTTCTCTAGTCACCATACAGGAAATCACTTAAATAATCACCTGTTTCCCTCATATAGTTGGGGACTTTTAAAGTCAACATACAATTTACTCCTCAAGTAAGTTGGAGCGGGACATGCTGTCACTCTGCTTCTTTCAGACAGTAAAAATGACTGATAGTCTGCATTTTTTTAAAACTTATAAGCGCATGTCTCTGAGTTTGTCCATTATTTTTGTTAAAACATGATATGCCATTTTATCTTTTACTTATGTTACAAAATACATTCCACATTTGACGATGTTGTTATACAAATAAATGAATGTAGTGCCATAGTAGACACTGCTGTCACGGATAAAGTTTTAGAGACTTCATTGTACTAAAATGGTGTCTTCTTTTTGTGAGATGGGATGGCCAATTTACTTCCCTAACAGTAAGTTAAGTACCCATAATAAGCTGGGTTGAATGGAGCGTGTTAATAATGGAGATTTAACCCGGTACCTTAACAGTGAAAAGTGGGAGTTCTATCCTTCTGTTACTGAGACACGCTTTTTATGCATACACCATCCATTCATGTCAACTTGTAACAGATAACCGTACACCAATCTAATATAAACCAACTTAGGGGGTGTAAGAGTACACACCTGTATATGTATATTTTTGTGGGGCATTTGTGCTGAAATGAAGGATTTTAATCTACTTATATATTAATAGATTATAAGGATGTTCTCCTTCCACCAATTTGATCTATTATTTTATGAGCCCTGATCGGTCTACATAGTTGTGAGCCTACTGAGGACCCTTGTATTGTAGTGAGAAGCACACAAGTTCTACACTATAACTCCGCGACCAGAGAAAATTGATCACGGATGAAGAATGCAGCACAAGTAGCCTTACAAACAAATAAGCCATGTTGTTCGAAGCTACATGTGTCAAGTTAACTCTTGGCGTTTCTTTGGTAACAGATTACAGTGGCTCTTCTTCCTCCCCAAGGTGTACTTGAAAAGGTGGACCTGGGTTCTCCTGGCTGTAATGCAATGTGAGATTTCTCTGTGGGGATTACAGAATCAATTCCCACCTGTGATACAGCCAGTTTTTATGAGCATAAACAAAGACGTAAGCTGGAGTATTAGATCAGTATATTTCACCTGATCACTATTTCCTACCCCCAGTGGTTGTAAAATACCATCCAGCAATTCGATAGGGAAGTATATTTCATTAATATGCAATACAAAACCCATTATCCATTTTCAGAAAACTTCTATAAAATTGTCACTACCAGTAACTAAAACATTTGAAAAAACTAAATTACAGATAACTTGAACAAGTTGACATGTATGATAATTTATGTAGTTATTTGCATTGTTTACAAATCTGACTCTTGTTAATAATTTTGTTAATATATTATGTTTTACAGTTTTGATATGCTCAATTTTTTGTGGAATTTAAATAAAATATGTAAATTATTCAAGGTATTAATTTTAGCGTATGTATCTTTTAAACATTTTTCACAATAGATCAAAATTATATCAATCCGATCTTGTACGTCTGACACTACAAATCAGTGTGCTGCTCTTGAAAATCACTTAATTTTTCTCGTGAAATGCTTACAAGGGTGGAGTGGCGAAGCAGTTAGTGGTCTATGTTATAACCCAAACTTGCTTTTGTTCAGACTTATGAAACAGCAAGGTTGTTACCCAGTTGAAAGTAAACCTATTAAAACAAGATATGCTGAATTAGGATGCACTGATCTGTTCATGTGCAAATCAGTACAATGAATTCTGCCTTATGGAAACAAGAATTTATTTTAACATGGCCACCTTATGCAAAACCATTGCCATTGACACACTCACTACGTTGTCAGATACAGGATACCTGTAAGGGCCATCTGTAGTGTTGGTCCTGTACTTTGTATTGAGTGAAAATGAACTAGTGATGAATACATATACTTGTTGTTCATGAATGCCCACAATGAGTAGGTTACTCTTTTGTGCGCATTGAGTGGCTGGTTGCAGTAGCTTTCCTCACATTTGGAGCATGCTGATGATGGTGGACCGGGGTCCTCAAGGCGGTTGTACTAAGCTTGACTTCATCTGTGTGTCACTCACTACTAAGGGAATCACGTCGATCCCTCACCTCATTAGCCGGACTGCCATGAAAACAGTCTGTTTCTAGGGAGGGCTACTAGGAAGCCAAGGTGATGGTCTTGGCCAATATGTTTTGCATGGCCCTTACTAACATGTCTGATCAGTATATTTTGCCTGACCAGAAGTTAGTCTTCCTCCCCATATGTAGACTTAATTTCAATCAAAACTTTTCAGCTCCCTGTGGAATATAGGTCTTCAATAAATACATGTCAGTTTTCCTGCCCTGAGCTATCCATTCCAGCTCTGTCCACATCTTCTCTGTTTTCTTTGTTTGTGTTGAGCTATCTTCTCCAAGTATATTTTGGTCTGACTCTATTTCTTTTGCGCTGGGGAGCGGAGTGGCCCAACATACAGATCAGACTATATTAGGGCCAGGTGAAACAAACTGATCAAGACCCACACCTCACTTTCAAACAGTTCTCCCTGGAAGCGGGCTGTCTCATGCAGTCTGGCTAATGAGGTGTGGATTGGCACTGTGATCTCCATAGTGGTGAGTTTACTGAGGAGCCTAACATTGCACTACAGCCAGAAAGACCCTGGTCCACCTTATCAAGTACACCTTGAGATGAGAGGAGCCACTGTAACCCACCACCAAAGAAAGTGATCAAGAGTACCTAACTTAAGTATGAGTGACATTAGCAACAATAACTTGCGTTGGGGATTTTAGAACAGAGACTGTCATGTAGTGCTATCAACCAGTTTCCTTAAAGTGTGTCCTATCTTGCATCTCGTAGTCGCACCCTAGTCGTCTTGTCCTTGACTTGCCACTGGAGTCGGGCGGCTCGAGACAAGAGAGTGAGAATAAAAAGTAGCGCAGTTAATCCTTGCTAAAAATAGTGCAGGCAAAAATTAAGCCATCATCATCTACGATGGACGGCGGCTTTACTTTGCCTTTGTCCTATC
The DNA here is from genome assembly GCA_036924085.1 of Ariolimax columbianus. NCBI lineage: Eukaryota > Metazoa > Mollusca > Gastropoda > Stylommatophora > Arionidae > Ariolimax > Ariolimax columbianus. Next base: position 91,531,012 of record JAVGWX010000004.1, on the reverse strand, counting down.
CAATACCAGTCTCTTTTCCTTACCTTATGTTCCGCTGATATCTGTTTGATCCTATTCTTTCAATCTCTCTAGTCTGCGCAGTCACCTTTGAATCAAAACCTTCACCTTTCTCGTTTTTTGTTGTTGTTCCCTAGGTTTCAGAGCCATACAATAGCACAGACTTTACATTAGCATTGGAGATTTGTATTTTTGGGTTGAGCTTAATTTCTTGTGACTTTTATCAACTTTACACTTTTGCCTTAATGTATAGGTGTCATCATTTTACTTTCCCTGTGTCTTACCTTTACAATGTACCTTCCATTTTAACATGTGTAGTAGGGTGTAAAAAAAAAAGTTCTTCAGCAAACATAACCACTTGTCAGGAATGAATTGTAAGTGTTAAAGACTTCAGTATACTAAGCCTCAGCTTGTGGTGAGGTGGGGTGGTGGCCAGTTCCCTTTCTCGTTGGAATCCAGACTTGGGACAGAAACCAAACAGCAAGAAGATATGTGCTTGACTAAGTTATATGCACAGGCCCCCATGATACATAACGAACTGAACAGGTCATCATTCATCCATCTGGTTCCCCTTGGAACATAGGGCCACAATGGATGCCCTCCATCAGTTTCTATTCGGAGACATCTTCTTCAGTCCCACCCACGAGACTCAAGTTGTACAGGCCTCTTCTTCCTTTATCCTTCATCAGGTGTTCCTTAGCCTCCCCACTCATCTCTTTATTAGTGGGTTCCAATGTGGTAATATTGTTGAAATACTTTCTGAGGGTGTGTCCATCTCCACTTTCTCTCCACATTCTCATGCTGTATTCTTAGTTTTTTGGCACGTGCATGTTTGCTATTACCTCTGGCTGGTGATATGAAGTATATGACGAAGGGGTAGGACGATTCGGATTAATGAAACAGCAAGGCAGTTTCATTATTTGTGCAGAAGTCAGATGCACTGGTCTATTAAAGGTGAAAAACACAGCTAAATGCACTCTGTCTTAGGAAACTATGTGACCAAGAAGGAAAAAGTAAACAATGAAGACATTAAACAGGACACGTGGATGATCATTTGGGTAATTTATTTTATATTGATAATATAATTGTAAAGTAACTCGTATCAGACAGCAGTGAATTAATTCATCATACAAATGCAGTTATTTGACATAATGATGTTATAGTAATATTTCAGTCAGCAATGGTTATGTACCATGATTTCAATCAGCTATAATTTTGTACCAATCAATCAACAAACCATAATTTGGTACAAATGAAAACTGAGAAAGAATTACAACAGCACTAGGGCCTTTTGAAGACCTCTTGGCAACGATAAAAAGATGGAAACTCGTTTGATACAGCTGCATATTGAGATCAAATGGTCTTGCATGGAAAGGTGCAAGGTGGACGACGAAGAGGTCGTCTTAAAAAGAGGTGGAAGAACAACATAAAAGAATGAACCAATCTCCGACTAGTGGAGGCACAGGCAATGAACACTGACAGAGAGTGGGGGTGTCTTCATGTGTGCCCCAATGACCTCACCAATGATTTACAGGTTGACCTGACCTGCTATCAACCAACCATAATTTTGTACCAATCTGTAAACCAACCATAATTTTGTACCAATTTATCAACCAATAATAATTTTGAATGTACCAATTCATTAACCAACCATAACTTTGTACTAATCTTTTAACAACACACTTTTGAGTGTGTTAGGGTTTTGACACATGGAAACTAGGCAGGTGACTTTGCAGTGTGTAAAGGGACAACTTTAGCCAGCTATAGTTTTACACCATAATCTCACCTGCTGTAGTTTTACACAATAATTTAAACTGGCTGAAGTTTTGTACCATAATTTCAACTGACTGTAGTTTTACACAATAATTTTAACTGGCTGAAGTTTTGTACCATAATTTCAACTGGCTGTAGTTTTACACAATAATTTCAACTGGCTGAAGTTTTGCACCATAATTTTAACTGGCTGATTTTTTACACCAAAATTCAACCAGCTGTAGTTTTATACCATAATTTAGCCATCAAAGACTGTTATAAGCTAAATCAGTAATGGAGGTGTGTACTGCATTATGCTTTTCCTGTAAGCCTATGAACACCTGAAGCATAATTTTAATTCATGAAAACAAGTCTACATCATCATTCGAAGCTGCAGAATTTTCACGCAAGTACTTCATGATATCATCCTCGCCCAAAATGTCCACATTGCCAGAATCTGTTGATTTTTTAACCAGATTTATTTCTGATGACGAGGGGTTTCCAGACGTGGCAGAATCTAGACTAACACCTCGTTGATTGATTCGAGGTTTTGCTGCAGGTTTTGGTCTACTGGCTGTAGTAGGTTTAGTGTGAGGTTCTTTCGGAGCGACTTTTGTTTCATCCCGAGAAGAAGATGTACTAAGAATATTGTGTTTCGTAGGTGGCCTGGGCTTTGGTGCCAGAGATGGTTTGGTTGGTGCACTTGGTTTTAATGTTGATGGTGCTGAAGACGGTGAGGATTGCTCTTCTTTTTGCTGCAGCTGCCTTTCCTTTTTCCTGACATCAACAGTCATAAGTTTGTCAAGGTCATCTTCAATTCTAAAAATGTAAAGACCAAAATACATAACAAAATTATTTCTCAAAATTGTTATGTATGTATTAAATATTGAGTATTGTTTCTAGAGCTTTCTTTAAAAGCCAGAAAGTTGTTCCACACTATCAGACTTTTGTTGTTCGTCAATGGTGTGATTTATATATGTTACTGGGAAAGGGAAGAAAAAAATAGTAACACAATATACAAAAGTAATGCATTTCTCTCTCTGTCTCTAATCTGGTTTTCAGTCTAGCAAAGGAAGTGACTGATGCCAAGTAAACAAATGATATTTAAACTCAGTGCTGTGTTAGAACAAGAACTTTACTCAGTCCATCTCATTGGTGGGTGCTTAAATTTGTAGGGCCACCAGGATGTCACTTTTCATGACCGTCTGTTGTCAGGCACATGCTGCACACATCTACATTTTTTTAAACAATGCAGCATCTACGATGTCAATGAAGGCAGTTCAATGCCTAATTTCTGTATAAGACTGTCAATGTTTTTCGCTACATCACCTTTTGAGCGACTAAGAGCTTCTCTGCAGATACTTTTCATAGGTTCCATATCCCACAGCTATAGATCATGGTTGGAATAAGCATGTTGTTAAAGCTCTTGCCTTGTCGTTTCTCATCTGTTGAAGTATGGGTTTGATACAAGCAACCTGCGGCTGGGTACTACAGGCAAACGTACAAATTCACATTTTCAACAGGATCAATTCCTAGCCGTAATTCCCCATGTGGACAATTAGTGTTATATATACATTGGGTTTTCTTTCTAATGATTTAAAGGCTATGTAATCATAGTCTACTTTGAGTCTGTATCTGATCTGCTTGCTCAGCTCGATCTTATTAGGTAGGCCACTGTCTTTGAACCTTCTTGAGATCAAAAGTTTGCAGGTATAATCACTAATCCGATTGTATTTAATTTAATTAGATATTTTTTTGCAGCTGTGACACAATTTGTTAGCTGTTCAGTAACTGTTTCAGGTGACAGGTAGGAGATCCTGCTCACTGTCAAACCTGTTTTGTTAGTGACAACATGGCACTCCTCAACCAAATTATGGGATAAACTTATGGCGACGAGAGATGCCCGAGACAGACCGGCAAATTATGATAGAAATCTATATGCTTATTTTAGGGATAAACTATAGCGACACGAGAAGTCTGAGATGAACCACTAAGTTTAGGAGGAAAGTAGATGCAATTATTTGAGATCGAACCATGGAGATAACCTAAAATTATATTTAAGACCATCAGGGAAACATGATATGTATTTTGATATTGTTGGTATCCCCTGTCCTATGGGAATAAGACGGATCATACATTAGTGGATCTCAGGTTTCTTTATTGGGGAATGAGAAAGCTGATGCCTTGATGTGGTTTGAGGGAAAATAAGACAACATAGTGACAGACTATCATATAGAGAGGCTAAAACATCATCTACAATATGTGCAAATGTAGAGACACTGAGGACAACAAATGTGACTCAACCAATTTCATTATAAAGAAATAAGTCATCCTATTTCATCTACGAATAAGACACTGCATGTTACTACATCACTTCTATCACCTCCAGAGAGCAGTGGTTTGTGCTCTTGGTTGCCCAGCAGAGCCATCTAGTTCAATCCTCAATTGATGAGGGATGTTATTTTATCACAAACAGTTCTGGGGGGCCGACGCAGTCTACAAAATTTGGTACCAGAACAAATCTAAGAAGTGACGGCGGTCAGCTTGATTGCTGACCACATCACCTTTAGTGTGCCATTGGTCAAGAAAATGTAGGTTTATTACCATATTCCCAACATGTCACATTGCTGTTAAATGGGGTCTTTACTTTAAAAAAATGTTTAACACCTCCAGATATCTTCCACATGTGAATGTCCATGTTAGGTAGGAGAACACCAACATGTCCGTGGTAGATAGGAGAACACTAGAATATCCATGGTAGGTAGGAGAACACCAGAATATCCATGGTAGGTAGAGGAAGATCAGAATGTCCATGGTAGATAGGAGAACACCAGAATATCCATGGTAGGTAGGAGAACACCAGAATATCCATGGTAGGTAGAGGAAGATCAGAATGTCCATGGTAGATAGGAGAACACCAGAATATCCATGGTAGGTAGGAGAACACCAGAATATCCATGGTAGGTAGGAGAACACCAGAATATCCATGGTAGGTAGGAGAACACCAGAATATCCATGGTAGGTAGGAGAATACCAGAATATCCATGGTAGGTAGGAGAACACCAGAATATCCATGGTAGGTAGGAGAACACCAGAATATCCATGGTAGGTAGAGGAAGATCAGAATGTCCATGGTAGGTAGGAAAACACCAGAATGCCCAAGGTAGGTAGAGGAACCTCAGAATGTCCATGGTAGGTAGAAGAACACCAGAATGTCCATGGTAGGTAGAGGAAGATCAGAATGTCCATGGTAGGTAGGAAAACACCAGAATGTCCATGGTAGGTAGGAAAACACTAGAATGTACATATTAGATAGAGGAACATCAGAATGTCCAAGGTAGGTAGGGACAGATAAGTGAAGGTCCATGGCAGAATGCTCATATGTACATCACGTTCTTCCTACCAGAAGTAACATAATGAAAGACAGACAGACACAAACATAAAAAGAGAGAGGGAGAGGGCCCTCATTTTGATAATTGTGTAAACACTTACAAGAACAAGTCAGAATTATCCTCTGACTCGTCAAAGTCAACCCTGATTGTCTCCCTCTTGGTAATGATCGCATCAGGTATGTAGCCAAAGTCCTTCTCATCTTCCTCAGTAAGATCTCTCTTCATGTCCTGTTGTTCAAACATGCTGACCTGAACTGTAACAACAGAAACAGACCACTTTAACTTGGTAAGAATAAAAAGAAAGTTTTTTTCAAATAAAAATAAAGTCCCATAGCAGTAATTGCCATCAAGGATGAAGTGTTAGAGACCATTGGACTAAGCCACAGTTTGTTTGTTTTTGCTTTCGCCTTATTTCTCCATTCCCCAAGGCGGTGTGCGTTGCACTATGTTTTTATTTTGCGCCTGTCGGTCCACTGCATCCGACTTTGGCATGCATTTTATGAAAGGGTCTGCTTCTTCCGCTTGCATTTTTCTAAGGGTTTGCTTCTCTAGGGTAACCAGCCGGTACTGTGATGGCAAGCGAACCCAGCACCTTTGGGTTGTGAGATGTGTCTTTTAGCCACTAGCCCACGCTTTCCCCTACAGTTTTGTGAGGTGGGGTGGCCAGTTCTCTTCCTCGCAGCCTTTCTTTTCCTAAATGTAGATCAGGTACCCATTTACAAATGAACACCCTATACAGTTGGGTTGACTGAAACGAGCCGGTAGCGGGAGTTGAGCCCCGTACCTTTGCTTTGAAAAGCGAGTGCTCTACAACTACACTGATTTCAGATAGACAAACAAAATCTGGTAAGATCCAAAATGGTTCTATGTTGCCTGACCTAAAAAGGGAGCAAAGATTAGTAACACTGTAACCTACCAGGTATCTCATTAGAGGCAACTAAGGAAGGTTGTGCATAGGGCTGGCTATTCCATTCTGATGAAACTGCCACACAAAAAAAGAAAATAAGACCTCTACACCCCGTGGTAGAAGAGGAGTGATCTGGTCAAGTAATGATTTTGTCAATTTGACAATAATGGGAAACAAAATATGTTTATAAATTGCTGACTGTTAAAATTGTGAATAATTATTAAAAAGAAAGTAAAATAGGTTCCAAACACAGCATTCTTCTTCTTAGAACGCTGTCAGGCGTCAACCTTAATTTTTTTGAAAAAAGCAGCGGTCTTCCTGAGGCTGTCGACACTGCCATAGAGCTTGTCTAGTGTTGCCACTGGTGATGGCCACATGTGCTTTCTCTGGTCCTCGTATGTCGGGCAATTTTGCAGTAGATGTTCAGCGGTCATTTTCCCAGTACCGCATGTGCATTTGTCAGTGCCACCTATTTTCAATTTATTGAATAGATGGTACCTCAGTCTATTGTGGCCAGTGCGAAGTCTGAAGACCACAGCCTGTTCTCTTCTGTTCAACTGGTAATAGGCATCGTTTTTTGTGTAGCCAATATGTTCTGTTTCCCATTTGGTCATGTATTTAGCTCTAATAAGCCTTTTTGACTCTTCGTATGTCACACTAGAATCTGGTTGTGGTAGTCTTGCACCTTCTTTTGCCAGTCTGTCTGCCTCCTATTTGCCTTGGATGTTACAGTGGGGTGGAACCCACTGTACCACTACTCTTTTTGGTGCGGACTTCTGGCATAGTTGACAGAGTACTGCTCTTAAATCATTAAGTTCGGTATTTTTCTGGCTTTTTAGTGCTGTGACTACGGCCAGTGCATCTGTGAGCAGGACTATATGGCTTTAATTCCTTTTACCTGACTCCATTTCTTCTACTGCAGCCCTCAGTGCCTCTGCCTCCACTCTGAAATTGCTTGTGTATTTTCCAGTTGCCACTGACAGTGTTATTTTTCTGCCATTTGGTAGGCTCAGGAATACCCCTGCCCTGCCGTTCTGTGTTGAAACACAGCATCCATTTATTATGGGCTCGTTAAGAAAACTATACTTTAACCTTCATTATGTTTTTCTGTATTATTGCCCAGGTTCTGTTTGGCCATACTGACCATTTATATATACAAATTTTATGGTACCAAAAAGTATTTTGCTTTAATAAAGCTATTTTGACAAACCTGTATGTTTAGCCCTGCCAGAAGAAAAAAAAAAAAAAAATGTTGCCGGTTTTTATCTCTAATACTAAATACTGTTTATATGTTGTTGCCAGCTAGTCAAACATGACAACTGTAAGATTTTTCAGCAGTCTATGTATTTGTAAAGAAAAGAGGGCAAAATTGTTTTATGTAATACATACATGGACAATAAAATTTTAAAATATAAAGATAATCATTAAATTTAATCTGCTGAAGTGTTTAAATAAATTGGCTAGATGTTCAGCTACATTTTGGAAAAATACACCATATCTGGCTGAACAAAATCGCTAAGTTGGCAACACTGTCCGGGTCTCTTTGCAGGAAGAAAATAATAGGAGTACTGGACCATACTATGTAAAGTTGGGGATGGGATGACCACAGTAACATTCTCTACAGGAGCACATTAATGCTGCAAGTCAGACAACTGTATTGGTGGCCCTATGTTCTTACTGCAGTAAAACAGTAATAATTTTCATGTTTCACCATACCTCTATTGCTTTCTGCACCAAACAAGGCCTCGTCATCAACAGTATCACTGCCACCACCAAAAAGATCATTGTCCGTTTCATCGTTACCACCATCCTCAAAAACATACACATCTGGTCTGAAAATGAACGCAGTTAGAAATCTGACTATTTTGTATCTCCCCTTGTTTCCTACAACATTGCTGATTCATGAATTCAAACACAAAGAAGTTTGGCTTGTGAGGTGTGTCACCACAGTGTTAAGACATCCTCAAAACATCAGTTGAAAATAAAGGTTTGTTTTTTCTGTCAGTCTGATTGTGTAATAGACCACACACTTTTCACAGTAAAAGTACAGGGTTCAACTCCTGTTTTCAAGATAGTCAACCCAGATGTAATTGGGTGCTTAGTTTGTTTTTTTTTTGCGCGTTCACCTTATTTATCTATTCCCCAAGGCGTGTGTGCGTTACACTGTGGTTTTTATTTTGCGCCTGTCGGCCCAGTGCATCCGACTTCAGCATGCATTTTATGTAAGGGTCTGCTTCCTCGGGGTAACGGCCGGTGCTGTGATGGGGATCGAACCCAGCACCTTCTGGTTGTGAGCCGTGCCACTTAACCACTAGGCCACGCCGTCCCCTGGTGCTTAGTTTAATGTTAGCAAGTAAGGAAACTGGTTCATAAAGAAGCTGTGCTCTCGCATAATTAAATCTGGAACACTACATCCCCAACAGCAGTGTCTGCTATGGAACTAAGAATAAGTTGTAGATGTCATCATGTGTTCACATCTGATATTGACTGCTCGTTTGCCAGCTTCATAACCAGAAATGACTTTTACTTTTGTTACCAAAGTAGGAACTTTTTTTCACCTCTTAATACAATACTAAAAAAATATTAAACAAAATTTATAGAAAATTCTGAGTAGGTGATCTGCTTGTAGACAGATGGTGTTGATAGACAAGAAATGCCATTTCAGTTGAAAAATTAAATATTAGCAAGATCAAACATTCCTGTCTGTCCAGTATCTAGTAGCAAGGTTTTCAGTTTAAATCTAAAAAGTCATAAAGATAGGCAGGTAGGTAATCAGCTAGGTGACAAATAAGACAATAAGTGGCCGAGTACCAGGCTGCATGCAATGAGGTTGTCTTTCTGATTTGATCTAACTAGAATGTGCACGGATGGCCACCAAGGTAGCACCATGATGGAGAGGGTCATTTCCCATCTGTGGACTGTTGGTTAAGTGACACAGCTCACAGACCAAAGGTGCTGGGTTCGCTCCCCAATCACAGCACCAGGGGAAATAAACCCTTAGAAAATGCACGAGGAAGCAGAGCATTACATAAAATGCATGCCAAAGTCGAATACACTGGGTCGACAGGCGCAAAGTACAAAAACATAGTGCAACACACACCACCTTGGGTAATAGAGAAATAATGCAAATGCCAAAAAACAAAAAAATTCCATCCATGGTGTCTATGGTGTGCTTCAAGAGCTGGTGAGTGGGGATATCCTACACTAGAGAGGCCACATGTCCAGATAGTAACAGTTTAGCATGGTGAATATGTTTTCAAGGCTGGTCTGTCGGATGACTTTGTCATTTGTTCTAACAACCTCATCATGCAAAAGAAGATTGCCATTATAATCAGGCACTTTAAAAGCTTGTATACAGACATCCTGTAAAATGACCATCTGCAGTTAAAAACTTTTACTTCTAATTGGAGTAAAAAGGCGAATGATCATGAATGAGTGGAAAAAGGCGTCTTTTAAAAGGAGCCAGGTGCAATGATGCGCTGTGTTTTGCATTGAAGTGAAACGGTGAATGGATCATTGCAAGCTATGAATGAAATATCTGCTCAGCAATGAGTACTCTAAATGTATATTCTCATTAGTCTTAGTCGATCTGTGCATCTACAAGGGTGTTTGCCCTTGCGCGAGTTCGTAGTAGCCGGGTGCATTTCTCCGGACGCAGAGAAATGTACCTGGCTATTCTTATTAACAATCTATAATTTTTAAGTCTAGTTTTATTGCTCTTAATATATTATAGAGTAAAAATATTATATGGCACTGCTATGCTTTTAAAAGAGAAAAGGGCATTTCGTTACTTTATAGCAAGAACCTCGAACCTTCTTAAACCATTCAATGCAACATTCACTTGTACATATATACATGATCTAAGAAAGATTGTACTATGGTGCGGTCCTCTGGCCTTAAACAGTGTCTTCATGATGCCCTGGTGCCATCAAACGTCCTTATAAAACCTTAGAGCCATAGAACTTGTCCTCGTGCATTGTCAGGTCAGTGTTGTTTGTGAATGCCCCACAATGAGTAGATTACTCTTTTGTGATCCATGAAAAGGACATTGAGTGGCGGGTTGCAGTAGCTTTGCTCACATCCCAAGCATGTTGAAGAAGGTGGACCAAGGTTCTTCAGGCGGTTGTGCTATGTTTGGCTTTATCTGCGTGTTGTTCACTACTATAGGGATCACATCGATCCCTCATCTCGTTAGCCAGGCTGCCATGAAAATAGCCATTTTCAGGGAGGACTACTAGGAAGCTGAGGTGAGGGTCTTAGCCAGTATGTTCTCCATGACTAACATGTCTGATCAGTATATTTTGCATGACCCTGACTAACATGTCTGATCAGTATATTTTGCTTGACCAGACGTTAGTTTTCCTCCCCTTCAGGTCAGTGTAGCTTGAGGCTTGTATAAAGGAATATCTATGACCATATTTGTAGTATTTTACTCACTCATCTGCCTCTGCAATTCTCTCTGGTGCATTATCATCTGGAGGTCTTAGTGTACTTTCTAATGGCTCACCTTGGCTGAACCGCTTAGCTCTCCCTGAATCCACACCTAGTGTTGTTGGAAAGTAACAGACAATAAAACATCAAAATTAAAATTTGTCCACACCATCATAGAATTTTCTGGCTGAACACCATCACTAACTGAGAACTAATAGAATGGAGAAACCAAGAAGACATGCAGGCCGTAATAGCTGGTCGATGCTGGAATTGGATGAGTTATATCTTAAGAAGTGAACCTGACATAATCAGCAGAATCACTATGGTATGAAGCCCAGAGGAAAGAGGCCGATCTAAGACAACTTGGCGGAGAATTCCAGAAACCAAAATGGAATTCAAAAATCAGATGTGGGGCCCTAAATGAAAGATAGATGCAGATCGGGTGAAGTGGAAGGAATATTTGTTATTGTCCTTAAAGATGTCAACCAAGTGTGAGGGTCACTGACCACTTAGCCAGTAACTGACCGAAGATCTAAAAAGAAGAAGGTGAATCACACCTACAGAATTATTTGGCATTCAATCAGGTTTTATAGACATATCAACGTTTTGATACAGATTTTATGCAAGGGAAAAGACAGGTCAGTATTGTACCACATTACATCTTGATATAACCACGAAGACTATGTTTATGATTGGCAGGGACATACCTTTGCAGAGAGAAAGTTTAACACAAATTTTAAAATGTGCAAGGAAACTAACTTTGGTGGTAGTGGCTCCTACTGGAGTCAATTTTTAAAAATGCATGCATGTGTATATAGTAAATATAGATATCTTCATTGTCTCTTCTTCTTAGATCCTTGGTCAGAGTCTGGCAAGCAGTCAGTGACTAGTACGTCTGATGGTGTCTTTAAGGGCAGCAACAAACTCTCTCCGCTTCTTAGATCCTTGGTCAGAGTCTGGCAAGCAGTCAGTGACCAGTACATCTGATGGTGTCTTTAAGGGCAGCAACAAACTCTCGCCGCTTCTTAGATCCTTGATCAGTGAATGACAAGCAGTCAGTGACCAGTACGTCTGATGGTGTCTTTAAGGGCAGCAACAAACTCTCTCCGCTTCTTAGATCCTTGATCAGTGAATGACAAGCAGTCAGTGACCAGTACGTCAGTTTAAGGGCAGCAACAAACTCTCTCCACTTCACTGCCCCAGCTCAGATTCATGATCTTTATGTTTCTATTTTTCTTTGCCAAATTGTCTTAGGTCAGCCTCTCTTTCATTGTCCCTCGCAGGACATGAATGATCCAATTCTAGCGTCGACTTGTGAAATTAGTGTGCATATTCTTTTGGCTGGTGATAGCATTTGGCTTAGATAGGTGGTTTAGAAAGATGACAATTTCTTAATTTATTTTACTGTTACTGTTCAGTACACAGCACTGTATATAAGTAAAGAAAATATGCAACTCTTGTATATTCATAGCTTTGTGATTGCATTTGAATAAATCAGGCCTCCTTAACTGTTTTCAGTTCCATTTGGTATGTTGCTATGCGCCAATAATCGACATGAGTTTAGTTGGTGGTCTGAGGTAAAAATTTGACTATTTTCAAATTTTGCTATGTGGAAAGGTAGTTTTGGATGGAAAGGGTTAAGTAAAGTTAATATCAACTAACCAAGAAATTCGAGCAAGGGTGCACATGTTGCAATTTTACGCACAGACGCCAAAAACTTCAGGAGCTGGTCAAGGTTGTTTCGTCTCTCTCGCAGAACTTGATCATTCACAATAATGGACTTCTTATTGAGAACGGGCAGAACAGTTCCATGGTAGAGATCTGTGACTTTTGTTCTAAGGTCTTCAAACTCACTCCACTGCTTCTCAATCTGTAAAAGAATGGAAAATCTTGACACAGTAACTACTGAATGGGAAAATGTCAATCAAAACTATCCCTTGTGAAGCAAGGTCTTCAACAAATACAAGTTTTTCTTATGTCATCTGATCTGCACTGGCTCATTCCGCATCTTCCTAGTCTCTTTGATATTTGCCTCAAGTTCTTTCTACCATTGATGAGTAAGTCTGCCTCTACTTCTCTTGCATTTGGGGTCCCAGAACAGAAACTGCCTTGTAATGTTAACTGGTTTCCTTAATGTATGAGCTATCCAGCAGCAATGCCTCCTCTTCATGTCATGTTCCACGTGTATCTGTCTGGTTCTTTGCACAGATCCACATTAGTGATCTTATCATACCATACCAATACATCTTTTCTGTGCAGGCACCCATTTATGAAAGTCTACGCCTTTGTTGTTATATTTTTTGTGTGGTTCACATTTCAGAGCCATAAAATAGAACTCAATTTACATCAGAGCTGAAAATTTGTATTCTCGTGTTGATTTAATTTCTTTCAACTGAAAAACATGCTGTGTCATAATTAATGTTTTGTTCCACTTTTTCACTCTGGTGTGAGTGTACAGACTACGCTATGGTAAATACAAATTTAGAACTAGATTAGAATGCATTTTGGTATCTTTTGAAATTAATTTTATCACTACACTTGATTCTGGGAGTAACACGGTGGAGAAATTATCTGATGCTGTGAGCAGCTTAGTTGTTTTTTTGTATTTGTTCATCACAAGTGATGAAGACCACTTTCTCTGTTTCATATATTTTAGTGAATGAATTTGTGAAAGAATGATTTGGTTTAAAGTGAGGAAGAGTTGTACAATTCATCTACCTCTCACCTAAGGGGAGGAAGACTAACGTCTGGTCAGGCAAAATATACTGATCAAACATGTTAGTCAGAGTCAGGCAAAACATACTGTTCAATACCCACACCTCAGCTACCTAGTAGCTTTCTCTGGAAATGGGCTGTTTTCATGGCAGCCTGGCTAACAGGGTGAGGTATCGATGGGAACCAGTAGTAGTGAGTGGCACGCAGCTGAAGCCAAGCATAGCACAACCGCATGGGGAACCCCGGTTCATCAGCAGGCTCAGGATGTGAGGAAAACTACTGCAACCTGCCACTTAACATCCTGTTCAGGGCACACAAAAGAGTAAACCTACTCATTGAGGGCAATCGAAACAACAACATGCTGAAAAATGTGAACGAGCAGACCATATGATAAATATAAAAATCAACATACAATTTAAAACTGCCATATAGATAAAACACTTAAAAATAGGGTCCTATTATACCTAGAAACATTATTGGCAGAATTACTAAAAATCAACTAAATATATTTTTATCAGTTTTTATTCTAGTGACTTTTGATATTGACCTACTCACGCTATACTGCACGACATCCGACTCCTTATGACTGGGTGTTTTAAAACAGGCCAGGTTGGACACTAGCACTACCTGGTAGTAAACTGTTGATGTCAGCATTCCCTTGGCCTCATTGTACACTGTCACAAAGAGGTCGATGCCAGTGTCTTTGTTTTTTAATTGCCTGAAAAGCAGTAGGAAATACCAAATAAAAATCACTATTAATCTAGCTTAAACACTCATGTAGTTGGTTGGTTATTGATCCAGCAGCATGTGGGCTCCTGCCCTTTGGCCCAATGACATATAGTGGTATCTGCAAGTGTTTGTTTAGTTCTGTACAGTGCTCCATTTGTCTGGCCTCGGAGGAAGAAGCTCTTTCCTAACACAGTCAAAAAGATGGCGTTCTACAGTTTCATAGGGATGTGTGCACAACCGACACTCTGGAGTATGTTGTGGTTGGATTCTGTTCAAGTGACTGTTAAGTTGTATGCGTTTAGTGCGATGTCAGAAAACGGTGCTTTGATCTCCCAAGTTCAGGAGGTTAATGTTGTCTTTGGAATTATGATGGCCATATGTTTGTAGATTTCTCTCCCAGTACTCCCCATTGCTCATCTATTCCGCCAAGCCTTTTTGTTCAGTTTTCAGTAGTTGTTTGGCTGTCTGTAGGGGGTTGTTGGTGTGTATTGTTGTTCTTGACTTCAACCCTTCTTAACCAGTCTGTCTTATCGTTGCCATGTGTATTTGACTGACCAGAAATCCATTGCAAAACTATTCTGACTTCATGGGATGTAATAAGCTGGTTGGTATCTAGGGATATTTTGTAAGTTCAGGCTTACAATGACTACTAAATTCCAGAACTTGAAGGATGAATAATGAGTCCAAAAATTACAATGCTTTCGGCTTTCGATGGGAAGGCATTACATACAATCCTCAAGTGGTACAGAAGTACTTCCAGTATGTTATTTCAGCCCCATAGTTTGAACATATTTCCCAATAGTCATCAAATAGCTCATGAGATGTTCTGGATACTCTATGTAGACTCCATATCCAGATTTAGTGGTGGCCTTAAAAGCAATACAGACATATATCCATTCTTCTTGGTAGATGTCAATCATTCTCTGTGATGCTCTGATATGACTTACTAGATCAGAATTTATTACTGTATTTTTTAAATATTTGTTGTTGCTTTCGCCTTATTTCTCTATTCCCCAAGACAGTGAGCGTTGCACTACGGTCTGCCCACTGTGAGCCACCTATGAGCCCCCTGGCTGCTTTCAACTAATTTTTTTTTTCTTTTACGTTTGCCTTATTTCTCTAATCCCCAAGGCGGTGTGCGTTGCACTGTGGTTTTTATTTTGCGGCTGTCGGCCCAGTGCATCCGACTTCAGCATGCATTTTATGTAAGGGTCTGCTTCCTCCTGCATTTTCTAAGGGTTTGCTTCCCTGGGGTAACGGCCAGTGCTGTGATGGGGATCGAACCCAGCACCTTCGGGTCGTAAGCCGTGCCACTTAACCACTAGGCCACACCGTCCCCTATCAACTCATTCAATGTGCCACATCTTTGGCCCTAAATTTAAAGAGAGAAGAATTTGAGGTGACTTAATACAAGTTCTTAAAGTTTTTAACATTTTTAGTACAATCATGACAGTTTACGCATTATCTGGTTGAAGTTATATACTAATAATAAGTATTTTTAAGCTCTGATACTGCCTCACATACACCCGTTGAAGATGTTTAAATTTAGAAACGACTGAGTAATTGCTAGCTTAAACTTTATTAACAGGTGTGACTGAGACGGGAAGGCAGGTAGAAGAACCTGAAAGTTCAATGACTCCTAACTTAACTTAACATCTTTATACTGGTTTAGAAGACTCTGCAGAGTCTGTATACAACCAGTTTCATTTACATTACCTTGCTCTAAAAGTTATGCGCATCCAATTTATTCTTAAATGCATTAATTGTCCCTGTCTCCACTACCTCCCGCGGCAATGCATTCCAAGCATTCACCACTCTCTGACTAAAAAAATATTTCCTAATATCTAATCTGGACCTCTCTTTAGTTAATTTGTAGCTATGCCCTCTTGTTCTTGTTGATGGATGTATTTTGAAAAACTAGTTATAGTCTAATTTATCCATTTCTCTGATCATCTTATAAACCTGTATTAAGTCACCTGAAATTCTTCTCTCTGCTGGATACTGTAGGCCAGTTTTTCTGTCCTCATAACGGTAACAGTATTTCCTGCAACAGTATGGAAAAATACAGAAGCATTATCATTAGGACATCAAATAAGATATCAACTGCTTGCCATGTAAGAGATGTTGGAATGTATACTCTACATCTTATAGTAAGAAATGAAAATGATATATAAAAAGACATATCATCTTAAAAAGAAAACCATTCTGGTCCCACCTCCCTTATTCCTTAAGTGACCAAACGTTGCTTGAAACCTGCGGGACTCGATTGTCCACCGTTTCGTTCATAGCTTTAGGCTTTAATAGGTGAGAGCCTTACCTCTCAGCCACAACGACTCCGAGGACAATAAAATAGCATAAAGATGAAATCTTCTAATTGTAGTCTACAGTTACACTACAGTTGACTACAGTACTTACTAAAATAACTTACTGACTGACACTGACTGTCCTAGTGTACTACTACTAACTACTAGTGTGTTGAGGACTAGTAGTAGTACTACTTAAGGTACTACTAGTACTAGTACTAGTAGTAGTACTACTCAAGAATCAGAAATAAATTAAGTGCAAAAATCTTTTGAAACCGATCTTCAAATGTGAGAAAGCAACTAAACGGATCTGAATTTAACAGTCGCAGAAAGTAAATGTATATGAACATAAACACAAACTTTAACGTGTTCGCATTACCTGGAAGCTATGGTGGCTCGAGGCATTTCTGTTTTGGTTTTGTTTACCTACAGCGACACACCCTACAATGATCACGTGACCGGACGTTTCCGGCAAAGTTGATTCTAATTTTAATGCACACTTTTTAACATTCAAAATGTTCGCTCATCTCAATGTTACAAAACAATGTAAATGATATTTCATTTCGTCTTTTCGCTTCAAATAAAGCAAAGTGAAAGAGCCATCACTACAGCTAGTCCATTTACACGAAGCCTACATCCGAACATTGTCACTTTCAATAGCAACTATTTTACCCGATGAGACTGCTAGTACTACTCTAATGACTCGCCTTTTCTGACAAGCTTGAAAAGTTACATTGGACACATTGGCTTTATTCAGATTCTTTTCACGCCAAACACCTATATTGGGTGATGGCGCACATTATTATTTTTTATTATGTAGCTTTGCGTTTGAAATTAATTTCTCTAAACCTTTTCTCCGCACGAACCTCTAACGTCATATAGCAGAATTTCAGAGAGACGTGAAGGCCAGGAAAAATATTGATTGCTGCTCTTAAATAAACACTTCAGAAGGACGAATGGAAAACAGTCACAATGATGGCACATTGAATTATTCTATGTTGTTAGAAACTGTCTCTTTCTGCATTGAGGCATAATTGATCCATGGCCATGATTGATCCCTAACGAGACTTTAGTGTGTCCGCATTGCTATGGCGTATCAAAAACAACGGAATATTATGCAATACAAAACGACAACAGCATAGTGAAATTGAGTTGGTGAAATATTGAGCCACCTTATTATCTAAATCATAACGAATTTGAAGAGTAAATTCATCACAATAAAGAAACTTCCGCAAGAAAGTTAAGAGAGGTATTTTTTATATCATGATATCTAAGAACAAAATAAGAAAACGCAGCAGACGCTTGGTTTTAGCTAGAACATCATTAATTATGGGGATAAGGCAGGACAGTCAATCTGTAAAGGTTGCGGTTAAGCAAGAAAAAAGAAGAGAAGTAGATGATTTAAAAAAATATGTCATAAGACGTGAGATTTAGAAAATGTTTAATCAAATGAACTTGTTAATCTCCGTAAACTTAATGTCCAGTTACAAGCAGCTTGCGATATTTAAATATTTAAAACTGCTCGTTGAAAAGGGCACTTTTCTTAAATTTGCTGGCTGTAGAAATAATTTTGGCGAAAAGCAACACTTGAATGCTGCCAGAAGGTTTGTTTCTTCTTCTTTTTTCCTTCTTCTTCTTCTTCGGCTTTCATCTTGAAAAGGACGTTTTGGCGACACCCATTTGAAATCAAAATGATCGCAGCTTGTGAGGCAGATGATAAAGATAAAAATGTATTACACTGACACAATCATTACAGCATGGCCACACTTTTATTTGTTACTCTCATTTTACTATTCACACCTTTAACCAACACAATTTGTGTGAGCTGCAGTTAAATGGCAAGTGGCCGCACATAACTCCACATTGCGTAATGTTAAAGACTTGACATGTAATGCACTCAAAAAAAAAAAGACATACAGAAAAAGAAAAATATCATAATACTGATGGGAGACTTCAATGCTAAAATGAGAGCAGACAACCTGGGTTATGAACAGATTGTGGAAAATTAAGGAATGGGACAGAGGAACGAGAATGAAGAAATGTTTACAGAATTATTTGCGCTAAACAAAATTATAATTAAAACGTGTTTCCACGCAAGAATGTACACACTGCCACATGGAGATTGCCATAACCAATAACAGACAACCAGACTAACAAATTCAGTGTCAGTCAAGCGTCCAGAAGTGCACTACACGTTGTAAGAGTAAAGGGAGGTGCAGACTTAGGTACAGACCATCACATGTTGCTGGGGATCTTGGAGTTCAAACTAAAAAAGCACCAAGTAAGCGGAATTATCAGAATGAGATATAATGTACACCTATTACAAGACCAGGAAAAGAAGACAGAATATAGCATTAAACTGAATAATAGGTACCAAATGATACAAACAATTTTGCAACAGATCTTAGCTGTGTAGATTTATTAGGGATGGGATTTTGGACATGTTTTATAAAAGTTGGAAGGGTTGTGAGTAGAGTATTGATAGTTAGTAGGCATTCATTTTCTTATAGTATTAAACTAAGCAACCGAGCCAGTGCAGAAGTACTCAAATCCCGCCACAGTAATGTCTGGAATGCGTGGGGTCGTTTTTAAAGCTACGCAGGTACCTACGTAGCATGACGCGAATTTTACGTAAGGCCATAGACACTAGTTTCCGCGTGATCAGTAATACAGTTAAAACCGGACATGCGATTAACAGACTTTTTCTGAAATCTCGGGGAGAATAATCAGAGGAACGAGATCAGAATACCCGCGTCGTTAGCGGACCACGTGATCTGGAACAAGCCCAAATATATGGACCTAGCCGATCCTGAAACGGTCATTCTTTAGTGGGAGATCTCTAGGACGAAGGGCGGGCAGGAGGAACCTACATAGCCAAAAGGAAGAGATAATCAGGGTCGATTTCATTATCATAGACCAGCGTTAGACCCCAGCAGAAAAAATGGTAAATATATAGTTATCCAATTTTTTTTACATCGACCCAGTTCTTTTATGAACATACTGAACCAGCCTTCATATGATCACAGAGTTATCCAGTTCTTTGACGATCACATCGAACCAGGTCTTTGAAAATCACATCGATCCAGCTTTTTGACGATAACCTCGTTCCCATTCTCCAGCGATCACATCGAGCTACCGTCGACGAAGAAAACAGGACCAAGGACGATCACCTGGGTTTAAGAACCAACACGAATCATCCATCTGTGGAAAACCCCAACTGGTTAGAAATCAAGTTGTAGTTCGTTATTCAAGTTTCTTTTAGTTTAACTTAGCTTTAGTTTAGTTTCATAATTACTTACAGCGAGACATATTTTGTTTTGAGTGAAGATTGTGGAGTCATTTGGGAACGTGGTAGAAAATATACCAGGTATTGGAAACAAAAACTGCCAGACTGAAAAAGAAAGGAGAGATACTACCCTAAGCTTCATATCGAAAAGCTACCCAAGCATGGACTGGACCCATGCATACACCGACGGTTCTGTAACAAACAATACACAGAACGGAGGGGCAGGAGCATTCCTGAACCTGCCAAATGGCAGACAAATAACACTGTCATTCGCTACAGGTAAGTACACAAGCAATTTCAGAGCGGAGGCAGAGGCACTGAGGGCGGCAGTGGAAGAAATGGTGACACACAATGAAAATGAAAGCCATATAGTCCTGCTTACAGATACTCTCGCCGTAGTCACAGCGTTAAAAAGCCAGAAAAACATTGAGCTTAATGACTTAAGAGCAGCACTCTGCAAATTGTGCCAACAGTCCGCACCAAAAAGGGTAGTGGTACAGTGGGTCCCATCACACTGCAACATCCAAGGCAACGAGGAGGCAGACCGACTGGCAAAAGAAGGTGCAAGACTACCACAAACAGATACTAGTTTGACGTACGAAGAGTCAAAACGGCTAATCAAAGCCAGATACATGACCAAATGGGAAACCGAACATACTGGTTACACCAAAAACGATGCCTATTACCAGTTGAACCGAAGAGAGCAGGTCGTTGTCTTCAGACTTCGCACTGGCCACAACAGACTGAGGTACCACCTATTCAACAAATTGAAGATAGGTGGTACCGACGAATGCCCGTGCGGTACTGGTAAAATGACCACTGAACATCTGCTGCAGAACTGCCCGACATACGAGGACCAGAGAGAGCAGATGTGGCCATCACCAGTGGAACTGCAAGACAAGCTCTATGGCAGTGGCGACAGCCTCAGGATGACCGCCGCTTTTTTCGAAAAAATAATGGTTACTGTCTGACTGCGTACGAAGAAGAAGAAGAAGAAGATTTGGGAACGTGTAGTAAGTAATAAAGCTTCATTGTATTGTGTTTTGTTTCAATTAGCGTCGAAGTTATTTTGTTTTAATCGGGTGAAGTATGAGTATAGTTAATGCAGACCCCTTTCACCGTCTGCTACGTTTTGTCGGCAAGCTCAGCATTGTTACATATCATCCTACCGAGCTCAAGAAACAGCCTAGCTCTGTCACAGTTATATAAGAACGAGGAGATGAACATTGATAGAATTTAGGAACAGGATAAGGAATAAAACATGCAAGGAAGTCATAGGATTTATACAAACTCAGCTCGAGGAATAACAACAGAGGCATTACATAAAGTAAAAGAAAAAAAAATACTTAACAATTGTTGAACCTGATACACCAAAACAGAAGCACAGATAAATGATACTGTTACAGACAAATATGTCAAGGCATGCATAAATAAACAATAGTAAGGAAAATGTTGACATACTGAAAAAGGTGGCCAAAAAAGCAGCATAATGGAGGAAGATATATGAGAACTATCTTCTTATTAACAAAGAAAAGACATATATATATATATATATATATATATATATATATATATATACACACACACACACACACACACACACGAAGCGTATTTAAACGAAACCGGAACAAACTGCAACAAATGAACATACGGATGCGCATGATAACGTCACTTCTGGTGTAAACAACACTTACCAACCGTCAAGTTTGCAAAATGTCATTATCCTCCGACTCATAGTTTCCGCAGCTGCTCATTGAAAATATGGCGGGTGTGATGAGGAATTCGTCCAGAGTTGATCAGCGAGCGGTGATCAATTTCCAACAGCTGAAGGATGTCGACCAGGGGACATTCATCTCAGAATTCAGGCAGTGTATGGTGACAAAAGTGTGTCGAATACAACAGTGAAGAACTTGACAACGATATTTAAAGAAGGACGTGAGTTAACGCAACAATATGCCCCTGACCTGTTATCGGAAGATCTTTCGTTAACACTTGCTGTGGCCAGTCACGTGACAGATAAATAAAAATGGCGTACAACACTGTTAGTGCTTGAACAGCGTGTTGTGATAAAGTTTCATGTGAAAGACGGTGTGAAACATGCGGGCATTTACAGAAGACTGCAATCACAATGTGGCGAGGAGACAACGCAGTCGTAATAAGACACGTGAAAGGTGTGAACGCTTTAGAGAAGACCGTACATCCGTGAATGATGATCTCGGCTGTGGTTGCTCTCAATCCATTAGTCATTCCTGTGAATATCCAGATTGGGGAACGCCTTATCTTGGAAAATCGACGAATAACCAGTCGCAAAATTGCATAAGTGGCAAGTCTTTCTCTGGATACTGTGAACAATATTATTCATGAATATTTGCATTTTCGGATGGTCAGTGCACGTTAGGTGCCACGACAGCTTACCACTTTTGACCGACAATGAATAGTTCAAGCCATCACTGAATTGAAGGAACGTTTTGACATGGAAAGGCATGACTTTTTGGATCACTTCATTACATGTAACAAAACAAGGCGCACCATTACATGTAACAAAACAAGATGCACCATTACATGTAACAAAACAAGGCGCACCATTGCATGTAACAAAACCAGGCGGACCATTGCATGTAACAAAACCAGTCGCACCATTACATGTAACAAAACAAGGCGCATCGTTACATGTAACAAAACAAGGTGCACCGTTACATGTAACAAAACAAGGCGCACCATTACATGTAACAAAACAAGGCGCACCATTACATGTAACCAAACAAGGCGCACCATTACATGTAACAAAACCAGGCGCTCCATTATATGTAACCGAACAAGGCGCACCATTACATGTACAAAACCAGGCGTACCATTACATGTAACAAAACAAGGCGCACCATTACATGTAACAAAACAAGGTGCACCATTACATGTAACAAGACAAGGCGCTCCCATTACATGTAATAAAACAAGGGCGCATCATTATACTCCTGACTCGAAACGAGCATCCAAGCATTGGAAACAAACGCAATCACCACCACCCAAAAATATCGGACAATCGCATCTGTAGATAAAGTGATGGGGAGTGTTTTTTTCTGGAACTGTACGTATACATTTTGATTGATGTGCATAGCTGTCTGCGGTAAATACAGGCTGATTTGATCACAAAGGGCGCCTTGCTCCTGGAAGATAACGCTCGATCTAATACGGCTCACAACACTATGTGCCATTTTTCAAGCAACACGCGGGATGGGGGTGGGGGTGGGGGGTGTATTACCGCATCCACCTTACAGCCCAGATCTTGCTCCAAGCGATTTCCACTTGTTTGGACCCTTAAAAGAATTCCTGTATTGTCAGCTTTTCAGCACTGATTACGAAGTGAAACAGGCTGTCCTAGATTGGTTCAGACAAACTGACAAATCTTTCTACGCTGAAGCTTTTCAAGCATTACTTAAATGCTGGGATAAGTGCATAAACGTTGCAGGAGATTATTTTGAAAAATAAATGGCATTTTGATTACCTGAAGAAAAAAAAATGTCCTTACTAAACAAAGTCTCCATTTGACTTGAACGCCACTCGCATATATATAGCAGAAAGTGTAGTCGAGGACGGTGAATTTCCTCGAGATGTGATCAAAGACCTATGCATAAGGTTGTCAATCGTCCTCATTTTCCCGGACATGTCCTCCTTTTTTTTCTTCTTTTTTTTTACACACCATGGACTATCCAAGAGGAATTTATAACATTTTGAAAATGTAATGGTTGCGGATATTGGCTCCATTGTTCTTAAGATTTTTAATTATCGCAGGCTCTACACTGTACGCGTTGAAAATTGTAACAAGTTCTGTGAATTTACAAACGTAACTTAAGAAAAGCTTTAAGTATCATACAGCGCAACTCAGTGGCTTATAAATTAGATAAATTAGACTGCAACTTTAAAAAAATTTAAATACAGCTGCCTTCAAGAACAATAGAACACAGCCAAACATTAACCCAAGAACGGTTTGAATTAGATACCGGAATTTATTTTTTGTAGTCAGAAAGTGGTGAATGCTTGGAATGCATTCCCACAAGAAATAGTGAAGCAGGATCAATTAAGGAATTCAAGAATAGATGGATGCGCAGTTATTTTTAAATCAAGTGAATGTAAAAGAAACTGGTTGTATGTATACATACTGCAGTCTACTAAACCAGTATAAAGACGTTACATTACATTAATTTCATACTTGGAGGTGTGGCTGAAATCACTGGAAGAAGTTTCGTAATTCAGGTGAATGTCTTCAAGAGAGTCAGTGAAGTGGGATAGTGTGGTTTCCAGATAAGAATGGTAATAGTGAATTCTGTTAATTTAGGACATTTGATACATTCGATTAAAATATGATACTAGTTATTAGTTTACCAGTAGCCGTGTCCTTACTATAATTAGTGTAATATCATAACTATCGTGATATACTCCTTACCAAAGGGGAAGATCATTTTTAAAAGTATAAAAGTAACATCGAATTTATAGCTGTGTTTTGGTATTATAAGGAAAGTTCTTTTTGTTTTACCTAAATGTCCGAATTTTTAGGGTTATGGAAGTGGCAACTCTACCTATCCACTGAGAGGAGCGGAGGGTTTTTATTTGATTGATTGCCATTCAGCCAAGGTAGCTCTACCGGTGCAATTGTACATTGTACTGCGCAAATGTCGCGCCAAGGTCACTCTTAGCGAAGAGCTGACAATTCTCACATAAAACCAGTTCTCGTCTGCCATATATTCAGTATACAGCAACTTTTGGGACACACAAGGATCGACATATTTTCTAAGACCTTCAATTTCAAACGTCTTAAATTTCTTCTTGTGTGCCTTGAATAAGAACTGGGTCGTAAATAATGTCTTAGTTGAAAGCTGATGAACCAACCAACATTCTTATATTCCAGGGTCTCCAAATATTGATGTACAAGGATCACGTCATATATTTTACATTCGTTCGCGGGCCAAATGAAAAAAAAAAAAAGTTTATACATAAATTAAGTTCTAGTTTTAAAATCTGTTTGTGGTAATCAGCGTGACACGATTTAGAGCAAAAGAGAAATATGGCAGTTACCGGTACATAGGAATGATGCGGTATTTACACTGGAAACATATATATATATATATATATATATATTTATATATATATTCACACACACACATGTATATATATCAACATCATCAAGTGCCGTCGCCTCATCAGAGGTTAACGGTAATGTGTCTCCAGCTGTTTATGTTCCCTACCAGGTCAGTACACTCTGTCAGTATCGCGCGGGCTGGATGGCTTTCTCGTCCACAAAGACGGCACTAGACCATACCCACCTTCTCTATTCAACTCCACAGTTCTACCCGCAATGTGTTATGCCGCAGAAACACGGTCACGCAAGAAATGGAGTCCAAACTCAATGACCCAAACCTCTCTCGAGAGACGTATGATCGGCCTCACGCTCCACAACCAACGTTTGGAAGGTCTTTACAGCACTGACGTGCGACAAACGTCATTAGTGAAGGATGCAGTTACACACGCAGGCATGGCAAAGCATCACTACACGGGTCACCTGCTTCGGAGAACTGATGGTCGTTAGAAAACAGCGACAGCAGGCTGGTTATCACAAAGCAGAAAACAGCGACAGCAGACTGGTTATCACGAAGCAGAAAACAGCGACAGCAGACTGGTTATCACGAAGCAGAAAACGATCAAAGGGAAGACCACCTGCGCGCTGGTCCAACTCCCTCGAACTTAGAAACAACATCCATGATGTTACATATAGGAAACTTATCACACACTGGTCCACCATGACCCAAGACAGAAGACAATGGTAACGCGAAATTGGGAAGGCAGCGACGTAACCACCTCTGAGGAACGGGTCGTCCAGTAATCGAGTATTATATATATATATATATATATATATATATATATATATATATATATATATATATATATATTTATATATATACATACATATATATATATTTATACACACACACACAAATATGCTACCCACATCCTAGGCAAGGAAATCTCTAGACAAAGAGCTGCAGCCTGGTCTAGCCTCAATACCATAAAGCCTATACTCCTGCATCTGAAAGACACCATGGCAATGGCGTACCTTTTCAATGCTGCAGTCATACCAGCCATGATCTAAAGATGGGAAGTGTGGAATCTACTCAACGCGGATGCAGAGAAACTACGAGTTTACTGCGAGCAATGGAAAAACGAGTTCTGGGATATCGATCAGAGATCGAATCCACAATTCTGAAATCAGAGAACCCACTCTATTTCGAGACGTCGTGGAGGCTGCGCTATTTTGCAAATACCACTGGGCTGACGCGGTGCGCATGCCAAATAACAGATTGACACCCCTAACAACGGACTGAAGTCGAGGATATTTAATTGTTTTCTATGTATATATATATATATATATATATATATATATATATATATATATATATATATATATATATATATATATATAAATATATATATATATGATATATATATATATGTGCGCGCGTGTGTGTGTGTGTGTGTGTGTGTGCGTGGGCGTGTGCCTGTGTATGTGTGCGTGTGCGTGAGCGTGTGTAAACAAAAAAGTTACAAATGCCCTTACAAAAGAATCATTGACTTAACTGTAGATGAGAATGGCAGGCTAATTATTTGTTGATTAATTTTATTTAATGAAATATGAATGGTCACTTGAAATGAAAATCATTATTATTATTTAAAACAGATGGGGACCGTAGTTTGGAGATCCCACCGATATATACGGTTGAAACATGATAAACTGCTGCCTTGCAGATAGGCTGGGGACAGCCAAAGGCTAAGGAGGGCAGCCCTTCAGAAACGCCTGTTGAAATCGGATGTACTGGGCCACAGGCTTAACAAGTAACACAGTGCAACGTATATCGCTGTAACCAGCGTTCGAAGAAGAAGAAGAAGAAGAAGAAGAAGAAGAAGAAGAAGAAGAAACATGATAAATATCTGAAGAATTTAAATCGTCTGTACACATAGTCAAGAATATATATATATATAATAGTTGTCCATCACAAGTGATGAAGACCACTCTCTTTGTTCAGCCGTGTGGACAGTCGAATCTCTTGCTGTGTCCGCTGAAATGGGTGACTTGCGCGATGATTTTGATTAAAGTGAGGAAGAAACTGCGCCTTTTGTCAACCTCACTCACAGAGCCTAAGCTACCTTTTGCCAGTGGCAAGACTTTCATCGAGACGACTGGAGATAGCATAGGATGCAGATTTTTGCCTCAGGGTTACCACTGAGGCCTTTCCGTAAACATGTAACTTGCAGGGTAGAAAGGTGGGATGGCATCTAACGCAGTTTGTCGTGCCTTTTCGATAACCACAAGAGATCGTATGGACAACACTCAGCGTGTGAGTGAGTATGGCATCTCTCCCCAGCTGTATTCAGCTCATCATAGTAGCATCTAAAATTTCTACACGCCAAATTCTTGAAGGAGAACCGGCAGAACTAACCCGTGAAATACGACACAAGTATAAGCGTAGTGTAATTCAGCCGGCGTCCAGACCAGGATAAACGGATGGAAGAAATCACAAAATAAGAACGAAATAACAAGTCCAGGCGGAAAACAACACCACGTTTCCGTGAACACAAGTGTAAGTCGTCGACTAGTGTGAATTCCAGGCAAATCCGTGGTCTGGCGGCATCCATAATGATCCAAAACAGTAGAGAAATGTAGACTCGCAGCCAGTTATGGTGCCATATAACACACACAGATAAAAGACAAATCACTTTACCAGAACAGCTGGAGTTTTAGGAGAAAAAATAAATCAGAGACAGGCAGCTGAGACCCTAAATAAACTACACGAATTGAGTAGAAAAATAAGTGGTTGTTTTCACAGATGCCATTTCTTTCGGTTTAAACAGTCCTTATAGCTCAAGAACGAGCACACACACACACACACAAAAAGAACTGTTCATCGTAGCAAAATCTCTAGAACGTTAGACTCAGTGTCTCAACAGAAGTACAATCCAGTAGATACCAGTCCCTTGAAACATCCCTGCCAACGAATAGACAGACTTGCAAAATAGGAAAGAACACTGCAACAAAGGAACACAATGGCAACATATGACAAGACAAAAGCAATTAATTATAAAGAACACATACAGATACAAATGGTAAAGAGACCACCATGGCTAAATAGAAAATGACATCTTCCGTCAACTCTCCACATGAGATCAGGTGATCAGGTATCTTCCGGATACGCACAGGCCATAAACGACTGGAATATCATCTTTTTTAATAAATTCAAGACTGGCACTTTGTATCTTTACCACGAAGGTGGAACACCAATTGCAGTTCTGCCCAACATACACCAACAAAATGAATAGGGCGTGGCAACAACCAACGTCCTTTCATGATAAACTGTGCGGAAGTGTAAGGATCTCCAGTTGACTGCTGACTTTGTTAGAGTTAGACGAACGAAGATGGCGCACATACTCTTCATCCGGTTGTAGGGGGCTCGCTTGTATCCTGTCGAATATATAGACATAAGGTTCTTCCCTGGACTGCATCTGACAGCCTCGTAGGGCGCATTGGAAGTCTCATTGCTCTACCTATTTTTCCTTCATCCTCTCTTCGTGAACTCGTGTTCCTCTCGTTAAATATAGGTCGTTTAATTCTCAAGCAACATGTCTCTGCAACAGAAGCATTAGCTGCAAGTCTAGTTATAGAAGGACAACAGATCGAGCAAGTCAGCCAGTTCCCATATTTAGGGCAAATAATTACAAATAACCCTCATTGCCATAGAGATATAAGAGCAAGGATTGCAATAGAAAAACAGCCTTCAGAGAGAAACGCAGAACATTTACTTAGAAAAGTACAAGCGTCTCCTTCCGTAAAATGATTCTTAATGCATGTCTGGTCTGTGGAACTGTATGGCCCTGAGACATGGTATAGAAACAAAAGAGAAGATACGTATTTTCAGACTTTTGAGATGTGGTGTTATCGAAAAATGAAAAAGATCAGAATGGCAGAGAGAAAGTAGAATACAATGGTGCTTGAAGCAGTGGGCGAAAAAAAAAGAAAACACGATAATAAGAAGAAGGCGAAGTTTGTACTGGCTTGACCGTAATCTGAGACACATTGGACCAGTTCAAGACGTCCTCATAGACCAAATAGGGAGATTAAGAGGGAGAGAAGAAAGAAGGCGGTCAAGGAATACCTTCATTACACAGGTTTATGGAGATGTATCAGCAACAACGCATAAGAATAGCAGTAGAGGACAGAGGGGGCAGTCTTCAAAACCAGTCCATGGACTGAAAAACCGTCTACAATGACGACATCCCAAAAGGGTAGAAGATGAGCCACCAAGAAGAGAGTGTATATTTAGTAGCAGAGTGGTAGAGATGTCACTTCACACGACAAAGGCAGTGTCTGTTTAAGGTATGGGCGTTGGAAACTGCAACTCAAGGGTCTCTGTCAGCTAGGGGGCACCCAAAGATAAATAAATCTATATTTTCTGCAATTTCGTTAAAAAATCATGTTGAATATATTTTACTTGGTACCTCTTATGAATATACTTCTTGCGCCGTCCCGGACTGCCCCCTCTACTAAACCATCTATACACACTTGTCCTTTTCTTTGCATTATATTTCTCCTCAGTCGTCTCTTGTGCTAAGGTTTTTCGATTGTGAGCACTGTGTTGGTTTTTCTTTTGATTCCTGTGATCTATGTACTTGTCGCGATGTTATTTATGTTGCATCTTTGTTCTTCATAGTTGATACGCATTTTTATTTATGTAGGCAGGCTGAGTATTAGGTTCTCCCAATTTTTAGTATAGGTGGTTTGATATATGGAAGAAGTTGGTTCTCCTTAGTCTGTTTTTAACTAGATGTTTCAGTTTGACGGTCAGGCATGCGTTGCAACTTTCGCTGTTTGTCAGCACTCTTTCCTCTCGCTTAGCATTTAGGGGTCTTATTTTTATATGCTTCCATTGTCTGCATTGGCGCGGTCTTCATTCCTCCAGCTATTACCCTTCAGTTTGAGTTTTGCATTTTGTTTAGGCGTTCTGTGTTTATAATTTAATAATCGAGTACCATACAGAGAGATCAAGAACATCATCAGAAATCAGTATTAGAAATCAGAAGGCATTGAAACCATTCGTGAAACCCTAGTGTTTCGCGGAAAACCGGTTGAGAAACATTGTATTGTTCAAGGCAGGTACAACCATTTTTAACAATAAGTCAGGTAATTATTTACAGGTGTGTAGATTGGTATGTGAGGATTCATTAGAAATAAATAAAAATAACGATAAAATAGAAGATCTAAAGTTTCAGGATTGGAATTTAGGTGCAAAATGCGCATTTTCCTCTATGTAAACCAGTCTTTCAAAGTTATAACCAATGGAATGAGAGAGTTTATTTGATGCAGACCGTGACAGCTCCCAATATGGCGCATCTGCTGTGTCTCATTTTCACTTTGTGAAGGGAACTGTTGTTTGAGACTGTTAACGCAACATTTTATCATATATGTCTTTTCATAGACAGCCAAATACAATGACTTCTGTACATTTTGTTGTTCAACCTCTACCAGGGAATGATGACCAACTAATCGACAAGTAAGTGCATTGTCAATTCCGTTATTCTGATGCCTTGTGTTATAAAAGTAATGTATTCTCGATAAAAATGGTGCGGACGTCAACCAATCGTCTTTATAACATTCACCGGAAATGTCGCGCTGAGCATTAGGTCTTTTCTCTTAGTTTTTACATTGATTTTGAATCAACCGAAGATTTAACACAATATCTGTGTATAATGTTACTACTGCTATGTTGTTTCCTTATTACAATTCTCAAGCCCAAACACTTTTCCTTTAAATCAATAAATCAAATGAATGACACTTAATTTTTTATTGTTAAAATAATTCTACATAATAATTAATATTTATATTATTTATATATATTCTAAACTACTAATGAACGACATAATAAAATGGTTTAAATAAACACTGCAGAACTTAGTAGGCTGAAATAATGGTGAATGAAAAGCACTTGAAATATTAATTATTCTACTTAGACTTAAGACTACATTACTCATTACATCATTCAAGGCCTCCATGCCATGGACTAAAACAAAGGAAATGAAAATAAATAAACAAAAAGACCCTGTAAATCAATTCAATGTAATGTAACAATGATTGATGGTCAGTAGGTAAGATAATTGAACAAGAGTACATCATTGTATACCTATAGAGTATAATATTTCAATGTGAAGTAACATTTCCAAAAACTAAAAAAAAAGAGTTGACCGACAATCCAAGATGTTAATGAATGACTTTGATTATTCTGTGATTAACAAAGACAGGCTGATTATAGAACACTTCAGGATTTTCAAAGAAAACAAGATTGAAATGTTCAAAACAAAAGTAAAATCAATCGTATTACACAACTGGGGGTGGCGTGTTGAATTAGCTTACGAAGGTGTTATACCCTTTGATAGCCTAATTGACTTGATTATTTTGTTGTCTTAGATCAGAAGCAGTTTGTGAAATATATCTGTTTAAGTAGACACGACTCACAATCCGAAGATGCTGGGTTCGCTCCCCATCACAGTACCGGTCGTTATCTCAGGGAAGCAAACCCTTAGAAAATGCAGAAGGAAGCACTGCCTTAGGGAATAGAGAAATAAGGTGAACGCAAAAAAAATAAAATTACATGGCTTAGAAAAACTACATAGGGGAGGAACCTACCTCTTACCAGGCGTGTCAGATTGCTGATAGACCTCCTAATTTGAAGGTAAGCCATGACAAAGCTGTGTGGATAAAAACCGGTCGGCAGACATGGATGCTGCTGTAAGCAGTCAGCCCCTCCACCATGCAAAGAAACAACAGGCTAATCACCTGTTTGTCTTAACAAACGATTACAAGTCAATCCATAGAGAAAACTGGACTGATCATAATGGCGAGAAATAAGGACCACGATTTACGGAACAGGGAATGTAAGAAGTACAGCTGGGAAAGAAAATGAACTAATATAGTAGATGAAGAGAGCAAAATTGACAGTCCTGGCACTTACAGAAAAAGGGACAGGGCGCTCTGGACCATGACTGTAACATGTTACTCTACAGTGGAGTTCCTGTGGCTAAAAGGGGCAGGAGTGGGCTATATAGTGGATAGTAATAAAATAGCAAACATTACAGGATGGAAGTTCATTTCAGAATGACTGATGGTTGTAAGTCTACTATAGGAGTATAGTAAAATGGATATTATCACTGTGTATGCACCAAATGAAGATGAGAACACTGACATAAAAGATACATTTTATGAGCTCCTTCAAAGGACCGTTGACGATTGCCAAAATGAAATACTTCTCCTTGGAGATTTCAACGCAAGAGTTGGAAATGACTATTCTTGATGAAAAAGTAAAGTAAAGTAACCCATAGCATTACTGCCATAGGGGTGTGAGGTGTTAGCCATCTCACATTTCAAAGGCTCGGCTATATGAGGGCGATAGCCATCTCCTCTCCCTCACTGCTTTTACTTCCCGGACTGAACCGATACCCATTTAAGGCTGGGTCAACCCGGGAGCCATTGCAGTCTTCTTCTTCGTACGCTGTCAGACGTCAACTTGTATTTGTTCGAAGAAAGCAGCTGTCATCCTGAGGCTGTCAACACTGCCACAGAGCTTGTCTAGTGTTGGCACTGGTGATGGCCACATGTGCTTTCTCTGGTCCTCGTATGTCGGGCAATTTTGCAGCAGATGTTCGGCGGTCATTTTCCCTGTACCACAGGTGCATTCGTCAGTGCCACCTATCTTCAGTTTATTGAATAGATGGTACCTCAGTCTGTTGTGGCCTGTGCGGAGTCTGAAGACCACGACCTGCTCTCTTCTGCTCAGCTGGTAATAGGCATCATTTTTTGTGTAGCCAGTATGCTCTGTTTCCCATTTGGCCATGTATCTGGCCCTTATAAACCATTGCAGTCTGAAAAAACATTACCGCCTCAACTGGGGAATGAACACAGGATCACTCAGATGCGAAGCCAGTGCGCTAACCACTGCGCTACGCGGTTTCACATTCTTGATGAGATGGGGTGATAGGTAGGTATGGAGACATTGTCTTAAATTAGAATGGAAAACAAAAAGAACAAAACCTTGTTATAACAAATACAAGGTTTCCACACAAATGTATCCATGCCTACACAAGATGTGAGCTGATAAAAATGAAAGATCCATAATTGACTATGCAATAGGGAGGAAAAGTGATTTCAAGCATGTGAAGGATGCTAGTGTTCAGAGGACCAGAAATAGGAATCGACCACTGCCTAGTTAAAATAGAGAAATAGAAAACTGAGAAAATAAAATTAAGGCTTACAAATTAAGAGAACCACACGTTGAGAGAAGATACCAAGAGCTCATAACAACAGCAATAGGAAGGATAGTGGAATCTGAAGAAGATATGAAATGCTCTTGGTAGTGAGCCATATAACAGCACAGATTTCACGTTAGCGTTGAAAATCTTCAATTTGATTTTAGAACCAATCATCCATGAACACCATAAAGACCAAAGACCATAGAAATGAACTCCCCCCACCACCACCACTCCCGCACCTTTTGAATTCTTATGTCAATATTCCTCTCTGCCCCACATAGCTTGTTGAAATTGCTCCCCAGATAGATAAACAACTTCACATCTTGTTTTAAAAAAATTCCCCAGTGAAATCTGATTTGTAGTATCTCACAACACAACCTCATCTTTTTAGTTTTGCCCTGGTGTATATGATCCCCCACTACTTTTGACTATAGCAATTATATTTAATTTATTCTGAATTTGACTGGTTATGAGATAGAAGATCAAGGTCATCAGTGAAGTTGAGATCTTCTAGCTGTCGAGACATAGTCCACTTTATCCAACTGTTGTTGTTTGCTGTTGAAGCTTTCATAAACCACAGTACCTTACCAGTAAAAATAGAAATTGTAATAGGAGATATCCATGACATACAATGGTTTTGATTTGAAACTAGTTTTTCAGATTATATACTAAGCCATTCACAATTGAATTGCAAATAGAATGAAATAAAGATATCTTATATGATATGATGCAGATTAATGTAAAAGAGATTACATTGACACATCTTTTTTTCAAGAGTTAAAAATTTAATGAAAGAAAACTTACAACACAATATTCAGCATTGTTTATATGAACAAAACATTGGCCTTTTATTGAAGATAATCCATGTGGAATTATGTTCCTGAAGTTTCACCTTATTTTCACAATATTCACATTTTACTGAAGACATGTGAAGTTGAAAATTTAAATTTTTTTCTCTCTCCAAAATCACGTTTTGATATGTTTTAGCAAAGAACACATGCAGTTTATATAAAATTGTTCATAACGGATCTCAATACCGTCGCTTAAGGAATAAAAACACTTTCTAAGCTTTTAAAAACTTGGAATTGAAAAAGAGGCTGTTTTATTTTTTAAAAAAAAACCTTTATCGAATTGGCAAAATCTTTTTGCGGTAGATACGTCACCTCCGTGTAGGGAATCAGTTATGTAAGCAGAGTAGGTCATATAAGTAGGAGCCAACAGTATCATTATGTATGTACAGACAATCCTGGAGTGTTGTTTTGACTTATCTTTCACATTTACAACAATTTTTTGCATTGACATGCAATTGTTGTTTCAAAGATATGATACATTAACATGTTCATATGATGCCACCGTCTGTACTGCCACACATGTTGTTTGTTTCAATTATAAATGATTTATTTGTATCAGTTATTCACATACACTGGATGCCATTGGATCATTACAGCTTCTTGCAGAAAGAATGATTCATCAAAGACACCCACTATTTTTCTGCATTTTTGACTACGAGAAAGCCATTTTTCAAATGTTGCAGCAAATAGGTATAGAGAGACCACTCATTAGGTTAATCCAGAACCTGTGTGAAAATGAAGAGGTGATTATTTCAAAGGACTCACAGAACCAGTTTCAATAAGACATGGGTTACATCAGAGTTTCTTTCTTCTACAGTCTCTATAACACATATTCTGAGATAATCATACAAATGTTGATCAGAGTTGTAATAGGGGTGTTCAAGTCAAAGGTATGACAGTTAATGCCATCAAATTTGTTTAGGACCAGGCGATAGTGGAAGGAACAGTGGCAACGTTGCAAATGTTGCTTCAAAAAATTAATAGCACAGCCAAAGAGTTTGGCAGAGGATAGGGTAAAATGGAGAGACATACTCAGACAACCTTACTGCTGGTCTCAGAACTGATCAACCAGATGGTGTGATCAACCAGATGGTGATGATGATTAATGTGTAGGATGATTGCAGTGCAGTATATGAATAGGTAAGCGAAAAAAGTTGTGTTTCGAGTTAAAACAGTTTTAGTGTTGTTCCTTGTCTGGTCAGGAGACAAGGATTGTCTGCTCATCAAATGCCATGCTTTTTGACTGTCAGGTGAGTTTGAACATCTAATAAATACACCTGTAGTTGAAAGAACGTGGGTAGCAAACCAAAGGAAAAGAAATCAACATCCGGTGCTATCTCCAGTCGTTTTTGCTATCTTGTCTTGCCACTGAAGCCAGCACACATTTTTCCTCACTCTATAATCTAATTAAAGCACGTCACAGTGTAAAACATTAGAAGATTCATAAAATCTATCTATCCTGGCATTTTCACCATCATTGTTTGTGATTAGAAACTATTATTATGGCTGTTAAAGTAATAGAAATGTACAAGCTGGCAAGTATATTTCTGTTCTGTTATAATTTCCGTCAATTATTTTCAGATTACGAGAAGTATCGGAAAGGTTCACCCGATTTGGCTTTACTGCACCTTCAGCTTTGAACTCACTCAATAACATTTCTATCACACAATGTGCTGTTGGCCCAAGTCACATTGCTTTACTTAGAGAGGTTGGTTTTTTTTTCATGTTGTCTTCTTAAACATGTAGAGTATTATTATCACACATTTTATTTTAGCATTACAGCAATACAAGGCATACACAAGCTGGAATGATCATTTGTTTTTTTCACTCCAAGTGAAGCATAGGATAACCACTACAGCTGATTTCTTTTAGGTCTGAATTTTAGCATTTGTGTTGGTGGTCTCTTCAGCAATGGTTCCACATACTGAGGTTGCTAGCTCCATGTACATCCCTCTTTAGTTGCCTTTTACAACATGTTTGGAATGCTACAGTGGTTCTATTATTTTCAGCGTGGGTAAAACTCATGTAAATTTATTTACCTTATGCTATAATGTAACGACTGTAGCTGACCCCTTTTAAAAAAGAAGACCTATTTCTAAGCATTTACAATCATCCCTTTTTAAGCAAATTTTTTTAACTACAACTGTTCCTTTTACAGGATGCCTGTATCTTTTCTTTTTCAGTGGCTGATTATTAATGGGGATGTTTTTTTACATGATGAAGTTGCTAGTTCAAAGCACAACTCCCTCGTTGCCTTTTATGACATGCTTAGAAGATAATGGTAGACATTATTTTCTTCCTGGGTTATCACCCGGGTTGTACTACTAATGTGGAGGGACCCTAATTAGCTGAATATTGAGGATAGAATGTTGAGATTGTTAGGGCCACAGCCTTAGAAAGAAACAATATAAAAAAAAATCCACTAGATTGTAACTCACATGGGAAGAGAAAAGGGAAGGCTAGACAACACCTGGTGAAGAATAGGGTGTCTAATTGCAAAGCTCAGTAAGACAGCTCAAAATAGTAATCCACCTGTTTGGTTTCTGGGGTATACAATAGAACCACTGCTTCCTCCTTGCATGTTGTAAGAGACGACTAAGAAGTGAGCAAGGTTGGCGACCTGACCATGCAATAACAATTGCTATGATACTGTACTGCATATAATCAGAAGCAGGCTTTCCTTAAAGCTTATTAGGGTAAGCTAACTGCAATTTTGGATCCATGCTCCACCAAATGGGGGCAACAGGGAAAGAATAGGAATCTGCAGAGCAAAAGTTGCACTTTTATTTTTCAGATGTAAACCACATAGTCTCAATGGTTCTGGTAGAGCTATATGCTGGATAGAGACAAACACTTAGAGCATGTCATAACACATGACTAAAAGTAAAGTCAAGCCTTGCTAGGGTAGAAGCCTCTCCAGCTCATAACATTGCATACTTTTTTCAGCTCCCTGTCTACATCTGTTGACATTACTACAGGATGGGGTAGCCAGCCCCAGACCAACCCTTGTTGTCTCTTATGACATGCATGCATGGCAGATTGCATCGTTACTAGTCTTTGCTTCCTTTTTGTGCTCTGGTAACACTCAATGATCCTCGATGATTGATATGTGTCAAAACCTGTTAATGTGGATTAGCTTTCTGGTTTTGAAAGACCACCTAGAAACAACCCTTATATTATACTGGAATAGTACCTGATGCTAGGTAGCCAAAAGCTATCCTTTTCTGCAAATCCATCTGGTTGGTCCTTAGAAGGTGTCATCCAGTGTCTTTCCTGTTCATGGTTGGTTTCCTGTCTGTGGCTTACTATTCCTGAAGTAGGTGTGACTCTGAGGTTTCCAAAACTCTAGGTATCTCTCTGTTAACATTTAGTCTATCCAGTGGCATTGGGTCGCATTATGCATTTGGCTGTACTGGTAACAGCTAAACTGTCACCGTGTGAGGTCTTGTTACAGGACATTTCCCACCATCACCTCTAGGAGGTATGTCAGCATACTGGTATGTACTGTATTATATTGGAATATATGAGTGAATAACTCATTTCCCCAGTAATTAGAAGATAAAACATAACCAGATGGACTAGGTCAAGCGGGGAACCCCTGCCCCATATTGAGGAGGAAAGACTAGGACCACTGCACTATACTTGCATGGGACTGGCAGTGTACAACAAAGTGCCAAACCATCACTGCAAGAGAATGTAAGTGATTTGACGAGCTTATGCTTTCAATTCATACATTGGAATGTTGTGATATGTTATTGTTGTTCAAAGCCACTTGTGCTAAGTTGAGTTAACTTCGGATATTATTATTTCAGCATATCACATTTCACTCTGGTTGTTGACTTTGAGAGCCTGTAACCTTTTTATTTGTTGGGCTATATATATGATTTTGTTGTGTGTAGAGACATAAATTAATAAAGAACTTGTTGGTGTTATTGTTTTTGTTGTATGTGTGCTAGTTTCTGAGATACAAGAAGATGAAGGTGATAGTATTGAAATACAGCACAAACATATAGACTTACCTGTTTTCGGCATCCATGGTATGTATGAACAGAGGACAGATAATCAATGTTTACAAGATCAACGTATCTGTTAGTTTTCATTAAAAATATGAAGATAGAAATGTCATCAATCCTGGCACAGCGGACTATGCCACACTTTGGACACATATGTGAGGGAGAAGTAAGGTATGGGGTCGACGTGCGTTTTGTTTCTTTTGAGCGGCTAATTTTCTCAGAGCCTCTAGTGATATTTCTCTCCACCATCAGAACACCTTGGGTGAGGTTTGCGCTTCAGGTGGAATGGGTCTAGGCAAGCATTTCTCAGGCGGTGATATCAATGTTGAAGCATTTCAGATACATATTTAAGGAGTAACGTTTCTGCTGTCCCACTTATGAGTCCCGAGTTCACAGTAAAGCAACTGCTTGAGGTGGTGCTCATCAGGTGTGGGAATAACATATCCCATAAATCTTATCTGGGGGGGGGGGGGGGGTGTCTTGATCAGTATGTTTTACCTGAACCTGATTATTCTTTGCTCTCATATTTATCTATGTTGTAAAAATTGTGTTCTTTGTCTCAGGATGGCAGAGTTTGTAGAGTTCCATATTATATTGCTACAGAAAGACTGGACCTGAACAAGTCCGACACAAAACCGTGAGTATCCCTTAGATACATCTCAATCTCATCTGTCCACTGATGTTGTGGGGAGATACATTATGTGCCTTCCATGCCGCTGCAGCATTTCCTAAATACTACCTATCTATCCTTTTCTTGGTTTACCTCTTACTCTCAAGCCTTACTGTCTTGTGTTAAAGGCCCAGCTGTGATGACAGAAAATGTTTTATGAATAAACTGCTGATCATTTTCTTTGAATTTCCATTGAAATGTTTGGCTGTCTTGGTAATGGTAATAGATGGTGTATCGCCAGATTGCTTGTTGAGTCCTTGATAGATAGTATGTCTCCACATTGCATTTTGATTCATTACTTTGTAGATGGTATGTCACCACATCACTTTTTGAGTCCTTGCTTCTATCTGCATGGAACGACGTTGATTAAGACAGCTATTCTTTAAATAATTCATTCTTCTTGTTTGACATATTTGGCAGAATGTTTCTGTGACTTCTTCTGCGATTCGTTTCTCATTTAGACTTGGATTGTGGATTCTACAATGTCTGCTGTTTTTTTCAGGGTCTCAATACTGCAGTACAGTTTTTCCTTGAGGGGATGGGCGTGAACCCCATCCTTCTCCTCAGATCTATTTGATGAGGACAGTTCTGAAGTATATGTGCTACTGTTATGCCAGCCAGGCTGCAGTAACATAGGCTGGGGGTATCTATCTTGAATTTGGAATACATGTGGTGTCTCATTCTGTTGTGGCCAGTTCAGACGCGAAGTATGATAACGGTCAGGTATCAAGCTCATGTTCACCAAAAAACAAAGACTGATATAACCTAATGTAGTCACGCTCTAGTTCGCCCATCTGTAAAAGCATACCTGACAGTTCTGAAAGGTAAGGCAGTGAGGATGTGAACTAGTCACCCTATCTCACAAATGTGGAGAGTTTGTACAATAAAGTCTCCACGACATCGTGCCCAAAGACTTTGTGCTTCAGAACTATCTATATTTGAATCTCTTGTCAGATAATAGGGAGTCACTACAGCTGAGAGGTAAGGCACGCACTTCTTGAAGAAGCAAGCAAAATGGGGGGTGCATGAATTCTGCAAATTTAAAGTCTTTAATGGTATGAAAAGAGATGAGATCTGCGCCAAGTTCTATTGCAGATGGATGATAAACGTGGAGGCCCTGTCTACATACTGTGCATGTAAAAGAACCCTTGGCACTTTAAAAGAGCAGGCTGTTAGCCGCTGTTCGTGAAATAATTTTGAAAGTAAAATTCCTGCATGAAGATCAAAAGGAGGTAGCCCCTCGATCATGCAAAGATACAAAAGGCCAATCACCTATTTGTCTTCACACTTGATTGCAGGTATATACAAAAAGACATCAACATTCTTATTGGTAGAAGAGGAGTGAATAAGAATAGTGTCTGAAAAGAACCTATTACTGGATTAGAGAAGAAAGAATATAATCAAATACACCTCGAAGCATGTGTAAAAGTTTACTTAAGAGTTGTGTATGGGATGGGATAGCAACCTCGTCATGTAAAATAGAACATTTAAATTAAAACCACCACTGCAAGAGTACACAAAGTACTTTGGCGCAGCTTCACTTTAAGGAGGCATCTACAGTGATGGTCTTATGCTCCATAGGGAGCAAAATAGAGACGAAGAAGAGGTTAAATAATGCTAACAACTTTGTGTTTGATTTGAACAAAATTGCTGCCCAGAAAACCAAGCAAGCTGGAAAAGCTTGAGCGCACATCAACCACAGCTCGTAGTGGTACAGTTGTGATGGAGAGTCCAATTGTCCTGGTCTCTGATGCTCTGGGGTCTGCTGCTGCCCAGTCAACTGCCACTGGGTAATATTTTCTTTCTCATATTGAATACATGAAGTGTTGTTGTAATAGATCCTGTGGGCTTGGAGTCTCGTCCTTCGGCCCAATGCCATGTAATGGTATCTGCATGCATTTGTTAGCTGTTTAGTTCTATATAGATTGTCAAGGAAAGTTACCTCAACCTGTTTGAAGTTACTCATGCTGAGTTAACTCTTGATGATATTTCTTTGGTACTGGGTTACAGTGGCTCTTCTTCTATCCTCAGGGGTACTTGAGAATGGGACAAGGCCCCTCCTAGCTGTAGTAGTGTGAGACTCCTCAGTAAACTTATCATTATGTGGATCACAGTGTTGATTCCCACCTCCTCATAGGTCAGACTGGTGGGGATAGGGTCTATGATGATAAAAATAACCACAGACAGACCACTGCTTTATTTAAATATATTTGACATTTGAATTAATACTTTTTCTGCATTCATTCTGAAAAGGACTTTATTACATTGTCTCGTAGTTTACAGTGAGGCTGCAATATCTGCGCCTTTCGTCCTTGCAATCCAGTTTCAGCACTGCATAGAAGGGACTGGGTTTGCCGTTGCTCTTTTATCCTTGGTCTCTCAACCAGGTTGACCAGGTGCATGATTGGCTGACCCTAACACAAGCAGCCAGCTATGAGCTGCCTGTTCTGAAAGCGTACGAAGGTGAAGAAAAGAAGTTTAGTCCATATAAAATGCACCATTTGTCAGACCTCTGAGGAAGATGAATTTCCTAATATTGTTAATATGTTAAGTGTAAAAACAGGTTTTTATTTGTTCATATGTAGTTTTATTAGTACTCTTAGCTTTCAAATTTAGATTTTGTCATAATGTCAAATGATACCTTGCAAATAATCATTTTTATAAAATATGAAACTTACTAATGAAACAGATATTATGATTTTTAGATACAAATTTGAATGACATATCACAGTTGATACATCACAACTTTTCTCACCCAGAAGGAACCCTTGAAATTATTTTCTTGTTTAACGAATCTCAGGATAAAAATGATTAAATTTAGGGATTAGTAAATTGTATATCATCATGTAGCATGTCCTTTGCAGAAAGTTGCTCTCATCATAGCTGCCTTGTAAGACTCTTGATCTTTAGCCAATTCTCCTGCCTCTCATCATAATTTTTAGAACATCTTTATTGTCATGTGTCCATCTTATCCTCGATCTACTTCTAGTTATGATTCCTTCCTCTGCACTGTCAATACCATTTTCTGTCACAGGCGGTGGTCAACGGTCGCATCAAACCCAACCACTGTTGCTCGAGGTGGGTCAGCAGCTAGCGGGGGTGCCACAGGAACTGCCAGCAGTGCCAGCGGAGGTGCCAACAACAACCAGCCAGCTGGTTTCAGTAGGATGCAGCGTGCTGTGCATGTTAGCAGAGGAGGGCGAAGATCAGGGGTCATTGTGGGTGGCCGTCCTCTAGTTCCAGCATCTGTGGTACCTGAAGACTTGATTAGCCAGGTTGGTGGTGTATATCTTTACATGCTTTGTGGAAGTGTTTCTCATACTTTTTTGTGCCATGGCTCATGTGGACATTGTAAAAAATCCTAGCAGCACATTTATTTGACCTCATGCCGGGATGGAAAGCAGCTGGAGTTGGTCTTCTTTTCTTGTTCTTGCGGTTTATGGCTTATCATTTCTATGTCAGTATTTAGTGTAGTGGTAGAGCACTTGCTTTTCACAGCAGCTATGAAGAGTTCACCTCCCTCTACCAGCATACTGCATTTTAAACCCACTGTAATTGGGTACCTGACTAATGGTTAGGTAAGGAAAAGACAGTGAGAACGGGAACTGGCCACCCCACCTCACACAAGCTGTGACTTAGTATACTGGTCACTATCACTTCATTCTCAACCATTGGTTAAGTCTTCTGTGGGATGTTTTTTATCTTTACTTGTAGCTTTAACAGGATAGGGTAACTTACCACATGCCCAATATTTCCTAGTCTCCTATGCGATACCTGGTAGCTTAGTCTTACTATTCTTAACTCCCATTTTGAACCTTGGTAACACATCTAAAGAAAGCTATGGTCAGTCTGTGGTTATTGACATTTCCATATTTATCATTGTTTTGATGGCATGGATGCTGTGCTTTCAACTTGTTCATGTGTCTGTTCTCCTTTCTCTCTCTCACACATACACACACCCCCACCCCACCCATCATATACAGACACATTGTGGGGGATAAGGACTGTAGCAGTGGCTTAAACCCTAGGCCCGCTGTAGAGTCAGCGAAGTCCATTGTGTGACTCGCAGAAGCTACAGATAATAAAGTCTCCACTGACTAGTCAAATTACAAAATGCTCCCTTGTAGGGAACCCTTCTCAGATAGGAAAGGCTCGATAGTCCCATAAGATAACTTTTCTGGGAGAGAAAACTCTGAGAACAAACAATTGCTGGCTGCCTTGCAGGTAGGGGGAGGACAGCTGTATGTTAGAGAAACAGCCCAAAACAAATGCATACTGAAGACTGCTATACTGGGTCCCAGGCACTAAACACTGCACAATGCAACCCACCTCATTAAGAAGGCCACAGGCATGTGACTTTGTTTGAAACATTAATGTGGCTGTCTGATAGTGAACGTCTTAGAAGAAAAAGACACATTGAAAATATCTC
Source organism: Ariolimax columbianus (assembly GCA_036924085.1). NCBI lineage: Eukaryota > Metazoa > Mollusca > Gastropoda > Stylommatophora > Arionidae > Ariolimax > Ariolimax columbianus. Next base: position 91,488,196 of record JAVGWX010000004.1, on the reverse strand, counting down.
CTTCCTTATAAATAATTTCAGTGCCAAGTTGTACTGCAAGGAAAATCCAGAAACTTAATCATTCGAGAGCTCCAGAGAACGGTACGTATTACAAATGTTTTTGTGTCAATGAACATCATCATCACTATCCTGTGACATGATGAACGGCTTCTCATTCATAGCAGAATTTTTATTCTCATAGAACTCCCACACAAAATCACTCATTTAAGATCTATTTATCTTCTTTATCTTTAGCTGCTGGAGAAATTGTGTCAATTTTTACTGAAAAGTGGCTAAGGTTAGCCAAGAACACACACAGACAGTACCCACCGAATCTTTCTTAACCCTTTCCAGCACTGGATAATTTTTTAGTATTTCAGTCTGGCGCAAATTGCTGTAACTCAATATGTTAAGTAATTTTTCTAAATAAAATTGACTATCCAAAATTACGATTTACAGATCTTAAAAACACACATTTGCCAGTTATTGTTAACCCTTTCCAGCTCGACCTAATTTTATTAGATTGGCGTCGTACAGTTCAATGCAAGAGTAGCAACTCTGTCAAATGGTTTACCAGGGGACGGCGTGGCCTAGTGGTTAAGTGGCACGGCTCACAACCAGAAGGTGCTGGGTTCGATCCCCATCACAGCACCGGCCGTTACCCCGGGGAAGCAAACCCTTAGAAAATGCAGGAGGAAGCAGACCCTTACATAAAATGCATGCTGAAGTCGGATGCACTGGGCCGACAGGCGCAAAATAAAAACCACAGTGTAACGCACACACGCCTTGGGGAATAGATAAATAAGGCGAACGCAAAAAAAAAAAAAAAAAAAATGGTTTACCTTTCAAAATAAAATGAATAAATATTAAACAAATGGAGCTAACATTATAAATAATAGATATTAAGACATACAATTCAATTATCTACAACATGAAATATTCATAATAATATTCTTTATTAGCATGAAGTGTTAAGTGTTAGTAATGTGGAAGGAAAAAGGATGGCGTAAAATGCATGTCATATTTCTGCCGCATTAATCACTCAATAACATTACCACGTTTCTTTTCTTCTGTATCTTTGCTAAAGTCTTAATCAGATCTGTGTTGAGTTTCTACTTGAGGCTTTGAACCTAGGCTTGAGCAGGGAAATTAGAGATAGAGTTCGGCCGAAGACGGATGTGTCTGACCGAAAGGTGCAAATATCGCACTCAAGCTGTAAACTAGTGACACAACGCATTCCCTTCACCAGATTACATCCTGCTACTTACAAAGCCCTGTTCAGGGTTTGCTAGCGGGAGATTGAAAATGAACACAGAATACGAAGAAGAACAGCTAGAGTAGAGAATAATGGGAAGTAAGCTTGAGCAAGAAAATAAAGAGCAGGGATTTTACTTTTATTTCCCCCAAAATTAATTTTTCTGTTTTTTGTGTGCATATTTTATTTGTACTTTCACAATCTTTTCTGATATTTTCTACTTCCTAATGTAGAACCTGGATGTCAACATGGCTGTCAACAACTTGTTGAGCCGTGATGATGAGGGAGAGGGTGATGATGACGACAGCCAGGACTCCTATGTACCAGATGACCTCATTTCTTTGCTGGACTCCGGAGTCCACGAGCATCCTTCGGTGATCATCGATGCAGATGCCATGTTTAACGAGGATGTATTTGGGTACTCATCACTACGAAACAGAGGCTCTGGAACCAGGTCTAGACTAGGTTGGTGGCTTTTGTTTATCTAACCTTAATGTAGTGTTTCTGCAGGTGAACAAGGTTGGTGGCTTTTGTTTATCTAACCTTAATGTAGTGTTTCTGCATGGGAACAAGGTTGGTGGCTTTTGTTTATCTAACCTTAATGTAGTGTTTCTGCATGGGAACAAGGTTGGTGGCTTTTGTTTATCTAACCTTAGTGTAGTGTTTCTGCAGGGGAACAAGTTTGGTGGCTATTGTTTATCTAACCTTAGTGTAGTGTTTCTGCAGGGGAACAAGTTTGGTGGCTATTGTTTATCTAACCTTAGTGTAGTGCTTCTGCAGGGAAACAAGTTTGGTGGCTTTTGTTTATCTAACCTTAGTGTAGTGTTTCTGCAGGGGAACAAGTTTGGTGGCTATTGTTTATCTAACCTTAGTGTAGTGTTTCTGCAGGGGAACAAGTTTGGTGGCTATTGTTTATCAAATCTTATATGTAGTGTTTGAACAGGGAAACAAAGTTAGGGACTTTTGTTTATCAATCTTACATGTTGTGTTTGTACAGGTGAACCAGCTTGGTGGGTTTTGTTTATGTAATCTTAAACTTAGTGGTTGTACAGGGGAACATGTTTGATGGCTTTGTATCATCAAATCTTATTTGATTCTGGACTGCCTATTACTTCATTTTCTTTTCTGTTGTTTAGTGTACTAATGTTTTTTGAGTACTCGTCTTTACATTCATTGTTATTACTTATTTTATATTTATTGCTAACTCAGGTGACAGAGAAAGGGAACTAGACCGGGACAGAGATTCAATATTCCGAATCCGAGACCACAGAAGACGTCTTGAAACCTCCTTCAGGGACGAAACACTAAAATCTTTAGAAAGAGACAAAGTAGAACCCACAGGATGTGATGGAGGCAAGAAATCAAATTTACCAGCTCAAAACCCACTGGTGATTGGTGAAGAGCTACAATACTGGACAGATAAGGTACAGTAACGGAGATGGGAATTTGGAAGATGAATATTTAAAATATTTAAATTAAATATACCAAGATTAATTTTTACAGCTTCATCTTCTTCGTTCATCCTCAGATCAAGGTTCTGGTTTCTCTTGCAAAGGTCACTGTTGTTTATAGCCTGTTTTATCTCCGTACAGCTTTTGTCAATCACCTTTCTCGCAAGTATTGCTCTCTCTTTTTCTGTGTGTGTGTGCAACTTTTTAGGATGTGTTCCATGGCCATGGTGTGTTCCTCGGTCATGGTGTGTTCCACAGTCATTGTCTCGCTCCCCATATGGGGATCTGTCCAATCCTCATTTTGCTGTAAAGATAACCCTTGAGTCTATTAATATTATGCTCTTCTCTAGTTAAATCATAGTAGTTGTCTTATTTTTGGAAGTGAGGATGTTGATTAGCTCATTTTCCCCGAAATTGGCTTTAATTATGGTCTTTGCCTTGAACGTAGTCCTTATGTCTGTTTGTGGGGAAGCTTCTCCACACAGTATGTCTGTAGCTTCATTGTCTTTAATATTGCTGTTGAGGGGATCCACTAAATGATCAGTTATGGGTGTGTCAGGAAGTACATGCATTACTCAAGATCTCCATCTTTGTATATTTTAGAGCTGCTAATACTGACAAAGCATCAATCAGGAATGCCATGTTTCCTTGGTGATATCTTTATCTTGGATTGCCAGCTCAGCGGCAGTCTTGGGTGCCTCTACTTCCATGCAGAAGTTATTGGTGTGTGTTCCTGTTGTTAGTACTAGAGTTTTTGTCTTCTTTGTTCTGTAGTCTGTAATAGACCCTTACGCCTCTTATGTTTCTGGCTAGTAGACTATCCTAAGATATTCTTTTGTGATAATTTTCATTTATAAATCTTTCCCTTTCTTTTCTACTCCCTCTATGGTTTTTACCGTGGTGGAATTTGGAATGTTTGTTTTAGATCTCTAGCTACTGTGTGACTTTGTCTGCTCTTGCTAGATTTTTTTGTTTTTAACATGAAGGGGTTTCTCTTAAATACCTCTCTCTTCCAATGTGATTTATGCTGTCACATATTGGATGATCTGTTTTTTTTTTTGCGTTCGTCTTATTTCTCTATTCCCTAAGGCGGTGTGCATTGCACTGTGGTTTTTAAGTTTGCGCCTGTCGACCCAGTGCATCCGACTTCAGCTTGCATTTTATGTAAGGGTCTGCTTCCTCCTGCATTTTCTAAGGGTTTGCTTCCCCGGGGTAATGGCCGATTCTGTGATGGGGATCAAACCCAGCACCTTCGGATTGTGAGCCCTGTCACTTAACCACTAGGCCACGCCATCCCCCATCTGGCTTTCATTTGACTTCTTCCCTACTGGAGTATTTTTGGTCTATGCACATCTCCATACTTTAGATTTCTGTGATGTTCTCCATTGTATTTATTGACGTTCTCATAGCTCCAGTGAAGATGCATATTCCTTGGTTTTGGGAATATTTGCAAAAAATATTTTATAACTTAAAACTGCCAAAATCTATTTTGACAGTACTTACAAATGCTGACAAGATAAACCTTTACACTATTTATAAATTAAAACTGCCAAAATAAATTTTTACAATATTTATACACTAAAACAGATATGACTAACACTTATAAAAATATTTATTGTTAAGACTACTGTGATCAGTACAAATAAGTTAAAATATCAGTGTTTGTAAGTTAATTTATATGTATTAATATCAATATTTATAAACTAGAAATGTCAGTATTTATAAGTGTTTTACGTCGGTACTTCTAAGCTGAAACAATTAAATAATTGTCTTTATTTAACAGGATGGAGAGCAGCCATTGTTTAGTCAAATTGAAGCCATGCACTCTGACCTTGTGGCTGTGGGCAGGGATGGGCGTCTGTATAGCTGGAGGTGGACAGAGTCAGAAACATACAAAAATCCTGAGGTAATTGGCATTGTCTCTCAAATAATCATATCTTTTTCTGTAAAAAACTTGGCTGACTGTCTAAAGCTTCTTTCTACACCATATATCAAATAACCATATTTATTTCGCTGTTCTCTCAATACTGGTGAAGGAGGGTTCAAATAAATCTCAGCCAACATACAAACAGCAATACAAATACATCAAAACAATAATAAAGAGAAATGGCTGAACAGATGGGTAGAAGGGTCTGATTCACCTACAAAAAAAAAGTGACATGATCAACAAACTGAGAAACAAGGAACAGAGCATACTCTTCTAACTTAGAACAGATCACATCCGTTATCAAATACACTGAAACAAGTTAGATCCTGGTTATAGCCCTAACGCAGCAATACCAACTCATGCAAGGCAGTGCAATATATGCTGCTCACATTCCCAGGACTCGCAACAATAAGTTATGGATCCAGTGGCACAAGGGTTCTCGCCCTGCAGTCTAATGCCGTGTAATAATATATATTTACCCATGATTATTTGCTTTTTAACTCTGTTCCGTTTATCTGACCTAGGTGGGAGAAGCAATTCTCTAACATTGAGTGATGGTCATTAACCACAGAGAGAAAATAAAATCTATTAAATTAGCTATATCTTGAAGTATTCATGATAAATATATATTAGTATGAACCTGTAAATGTCATTATTGTGGAGGGGAAATACAACTAAACTTTTATTCTTTTTATGTATTTTTGTTATCCCATCAATAGCTTTACAACATTTACTTTCTTCTAGTCTAAATCGGACCTGTATTGAATGTGTAATCCAGATGCATGATCATTGACTTGATTTCTCATCTTAATTCTATTGCATAGAATGCCACAAGTAAAAAATTTGCCATAATGTAAATACAGACGGAGTGGATAGAACTCTTCATTAAACGAAAGCTGTGCAAGCGCAGAATATTCTGCCATATTTAAGGTCATTTCAAAACCCTAAACATTGTTGCTATACAAGAAAGTGGAACATAGACTTTAGCTGTCGATTTCTGTAGAATCTGACTATAACTGATGTTTAATACACCATCAGTTTTGATCAGATGGGATTATAAAGGGTTAATTTAGTATTTTTTTCCTCATTTTGTAAAAGTATTCAAACCAAAGATCATGTCATTTTGGTTATATCAGTGTGTGTTTTTAACCATGTTGTTGGTGTAGCATTCAGCCTTGGATTAGCCTTGCTAAGGGCTTATCTGTTTTGTATTATATCGTATCTGTCAAAACGAAAAATCCCCAACATCTTATACTTCACCAACCGTAAACTTCAAAACACATACATATTCCTCAACCAACATGGCATTCATTGACTGTAAAAAAAATGGACACAATTTGAGATTTCACTACATATTTAACAACCACCATCCATGAATCACCACTATTCACCAATGTGCACATATTGGTTTCAGAATGCAAATATCCATCATCCAAAGGCTGCAGCTTTGGGACTTGTCCAGGAAAAAATAACTCTGCTATCAACATGCATGGTGAGAGCATCAGTCCTTACAGAATCAGGAAAGGTATGTATAAATAAACAGTGCAAACACTTCAACTGTTGGCAGGCGGACTTAGATCTTTTGTCAAACCATCCCACAACTGCATAGGTGGGCAACCCAGTATTACCATATGATGTCCGAGTCATTGTTTCCTGTGTCCATCTGTTGTCAGCCATGCAGACCACACAACAAACCCAGTGGTATATGTATGATAATGCTGTTTTTGTGATGTCCTGAAATAGAGTTTGGTATTGAATTTCCTCATTCCGGATATTACCATTTATCAATATATTTAGTACATGCTGTCCCATATCTCTTTGAATAACTGAGCTTTTCAGCATCTGCTTTGCGCAATTGCAACACTTCACATCTTGTAAATAATGATTGCAATGGCCACGGAATTTAATTAGGGTGTGTGCTCGTTCTGTGGTGTCTCTCATCTTTTGGAGTATTCGCTTTATGTAATTGAAGCTATACCAATCCACTGTTCTCTGCCTAGAGATTTCATGGCCAATATTGTGGGTGGTGTTTATGTCTCGACTTGCGAAGGAGCTGACATCTTGGATGATTTTATAGCACAGCCTGATTTCCTGCTGCAGGCAGTAGGGATTACTTAGGTATTGCGTTTTAAAAATTATTTGATTAATCTTAACACCAGCAGCTTTGTTGATCTCATTTAGATCGTTCAAGGATTATTGGGCCTTGTTAATGGTATGGCTGATGAACACAAGATTGTCTGCAAATTGTAAATGTGTGAGCCTCTTGCCATCTATATTTATGCCTTATCAACCTCATGTGGCTGTTGGAAGATCTCTTCGAGAGCTGCTGTAAATAACTTAGGAGAGATGGTGTCGCACTGCCGAACTACTCTTGCTATCAGAATATATACGGGACAATGGTACAGTATAAAGTGCCGCATTGTATCCTTCATGGATTTCCTCAATAATTTTTGTGTTGTTTTAGGAAATAACATCATTTATGAGAGCATTTACCACTGCATATGTTTTGATACCGTCGAAGGCTTTTTCATAATAAATACAAGGCATAAGGCTATGCGCAGTTCGTATGCTCTCTCCATCAGTTGATTGATCATGTTCATGTAGAAGTGATCAGTAGTGGAGAACCCTTTTTTTAATCTGACGTGTTCACGCAGTTGATGTATGTTCAGTTGCTTGTTGATTCTGTTGGCAATAACTCTAGTAAATATCTTGTATATTATTGGCAGTAGACAAATTAGGCAGTAGTTTCCAAGAAGTTTATTGTTTCCCTTTTCGGGGATTCCGCTGGTTGGAAATGTGCTCTGTTTTTAAGCATTTATTAAATAGCCCTGCAGGTGAACTGCTAGAATTTCACCTCTGGCCTTAAGGATGTCTATGCTTATTCTGAGGATTCCGTGGCGAAGTGGTTAAGCCTTCGACCTCATGATCAGGTGGTGTGGGTTCGACTCCGGACTCAGCCATCTTTTTCATGGGTGCTTGATGCGGAGTCCCCTGCATCTCGTAGTCGCCCCCTAGTCGTCTTGTGCTTGACTTGCCACCGGGGTTGGGTGGCTCGAGACGAGAGAGTGAGGATAAAAAGTAGCGCAGTTAATCCTTACTAAAAATAGCGCTAGCAAATAAATTATGCCATCATCGTCTGCGATGGACGGCGGCCTTTGCCTATGCTTATTCATCTGTGCCTGGTTGTGACTGCTCGTTCACATGGAAGAATTCATCAGGTTCAATTATTACTGCTGATTTTGTTTCTGTTGTTGCTAGCCTTTTTGGGAATTAAGCCTTTGAGATGAATAAAGGTCAGTGTAATACACTGCAATTTTTTATTCACAATATGTAAAATTCACGTTTCCAGTTCTTGTAGCTATGTTCCTTTGACATCTGTATTTGGACGTGAGACTTCGAGGCACCCATCTTGCACATGTCTTTGAATATCCAAGATATGATTATCCTGAATAATGACATTGGTGCACTGCATGATATCTGGGCTGACGGCTATGGAAGCACCCAGCTGATATGCAGATTTTAACATTTTGAACCCAGCGTTCAAGGATGTTGCTATCGTCTGCACAACATCCACACACAGCACACATATGTTTGTGAATGTTCCCCACACTTTCATTCTTCACAACCAAGAATTCAATTATAGCTCGATTGTATTTCATGTCTAACACAGACGCTATTATTAAGAGATTACAGTGTTGCTATCTGCCAGAAGATCATGCAGTTAACAAACTCACATACAGGAAAAGGAAAAATCAATTTCACAACCTACAAACATTCGCTTTGTTATCTTTTTTCTGGGATGTGAACAAAAATGTAGGGTCATTACTCTCTGAGCAACCCTTGTAGTTGTCTAATATCTTTATCTCTGATTTATCCATCCTTTTAAGCTGTCCTTCTGTCTACATCACCTATATCCTAATCAGACGACCTCCCACTTCTGAAATGCTCTTGATAAAGCTGTGTCATTTATCATGGAATTATGTCTCCGCAGATTGCTACTTGGTTGGATGAAAGTTTGAACTCGGTCTCAGCCAAGCTAGAGCATCCAGTGCAGCACTTCTCTGAGTTTCAGTCAGACGGAGTTGTTTCTCTTCACACATGCAGCCTTTACTCCTGTGCTAGACTAGAGAGTGGAGCCCTCTACTGGTGGTAAGGTTACCCACAGTTCTTCTCATCCATGAGAGACCCACTGTTGTGAAATAAATTGACATTTATATGCTACCGTCTACTTCTCAATTTACTTACTATATAATGAAAACATTGATATGAGTAACACACTTTATAGGTGTGCTGTAAGTGGTTGTATCTCTGAAAAACATGGAAACGAGTAGCACACTTTACATGCAGCCCAAATATGCCAAGACCGCAATTAATAGTTCATTTTTTTTTTTTTCTATTCATGCTGTTCAGAAGTATGATTTGTTTTTGTAGCTGTCACAGTTGACATTGTCAGTAAATGTTTATGTTGTGTATAGAATTCAACACAGCATGGGAATTAGCGATACAAAGATGGAAACATAAAAGATAAATATAATGCCTTGTCAATTCAATACCAGTGTCACTTGTTGTTTGCGAATGCCCACAATGAGTAGGTTACTCTTTTGTGTGCCCTGAAAAGGGCGTTAAGTGGCAGGTTGCAGTAGCTTTCCTCACATCCTGAGCATGCTGATGAAGGTGGACCATGGTCCTCCAGGTGGTTGAGCTATGCTATGCTTCATGTGCGTGTCACTCACTACTGCAGGGAATCACGTCGATCATTCACCTCGTTAGCCAGACTGGTATGAAAACAGCCTGTTTCCAGGGAGGGCTACTAGGAAGCCGAGGTGAGGGTCTTGTCCAGTATGTTTTGCCTGACCCTGACTAACATATCTGATCAGTATATTTTGCCTGACCAGACGGTAGTCTTCCTCCCCACCAGTGTCAGTGAAATTGCTCTTTATCTGGACCATGAGTTCGTGTAACTGGGCATTTGTGTTGTTGTTGCCGGCCATTAATATGCATGTGAGGGAAATCAAAACTCTGTGTCAGGAGGCATCTGCTTTGACCTACCAGCTGTTGCCACTACTACAATATTTTAGCATCAGTTTCTCGTCACAGCAACAGTTGATATCCAATATATTTATGCTTATTCTATGCTACCAGTACCAAATAATGTAAAGTTGAGAGAGTGTAGAATTTTGATGTGTGAAAAAAGTGTATGAGAAAGGTGATTAGTGTCTCCAGGAGAGATTTTCTGAAGGAATACATCCCAGGTATGACCGGTACTAGGCCTTGTGCCGAGTACATTTCTTTTCTAGACCAAAACATATGTGGATTCAGTCATCTTATGAAAATGTGTCCTGGCCATATTATACTGGGGACTGGTAGATCTGGCTACAGGGCAAGAGGGTGGTCATGACACAGGTGAATAGATCACATTAGATTGACCTTGCAACAATTGACTCATAATGACTGACGCAACACACTTGGCCCAGGACAGACGACTTCAGCGTCACACAACACTCGATGGCATAAACGGATCGAAAACTAACTACTATTCACTAACTGTACAATTCAACCAAATAAATGCATAGCATAAACAATTATTATTTAGTTATTATATTGATAACTGGGGTGAAAGTATCAACATTCTAGAAATAGCGAAACAACATACGACTATCACACGTACCATGTAGAACATTGGCGTCGCCCAAATAATGATATATGTTCAGCTCAAATCTGCAGACTTCAAACATGCCTCAACAGACAGAGACACTATCAATTCAATATACTAAAGATTGGAACTACTGATAAGTGAACTGTGGTATAGATAACATAGCTACTGCAAATTGCTCAATTTGTTCAGAACAGAGAAGACAAACATATAATCTGGAATCCTGGTATTTAATCAGGCAGATCTGTGCCTGGTATCATGAAGTAAAATGCTATCCTTTTGTTCCACAAATCTATTAGAAGGTACTGTCCCATGTGTTCACTGGCTTGCCTTTGGTACACAAATTTTTCTTTTGCGTGTGTGTGTGCTTTCGCCTTATTTATCTATTCCCCTCAGGCGGTGTGCATTGCACTGTGGTTTTTATTTTGCGCCTGTCGGCCTAGTGCATCCGACTTCAGCATGCATTTTATGTAAGGGTCTGCTTCCTTCTGCATTTTCTAAGGGTTTGCTTCCCTGGGGTAACAGCCGGTGCTGTGATGGAGATCGAACCCAGCACCTTTGGGTTGTGAGCCATGTCACTTAACCACTAGCCCACGCCGTCCCGATGTTTGACTATAAGTATTACGTTTTTGGGTGTTTCCTTTTTGTGACTGACTAGGTCTGGAAAAGGTGCAACATCTAGGTATTTTTCCTGTCGACATTTAGCCTACTTAGCAGTATAAGACCTGGAGTTGACATTTGGTGGTGCAGGTAAATGCTAAGCTGTCATTGTGTGGGATCTTGCAACAGTACGTTACCACTAGCATTTATAAAAGGCATGTCAACAACTATGGCTACATATGGACCCATCATTACTATAACTCCTGGACTACCTCTATGATGATGCCAGTCAAATCATAGACCACTGCTCACCACTGTTTTCTTTAGAATAGAAAAAGAAAACAAGTTTACAACACCACAAGTAGAAGGGTAGCTACTAAGTAAATAAGTAAGAAAGAATCTGTTGGTGGACCTACATTCAGAGGGGAGCCAGTAGGATTAAGCTAGTAAGTCATTCTATCTGCTTGCATTTCTCTGATTTATTTATGATATGCAATAACTTAAACATCTTGTGAACACAGGGGTGTCATGCCATTTGCTCAAAGGAAGAAGCTAGTCGAGCGGTCCAGCAAGAAGAAGAAGGCCAAGGAGACACTATTATCATCTGAGATTGTTGCTGGTGCAACAGTCTGCTTGCGGAGTGCCCCTCTGTACAATGCTGGGGCTATTGCCTTCACCGAAATCAACGGGGTACCAAAAGTTGGTCAGCTGTTGGAATCAGCGTGGGCACTCAGCGACACCTGCCGTTTTCGCATACGCCAGCCAGGAGTGTAAGTATCTTTATATCAATCAAAACATTCCAGCTCATTATGGAGTACAAGCCTTCAACAAATACATACTCTGTCCTTGACCATCCGTTTCAGCTCTGTGCATGTCTTCCCTGCTTCCTTTATATGTTTGTCTTGAATTCTCATTTCCATGTGTGTTTTGGTCTGCATCTAAGGGAAATTTCAGAACAGAAACTGTCTTGTAATACTATCAGCCATTTTCTTTAACCTTTAGCACGCTTTGTCCGATCCCTTCTAACCAACTCGGCCTGCAAAAACAGTGTACGGGAAAAATTTTTTTTTTTTTTTTAACGGAGTCACTCCCGACAGCCATTTTTTACTGCTGAATACGCCGTCCATATATACACGATATTTTGCCGGTTAAAGTATCGTATGTTCGATTACAAATGGCTTTTGAACAGTTTTAATTTTGTATACGCCGTTTGGAGCAAGTCGACTTTTTGCGAAAGGGGAAGTAGGTTGGGAACGATCTTTATCGAGTAGATCTGTTTATTTTGTTTAAATCTGTTTAAATGAAAGAACTACGTTTGAATTGGAAACTAACAGTTGTGTCGATATTGTAAACACAGTATCGATACGTTGTTGTGGTTTTCTATAGAAGCGACTAGGCCTAGTGGTCGAGTAAAAATTTTTTTTCTAGATTTTCAAAAATTTTCAACTTTATCTTTTTGAATCTCAAAAACTAACAAACACACAACAAAAACAACAACACCAACATGTTCGTTATGCTATTGTGTGTCTACACGCCAGAAAATCATATTTATTGACAAACAAACATACAAATTAAAAATTTTCTAAGACGACTACCAAAGCGAGAAATTAAGAAAATTAATTAGGTCAAATTTTTCAAAAAAACTGCTAGCGTGCTAAAGGTTAATATAGATCCTATCCATCACCAGCACCTTCTCCTTGTATCACTGTTCACTGATATCTGTCAGGTTCTTTTCAACAGTTTCACATTAGATTATCTTATCATACCATTTTAATCTCTCTGGTCTGTATAGACACCCATTTATGTAAGCCTTTGGGGAACTGAGACGCTAGTCCAGTCAGACACAACACACTGACCAAAACGTCGCGTCAGGGTCAGGCACTATATACTGACCAAGATCACAATCTCTCTTCGATGTAGCCGTCCCTGGAAAAAGGCTGATTTCAAGGAAACCTGGCTGGCGAGATGTGGATTGATATGATCACCGTAGTAGTGAGCGCCATGCAGATGAGGCCAAGCATGGCACAACTGTGTGGAGGACCGTGGTACACTTTCATCAGCATGCTCGGGATGTGCTGAAAGCTACTACATCCCGCCAGTTAACACCTTTTTCAGGGCGCACAAAAGAGTAGTAAACTTGCTCATTGTGGGCATTAAACAACAACAAAAATATGCAATCAATGCTAGGCAAAATATTCAAGAGAATTATCTGGAACACATTAAAAGACGAAGTGAATTAAAAGTTCAAAGAGAAACAGGCAGGATTCTGCCAGGTAAGATTGTGCACAAATCATATAGCTACCCTGGGCATCATAGTACAACAAACTATTGAATGAAAATCATCCCTATAAGCAAATTTAATAGACGACATAAAAGCATTTGAGAGTTTAAATCAACACGCTCTTTGTGACTACATAAAAGCATTTGAGAGATTGGATCAACACGCTCTTTGTGACTACATAAAAGCATTTGAGAGTTTAGATCAACACGCTCTTTGACAACTGTTGAGACACTATAGAATACCACATAAATAAGTATGTGCAAAGATACAGTCTACAACATACAGTAATCACAAGTATACATAACACTTGATCACTCAAATTTTTAACTTGGAAATTATTTGCTTGGATGTTGAGGAAAATTGCTTTGTACACTTTAATTCTCTTTTTAATTTCCTTTTCGTATCTTCCATTAATATAGTATATTTTTAAGATAAAGAGAGCTTCATGATCTTTAACATGATGACATTAATGCTATTCTGTCCTCAGAGAACTGAAAGCAGAACCTCTGAAACCAGAGCCAACCAAAAGCAGTGAGATAAAAACAGACATGCCACCACCATCGCCGGCTTCATCGGTTTGCAGTGATCATAGCAGTGCTTCGATATCAACTGGTTCTTTAAGTAAGTAGTTCTGTTTCTATCATATATCTTTGCTTGAGCGTGTAAGTAATTTGTAGTTCATTCTGATCACAGATGTTTGTTTCAGTCTAGTTATTTCTTAGTAATTTCCAGAGTTTCTCCACTCAAACTGTCAATGACTTTTTAATAGTCAACAAAGCTGATTTACATTCTTATGACTGTTCTACAATTATACGCAATGTGGATATCTGGTCTGCACACAATCTTTTTTGTATGAATCATGGCTGTTCATCTCTTAATTTGGATTTCACAGCTTTTTTAAATCTTTCAAGTATAACTCTGTTGAACACTTAACAAAAATGTTGTGCTGCTTTGTTCCCATTGCTGGGGTGGTCGAGGAGTTTTGTAGGCATTCTACTGTAGTCTGCTGACTATGTTTCTTTATTTCATCCCTAACAGAAAAACAACATATACATTATCGAGGATTTGATTCGTTGCCCTAACTGTTAGCAAGCAGGCATCAAAACCATTCGGTCACGCTACACTTTAAACACTTTACAAGAGAATTATTTCTTTATAATTTTACATTCTTGTATATTGTCTTTCTTTAGTAGTTTAACCAGAGAACCTTCTTTTTACTCTTGTAATACTTACTGTATCCCAGATATTTTCAATAAAACTAAAGGAAATTTGTGGAAACTTCAAAATCTACTTTACAATTTCAGCTGGTATCCTAATGATTTATTGTAGTGTGCTCCTGATATAAAAATATGTTAGCCTTATCTACCTTAGGGTTTGAACCCACACCTTGCAGAGTAGAAGGCTGGCATCCTAATAGCTCATCAATGCATCCTCTCAGCTCATCAATGCATCCTCTCGCATTGAGAAACTTGAATCAAAAAGTCTAATATAAACATTCAACTCAAGTGGTTCTATTTATCATTACATAACATAACACCTTTTACTTTTTTTGTTGTATATATATCTATCTACACTTCTCACTTGTTTGTTACATACATGTCTACTCTTCTCACTTGTTTGTTACATACATGTCTACGCTTCTCACTTGTTTGTTACATACATGTCTACGTTTCTCACTTGTTTGTTACATACATCTGTCTACTCTCACCTATTTGTTACATACATCTGTCTACCCTCACCTAGTTGTTACATACATCTGTCTAAGCTTCTCACTTGCCTGTTACACACATCTGTCTACCCTCACCTGTTTGTTACATCTGTCTACACTCATCTGTTTGTTACATACATCTGTCTACCTTTACCTGTTTATTACATACATCAGTCTACCCTCATCTATCTATTTATTACATACATCAGTCTACCCTCATCTATCTATTTGTTACATACATCTGTCTACCCTCAGCTATTTGTTACATACATCTGTCTGCTTTCATCTATTAATGACATGTGAATGTATTATAGAGAGAAAGAAAGGCCCAGTCACACCCATCAAAGATGATGACAAGGAAGAAAGATGGCCTCTCAAGCTGGTAGTTTTTGTGGAAGATGTGAAAACTGTTCAGCTTGGGAAAGTACTAAAGGTTAGTTTTTCATTCTTCACTTCTCAGTTCTTCACATTTTGTATTGTCAGTTCTTCACTCTTTGTATTGTAAGTTTTTCACTTTTTGTCTTGATAGTTCTTTTTTTTTCTTGTCAGTTCTTCACTTTTTCTTTTCAGTTTTTTGTATTGTCAGTTTTTCAGTTTTTGTATTGTCAGTTTTTCAGTTTTTGTATTGTCAGTTTTTCACTTTTTGTATTGTCAGTTGTTCACTTTTTCTTGTCAGTTCTTCATTTTGTATTAGTTTTTCTCTTTTTGTATTGTCAGTTTTTCACTTTTTGTATTGTCAGTTCTTCACTTTTTCTTGTCAGTTCTTCATTTATTTTGGTCAGTTCTTCACTTTTTGTATTTTCAGCTCTTCACCTTTTTCTTGTCAGTATTTCAATGTTTTTCCTGTCAGTATGTCAATGTTTTTCTTGTCAGTTCTTCACTTTTTGTATTGTCAAATATTCATGTTTTCTTGTCAGTGTTCACTTATTTTCTTGTCAGTGTTCACTTATTTTCTTGTCAGTGTTCACTTATTTTCTTGTCAATTTTAAAATTTTGTTTCTTGACCTGTTTTTCACATTTTTTCTTGTTGGTTCTTCACTTTTTTTCTTGTCAAATCTTCACTCATTCACTTTTTCTTGTCAGTTCTTCACCTTTCTTCCCTCTTTTTCTTGTAAGTTCTTCACACCTCACTTTTCTTGTCAGTTCACACTTCACTTTTTTCTTGTAAGTTCTTCACACCTCACTTTTCTCTTGTAAGTTCTTCACACCTCACTTTCCTTGTGAGTTCACACTTCACTTTTTTCTTGTCCGTTGTACTTTTTTCCTTTTTTAAATCAGTTCTTCACTATTTGCTTGTCATTTCCGTGATACATGATTCTATAGCAGTCACTTTCTGTCAATTTCTATAATTCTGTTCTGTTCACTTATTTTCATACTATGGTGCATATTTGTTTTCTCTTTATATCTGCATTTTCTTGTTTTTTAGTTGCACATTAATCTTTTGCACCTATTCTGCTTCTGTGATTGTGTTTATTTTCTATCATTATTTCCAATTTGTTTATTATTTGCCATGATTTTTATCTGTTATGTTGATCTATTTGTAGAAGGATAGGTACAACACTGCATTTGTCTACCATATCCAACTATTAGGAAAGACTTCATTCAGTCATTTACAGTGTGGTTTTATAGCAATGATTTTTACATGATAAAGTTGCTAACCTCATGATGGACAGCCTTCTTTAGATGCCTCTTAGTACATGCAAGGACACAGTTTCTATTCTGTTTTTCCCGGGAACCACTTGGATGACATGAACATTTGAACGTCGCCATTATTTCTTGCATTATTTTAAAAATGGCGGACTCACCTTATGTGTCTCATTTGTTTTGGAGTTCTAATGTTGAATTTCAATGTCTGTGTTATTATGATGGATTTCTTGTCCCTTTTTCATTTCAATGAGGTGGGTAGTGACATTTATCACAACCCAAGCAAGTATATACCTTCATACATTTTCTTTTGTTAACCTTTAGCACGCTACATAATGTATGGAAAAAATTTGACCTAATTAATTTTCTTAATTAGTCGCTGTGGTAGTCGTCTTTCAAAATTTGTAACTTTTATGTTTGTTTGTCAATAAATATGATTTTCTGGCGTGTAGATACACAATAGCATAACGAACATGTGGGTGTTATTGTTTTTGTTGTATGTTTGTTAGTTTTTGAGATTTAAAAAGATGAAGTTGAAAATTTATGAAAATCTCGGGAAAAATTTGGACTCGACCACTAGGCCTAGTCGCTCCGATAGAAAACCATGGAAACCACAACAACGTATCGATACTGTGTTTACAATATCGCCAGAACTGTTAGTTTCAATTCAAACGTAGTTCTTTCATTTAAACAAACAAAATAAACAGATCTACGCGATAAAAATCTTTCTCAACAACCTACTTCCCCTTTCGCAAAAGTCGGCTTGCTCCAAACGGCGTATACAAAATTAAAACTGTTCAAAAGCCATTTGTAATCGAACACACGATACTTTAACCGGCAAAATATCGTGTATATATGGAGGGCGTATTCAGCAGTAAAAAATGGCTGTCGGGAGTGACTCCGTTCCAAAAAAAAAAATTTTTTTCCGCACACCGTTTTTGTAGGCCGAGCTGGTTAGAAGAGACAGGCCATTGGAGTGCTAAAGGTTAATGAACTTTATAGTCACTGTAATGTCTCAGCAGTTTCCAGAGGACTCCATTAGTTAGCTTTATACCTATTCTGTCATCTCTAATAAGTGGTCCAGGGATCCACTTAAAGGGTAAAATATAAACATGTACCACTCTGTATTCTCAGGTTGATGGAGCTTGTGCTGCTGTGAGGTTCAACAGAGAAACAGATGCTGCTGGTTCAAGTAAGGATGATGTGTCCTTGTTACAGGACTGCCGACTTCTCAGGAAAGATGAGTTACAGGTAAACATTGGCTGTGTACTTCGAGGCTGTATGCTGATAACAAGCAATGAGTCTGAATATTCGTTGTGTTGGCTTATTTGATCATTGTCTAGGTGTTTTAGCCATATTATAGTGAGGAACATCCTCTTTCAATTATAGATTGAGCCCTTTTGGTTCATGGCTTATTACCATCTTGATGGTGTGAAAGTCGGCCTGAGTGTTGGCTTCTGATTAGATACAATACAAAGCTGAGGAACAGTAATTTGGCTTTCTGAATAGTCCGAGAAGGTGGGGCTAAAAATTCATGCAGACAAAACAAGATTGAAATTAAACACTGACGACAATATTCAAATTTAGTTTAGTACAGATCCTCTCCAAGATGTGAATTTGTTGCTCTATCTGGGCAGCAACATAGACACATTTGAAGAAGCAGATAATGATATCAAATTTAGTATCTAGAAGGCAAGAAGGACTATTATTACCTCAGAGACATTATGGAAATGTAGAGAAATAGATGCACGTTGAAAATAAAAATAGTTTATTGTTCAGTGACTTGGATGATGATAAAGGTGATAATGAGCAAAGTTCAGACATTCTTCTTCTTCGTACGCTGTCAGATGTCAACCTTTATTTTTTTGAAAAAAGCAGCGGTCATCCTGAGGCTGTCGACACTGCCATAGAGCTTGTCTAGTGTTGCCACTGGTGATGGCCACATCTGCTTTCTCTGATCCTCGTATGTCGGGCAGTTTTGCAGCAGATGTTCAGCGGTCATTTTTTCAGTACCGCACGAGCATTCGTCAGTGCCACCTATCTTCAATTTATTGAATAGGTGGTACCTCAGTCTATTGTGGCCGGTGCGAAGTCTGAAAACCACGACCTGCTCTCTTCTGTTCAAGTGGTAATAGGCATCGTTTTTTATGTAGCCAGTCTGTTCTGTTTCCCATTTGGTCATGTGTTCAGACATTCATAAACAATCATCTGCACCATATGCTAGGTTTGAAATACTATGCCAAGGTCACTAATATCGACCTATGGCATAGGACCAGTCACATGTCAATGGCACATGAAGTAAAGAGATCATGATAGTGCTGGATAAATCCGTATCCTGAGGCAGTGTTTTGATAGCAATCCTAGACAGTCTCTGTTCTGGAAACCTGAAGGTAGGGGCAGACCTTGGCACACTTGTAAATGTAAAGTGGATGCAAACCGGAAGAACAGTGGTCCATTGTGGAATATATTGAAAACATCGTATGATAGTCATGCTTGGCAGATATTTGTTGAAACCTGTGGTCCACAAGACGTTGAAGTGTTTTGAATTATTGATTGATTGGTTGCTGACAAAGTCTCTTCTTGCAGAGCTGCTATTGCTGATGGTGACTGAAGTAAACAATAAAGAAACCTCAAAGCCATTCTAGGGAGTTCAATGGAGTTGTTGCTAGAGATTGAAAAATGAATACAGATATTACTAAATGGGGTCAGGTCACCAAATATTTACAATGTTAAAAGCGCTGATCTAAGATAGTGATACAAATCTGAGATCGTAACCTCCTTTTAGGTATAGTTGTAATTGAAAACCATAGTATGGGTTAGTCAACTGGAATAAAGTTGCAATTGGAAACCATAGTATGGGTTAGTTAACTGGGGTAAAGTTGCAATTGGAAACCATAGTATGAGTGAGGTATAGTTGTAATTGAAAACCATGGTATGGGTGAATTAACTGGAGTATAGTTGTAATTGAAAACCATAGTATGGGTGAGTTAACTGAGGTATAGTTGTAATTGAAAACCATAGTATGGGTTAGTCAACTGGGGTAAAGTTGCAATTGGAAACCATAGTATGGGTGAGTTAACTGGAGTATAGTTGTAAATTGAAAACCATAGTATGGGTGAGTTAACTGGGGTATAGTCATAATTGAAACCCATAGTATGGGTGAGTTAACTGGGGTATAGTTGTAATTGAAAACTGAGTTAACTGGGTAATAGTTGCAATTGAAAACCATAGTTTGGGTGAGTTAGAGTTGGGGTGAAGTTGTAATTGAAGATCAAAAGTAAGAGTGAGTTCACTGTTCGGTAATTGAAGTGTAGTCATAATTGAAAACTGTTGAATGCCTGAGATAAATTGCCGGATATTTGGAGTGTAGTCATAATTGAATACTTTTGGATCAGAAAGAAAGCTTTAGAAACAATACCTCAGAAATAAGCAGGATCGGGAGAGGACAATGATGGGTATAGGCATAATTGAAAACGGTTGTATGAGCTATGCTTGATAGGACTGTGCACATTATCAACACAACAATTATTGCAGGTTGTGAAAAATGCTGGAGGAACCAGAAACCCTGACTGCTTCCAGAAGGTGTCCAAAAAAGTGGCTATCACAGAACATGGTCAGATTGAGGCTGTCACTGTAGATACTGAAGGTATTTTATTTCTGTTTTGTTTGTTTAGTCATCCATCCTTTTTTTTCCACTTTTACTGTGTTGTGAGAAATTGTAGAAGTGGATAGAGAGCATTTCTCTTCCTGCAGGAGGACTGGGTCATATGCTCTAGTTCATTGCTACGCAAATGGTGACACACATGCACTGGATGTCAGTTGTTAGTTGGCAACGGGCAGCCTAAAGAAAATTAAATATTATATATAAACTCTTTTTCTCAATTTCGCTTTTAATGACCACTACTAAAGGCCACTTTTTCCATAAAACCTCCTTCTATAAAGCCTACCCATTCCAAAAAGCCTACCTTTTGCATAAAGCCCACTCTTTCCATAAAACCCTGCTCAGTCTATAAAACCCTGCTCCTTTCACAAAACCTGCTGCATATAAAAGGCCTTCTGCATCACTACAAAGCCTTTCCTTCAGTAAAGCCTGCTTGTCCTCCAAAAAGAATACACCCTCCACAAAGCCTACTCAATCCACAAAGCCTACTACATTCACAAAGCCTACTCCATCCACATGGTCTGCTTCGCCTACAAGGCTTGCTGCATCACCATAAAGCCTGTTCTTTCAGAAAAAATCTGTTTCTTCCTCCTAAAGGCTACTCCCTCTGTAAGACCTGATCCAAAGCACTTTGTGTTCTTGCAGTTGTGATTTCTGTAGTAACTTATATTATTTTAGATGATGAGGATACTAGCCCTATGCACAAACCTTTTTAGTTGCCTTTTATGGCATGCATGGAAGTGTAGTGGTTCTACTCTTTCCTCCCCAGTAAAGGGTTCAGGATATACAGGAAATAATAAATTATTAAACAATACATTTATTTTTTCAATTGTAATTTTGCAAAAATATTTAAAATAACAGGATGATGATTCTTTTTTTCACTTCCTATGAGTCATAGGGCTGTTACTACAGCTGGCCCCTTTACAGGAAGTCAGTGTCTGTGAATTTACAGTGGTGGTCTCATAGCAATCTTCTTTGATCATCTGATGCTATGCACCTAGCTCGGTGAGGTTCGCGAAGAAGACTGTTTCAGGTCTTTGCCGGTCCCCTACAGCATTTTTAGCATGGTTTTTCTCTTCCCATCCTCCCCCGACCAGACTGCCTCTCTTTGGTTTGTATAAGTAGGGCAGTCCTGCAGAATATGTTCTGGTGTTTGCTTGGTGCTTCACAATCGCATGTGGTAGTGTCACTAAGACCCATTTTTGTCTGCACATCTCTGCCAAGTTTGTCTATGCTGTCATTATTCTGTCTTGTATTCTATTTGCTGGTCTCTCCATCCTGCCCTCATGGTTCGTTTGATGAGTGTCTTTGCTTCTTTATAGCGAGTCTGCTTGCCGTTTCATAGCAATGGTCTTACATGATTAGATTGCCAGCCATATACACAACATACTTTAGTTGTGATTCATGACATGCAGGGAAAGTTTCAGTGGTTCTATTCTTTCTGTAAGGGGCCCCTGGCATACAGGGGAATGGTATATTAATCTAAAGTATTAATTTTGTTGGTGTGTATGTGTGTGCGAGAGCGAGTGAGCATGTAAGTGAGAGTGTGTAAGTGAGAGATATCTTGGTGTTATTGATCACTGACTGCTGTTGTCAGCTCATTGACTGCATCATCTTCGGCCCCTTAAGTGAGGTTAAGATGAAGTAAAAACCCCAGCCAACAGGAGGAAGGCGTAGCACACTCCACAATAGAACAGATACTGATGGTAAAGACCATCTGCACTGCAAAGTTCTTCCATGCAGAAGCAGTACCAGATTCTGAGTCTCAACATAATCGACCCTCTGCTTCTGAAGGGCTCCCCTACCATTCCTTGCAGACCCAGGAGAAAGAAAGAAAAAGCTGACCAATCAGGTATGCTTTGACAACAGCATAATGAGCATTGTCCCTCTGAGACAAGTCTACACATAAAGCTCTTTGTGAGCCTAGAAAAACTCTCCACCGCAGCAACCTTTATTCAAAGAACTGAACTTCCCATGTAGATATAAAAAAACACGAACTAGAAGACAGCGACGCTTATTTTAATTTCTTGTTTGAATATTTTCAACAATGAAGCAGTCATCATTTGTCATGATCTTCCTGAATCATCTGTCATTTATGCATTTCATCCAGTCAGATGCTCTTATTTTCTTTATTCAATTTGCCAAGCTATTCCAGATCTTTTCTCTGCCCCTTCTGCCTTCTGTCATATCACAATATTTTTCAGTATGTTTCACTTGACCCTGATTACTTTTCACTCCCAGCATTTGCTTCTCATAGCAAAAGTACTAAGTATGATCCCCATTATTAACTCTAATCAACACATCTGTAAATGGGTGCCTGATTTAATGTTATATAACGTAAGGCAACAAGGAAGAAAATTGGCTACCTCACCTCATAAAAATCTGCGACCCAGTACACTTCATCTCTGACAGCAGTGTCACCTACTGATCTACCTTTAACTTTTTTTCACATTTTTGCAGGAATTCACATCATTTCAAGGAGTGGCTCTCGTCTGTATTATACCTTCCACAACCTTAGCACCGGAAAAATGGACCACAACTGTTTGTTTCCCACCAGTGCGGATGCCTTCCTGGGCACCAGAACACGTGATGTTGTTCTTCAGACATGTGGCATTGTAAGGAGGACATGAGAGTGTCATTTTTTTAATTTGGTGATGTCTAGTGACCAAGGGGACACGGTTCAAAACCCCGTTGTTTTTCTTTTAGAGGGTGAAATTAAAATTAAAACTTAGCACACACACACTGCATGGTGCCTGAATAGGCAACATGCGTTTATTTCTGTCATATAATGATGATCTACATCTCAGAGAAAAAGAAAAACAACCAATAAGCAGCAATGGCATTACATAACTGTAGCAACAGTGTTAATCATGATTTTTTTGTTAGTACCCAAGTTAGCTTACTTATTTGCTTCTCTTATACCATGGAATAAGCGGCTTGCTAGAGAGAACACCTGAATGTTTTATTCTCCTGACCTGGCTTCAGTCTAGTTCTCGGCCTCCCAGAGACAGCCTTATAATGTCATGCCAGGGCACTTAGGAATCATTGTGGATATCTGGCTCTTGACTTCCCATGATTATCGTGGTAGCTGGTCTTCTTTCATTCTATAGAAATGACCAAGTTAAGATTACTTCACTCCGGTCTGAAAGGACTGAGCTTCAAGAGTGTGACTTATTGTTTGATTGTGTTTCTTCTTGTTGCAGCATTACCTTTGCACTTTTGTCTGGCTAGGGACCAGAGCAAGAGCCGAAGCAAAAATGGACGAATGTCAAAGCAACGGCGGCATGGGCTAGTGGTTAAGTGACATGGCTCACAAACCGAAGGTGCTGGGTTTGATCTCCATCACAGCACCGGGCATTACCCTGGGGAAGCAAACCCTTAGAAAATGCAGGAGGAAGCAGACCCTTACATAAAATGCATGCCGAAGTCGGATGCACTGGGCCACAGCTGCAATATAAAAACCGTAATGAAATGCACACCGCCTTGGAGAATAAAGAAATAAGGCGAATACAAACAAACAACAACAAAAATTGCTTGCAAATGTTGCAGAAAACTATACGCTAAATAAAAAGAAATATAAACATAAGAATAAGTAAAAAAAAAGCTATGCAAATATTAACAAAATGACTGAAATTTTCTCTGCGTGGCTTGCTAGGGGAAAGTGCATGTTGAAGCACGGTAAAATCGGTCGTTTTGTGTTTGTCCATGATCGTTCTTGTTGTCCTGGACTGACATGACTATTGTCGTCTGGTTTCTCTTTTATTCCTTTTTTCCACCTATGGTACCTCTGTTTCTTTGTTTTGTTTGATCCTGTGATTGTTACATATGATTTGTTTCTGAGAATGTTACATTCACATAGTTTATTTAGGTAGTTGCTTGTCTGTGGTGTTGATGTTGAAAAACGCAAATTCAGGAGAAGAATTTTGGAATATTTAAATACTATTACTGTAGCGCTCGTTTGTAGGCCTATGTCTGTTCGATGGAACATATTATTCAACAGGGTCTCTCAGTTTCATAGTTAATTTTATTGTGTGCCATAGATACAGACTACTGACCTATGACCCTGGCTTGCTTGGATAATGAAGGGTATTTAGGTGGCTTTAAACTCACCATGTTTCATGAACTCTCGTAACTCCAGAGTGTTGGTTTTTGTTCATTGTTACTTTAATATTTTTACAAATCACTAGATGTATTGTAATCCAAAGAAATGATCAGCAATTTAGTATCAATCCTGGAAATCACAGATATAACAAGATTCTGGAGCGAATATGATCAAGCTGGAAAATGAGCCTCTCGAAGATGTCAGCTCCTGCATGTACTTAGGTCAAGGAATAAATGCCACCCACACCTTAGACTGAGAAATCTCAAGACAAAGAGCTGCAGCCTGGTCTAGCTTCAATACCATTAAGCCTATACTCCTGAAAGACGCTATGGCAAGAGCACACCTTTTCAATTCTGCGGTCATACCAGTAAGGATCTAGGTCATACCAGTAATGATCTACGGATGGGAAGTGTGGAATCTATGCAACTTGGATGCAGAGAAACTACGAGTTACCCAATGAGTGATGGAAAGATGCATTCTTGGGACCTCGATCAGAGATCGAATCCACAATAAAGAAATAAGAGAACGCACTCTATTTCTAGATGTCGTGGAGGCTGCGTTGTCTTGCAAATACAACTGGGCTGGCCATGGTGTGCGCATGCCAGATAACAGATGGGCACTCAGAGAACAACGTTTTGGTAGCCATATGATTATACACGACCATGTGGCTGTCAACCCATATGATGGCGAGATGGTCTGCTAAGAGACCTAGATCAAAAATGGTACGACACGGTGAAAGATCAGACTGCATACGGCACACCACCGGACTGAAGTCGAGTATATAGTATTGTATATGAATGAAGTTTTTGTACTGTTGCGTAAGTGGGCGATGAATATATATTCAAATATATAACAATTACTACTTGGTACATAGTCTGTAACAGAGTTATGATTGGAGGACGAAATACAATTTAAATTTGTTTGTTGGCCTTAATTGCATCTTGAAATTGGACTATAGAGGAAAACACGTAAGTGAAATGTGGTTATAATTGAAAAAGGTTAAATTCAAGATTTAAACAAAAATATGAACAACCTTTCTTAACTTTTAACAGTCCAATCTGATAGCAATTGATGGTGTGCAAAACATCAATTGCTATTCAATGGTGCAAAAATTGTCATTTAAAACCTGTGTTCCGCGCTGTCGTATAACAAAGCCATTTCTGTTTTTGTAATAACTAAGCTGATGGAATTTCCATGCACAGTTTTAGTTTAATGTAGAGTTTTCGACAATTGACATTTGATAAATTATCTTAAAGTTGTGATTTCTACATGTTGAGGATCTTAACTGCCTGAGAAATAACCATGAATCTGGATCACACATGGGATATCAATAGAAGTCCGATTTAGACTCTTGGAAGGGCACAGAAGAAAATTAATGCGCTAGTGCTATTGATGTGATAACACAAAAATACAAATACAGGGCGTGAATACAAATTAATGACATTCAATGCTTCACACTAATATATATTTTTATAAAGAATAATTCATGTCATAGATAATAAAATTATGTTGCTTTAGATCTATTAACGCGTTCGAAGAAGAAGAAGATCTATTAAGTCCGTCATTTTTTAGATCAAGATGTGTGCAAATGTGAAACTATACTGTCATTTTTGTTTATTGTTTGAAACAAATTTTTTTAAATTACTTATTTCTCTTTTGCCCATACATTTATCAATGCTTGTTTTTGTTTTTTTGTTGCAGGCACCTCCAAATGCATCTATGATCCTTTTAGATGGAAATGGTGCAATATACCCATTGGCTAAAGATTGCAATGAAAACATTCGTGACCCTATTTGGCTTGATCTCCCACCTGTGACCTCTGTGGCCATGAAAGTTCAAAAGTTACCGACCTTTGCAATGTCTGGAAGAGAAGCAGCTCTCATTATTGCTTTCACTGTCAAGGTTAGCTGGGTTTCACATTCAGTGTGTTGTGATTACAAATCTAGCAGCATTTGGACTCTAGCCCTTTGCCCTAATACCATGTGGAGAAATAGAATTCCAGAATAATTGGAAATGATTTAATACCTAATACCATGTGGAGAAATAGAATTCCAGAATAATTGGAAATGATTTAATACCTAATACCATGTGGAGAAATAGAATTCCAGAATAATTGGAAATGATTTAATACCTAATACCATGTGGAGAAATAGAATTCCAGAATAATTGGAAATGATTTAATACCTAATACCATGTGGAGAAATAGAATTCCAGAATAATTGGAAATGATTTAATACCTAATACCATGTGGAGAAATAGAATTCCAGAATAATTGGAAATGATTTAATACCTAATACCATGTGGAGAAATAGAATTCCAGAATAATTGGAAATGATTTAATACCTAATACCATGTGGAGAAATAGAATTCCAGAATAATTGGAAATGATTTAATACCTAATACCATGTGGAGAAATAGAATTCCAGAATAATTGGAAATGATTTAATACCTAATACCATGTGGAGAAATAGAATTCCAGAATAATTGGAAATGATTTAATACCTAATACCATGTGGAGAAATAGAATTCCAGAATAATTGGAAATGATTTAATACAGGTTTATAAGATAATCAAGGAAAAGGATAATTAAACTAACAAGTTTTTCAAAGTACCGCCATCTACAAGAACAAGAGGACACATCTACAAGAACAAGAGGACACATCTACAAGAACAAGAGGACACATCTACAAGAACAAGAGGACACATCTACAAGAACAAGAGGACACAGCTAAAAATTAATTAAAGAAAGGTTCAGGTTAGGTACTAGGAAATATTCTTTTAGTCAGATTGTGGTGAATGCATTGCCACAGGAAATAGTGGAAACAGAGTCAATTTCAGATCAAGTGAAGTAGAAGAAACTAGTTGTACACAGACTCTGCAAAGTTTTTCTTAATGAAAGGCGCAACCATTGTGGTGTTAGCCTCTTGGTCTAGGTAACCTCTCATACTCAAAGATCATTGTGCTTGATGAATAACCACATCCTCCTCGAGGCAGTCATGGTAACTGGGAATACTAACTCTCAGGCTAAATGCAACGGCTCCAGATGAGCAGACCTTGATTTTTTAAAAACTGATGAAACAGCACTGTGTACATCCTCTGTTGTTAGTAAGGAGCAGTACTGTACTGAACAGACATGGGAAAGGAGATCTACTGTTTACTGCACCCTGACAACTGAGGCTAGCAGTCATAAAGACACACTACCGAGGATGTGATGATTCAATTGTCTTGAACTTTTAGTTACAAGTCTAGAGCTTAAGAGAACTTAGCCTAATCTGTAGACAATTGTTGGTAGCAAATGAGCACAGTGAACTCTACCATGGCTTCGGTACCGTGGAACGCTGCTAATGCACACTTTCAACTGTTTAGTTCTGGGACAGTACCTTGTGGCCTCTGTTTGGAGTGGGAAGAAAATCCACAGACACACAGGCCCAGCTCTACCTAATATGCAAAGTACGAAGGTTAACTCAGCAAGTATACCATGCAATTTTCATTTCTGAAACTATTTCCATTACACATGCTATTGTTCCTCATAATCCACTTCTATGGTCTTACATCAGCGCGAAACAAAGGTATGCAAGACTTACCTAGACCTGTTCATGTACCCATGTTCCTTTGATGTCTGTGTTCAGTTGTGAGACTCGAGGAACCTATCTTGCGCACTTCCAGTGCTGGCTGAAAGCTGTAGGGTCAATTGTCGACTTTTGATGTCATGGTCCTTAGGAATAATGGCATTGGCATGCTGCAAAATGTCTGAGCTGGTGACTGTAGAAGGGTGTCTAGTCCGTGGCTGATCATGCAGATACATCTCTCTATTTTCAGAAGACTTAACTTTCTTAATCCAGTATCCAACGATGCTCCTGTTAGCTGCACAACTTCCATACACAACTCACAAACATTTGTCAATGTTCCTCACATTTTCTTTCTCCGCCACCAAGAATTCAATTACAGCTCGTTGTTTGTATGTTGCACACATTTGTTGTTTTAACTGACTACTAGAGCAGCACTATCAGTCGAAGACTGCAATTACGCTCACATACGTGGGAAATGTCATTGTTGCAATCTGTCAATTTTGTCTTGGCTATCCTTATTCTTGGATGAGAAAGGCAGGACGAAGTTGTGGGACATTACTTTCTGAACAACCCTTGCATGTTCAGCTATTATATTCAATGTAATTTGCCAACTTCAAAAATAAAGAAAAAAAAAAGGCAAAAGTAGTTCCATAGCTGACACTGCCATAGAAGATAAAGTGTTAATGGCAGGGTTTCCAAACCTGGGGTATGTGAATCCTAAGGTGCACATTTACACTTCTCAAGGGTTACTTTGTGAAATGTGAGTTGGTGTTATTTGTTAGAAAAGTTAGTTGCGTAAAGTTGTTAGGCGGACATGGTAAACATGTCAGAATGTTCAAATGGTACAGAGGAGCAAAAAGGTTTGGAAATCCCTGTGTTAGAGACTTCATTATATTAGATTGTAGCTTTCTCTGAGTTGATGTAACTATTTCCCTTTGATTAACTGTAAGTGAGATATCCATTTACTGCAACGTGGCTAGACTGGATATTGAACATATGACCTTTCCCAAGAGAGACAAGCATCTTAACCATTGGATAGAAATGAACAAGTGGTAGCCAACTCCCACAGTTCATGATATACTGAGATACTTTGTAGTCAGACTTCTCATAGGATACACTAGACTGAGATACCAAGTACTGAAACTTCACACAGACTACAACAGACTAAGATACCAAGTACTGAAACTTCACACAGACTACAACAGACTATGATACCAAGTACTGAAACTTCACACAGACTACAACAGACTGAGATACCAAGTACTGAAACTTCACACAGACTACAACAGACTGAGATACCAAGTATTGAAACTTCAAACAGACTACAACAGACTGAGATACCAAGTACTGAAACTTCACACAGACTACAACAGACTGAGATACCAAGTACTGAAACTTCACACAGACTACAACAGACTGAGATACCAAGTATTGAAACTTCAAACAGACTACAACAGACTGAGATACCAAGTACTGAAACTTCACACAGACTACAACAGACTGAGATACCAAGTACTGAAACTTCACACAGACTACAACAGACTGAGATACCAAGTATTGAAACTTCAAACAGACTACAACAGACTGAGATACCAAGTACTGAAACTGAGATACCATGTACTGAAACTTCACATAGATTACAACAGACTGAGATACCAAGTACTGAAACTTCACACAGACTACAACAGACTGAGATACTGTGTACTGAAATGTCACACAGACAACAGACTGAGATACCGTGTACTGAAACTTCACACAGACTACAACAGACTGAGATACCATGTACTCAGACTTCACACAGACTACAGCAGACTGAGATACCATGTACTCAAGACTCTACACAACACACTCAGATACCATCTGCTCTACAATCTTACAAGGTGCCATCCTATGTCTTCCTTGGTTTGCTTTCAGGACTCACATTTGGCTATTAGTAGTAAGTTAGAACATGGTTTCCTTCATGCGCCGTATTAGGCCTAAGAAATACAAAAACAATAGATTACATTTCAGCCAAAAGATCTTTGTAAGGGACTAATGGCAAGAAAAAAAGAGATATCTAAATTATAAAGATGGTAAGAGATAGAGAAATGTCCTTATCTGGGTACGAGTAGATCATAAATGACTATGGTAAATAAACAAAATTAGTACCAACAACCCCAAAGTTAAGTATTTTATAAGCACTCTAAAAACAGACAACAGAAGAGAAAGTAGAGTAATAGGCAATGCTGAATCAGACCTCCAGGGGACATCTACATTTCTGTAAAAACGGCGTCAGGGCATTTGGTCAACTAGACACCCAAACAAAATTAATTGTTATGGCCCTTTATAGTCCAAATCATCCTGAAGTGTCCACTTGCAAAATGTAATTTTCAGTCCCAAACAGTAAGCCAAACCCATTTACAGCTAGGTGGACTGGAAGATACTAATAATGTGGATTGTTCATTGTGCCTTTTTCATGAGATGTGAACGCTTGGCCACTTCACCACTCTGCTGCTCAGACCTTTCTGACTGCATGTTAAATGTATCTTGCTTGTCTTTTTAAAAAATAGGAAATAGTGGTGTTATTGTTTCTACACTAATAAGAGGCACCCAGATGCATGTGCAGTTCAAAATCGAATCAGAAATAACGATTCTTATTTTCATTTCAGCACCAGATACTGATTCCTCACATCCTAAGATCAGACATTGTCAAAGTCAAGGCCGTTGTTGCATCTTTGGAAGATGAAGCCAGTAAGTTTTCTCTAGTTTCCATGTTAGACTTTCACACTTCATCTTTGACCTGCTATCTCACTTTATGTGTTCCCGCTGGTAAGTTCTCTTAGAAAGCACATATGGCCTTCACTACTACTTACCTGGAGTACTTGGAATCTTGGCATTTAACATTGACCATTGTCGCTTTAGGATATGTCAAAATATGTCAAAACAGATTTTTTTTAAAAATGTCAAAATATTAAAAAAAAATTATAACAAATAAAAATAACAAACAATGCACACAGTGTTTTTAAATGAAACAAAAGTGCGAACCATTATGATTTTGAATCCCAGAATCCCACAAGTTTCAAGTGTACCCTAGTCTCAAAGGCATGTTTCTCCTTGTTGGTCATTCTCAATTTCTTTGTGATCGATGTCCATTCTAATTCCTTTCCATTTTTCTTCTATTTTTTTAAGTTTCATTTTCATTTCTTATTATTTTCTTCTTCTCTAATTATAATTATTTGTATGTCCTTGACCAATGGCAGGGATCACCAAACTACAGCCACATGTCACATTCAGCTCACCCAGGATTCTGTCTGGCTCATCACAATATTTGATTTTATAATCTAATTTATTGTTTCCTCTTCGTTATCTCTTCTCTTAACCACTCAGTATAATTGATATGTCAAGTTTCTGTCCGCACCCATGCTTTTCTCCACAATACACTAAGTCAGAGTGTTGTGGGAATCAAAAACCCTCATTTTAAACTACAGAATATATTCTCGAGTGGTATAAACTAACAGTGCGTAATAATTGATGGAGGAAAGAAAATTCTGGAGTGAAGAAAGGCCTGGTTTAGCAAATCACAAAAGCTTGTGAGGTTGACGGATTTTAAAACTATATTTCTGCATTGTATTATCCATCAGTAAGCATTATGTGGAAAATGTGCCGTGTGTCTGGAAACATGTTGTTTCAACAGTGAATTTCATTAGATCTCACATGTTTAATCATCTCCAGTTTAGTGCTTTCATGAAACTGACTCTTGAGTTTCTTGACTTGCCTTATTATACAGCAGTTCCTTAGTTAGGTTTTATCATGGTTTTTCCAACTTGGAAAAAGACATTTATTAATTTCTAACATAGAAGAATCTACCTCAACCACTTTTAGCAAACACTGACTGCCTTTGGAAATTGACACATTTAACAGACGTGACCAGTCATATGAATCAATTGAATCTGAAGTTGCAAGCTGAAAGAAATTGGATTTACAATCTATTTGTGTATGTCCAGGCATTCAGAACAAAAAAAACTTATAGTACTTGAAGTACATGTGAAAATTATTAACTGGGCTTTTTTCCTCACTTGAAAAATAACATGAAGACTGTGAAGAAGAATTTCCTTCTTCATCTGTATTAGAATTCGTATCTGGGGCCAAGATGCAGCAGTGCATGAATTAATAGCAGTCAGTGACTCATGGCTGCTTGCATCAGGGTCAGCGAACCAAAGCCAAGACCCTATTCTGCCTCCACAGGACAACCATAGAAACAGGCTGCACAAGTCACTAGTGTAGTCTGGCCAAGAGATAGGGATCGCAGTGGAAAGGGTATTAAAAACAGCCAGCTGAAATTATAAGTGTCTAGCCAAAAGGCGCAGATATCGAAGTCTTGCTGTAAGCTACGCCACAACATTTTTTTTAGGACCAACGCCAAAAAAGGATGTGACTTGCAAAAACAATTTCGCAAATGACTTTGTGAACTTGGTGGAAAAACAGATAAGGCTGCTTCAAAATCCATTTGACTGCAACGATCTCAACCTCCAATCAGATGACATGTTGAAAGACATGTATTTCTGATTTAACTTTATAAATCTTTGAAACCTGAACAGCTTCAGAATTTGTGGATTTGTGTTAGTTTTTTTTATACAACATAAAATACCAGCGTGAACAAACATTCTCTAGATTGAAGTATGTCTATCAAGCAAATTTATCTGATGAGCATTTGAAGTTTATTCTAATAAGTGACACCTCACACTTGAAAGCTGAGTTTGCACTGAAAAGAATGTTGTGACGTAGTTTACAGCGAGGCTGCGATATACGTGCCTTTTGGCCCAATACATTCAGTTTAAGCTGGCTTTATGGTTACTGGGTTTTCCTTTAACCTATGATATATATTCTCTTAGCCAGATTACACTAGTTTCCATCACTGCGCACTTGTTTTGCTGACCCTGATACAAGCAGCCATCTATAAGTTGCTGGGTACTGTCAGCTCATTCATTGTGTTGCATCTTTGGCCATAAAATAGTAGGGCTGATTTTAAATTATTGTGGAAAGCCTGAAGTCTGGAGGAGATACTGCCATATTTCCGAGTCATGTAATAGGACTCATTTTTACATTAGTGTTGAAAGGCTCTAATCTGAGTACCATATTGCCCTGTTTATGTGTAGGACTGATATCTAGATAGTGCTGAAAGCATGGTGCTGCCATATTTCTGAACCATAAAGAAGCGTTGAAAGTCTACAATCTGAGCATTATACTGTCATATTTTGGAACCATATAGTAGTGTTGAAAGTCAACAGTCCAGGTGTTATACTTCCACATTTCTGGATCATATAAAAGTGTTGAAAGTGAACAGTCTGGGCATGGTATTTCCATTTTTCTGAACCATATAGTAGTGTTTCAAGTCTACAGTCTAGGTGTCATACTGTAATATTCCGAACTATATAATAGAACTGGTTTTTTTTTTTTTTTTTTTTTTTTTTTTTTTTTGCGTTCGCCTTATTTCTCTAGTCGCCAAGGCGGTGCGGTGTGGTTTTTATTTTGCGCATGTCGGCCCAGTGCATCCGACTTCAGCATGCACTTTATGTAAGGGTCTGCTTCCTCCTGCATTTTCTAAGGGTTTGCTTCCCCGGGGTAACGGCCGGTGCTGTGATGGGGATCGAACCCAGCACCTTTGGGTTGTGAGCCGTGCCACTTAACCGTCCCCATAGAACTGATTATACTGTAGTACTGGAAGTCAACAGACTGGGCGTGGTACTCTTAGTTACATACCATGTTTCTAAGTCAGATAGTGAGGCTGATTTTACATTAGTGTTGAAGATCTTAATCATACTCATTTGAATTATTCATATTTGAATGACTTGCTAATTAATTGAATTACTTTCATTTTCAGAAGAATCTAGCAGCATTGTAAGGAGTCAGCGACTGCAAGAAGTTTTCCAAGAACATTGCGATGGAAACAGAAATGTATTGCACATGTGTGTGACCGCCTGTATACCTCAGTCTAACAAGGAGTGTGACAATGGTACATTCAATTACAACCTTTTTTTTTTAGTTTGTTCTTATTTTCCTGTCAGTTCTTTACACTGTCTGTTAGCCCTTACTCTTTGTCTATCTACTCTTATCATGTATGTTCATCCATACCCTTTGTTTGTCTGCCTAAACCCTTTATTTGTCCTAACCCATTGTACCACTGTCTGTTTGTCCTTATCCTTTGTACCACTGTCTGTTTGTCCTTATCCTTTGTACCACTGTCTGTTTATCCTTACCCTTTGTCAGATCCATTCTCTGGTTGTCTTTACTCTTTCTTTGTCCTTATGTTTTGTCAATTTGTCTTTACTCTTCATCTGTTTGTCACTACTCTTTCTTTGTTTGCCTTACCATTTGAATTTTGAATTACTTTGCCAAGTGTGTCAGTGCATGTGTGTATATATATATATATTTATTGCATTTAATATAAAAAATTTAAGTTGTCTAGAGACAATTATGATCTATTTATATGTTAGACATAAATTTGTGAAAAATAGGAGAGATCTAGACATGTTCCAGTTTTAAATGTGCACTTTACCTTATACAATTACTGTAAGCAGAAAGGGAGGAAACATGTAACCCCTAATTCACAAAATGGTAGAGACCTCGTACAGTTAAGTTTCTAACACTTCATCCCCAACAGCAGTATCTAATATGTGACTACCTAAACTTGTGATTACAGATGATTATAGAGTATATACATGAGGATTATACTGACTTACTTGTTTCAGACCCTCCCTCAGTAACCCACGCCTTCAGCTGCACACTAGATGCTGTAACAAGTGCTGTCGATGCCATTGCATCTCTGCAGTCTCGCTCGTCTGAGAGTTCTGCTAGCCGAAGGTAATGTTATCAGAAACATGCTGACAATGTATTAATCATCTAGTTTCCAACCTAATTTGGTAGGTTGTCAGAGACAAGTACAACAATTCTGTATGTTAAATATTTTTTTTCTCCAAATAATATTAATATTAATAATTTTAAACACATTATGCTAATATTATGATCTAAAGACATATTTTTCAGTTATCTATGGCTTGAAGCATTCATAATAAAAATATATATTATTATGAAGCATTACATGTAATTAATTTTGATAGGTAATACAGCAAAATTATTTTATTTGCACATCAGCTATATTTCTGCATTATTTGATCATGTAACACTATCTGTTCCTTTCTTATGTGGCCCATTCAGAGTTTGAATCGGACTTGTATTGAATATGCGTGTGTATTCAAGATGCATGATTATTGACCTGATCAAATGTAATTTCTTGGAAATTGAAGTTTTAATTCCATCCTGCAGAATACGACAGGTTTAAAAATTCACTAAATGCATTTATACAGGTCTGATGAAAATAACTCATCATTAAACTAAAATGACCAGGATATCTGCCACCACTATAATAGTCATTTATCCGTCTAGTTTTGCTTGGAAAATAGAGCTGTAACAGATGATCTCTTATCTGTTTGTATTCAGTGCCGTCTTCTTGAGTTTCCCCAATTGAACTGACTTCCTCCTCAACTATTTGTTGCAAGGTGTTAGGTGTTTCTTGGCCCTGGCCTTTCCACTCATCTCTTTCCCCATGAGTTCCAATCCAGAACATGTCTGGTTATTCTGTCTGGCTTCTTTCTGAGTGTCCTATTCTGTATTGGTTGTTGCCGTGTTTTTCTCAACATATCTGTTTTTGTTACTACCTTCCAGCCATCTAGCATGAAGTATGTGATGATTACACTTGTTTATTTAAGGTTGGAATTTTGGATGTATTACTTTTTAGTCACATGCCATGTCTCCAAGCCAAATAGCAGAATTTGTACACTCACTTTAATACAGGAAAAGAATTCAATAAATTTCACCACTGTATAATTTTCAATTCAGTAACAAATGTGTAATTGTATTTTTCTTGTTCTTTTTTGTTTTTATTTATTATTAAAAGTTTCTTGATAGAAGGATATGATGTGTCAATGGTTTGAATAATTGCTTTGATTTTTTTTTCAGCATGAGCGTGCGTGAGTTAATTCGACGAGCCTCCTCGGCAGCAAGAGGAGTGAGCGTTCTGGACTCTCGAGACCTGGACAGAGAGGATGCTGGTATAGCTGTTCCAACAATGACTTGGCCATCAGACCCTCCCTCCAACTATGATGCTATACCTTCATGTAATAGTTCTTCCTTTTCTATGACACAAAATCATAAACTTTTTAATCATGTTTTAATAATCTTCCTGTATTGAGATTATGTTTATTAGGTAGCAACCAATCTGTGTTGCTGGAGCCTGTTAGGAAAGCAAATAAGCCATAAATGGGGACTAAAGAGAGTTAGGCATGGGTTTGGCTAACCCATTTATGGGGAAACAATAGGAAATAAGACACACCCCCCAGTCAGGAAAAAACCAGATACATTTTGGTTTCTATCCGGGGTAGGATGGAGAACCAAATAACCCCCAGCATTGTTATCTAGAATCCCAAGAGCTAAATGCTCAGAGGAAGCTACAAGAAAAGCTCTTTACCCCAAGGTTGTTGTTTTTTACTTGTGCTGAATTGA
This sequence comes from Ariolimax columbianus, assembly GCA_036924085.1. Lineage (NCBI taxonomy): Eukaryota > Metazoa > Mollusca > Gastropoda > Stylommatophora > Arionidae > Ariolimax > Ariolimax columbianus. The sequence continues at coordinate 91,451,828 of JAVGWX010000004.1, read as the reverse complement.
AATATTCTTCAATAGTGGGTTGCAGTGGCTCTTACATCCTGAGGCGTACATGAGAAGGTGGACCGGGATCCTCCTGACTAGTAACTCCTCAATAAACTAACCACTATGAAGATCACAGTGTCAATCTCCACCTCATCAGTGAACTGATATTGTCTTCAGGGGCCATATGTGAATTATCATTGTCTTCAGGGGGGATATATGAATTATCATTGTCTTCTGGGGTAATCAGTAAATTATTATTGCATTCATGGGTTATCAGTGAATTATTATTGCATTCATGGGTTATCAGTGAATTATTATTGCATTCGTGGGTTATCAGTGAATTATTATTGCATTCATGGGTTATCAGTGAATTATTATTGCATTCATGGGTTATCAGTGAATTATTATTGCATTCATGGGTTATCAGTGAATTATTATTGCATTCATGGGTTATCAGTGAATTATTATTGCATTCATGGGTTATCAGTGAATTATTATTGCATTCATGGGTTATTAGTGAATTATTAATGTATTCAAGGATCATCAGTGAATTATTATTGTCTTCAGATATCATCTTTTAAATTTTATTGTATTTAGTGGTCTGTGTCAGAAAATGGTTTGGAACCACTGTACCACAAGTTGACATATATACATCTTCTCTACAGCCATGTGGCCCACCAGCCAGACCAGTGCTGCAGCTGCAGGCAGCTCAAGTGGGCTAGTGAGTGGGCCTTCTGGAATGTCAGCATCTGAGTTCAGCACTGTCTCTGTGGCTCCTGTCAAGATTGAAGACAAGGAAAGGAGGAGTGTAGCACTACAGATCTTGGACTTCATTCTAGAGTCGCCTGTTTTTCAACCATATCTGTTTGGTCTGCTCAGCTCCAAGTGAGTTTTTTAAATTTGTTACCACAATCATTATTGTCCCTTTACATATGTTATCACAATCATTGTCATGTTATATTTGTCACATTCATTAGTGTCCTGTTATATTTATCACCACCATCAGTATTGTCCTGTTAAAGTTATCACCAATTATATTCTTCCTACCATTGCTCCAGCAGAAGAATGCAACCATCACTGCAGCTAGCTTCCTTACAGAAAGCCTGTGACAAAACATTGGTTAGCTGTTACAGTGGTAGTCACTACTAGGGCTAGAATGGGAGCAAAGAATCAAGCGATCATTTATAACATTTTCAGGTACTTGTGGAGAATTGATTTTCAACAAATCCATGTGCCCCCCCTCTCTCAGCAGCACAAGTGGAAAGAAAATTAACCAATTAACTAACTAACTACTGCTTGAAATAAAGACTGCCATTGAAACTAATCATGTCTTCAACACGTATTTGTCTATCAAGCTTGTAAACAGAAGAACTAGTAGCTTCTAGACCTAGACCATAGAAAATTTCAATATTGACTTCTGTCAATATGTCACTCCAGGCTAAGCTCACTAGTAACAGTCTCGATTTCAATATCCATATCAGAATCTCCATCATGTCAACAATTTCGATAACAATAACATCGGTGTCCTATTCAGAATCACTTTCTTCACTACTGGTATTTCTGCCATTATAAAGTACATTTTTCATATCCTGTAGCTGTTCCGTGGAGTGGCAAGAGTAATGATTTTCACAGATTGGAGATGAACTTTGAAAACTTGTAAATGTCCCAATATAAAAACTAGCGGTGCCATTTTGGTCTTTAACCCATTCAATCCCAGCCCGGCCGAAAACGGCCGCTATCGACTCACTACCAGCCTGGCCTTAAGATTTGCCTGCGAATAGACACGTTAAATTTAGCCTTCACGTGACTACCGGTAATGGCGCCCCCCATTGCAGTTTATAAATCATTTCTATCACGTATGGTGTTCGAGCTGTGATTTTTTAAAAATGACCTTCAATTTTCTTCAAAGCTTGGTGCGGACTGAAGATACTTATGAAGCAGACGTTAGTTGTTGCGAATTTGTTGATGGAGTTGAAGAGAATGAGAACGAATCGGACGTTGATGAGGAATAAGTTCAGGACTACTGGCCTAGGTAGTGATGATGAATTATCGGTAGAAGACGGTGACGTGACCCGCCCCATAGTCAGGGCCTGGTTGGTGATAGAGAATGGTCAAACAACGGAGTAATATCATTATTGAAGGATTTAGTGAGGGAACAGGTCCTGCAGATGACATAGATCCAGATCAAGATTACTCTGCTTTTGATTACCTTTCACTTTCATTATTTCTACTTCAGACCTTTTTTGAGTACTCGGCAGAGCAAACCAATCCATCAGCATTTTAGGGAAAAAGATCCTTGAGGAATTAAAATTTGGTGTGCTGCAGATCCTCATACTAGGATACCTCTATAACTTTGAGGTATATACTGGAAAGTCAGACATTGGACAAGAAGATGAAAGATGTACTAGTTGCAATGAACCAAGGGAGATTGCTTTTCGCTTCAACATTTATCAGCAAAATTGATAAGAGTGAAATAGACATTTTATATTGACACTTTTTTCTTCTTCACTTGTTTAATTTTTTGCATCCAACATACATAACATTCATAAAAAACATGTGCACAGAAGAGTACCTCTTCCATTTATCTGTAAACTGGAGTTTGAATCACACAAATAAATTTAAAATTGTATTTGTTATTAATTTTATTGCGCAAGCAGGTTCAATTTTTGCGAAGTTATTCCTCTTGCCCTGGGAATTCAGTTGTGAGTTTTTCTGATCAGCTGGGATTGAATGGGTTAATGAAACTACGATATCAGATGAGATTGTTAATAACACACATGTTTAGTTTCGTTCAAAATTAGCACATGTTGTAAAGATTTTATAACTGGTTCTCAGAGGATGCTTGTGACCGGGCTAGGGTCGAGGAATATGGAAAAAACATCAGGCAGGAAAGAGTTAATGTTTGAACTATCCAATACTAATGCCCCCTCTCCTCTGTACTGTTTCACTGGTATCTGTCTGGTTCTTTCCCACAAGTCGATATTAGTGACCTTAATACCGTTTTTCAATCCATCTATTCTGCACAAGCACCCATTTATGAAAGTGTTCTACACGTCTGTTATGTGTTTTTTTTTGGTGGTCTTCCACTTTTCAGAGCCATAGAAGAGAACCGATTTTACATTGGAGTTGAAGATTTGTATTTTCATGTTGTATTTAAATTATTTTGATTTCATAAGTTCCCCCCAATGCAATGAAAGGCGCAGCGGCCCACCCCCACCTTTTGTATCTATGCCTGCTGTTTTGTCTATATTTCTGCCAAGTTACATGAAGGAGCACACATCTTGTAGGAGGGGGTCACCCAACACAATGTGATCATCGGTACTTACATTGATATCCAACTCTGCCAAGGGCGTAACTATGATGATGAGACCAAGTTTATGAGAGAAATAGAAGTTTACGAGAGAAATAGATGGGATTTTTGGAGAGCGAGCGTTGAAGAGATAAAAATGATGAGACTATTAGTTGTATGTACACTCAGTGGCAGTGAAGGGGTGGTGGTGTCACTATTGTTGAGAGGCAAGGTGCTCGCCTCTCCCAGAAGTAAACGCAAATGCGAAATGGTGGGTGTTTCAATCCCACAAATTTAAAGTGTTCCCTGGTCTCAATGGAGGTGAGATTCCGTGCCTAGTCCTATTGAAGATGGACAATAAATGCAGAGGTCCTGTGTACACTCTGTGCTTATGAAAGAACCTTTTACGGAAATAGAAAAGATCATAATGTTACACGCTGTCTGTGTAAAAATTATAGTTTATCAAATTTCTACCCAATAGTGATCTACATATAGGTAAAAAAAGGAGATGGCTCTATTTCATTATGGATGCCACCAGACCACAGATTTGCCTGGAATTCACACTAGTTGACGAATTACACTTGTGTTCACGAAAACTTGCGTTTTCCATTTGGACTGCTTAATTCGTTGGTTTTTTGTGATTTCTTCCGTCCGATTATCCTGGTCTGGACATAGGCTATATGAATAGCACTACGCTTTAACCTGTGTCATATTTACCGGCCCAGATCACGCGATTGAACTTCACGACATTGGCGCCCTTCGCCTTAGCTGCAAACGTCAGTTTTGGTCTATGCTGAGTAATGTCTCTACGACTTATTGCGGTTATGGGGAAGGCACGACACACAACGTTAAATGTCATCCCCCCTCCACTGCCTTGCGGGATACCTGCTTATGGGAAAGGTTTTGAGAATAAACCCTGAGTAAAAATCTACTTCCTGTGCTATCTCCAGTCTCGATAAATATCTTGCCACTGGTCAAGGGTAGCTCAGAACCAGAGAGTGAAGTTGACAAAAGGCGCAGTTTCTTTCTCACTTTAATCCAAATCACCGCTCAAGTCACCCATTTCAGCTGACGAAGCAAGAGAAAAGACTGTCCAACTGTTGACCAAAGACATCAAAAATCAAGAGAAGAGAGATGGTGGCAGAGTAATTGGCCTGCAACAAAGTGACTTGGTTCAAACCTCGGTTGAAGGATTGACATGCTCGTCTTCTCAGCTGGGGAAAAGCAAGGTGACGAGGAAGGATCACTCGGCCTCAGAAAAACCTTAGTGAGGGAACAATTTAACACTTTGTACCCAACAGCAGTGTTTGTTATGGGAATGTCTTTTCTACAGTAAAAAAAACCAAAGATTATGAGATTGAATGCAACTAGCAACTATCAGATTGTGTTGAAAGCCATACTCCTACAAGATGTGAAATCATTCATATATCTTGGTAGCCATATAGACATAGTAGGAGGTACAGATAAAGATGTCGAAATAAGAATACAAAAGGTAAGAGGAGCTTTTCATTGCATCAGAGAACTTATGAAAATCTAAAACAATATATGTCAAAAAAAAAAACCAACATTTTTTCACCACCACCAATCTTGGATCTGTTCTTTCTGAAATATGGGGAACAAAAACAACAACCAAGAAGGTACAGACTTTCATTAATTTGTGCAAGCGCAGAATGGAGAGATTGTATGATACGGTCATTAATGTGGAACTTGGAAAGCAAGCACCACGCGGATATCAGTTGAACATGACTCCAGGAGAAGGCGCTGGTTTTGGATAGGCCACACATTACAGAAACCCGCTGATAGCATTACAAGACATCTCTCTTCTGGAATTCCCAAGGCAAGAGAAGTAAAGACAGACCAAAACAGGCATGGAGAACAGAGCTTGAGTCAAACATCAAACAGGAAAGATATGGCCAGGGACAGGATGGCTTCCCTCCCAATTATAAGTTGAAGACCTGTATTTCCCATGAAGCTCAAAAGTATTGATTGCTTGACAGTATGATGCAGTGGACTTATTCCTCCAAATAACGAGTCTCGAGGATTCGTATGAGGTAGTTATGTTGTTAGATATGGATATAGAACAATTTTATGAAACCATTTAACACTTATCTCACAGAAACGCAGAAGGCTGTACTCCCTTCATGCAAGCAGTGTGTGGCCGTGCCTACCCAGCAGCTCTGTCCTTGTTGGAAGCAGCTCTGAAGGTCAGGAATTTGGGTCAAGGGCATGTGGAGGAAGCCCAGGGCACCCCAGAATCTCGAAAGAAGGAACTGCTGATGAGCATGTTGTACCCACCCGGCTCAAGTCTAGACAACTCCCCTCTGCATGTTTTGTGTGCTAATGACACATGCAGCTTCACGTGGACTGGGGCTGATCATATCAATCAGGTATAGTTTCATTTCTTTGTTGTTTCTTGTTTTGTCTTGTCTCAACAATAGAAGGAAACGTACTGATCAAGACCCCCACCTTGCATCCTCATTCGAGTAATCCCCATAGCAGTGAGCTTACTGAGGTGCCTCACAAACCAACACTACAGCCAGGAGGACCACAGTCTATGTTCTCAAGCACACCTCACCTCATGATTTGGATAGAGCACTGTAACCCTCTACCAAAGAAGCATCAAGAGTTAACTCGGCACGAGTAGCTTCGAACATCGATGACATCTCAACAATAGAATCTGACTTGACTTAGCTGCTCATTTATCATGGGGTGTCGAAGTTATCATAGATTCAACAGTATTGTACTAAAGGCCTCCATGTCCAACACACCTTAGTGTTGCCTTTTACTATGTGCTGGGCATGTTACAATGTTTCAGTCTTTCTTAACTGTAGGAATGAACACATGCAAGGCTGACCTCATGAGACTTGGTTTAACCCTTATTATTCTCATTTGAATGCAGCCATATCCCACTTTTTGTACACATATTTTGTACACTTGCTCATGAGCACACTTTTTCATTGATATCATTCGCCGCATTCCATAAGCTGCTTCAATTATTTGTGTGCTTTCTGGCATATTGCCACGGCTCACATCAGTTTGTTTACATCCATGGTTCGCTTTGTAACTCTTCTACTGTTATTGTCTTACATTGTGATTAAGTGAAGATTAAACGTAGTGAAGTGGGACACAGCTCACAACCCAAACACGCCAATATTCACATTCAGCAAGGTAATGCCCCAGTGGAAAATAAATTGTTACAAAAACAGATAATGAAGTTGAATGCACTGGACCATAAGTCGCAAAACAGTACAACACAGTCTGCTTTAGGACACAAGGTGAACACAAAAAAAAAGAATTTAAATCTCACTTATATTAAAGGGAAAATCTTATTTTTGTATGTCATATATTCCTGTCCTTGTCTCTGTAGTGTTTCTTTTAATACTGGTAAACTGTATTTTTGTTAGTCCCTCTCTAGCTCTACAGCCTGTTGTATGATGTTACAGGCTCATTAGGTGGATAGGTTTGGAGGCAGTCTTGTCATATGTTCAAACCATTTAAATCTTTCTCTATCAATATATACCAAGTATGGTGTAATAAGATTGTGGGGTATATATGTTTGCAGGTAGTCTTGTCATATATTCAAGCCATTTAAAAAGATACAGTATGTTTCCACGGCTGCCACTTGAAGGCGAAATAGGGTCTTGGGCAGCTCTTGTTCGCTGACCCTAGCACAAGCAGTCAGTTATGAAAAAATAATTTGGTCATAGATTTCTAGGTTATGATTATACTGGGTGTTTTGCCAGAGGAATCTGTGACCAAAATATTTGTGTTAAAAACTCCTGAAAATGACCCGATTATTATTAATATTTGGTGACAATGGTATTTATGGCTTTTTACAAGAGAATGTCTACCAAGATAAAATTGGCAACTATAATGAGCTAAAAGAGTAGAAGAATGCATGAGATGACCTAGAGCAGTGCACAATTGGTTAACATCGGTTAAAAAAGTGACGCACTTGACTTCACACATGTGTTGCAGATGACGACAGACATATTAAGCACAAACTGATATAAGCAAATGTTGGCAAACATTTTCTCACCTTTGTCACCAAGTTGCATAATGATCCAAGTCATGTTCTGCTGAGTTTACAATTTGTTTCCCTCAAGGTCATGGGTTTCTTGACCTCACCACTACTGTTGATCATTTGTCTCTTTGTCTCCTCTCCATTGGAGTGTTTGGATATCATTAGTCATAGCCACCGCATTTGTTTTTTTAGTTAAGGTGTATATCTCCATGTGCATGCTGCCAATGTCTGTATGACCATACTTCCTGGATATATCAGAATTCTCTTACTTGATGTTCTGTGCTTTTAACCTGAATAGGAATTTACTTTTCTGTTCTGCCGACTTCTCTCTTCTTTTTTTTCTTTTAAAAAAAAAAAATTCAAAGATGTTCTCTTTCACCTCAAATGTCAAATTTTAACTCTATATGGCCGCATATCCTCAGGACATATTTGAATGCAAAACATGTGGGCTGACTGGAACTCTATGTTGCTGCACAGAATGTGCTAGAGTCTGCCATAAGGGACATGACTGTAAGCTGAAAAAGACATCACCAACCGCCTACTGCGACTGTTGGGAAAAATGCAAGTGCAAGGCTCTCGTCGCTGGTGTGCAGACATCGCGGTTCACCCTTCTCAACCGATTGCTCAGTCACACCGACCTGGTGTCTGCACCAAACTCCAGGGGAGAGAACATCCTACTGTTCTTGGTTCAAACCGTTGGCCGTCAGCTTGTGGAGCAGAGACAGTACCGGCCATCTCGGGCTAGAGTGTCGGGTACGAGAAAGACCCAGCTGGTGGACATGGGTGAGTACATGGGGTTAGTCCATTATAAAGTTTTATGTGACATGGGGATGCAAATTAGTTCTCCAAGGGTTCATGGTATCAGTGGGTTCATAGTAGGATGCATGATATTTTGAAAGAGTTCATGTGCGTACGATGAAGAAGAAGAAGAAGGAGTTCATGGTATTAGTGGGGTTCTTAGAATGGAAAAATAAATACATACTTAGGTGTATCACAGAATCTGATGTATGTTAAACTCAAGAATAAACATTACCTGTTATATCTAATGCTGTATCTGTACAGTAAAATAATAATAATAGAGTAATAATATTAATAATAATATTGCGCTGTACTGGAATCCTGGTATTTAATCAAGCAGATCAGTGCCTGATGACAGGTAGTCTAAAACTGTCCTGTTCTACATTCCATCTGGATAGTCCTTGGAAGGTACTGTCCTATATTTTCTATGGTTTGCCTTTTGGACTATTTGCGGTAAGTTTGTGGCTGGTTTCCATCCTGCAGCTTACTAGGTCTAGGGAAGAAATAATATGGTAGTCTAATAATAATACGCAAGTCTGAATCTATGTTAATCAAGGGGTGGCGGATGTTTTTCTGACAATGAAGAAGTTATTAAATCAAGCAAGGTTATTCTCCCTCCTTTAAGATGTAAGTAAATGTCCGAACTCTCCTTTCTTATATTCAATGAGATGTAGAATTCTTCTTGTATGTTTCTAGTGGCTTATAATTTCTACAGGACATTAGCTAGCCCCATTCCCAACACTCTTACGCCGTGCCTGACAGGTTATATCACTTGACTTGGTTGCTCCAATTTTACCGTGAGGTTCTGAAATCCTCTTGTATTTTGCTAGTGGCTTATAGTTTTTGTAGGACTGTGTAGCTAGCCGCATTCCTAACCTTCCTTAGATGTCGCTTATGACATACCAGTCCATCAAACTTGTTTCAAGATATGCACACCAAAGTGCAAGTAAAATAATAAAGATTGCATATAAATAAATTGTTAATAAGCTATGGAAAGTGGTATTATTTTCATTTATGACAAGGAACTTAGCGTGGAAAATAATTTTGTGAGATTTCCTGCTATTGTGAATACATTGGTGGCTGCAGTTAAAATTTTCTAAATCCTATTTCTTACACTACAATTTTATATATTTGAAATTGTGTGATTTCTAAAATGGATTGCCTTCATGATCTGAGACAGATACCAATTTTAATAACTACAGCAGCAACTGGACCTCGATGAGTTCATATTTTGATTATACTGTTTTGTTGCGTTTTCATTATTGATTTTTCATCTATATTAATTGCATATATTTTGTTGTTAATACACAAGTTGTCAATTATATTTCTTTGTCCTCTACACGTCAATTTAATATATAATATGTACCTATCCAATTATATGGCCTCAGGATGACCGCTGCTTTTTTCGAAAAAAATAAAGGTAGACGTCTGACAGCGTAAGAAGAAGAAGAACACTTCAAAAAAATTATTCCGGCACAGCGTGCAAAATAATTCTGGAGTGAAAGAGTTGAGTGATGTGCAGCAAGCATGCAACAAAATATGGGGACAAAGACTTTTTAATAATAACAATGGGCGCACACTGAAAAATAATCCTTTGGTTTAGAGCCTACTTGAATAGTACAAACATTAAGTGGCAAGAGGGATTACTATAAGTATCTGCACTAAGCTGCACTTTCTTCCTCATCCACATAAATGACTCCTCCCACCCCTCCCCACATCCCCACCCAAACACTATGAAGGTCGTAAAGATGCTGTATGAAGATGCATATGACCTACTCATGGAACAACAGAAAAATACAAAAACTGATCCAAGCAAAGTTAAATAGAGCCATGACCATGATAGCTGCAAACTTCAAACTTTAAAAAATATCAATAAACACACATAAAACTGTATAAAGTCTTCACCAGAAACATAAAAGAAAACAAGAAAGTGTCCCTACTCAAAACACAAGGACATCTATTGACCAGAGATGAGGGTCCATGATACTTGGGAGTCAAGCTCGACATTCGAGGGTCCATGATACTTGGGAGTCAAGTTTGACATTCGAGGCTCCATGATACTTGGGAGTCAAGCTTGACATTCGAGGGTCCATGATACTTGGGAGTCAAGCTTGACATTCGAGGGTCCATGATACTTTAGAGTCAAGCTTGACATTCGAGGGTCCATGATACTTGGGAGTCAAGCTTGACGTTCGAGGGTCCATGATACTTGGGAGTCAAGCTTGACATTCGAGGGTCCATGATACTTGGGAGTCAAGCTTGACATTCGAGGGTCCATGATACTTGGGAGTCAAGCTTGACATACGAGGGTCCATGATACTTGGGAGTCAAGCTTGACGTTCGAGGGTCCATGATACTTGGGAGTCGAGCTTGACATTCAACTACTGCCCAACCCTTTTGTGCACAAAACGAAAGACAAGACCAGCAGACATCTGAACTTGGTCAAACACCTTGCAAGCACCACATGGGTAGCAGAATAAGGGAATCTAAGACAGCTGTACCTGGGTTATGTTCGATCAGTTATGAACTACAACTTGCCTATGAAAATCACAACAGTTACTCAGAAGAAATAAGGTCAAATAAAAAATTAAGCTCTCAGGTTTATAAATCAGGGCAGAAGAACTACACCAACATCTGCCTACAAAATTAATGCCAATGTGAAACCTATGGCATAAACACACAGTACTTGAGGCTACAAAACGTTATAGAAGAATGAGACCAAAACAACAGGTTGAAAACTGGAAATCCAATTAACCTTACGCACTCCACATTATTTTTGAAAAAAACTTGACCTAATTAATTTTCTTAATTAGTCGCTATGGTAGTCGTCTTTCAAAATTTGTAACTTTTATGTTTGTTTGTCAATAAATATAATTTTCTGGCGTGTAGATACACAATAGCACAACGAACATGTGGGTGTTATTGTTTTTGTTGTATGTTTGTTAGTTTTTGAGATTTAAAAAGATGAAGTTGAAAATTTATGAAAATCTCGGGAAAAATTTGGACTCGACCACTAGGCCTAGTCGCTTCGATAGAAAACCATGGAAACCACAACAACGTATCGATACTGTGTTTACAATATCGCCACAACTGTTAGTTTCAATTCAAACGTAGTTCTTTCATTTAAACAAACAAAATAAACAGATCTACGCGATAAAAATCTTTCTCAACAACCTACTTCCCCTTTCGCAAAAAGTCGGCTTGCTCCAAACGGCGTATACAAAATTAAAACTGTTTAAAAGCCATTTGTAATCGAACACACGATACTTTAACCGGCAAAATATCGTGTATATATGGAGGGCGTAGTCAGCAGTAAAAAATGGATGTCAGGAGTGACTCCGTTCAAAAAAAAAAAAAAATTTTTTCCGGACACCGTTTTTGCAGGCCGAGCTGGTTCAAAAGGATCGGACTGTGGCGTGCTTAAGGTTAACAGATAACAAAAGTTTCCATTACAAGTAGAAGTAATCTTAGCAAAACAAAATCTTTTCCCTCAAATACGGCTTGGGAATAAAGGGTATTTACTATGACAGTTACATAGTACAGGCTAAGTTTATATCTCACTCCTGATAGAAACATCAAAGGTCTATGCTGTGGTACTTCTTCTTCTTCGTTTGTTCTCAATCTCCCACTACCAAACCCTGAAAGGGCTTAAGTAGCAGAATGTAGTCCAGAGAACGGAATGCGTTGTCGTAATTTACAGCTTGGCTGCGATATTTGCACCTTTCGGTCCAACACATCCGACTTCAGCAAGCATTTTTTTAGTACCGGATTAGCATTCCCTCTTCGATCCCTTCTCCTTAGCTAATCTGCCCTGTTGCAGCCTGTTATCCAGGATCACCGCGTGGAGGTGTAGAAGGGTCTTGGCAGCTCTGGTTCGCTGGCCCTGACGCTAGCAGTCAGCTATGGGTCACTGACCACTGCAGCTCATGTGCTGCTCAGCATCTTGATCCCGTCTATGCTGTGGTACAAAACCATGCATTTCTGGCTTAGAGATTGGTATTCTAATCGCATGTCCTTTCACTGTTTATAAAAAAAAGAATGTGTGTATTACCATCTTAAGATGCACAAGCAGTAGTTGAGGACCTTCATTAAGTTTTTCAATTTATATTTTACAGAGATGCCATTTTCCAGGAAATTTCCTGGAAAAAGAACAATGGAGGGTAAGTAAATGTTGATATTTCATAATACATATTTCACAAATTGGGGGTGGATGTTTTAATCAGCAAGTTTCAAGGAGGTGTGATCGGGCACCTAGTTATATTGGAGATGAACGATTAACTCAGAGGCGCAATGTGCATGTGAAAGAACCTTTGACAGTTGAAAATAGAAATAACAGGCTGATAGCCGCTGTCTGACCAAAACATTCTAAAGTTGATGAAATTCCTACTCAATAGTGGCCTAGATGAAGGCCAAAAGATACAACAGCAGGTCAGGTCAATCACTTGTTTGTCTGCACACTTGATTGCAAGTACATACAAAAAGAAGTAGAAAAAGACCAAAACAAACATGGAGAAGAGAGCACGAAACAAACATAAAGGAAACAGAAAAGGTATGAACAGAAGTTGAACAGATGGCATAGGACAGGAGCTGAAAAAAGTTTTGATGATGATAGTTCCCATTACACTGGAGTCTGAAAGTGGAGCAAAGTATAGTAGCCAAAAGAGATGACTAAGATGACTTGGGCATGGGACTGGACACCCTGTCTAGTAGACACTGTAAGACACAATCGTTTTAATAATATTGGATAATTCAAGAAAATTGTTGGTCTGTATTTTTTTAAGCTCTAACTTAAAGTGATTGTAACTTAAAAGTGATTGATAGGCTTCAATGCCAGTCACATGCAGTGCCACCCAGAAGTATCAGGAGGTCTGGTGCAAACACACCCTTTTTTTTGGAATCCCTTCATTAAACAAAGTGGCAGTACTCTATTATGAATTTGGCAGTGCGAAATATATTTTTTTCTTTGTCTGTTCTCAAATGATCTCATCTATTTACCCCATAAACAGCAGTTCACCTCAGGCCTCTCTTGTCACCATACAGTTTATCCCCCAACTGGGTTGGGAAGTCCATGTTTTCACTCTGCTCCTGTTGTAGAGTCTTTTGTCTGTTTTCACCAAACATAAGCTTGTTAAACAAATTGTTCTACTTAATCCTTTTTGTTCCATGGGGACAATATGTATGCAACATATATTCTCCATTGATTCCTACTTTGTGTTGTCCAATTTTGTTTAAAAAAAAATAATTTAGGTCTAAAATGCATGTATATAGGGTCCTGTTGTACTTGTCTCGTGCACCCTATTTGTTATATTCTTTGGGAAGCACAGGATAAATTACCTCCCTTATTTTCCCATCTGGGTGGCACTGGCTACATGTTTATCAGAGTGACAGTTCAACTAACCTGTTTTAAAATAGACCCTTTAAAACTTTTCCCAGACATGGAGATGCCAGAACATGATCTGGAGCCACCTCGATTTAGCCGGAGGGCTTTAGAAAGGATCCTCAACGACTGGACAGCCATTAAGGCAATGTTAACCACTGGGTTAAAACAGCCAATCATTGGGTGAGCAGTTTTGTGCGTAGTGTGTTTCTTTTTATATGACAGGTTTCTGAATTAAAAATATAGAGAAATGTGATTTGGTTTCAAGATGGTAACCTATGCAAGACAAATAAATCAAAGCTGCGACTGTACTGAAGGTCAATAGGCAGTAAAAACATACATATGTAAATGTTTAGCGGCGCACCAAGGACAAAAATAAAACTAAATCCACGATGCAGCCACAATACCCTCAAGTACAGAGAGCTAATGAAAACCCCCAACAATTCACAAAATAAGTGACAACTAGTAGTTCTTTTCACCTTTAGCTGTAAAACAAAAGCTTTTTTCAAGCTTAAAGTTCGTCAATAATACAATAAAGGTTAAAAATGGACATGTGTGGGCCTCTTGATATACATGTACTTGTAGTGGTATGTGTTTGTTGTTTGTGTTTATGCTCATTGATTCATATATTGTCATTTCTTGTTTGGCCTACTCTATTGTAAGTGGCATGTAGTGCTTCACTTATTCATAGCCATTCTTTTTTGAATGTAGTTGCCGTCTCATGTTTGTATTAGTTATTATGTCCATTGCTGTTGCTTATTGTGTGAATTGTTAGGAAGGGTCAGAAGATACAGCACAGTGAATGGGCTGACAGCAGCCAGCAACTCATAACTGGATGCTATCATAAGGCTCAGCGAATCACAACTGACCAAGACCCTATTCTGTCTGCAATTTGTGGTCCTGCAAACAGGCAGCACAAGAGAATAGAGATCACAGAGGGCAAACCTGATCCCAAAAATGCAGTGCTGAGACTGAATGTGTCAAGTCGAAAGGTGGAGATATCGCAGCCTTGCCCTTGCTGTGAACTACAGAACAACACCATGCTGACCTTTTAAAGTTGAACACCGAAAGAAATGTTAGGTGATTTCGCTGGTCCCTGATGGCTTTGTACCTGTAAAACAAGTTTCGTTTTGATTCTGTCCTGGTGTTGTATCTGAACATTTGCCTATGTATGTATTTATAGACAAATTTAAGAAATAACTATTTTAAAAAAAAAGACAAAAAAAGAACAAAAATGACAAAAAAAACTTGGGGACTGATCAACAAAACCTTGTTTTCATCTTCCATTTGTTTATTTGCTCATAATAATAAATTAAAAGGCAATTAATGACATGTTGCACCCGAATGGTACCCAGGTTGAGAATAATAGGACCACAGTAACCTTCCTCCAAGTAATGCTGTAAAAGGCAACTGAAGGTGTTTATAGGGCTAGCAATCGCATCATATAAAGCCAATTATTAAAACCACCACTGCAAATACTCTATCACTAGCTTCCTGTAAATGGGTCTCAGCTTGTAATGGTGGCCTTGTGTAATGAGAATAGGCCATAGAACAAGTGCAGAGGTTTTCATATTTGGGCCAAATTATTACAGAGAATGCCTGTTGTGAAGTTGAAATAAAAACTAGAATCGCAGTGGGGAAAAAGGCATTCCGTTAGAATCATTTTATAACATCAATATTGAGCTGCGGATAAGAATAATCATCACACATCTCTGGTCCATAGTAATGTATGACTCTAAACTAATGAAAAGTATACAAAAATGTAAATTGCCTTGACTTGGTCACAATATAAGACATTACTTTATCATGTAGAAACATAGACAGTGAGCAAACAGTTGCAGGGGAGAACTGAGGCTCTGGAGATTGGAATATATTGAAGAATGGCACTCATCTTATTAAAACAAAGTCAGACAGTTACAATATTTTAGCCATTTGAAGATACTAATAATCAAAGGAAATGAAGAGTGCAGATTTGCTATATAAGGAAAAAGCCTGTCAGATTGTACAATCCTCATGTGTGTTACCAGGGCCGAAGGGGAAGAGGTGGCTAATGTCTAGTCAGGTAAAACATACTGAACAGACATTACGTAGGGTCAGGTAAAATATACTGACCAATACTCCATCTCACTTCCACACAGTTCTCCCTCTTAACAGTTGTGTTTTATGACAGTCTGGCTATCGGGGTAGGGATCATTGTGATCCCCGTAGTGGTGAGCGACATGAAGCCAAGCATAGCACAGCAGTCTGGAGGACCCCGGACCGCCTTCATCATCATGCCTAGGATGTAAGAAAAACTACTGCAACCTACCATCAAATGGCCTTTCAAGATTCAAGTCACTCATTGTGGGCATTCACCAACAATCTAGGGCCTGAAGCAAAGAAAAGTTACACTTTAATCCGCCAAGCATGTCATAAGTGGGGACTAAGGAGGGTTGAGCATGAGGCTGACAACTGCATCTTGTAGATACTCTAAGCCAACTGCCAAAGATGGATGTGTTGGACCGAAAGGTGCAAATATCACAGTCAAGCTGTAAACTAGTGACACAACACAATCCGTTCTCCAGACTACATCCTGCTACTTGCAAAGCCATGTTCAGGGCTTGGTAGCAGGAGATTGAGAACGAACAACGAAGAAGAAGAAGACTCTAAGCCATAAGAAAAATAACAGAAACGGTAAAAGAAGATGAAGTAAATTAAATCTAATTATGTAACGTGGGATAGCGCAGGGGGTGACAAATATATTTAGGACCTAGATGCCAGATAACAAAGGTAAGAGACTTAGTGCTGAATGATAAGATGTTTGTAGGGTTGTGCAACTGCTGGAGAGTATGGGTGAATTGTTCTTAATAATATATTCTTCTTCGTTGTTCATTCAGAAACTCTTGCTACCAAGCCCTGAAAAGGGATTTGCAAGTAGCAGGATGTTGTCCGAAGAATGGAATGTGTTATGTCGTAGTTTACAGCTTGACTGCAATATTTGCACCTTTCAATCTGATACATTCGACTTCCGCAGGCACTTTTGGGTACTGGGTTAGCCTTATCTTTTCGATCCCTTCTGCTAGCAGTCAGCTTTGGGTCTCTGACAGCTGCAGCTTATGCACTGCTCAGCATCTTGATCCCTCTTAATAATATGAGTTCTACATTTGCAAGTACCTTTAGCACACTCCAGGCCGTCTGACACAGCCAAACTCGTCACGCTGTCCCAAAAAAAATTGAATTTTTTTTTCTCTAAGTATGGAGACCCTACCAATAGCCATTTTTATACTACACACGCTTTTTGCCGGTAAAAGTATCGTATGTTAGATTACAAATGGCTTTTGAACGATTTATTTATTTTTTTCGCCGACTGGAGCAGGCCGACTTTTGGGGGAAATATGAAGTAGGTTGTTGAGAAGGATCTTTATCTTGTAAATCTGTTTATTTTATTTGTTTAGATGAAAGAACTACGCTTGAATTGGAAACTAACAGTTGTGTCGATATTGTAAACACAGTATCGATTCTTTGTTATGGTTTCCATGGTTTTCTATCGGAGCGACTAGGCCTAGCCGGGGAAAGTCCAAATATTAAAATTTTTTCAAAACATTTCACATTCACCTTCTTGTATCTCACAAACTAACAAACACACAACAACAACAATAACATCAACAACTTCTTTATTCATTTATATCTCTAAACACAAGAAAATCATATTTATTGACCAACAAACAGAACAGTTACAATTTTTGAAAGTTGCAAAATTGAAAAATGCAAAAAAATTTCAACAAATTATGGAAGCGCGCTAAATGTTAAGTTTATTTTCAGTCATGCTTACATATTTCTGCTGTTCCTAATTTGTGATATGCCTTAACGGCTGCATATCAAAACACAGCTGTCTGATCTTAAAAGTCGACCGAAGGATAGGAAATTATGTGGGGAAAAATATAATAATATGAGAAATACTGAAAGCGGGATATACGCGATGAGGGAAGTTGTGTGAGTAAAATAAAATACTGGTTCTGAAATATTAAGTGCCACAGCAACATTTCTAGGTTCTATGGCATTCTGGCGTCCAGGGATAGCATGTGACCAAAGTGTGAGCTTATCTTACAAACCCTTGTACCAGGTCCAAATTGCGTTGGGCTTGGTTATCTGTGACTGGGTATGTTGCAAGTTTTTGTTATTGGCATGACTGCTTGTCCCAGTTAACCGAGCTGCAAATATGGTTCCAATGAAGTCTGGAAAATTTGCAGCTGCAGCAGGAGCTGTAGAGTTTGGGCTCTGTCCGGCACTTTCAGCAATGAAAGGGATTGAGCACATATAGGGATGACCAGGTGCGATGAAGTTGGTTCTGTGGGCCATTTTCCTTTTAAGTCAGTATAATTACACCATCAAGACAAGAGATGAAAAACATTGGAGATTCTTTGCAGTCGTCCTTTGACAAGGGATTGGTCTCTAATCTGATCTAAATATTATTGATACTTTGAAGCAATTTCAGAGTTTCATTTATTTTGTTGGACAGGTGCAAAAGTTCAGTCCTGCCGATGAGTTACTTAAATTGTTGATAACAAATATTATAATATGAGTTATTTGAATTCACCAATAAAACATCTTCCTCTTTGCTGTTAAGAAATCACAGTCCTTCTAACAGGGGCCCAGATGTGGTCTACGAGGAGCAGATATACTTAGAGAGTCAGAGTGGTACAGCCCGTCTGGACAAGTTCACACACTGCTTGTTGGTGAAGTGTAGTAATGAGGTGAGGTGTTGTAGATGAAGTATAGTATTGAAGTGAGATGTAGATGGTTGGTGAAGTGTTGTATTGAGGTGAGATGTAGTAGTCTTGTATTGAAGTGAGATGTAGTGCATGAAGTGTTATATTGGCATAAGATGTAGTATATAAGAGTTGTATTGAGGTAAAATATAGTAGATGAAATGATGTATTGAGGTGAATGTAGTACATGAAATGATTTATTGAGGTGAGATGTAGTAGATGAAGTGTAGTATTGACATGAGATGTAGTAGATGAAGTGTAGTATTGACATGCGATGTAGTAGATGAAGTGTAGTATTGAGGTGAGATGCAGTAGATGACGTCGTGAGATGAAGTGATGTATTTAGGTGAGATGTAGTAGATGAAGTCTTGCATTGAAGTGATATGTAGATGAAGTAATGTATTGAAGTGAGATGAAGTGATGTATTGAGATGAGATGTAGATGAAGTGATGTATTGAGGTGAGATGTAGTAGATGAAGTCTTCAATTGAAGTGACATGTAGATGAGGTAATGTATTGAAGTGAGATGAAGTGATGTATTGAGGTGAGATGTAGTAGATGAAGTCTTGTATTGAGGTGAGATGTAGTAGATGAAGTCTTGTATTGAGGTGAGATGGAGTAGATGAAATAATGTATTGAGGTGAGATTTAGTAGATGATGTCTTGTATTGAGGTGAGATGAGATGTAGTAGATGTTAGATGAAGTGTACTATTGAGATGAGAATGTGTAGATGGTAACTTTTTCTTGGTTACGACAAAAAAAAACTACAAAAAACCCAACTGTGATTAAATTATTGTTAGGCAATTGTTTCCTTATTTTCTGGGAGGTGAATAAGTTTATAGGGCTGTGGAACAAATGCTGCTTGCCCAGGCAGTTATAGTATAGTGTACAGGTGAAGCTTTTGTTTCACTTTCATTTGAGAAAAAAAACACAACTTATGGTCATTGTTAGGGTTTTAACCAGTTCAGCCACTCACTTATCAACTATGTTAAAAATAGCAACTACTATTGCACTTGAAAGCAAACTGTCAGCACCTTTGCCGTGACATAATTTGGTAGCTGGAGTACTGACATCTCTTAGTGCTATGCCAGTAGGACTTTCACCATCCTGCCCTTTTGGTCTCAAGAAGCAGGAACCAATGTGTCTGCTGAAAGTTAAATATAGGCAAGATCTATCTAACCTTCCTGCCCATTTAGTGTCAAGCAACAAGCTTTGTTTAAGGTTTGAACATTCATAAAACTAAAGGAAATGCACTATTTGCCAACCAACAGAGTCAATGCTTTAAGTCTTATCCAGTTCCTGCATAACACTTGAAGATAGAAAATGATGAATATGTGAACCTTGACAACAGGGATTGAAATAGTGATGCTAAATCATGGATGACGAATTGTGAAAGAATATCAAGGGATCTCTGAACTGTATCACTTATCGTTTTTATGTGTAAAATTTTGCAAAATTCAACCAAGATATATTTTCCCTCAGATGTTGGACACGCTTCTTACTACCCTGATACGTGAGATGCAGAGTGAAGGTCTGCCTGCTAGAAGAGACGAGGCTCGCCAAGTCACCCGTAGATTTGTACGCTCTGTGGCTCGAGTCTTTGTTGTACTCAACATTGGGATGCTTCCAGCTTCTAGCAAGAAACGAAGGTACACTTAAGCATTGAATAACATATTGGGGCACGAAAATTAGAACCCAGCACCTTGCTATGCATGTCACAGCAAAACTAGAATAAGAAGTGTTGTGCGTGGGATGGACAACCACATCATGTGAAACTGCTACAACCACCACCACTGCACCATTGAATAAATGCTTGAAGGCTTACAGCATTGAGGTCTACTGCAATGGTGGTTCTAGGCTTCAACACAAAGCATAGTGGTATTTGGGAGGCTCTTTGTGTGTGACAAAGATAATGTTTGGACCACTGCCACACTGATAGTGTGTCATAAGAGTTGAATAACAGCATGGTCTAACTCCCTTAGTTTGGAATGTTTTCTTTCCCTTTTTTCCTCATCTTTTTTTATAATTTTGTTTACTAGGGTTGTATGCATTGTACGCCAACTCCCCTATTAACGTTGTAGTTAGGTTGATGAAAACCACAACTTTTAACTGAAATAACGTTAAGTGAAACCAATTTTATCATAAATTCAATTATATGATATTAGTTATGTTCTTTTGTTATATTTATGACCAAATTATTCTCACAGTTTCTGAATAACCACCAGGGCTGTAGATGCAGCATTTAACCCTTTCCAGTGCAGGCTATTTCTGTTTTTGTTTTTTCTTTATCGTTTTTTTTCAAAATAAAATAAATTAATATTGAACAAATTGAGCTGAAATTATGATCTAAACATCGTAAGACACATAATTAAACTATGACATGAAGTATGCATAATAAAGATTATGTACATGTATGAAGTGTTAAATGGTATTATTGCAGAAGTGGAAATTGGAGAGGGAAAAAATGTTGTTGTACTTACCAGGTCATGTGTTTCGCCGATCTATCCATCAATTCCTTTACACATACCTTTTGTTATATGTGTCCCAGTCTGAATCAGTGTTGAATGTAAGTCAGATGTATGTTAATTGGACTGTTGAAATAAAAAGTAAATTTCTCTGGTTTTGAAGCCCAACTTTTATTATTGCGATAAATATATAGACTTTCATAGGTTATAACACATGCAAATGTCCACTTACTGGAAATAACCGTACAGTTAAATGTCAATTATGCATGTGTGTAGAGCCGTAACCAAATATAATGACATTCCACAAACTAAATCACTAAACACGAAAGCCTGTTTCAGATGTCGGTTTTAGTCGTAGTTGGCCACAATTTTCAGTTTTCAGCAGCCGATTTCAGCGCTTATGAGCTTGTAATTGTTAATGAGCTGACAGCAGTCAGTGACTCATAGCTGGCTGTCTGTGTTATGGTCAGTGAACCATATTTGACCAAGTCCCTATCCCACGTCCAAATGATGACCCAGGAAACAGGTTGTACTCAATGTAATTTGGCTAAGAGAATAGGGATCGCAAAGGGAAGACAACCTCAGTTCCAAAAATACTGAAACCTGATTTGTTGGGGCGAAAGACGTGGATGTTGCAACTTTGCTGTGAACTATGATATGGCATCATGACGTCCTTTTCAGGATGAACGCTGAAGATGAAAAAGACAACACTTCAATATTGTATTGTAAACAGTGATACATGTGTACTACACATACAAATTTTTCTCGAGTCCATTACCTTGAAGTGATGAGGGAGCTTACATGTCTCAATGCAATGGCTTCAGGAGCTAAACAAGTAAAAGTGACCAGGCGAGTCACCCATGCTGGACAGGTCCTATGGGAGATAAGTCTAAAAATAGACAACTCACCTAGAGTTTAATAGGTTAGATTAGAGCTGACGACCCAAATCTATAAAAAACAGTTAGTTACAAAAACATTGACAACAAATAAAATGCAAATGGCTTTGGGAAAGGAAGTGCCTCATGGAAAAATTAGGGCGCAGTGGAGTTAAAGCCGCAAGGAAGCTACATGGCTGACTCTTTCTGACTACCAAGAATAAAACCAAAATTTACGTGCGATTGGGAATTGCAACCTGGCAGTCCTCGGACTGAGCGTAACATGGACAAAACAAAGCATGGAATCGTACTAACTGCTAACCTAAAGGTTAATATGGCCCCATTGCAGACACTGCTGTCAGGGATGAAGTGTTAAGAGATTTCATTATACTAGACCTCAGCTTTTTTATGAGGTAAGGTGGCCAGTTCTCTTCCTTGCTGACTTTTCCTTTACTAATAGTAAGCCAGGTACCCATTTGCAGCTGGGAAGCAGTTGCATGTCAATAACAGGGATTGAACCCTGCACTGTTGCCATTAGAATTTAGCATTCTGCTACTCAGACCATCCTTCATAATCTACTGTAAGAAAAAGTAAGTGTGATAATGATAGCAGTTTTGTTTATCCTCAGCCTCCATGCTCCTCCATGCCAACCACTGATGAAATGCAAACGAGTGTTCCAGGCTCTTATTACTATAGCAATAGAAGAACTGTGTCAGATGGCCAATGCCCTCATAGTGCCAGTGAGGATGGGGGTGGCCAGACCTACAGCTCCTTTTGCTCTAGTCAGCATCAACTCGGACGCAGTACAGGTAAGGCTGGCCAATAAGAATAGGTAGTCAACAAGGATGCAGTACAAGTGAGGCTGTCTGATCATGATGAAGTAGTATAGATAAGGCTGACCAATCTACATGCAGAACAAGCAAGACTGCCCAATCAGGATACAATGCTCTTTGGGAAGTGACTAACAGCATGGTCTAACTCCTTTATGTTGGAATATTTTCTGTCCTTTTTTTTTAACCATCTATTTTGATCGTTCTGTTTACTAGGGTTGTACACATTGTACACCAGCTGGGTGAGACTGACCAATCCAGATGCGATATAGATAATAAAAGGCTGGCCAATCCAAATACAATAAAGATAAAAGACAGGCCAATCATGATGATGATGGTTTTTTTTGGCTCCAAGTGAAGCACAGGCCTTCCACTACTGGGTTTGCTCCCCATTCACAGCACTGGCTATTACCTCGGGGGAGCAAACCCTTACATAAAATGCAAGCTGAAATAAAAACATAGTGTAATGCAGACTGGCTTGAGAAACAGAGAAATAAGGCAAACGCCCCCCCCCCCCCCCCCCCCAAAAAAAAACAAACCAGTTTTGTATGGGTGTGTACACAACTGGCATATTGGAGTGAGTTGTGGTTGAATTCTATTTCTTCCAATAACAATAGCAACGAGGAGTAAAAAAAGCCATACAAGAATAAGAGGCATTTTAGCTTATCCAAATGCAAATAATATAATTTTTGTAAATTCTGTATTTTCTCTCTAAAAAAAATCATGCCTATTTCCCTGATCCTCTTGCTGAGTCTCTTACTAATAATTTTGTATTTCACCCTTTAACAGGGCAGTGAGGAGCTTTTTGTAATGGACCCTCTTCCCCCAAGGCCGTCATCTGCAGACACCACTGCCCAGCGTATGCCCATTGTAACTCACCGCTCCCCAAGACACAGATCTCAGCCGACGTCACAACAACCAGCGGATGACGAGAGAATGCCTGTCGATATTGAAGAGGTAAATTTTTTTGAGGAACATGTCACTGAGTGATTTGAAAACCACACCTGACCAAAGGTGGCATGGTTTCTTCTTTTTGTAGTCACATCTTTGATGTTTACATCCTCAGATTAGTTTTCATGAATGTGACCGTTGTTTTGAGTTCTGCTTTAGCTCTGTACAGTTTTGAGTTTAGTGTTGATTTTTGGGCCAGTGCAACTTCCTTAAATGTCCATACAGGGGACAGTCCTGTAATACATGCTGAACAGTTTATTCATTTAGTCCACATGTGCACAGCGTTGAAGCAGTTAGTCAAAACTTGTGTTTGTTCAGTCTGTTGTGCCCTGTCCTGAGGTGAAGAATGGTGATCTGTACCTGTCAGTCAAATGTATGGTAGTTGTCATTGGTTTGATTCTGTTCTCTTCTGACATTCAGAAAGCTCTCTTCTTCTCAAAGTTTGTGATTTCGATGTCCACTTCTTCACACTATCTTTTTACTTTTTGTAAACCTTTCTGCCTTATTCCTCAGTATGCAACAATGGATTGCTAGCCACTGAACTATGGTCTGCTTTCTGACTGCCACGTTGCTTAGTTACCTACCTTTCTTGGTTCAATCCTCAGATAAGGAAGTTTCCCAACCTTGAGACCTTGCAATACAGATAATGCATCTGTGTAGATGACTACCTGGTTGCTGTAATGGATCATATTAGCAGCTGGTGGATCAAGATGCTGAGCAGCGCATGAGCTGCAGCGGTCAGCGACCCATAGCTGACTGCTAGCATCATGGCCAGCGAACCAGAGCTGCCAGGACCCTTCTATACCTCCACGCGGTTATCCTGGATAACAGGCTGCAACAGAGCAGACTGGCTAAGGAGAAGGGATCGAAGAGGCAAGGCTAACCAGAAACTAAAAAAATTTCTGCGGATGTCAGAATCATCGGACCGAAAGGTGCAAATATCGCAGTCAAGCTGTAAACTACAACACAACGCATTCCATTCACTGCACTACATGCTACTACTTAAGAATTTTTCAGGGCTTGGTAATGGGAGATAGAGAACGAACAAAGTCAAGTCTTAAACTTCAGCTGTATAGTGAGACCAGAATTAACCAGTGGAAAAACTCCTTAATTTTCAGGGTGTGAGACAAAGATACTGTCACCTCATGTATGGCGTACATTATTTTCTATCTGGGTTGGGGAAAAAAAACCAACCTTGTATGCACACTGCTTTATGACTACAATAATAACATATAATAGCAACCCCGCATTCCCGCAGTGGAAATGGTGTTTATAATATTTTTAACAAAGTTCTTATTTGTTTCTTTATACCTTGCACTTCTTGTTGTTGCCTTTCACACATATCCTATAGTCACTACTGCAGTTGGCACCTTTGCAGGAAGGCTGGAAGCACTTCATGGGCCCTGCCAGTCTGGCAATTTTTTACTCTTTTACTCTATGAGGTTGCCAGTCACATGCACAACCCTTTTTAGTCACATTTTACTATTCTTTTCTCTAAGATAAATTTTCTTTGGTCAAAGTTTTCTCCAATTGTTTTTTATTCATAAAGCTTTGTTTCCTTATTTGGGCCTGCCTAATATTACATCACACGTGTGCTATCCGAGATGAAAATAATAGGACCATATGTCACTTTCTAAGCGTGTTGTAAAATGTGACTTCTTCAGTGTTGTTGTAAGGTAGTTTACACAGAGGCTGCGATATCTGCACCTTTCGATTCAACACATTCAGTTTCAACACAGCATTTTTGGGACTGGGCTTACCTTCAGCTTTCAATCCCTATTCTCTTGGCCAGGATGCATTGATTTCCAGCACTTGCATGCAGATTAAGGTCATGATCAGTTATGGTTCCTTGACCTTCACACAACCAGCTAGCTATGAGTTGCTGGCTTCTGTCATCGCAATCACTTCTGCCTCTCGTAAAAGGTGTCTAAAGAGGGTTGTTTTTGGGGCTGGCAACCTTGTCATGTAAAAAAATATTGTAATTTTCATCAGCCATGTTCTAAATTCTTGGAAAGGTATCAGCTGTAGTTGAAACCTATGCTTCAAGTTAAAGTGAAAAGGTGAATAATTTCAAATGCTATGATAGAATTTTCTATTAACCTGTACCCGTCCGCATTAAATTATTGAAAATTTTTCACATTTTTCAATTTTGCAACTTTCAAAAATTGTAACTGTTCTGTTTGTTGGTCAATAAATATGATTTTCTTGTGTTTAGAGATATAATTGAATAAAGAAGTTGTTGATGTTATTGTTGTTGTTGTGTGTTTGTTAGTTTCTGAGATACAAGAAGATGAATGTGAAATTTTTTGAAAAAATTTTAATATTTGGACTCGCCCGACTAGGCCTAGTCGCTCCGATAGAAAACCATGGAAACCATAACAAAGAATCGATACTGTGTTTACAATATCGACACAACTGTTAGTTTCCAATTCAAGTGTAGTTCTTTCATCTAAACAAATAAAATAAACATATTTACAAGATAAAGATCTTTCCCAACAACCTACTTCACCTTTCCCCAAAAAGTCGGCCTGCTCCAGTCGGCGAAAAAAAAAAATAAATCGTTCAAAAGCCATTTGTAATCTAACATTCGATACTTTTACCGGCAAAAAGCGTGTGTATATGAACGTGACGAATCCAGCAGTATAAAAATGGCTATCGGTAGGGTCTCCGTACTTAGAGAAAAAAAATGTCAAAAATTTTTTTTTTTAAAGTGTGACGAGCTGGGCGTATCAGACGGCCTGGGGAGTGATAAAGGTTAAAATAGAACAGCTAAAGAATAGACCAAACTTCACATTTAAGCTAGATAATGGTGTCTGAGTAGCAATGTCGCTAAGCGCTCTCTTCTCATGACACATATATAGGTTTTCCAGTCATCTAAGTGGTAAACGGCTACTTGCTTCACTATTAATCATGAAAACAACAGTGAGTAGGGGAGCGGCCCACCTTACCGCATGAACAAGTTGAAGCCTAGTACAATCAAGTCTCTAACACTTCTCCGACAGCAGTGTCTGCTATGGGTATATCTTTGTTGTTTACGAATACCCACAATGAGTAGGTTACTCTTTTGTGCACTCTGAAAAGGACGTTAAGTAGCGGGTTACAGTAGCTTTCCTTACATCCCGGGCATGCTGATGATGGTGGACTAGGGTCCTCCAGGGGTTGTGCTATGCTTTGCTTCATCTGCGTGTCGCTCACTACTATGGGGATCACGACGATCCTTCACCTTGTTCGCTAAGCTGCCATGAAAACTGTCCATTTCCGGGAAAGGCTACGAAGAAGCCAAGGTGAGGGTCTTGTCCAGTATGTTTTGCCTGAACCTGACTAACATGTCTGATCAGTAAATTTTGCCTGACCGGACGTTAGTCTTCCTTTAACCTTCTCATTTCCAGTTTACAAAATTACGTCTATTTCCTGTATCTGCTTAATTTTGTTGTGATTTTTACAAAAAATTTTTCTAGGTGGAGGTGACTGAGAGCATGCAGGTAGATGATGACCACAGTGACAGGGAGGATAGAGATGATCGACAATCAGAGCACTCTGACCGTGACCTTGACCATGATCCAGAACAACCTCCACCTGACCCAGAAGATGGTGAGTTTTGTTATAGCATATTTTCAGATAATTACAAAGGGTGTTCAAGTCAAACCAGGACTTTTTAAAAAAAAATAAAAATAAAAAAAAAGTAGTCAAAATGTCAATTTTTTTAATATAATCTCCTGCAACGTTTATGCACATATCCCAGCGTTTACGTAATGCTTGACAAACTTCAGCTTTGAAAGATTTATCAGTAATTTTTGAATCAATTCATGACAGCCTGTTTCACATCGTCATCAGTACTGAAATGCTGACCTTCCAGGAATTCTTTTAGGGGTCCAAACAGGCGGAAATTGCTTGGAGTGAGTTCTGGGCTGTAAGGTGGACATGGCAATATCTCTCAGTCGAGTTGCTGGAGATGGCACATAGTGTGGTGAGCCGTATGAGATTGATCGTTATCTTGCAAGAGCAGGATACCCTTTGTGATCAAACCAGGTTGTTTTTTCCAGACGACTATGCACATCACTCAAAATGCGAATGTACTGTTCACTGTTGATAGTGGCACCACGGGGTAGAAAATCAACATGAATGATGCCAAGTTTGTCTCAGAAAACACTCGCCATCACTTTACCTGCAGACACAATTGTCTAAACTGTTTTGGGTGGTGATTATTGCGTATGCTTCCTATGCTTGGACGCTCATTTCGGTTCATGTGGGACGGCGTGGCCTAGTGGTTAAGTGATACAGCTCACAATCTTAAGGTGCTGGATTTGATCCCCATCACAGCACCAACTGTTACCACGGGGAAGCAAACCCTTAGAAAATGCAGGAGGAAGCAGACTCTTACATAAAATGTATGCTGAAGTCGGATGCACTGGACCGACAGGTGCAAAATAAAAACCGCAGTGCAACGCTTGGGGGAATAGTGAAAAAAGGCTGACAAAAAAAAAAAAATTTAATTCATGAGTATAATGGTGCATCTAGGTCACATGTAATGAAGCGATCCTTCTTTTTCTTCTTTGTACGCAGTCAGACAGTAACCATTATTTTTTCGAAAAAAGCGGCGGTCATCCTGAGGCTGTCGCCGCTGCCATAGAGCTTGTCTTGCAGTTCCACTGGTGATGGCCACATCTGCTCTCTCTGATCCTCATATGTTGGGCAATCGTCGGTACCACCTATCTTTAATTTGTTGAATAGGTGGTACCTCAGTCTATTGTGGCCAGTGCGAAGTCTGAAGACAACGACCTGCTCTCTTCGGTTCAACTGGTAATAGGCATCGTTTTTGGTGTAACCAGTATGTTCGGTTTCCCATTTGGTCATGTATCTGGCTTTGATTAGCCGTTTTGACTCTTCGTACGTCAAACTAGTATCTGTTTGTGGTAGTCTTGCACCTTCTTTTGCCAGTCGGTCTGCCTCCTCGTTGCCTTGGATGTTGCAGTGTGATGGGACCCACTGTACCACTACCCATTTTGGTGCGGACTGCTGGCACAGTTTGCAGAGTGCTGCTCTTAAGTCATTAAGCTCAGTGTTTTTCTGGCTTTTTAGCGCTGTGACTACGGCGAGAGCATCTGTAAGCAGGACTATATGGCTTTCATTTTCTTTGTGTGTCACCATTTCTTCCACTGCCGCCCTCAGTGCCTCTGCCTCCGCTCTGAAATTGCTTGTGTACAGTAGCGAATGACAGTGTTATTTATCTGCCATTTGGTAGGTTCAGGAATGCTCCTGCCCCTCCGTTCTGTGTAGTGTTTGTTATAGAACCGTCGGTGTATGCATGGGTCCAGTCCATGCTTGGGTAGCTTTTCGATATAAAGCTTAGGGTAGTATCTCTCCTTTCTTTTTCAGTCTGGCAGTTTTTGTTTCTAATACCTGGTATATTTTCTACCACCTCTGGGAATATATCCTGCCTCCAGGTAGGTTTTCGTACAGTAGTGATGGGTTTTGGTGTTGCTAGTGCGTTTATGGGATCTTCGTGCATCTTTGCTTTGGCTATTTCTGCAAAGTTTCTCCGCTTTAGTTTCCCATTTCCCAAATTGTTTAGTCTCTGGTGCATTGGATGGTCAGTCAGTCTTCGGAGTTTCTCTGACTGCAGCTGGGCTCTGCAGTCTCTTCTATCGGTCATGGATTGCAGTTTTGTAATCTTTTCAAGTTCTACAATTGGCGTTGACTTCATGCCTCCTGGCTTGGTTTTGAAGTTTGCTAACTTTATCGAAGTTCGCCTTTGCTGCTGTTGTCCATGCCACAATGCCATACTCGAGAACTGGTCTCACTCTTCCAGTGTACAGTTTCTTTAGTATGCTTTCGTCTGCTCCCCAGCTTGTGCCAGCAAGTTTCCTCATGATTGCCATTCTTTCTCTGGCTCTCATTCGGTTTCTCTCAATCTGACTTTTCCATGTCATGCGCCGATCAAATGTGACTCCCAGATAGGTTGGGTTGTCGTTTGGCTGCAGGAATTTGCCATTTAAACTTAATTTGGTATTTTGGGGTTTGATTGAAAGCGAGAAAATTGTGCATGTGGTTTTCTCCTCGTTTATTTTGACCAGCCATGAGTTCGCCCACTCTTCCAGCGATGTTAGGGCCTGCTGCATCCGATTTCTTGCTATGGTGAGATTCTTTTCAGAGGTCCACATAGCCAGATCGTCTGCAAACATTGAGCTATGGGCTCTCCTTGGTATATTCTCTGTAATGTCGTTTATATAAACCAGGAAGAGTGTGGGTGACAGTACTCCCCCTTGGGGTACTCTCTGCTCGAGTGTCACCTTTTTGCTCATCTGCCCTTGTACTTGGACTCTGGCCGTTCTTTGTTTGAGGTAGTGGTTGATCCACTTGTACATTTTCCCACAAACATCACTTCTTCTTAGCTTGACTCTAAGTCCGTCTTTCCAGACTTTGTCAAATGCCTTTTCCAGATCCACCCAAACAGCTACTGTGTGTTTCTGTGCCTGGTAGGCATCTTCTATTTCCTGGGCTATGAGGATGACCTGGTCCTCAGTGGATCTGTGCTGTCTAAAGCCGGCTTGCTGTGGAATTAGTATTCGTTTTTCTTCCAGATTGAAGCGATCCAAAAAGTTATACCCTTCTATGTCAAAATGTTCCTTTAATTCAGTGCAGGCTTAACTCTTCTCTGCCGGTCAAAGGCGGAAAGCTGTCTTGGCACCCAACGTGCACCGACCTTCCGAAAATGCAAATATTCATGAGTAATAGTGTTCACTGTACCCAGAGAAAGACTTGCGTCTTGTGCAATTTCGTGACAGGTTATGCATTGATTTTCCAGGATAAGGTGTCCCACAATCTGGATATTCACAGGAATAACTGGTGGGTTAAAAGCCATCATGGCCGGGATCATCACTCACTGATGTACAGTCTTCTCTAAAAGGTTTACACCATTCATATGTCCTACTTCGGCTGAGTGTCATCACCATATTGTGTTTGTGGTCTTCTGTAAATTTCCACATGTTTCATGCCTTCTTTCACAAGAAACTTCATCATAACATGCTGTTTCATGCAAGCACTAACAGTGTAGTACGCCATTTTTATTTATCTGCCATTGACTGCTCATGGCAAATAGGCCACCTAACGGTAATAGAACACATGTGCAATTAATGATGATAGTTCGCTACAACCCATTCAGGTAGAACTAGAACAAAAAGTCCTGGTTTGATTTGAATGTCCATCGTATGATGATAAGAGGTTATGAAATTATTAAAGGAGTGTATTGTCAAGCCAGTAGGATCCTAATCTCTTGACCAAAGATATACAGGTTCAAAGCCTGATAAAACCTATGTTTTTTTCCTAATTGGTAGTAAAAATAAGTCTAATCTACATTTTGCTTGGCGGCTGCAGAAGCAAGGGACCTTTATTCCTCAGCAGTGTAAAACTTGTTCCCCCTATCTCCCAGCAACTGACCTCAGCAATGGAAATGAGCATTGCAATGATAGTGTTATGAAAATAATTGTCACATTACTTCAATTTAAGGATGTCAGTGGATAAAGGAATTCATTCAGTGTATTTTGCAGAGTGATTTGATTTCCTGGTATTTACGCACTCCTGTTTACCCAGCTGCTGTGAATGGGTACCTGACGTGCAGCCAGGTAAGACAAGGCAGTAAGGATGGGAACTGGTCGTCCCACACCTCAGACAAAGATGAGGTATAATTCAAGGTCCTGAACACTTTATCCCCAATGGCAATATCTTCTATGGGACTATCATTGCCTGTAACTGAGACAAGGGCTACCAACCTGGATTACATGTACCCCCAGAAGTACATTTTTACTTCTCAAGGGATGCATAGGGGTCTTCTTCTTCATCGTCTGTTATCAAACTCTTGCTACCAAGACATAAAAAGAGCTTTGCAAGTAGTCCGGAGAGTAAAATACATTATGTCATAGTTTACAACCAGACTGTGATATTTGCACTTTACGGTCGGACACATCCGACTTCAGCATGGCATTTTTGTGTGCCAGGTTAGCCTTCCCTCTTCTTTCCCTTCTCCTAATTAGTCTGCCCTGTTGCATCCTGTTATCTAGGATTACCACATGGATGTGGAGAAGGTTCTTGGCAGCTCTGGGTCGCTGGCCCTGACGCTACCAGTCTGCTTTTGGTTGCTGACCAATATAGCTCATGCACTTTTCAGCATCTTGATCCTTCGCATAGGGCTCTGAGAGTATATTGTTGTGTTGTTGTTATCCCATAGCTGCTAAGCAAGCCTGCTCTTAGCAGTCTAATGCCATTCTTATATAGATACAGGTCTTTTTCAGTTGTTTCACTGCTCCGTACAGTGTGTTGGCAATTGTCATCAGTGCTTGTAAGAATCTTTTCCTCATGTCCACAAGCGTCTTGCACTCATCAGAATGAGAGCAATGTCTGCACAAGGGCAGGTGCTGGAGATTTATGCGGTTCAAGTGGCTATTGACTGGTATGTCCTGTTAGGAATGGAAAGATGAGACTTTGATCTCTTCTGTGTAGTTTATTTATGTCGTTGTTACTTTTTGGCTGTGACATTTCACTAAATACACTTCAGAGTATAACCATGGTGTACATTGCTGTACAGGTGTACAGTGTAATAATCTTGTTACAAAATTTGTCTGATCAACTAGGCAATATGTCTTTCCACTTTTTTTCATGTTACAAATATGCATTTCAACCTTATTCTTCTTCTTCTTCGTTCGTTCTCAATCTCCTGCTGCCAAACCATGAAAGGGCTCAAGTAGCAGAATGTAGTCCAGAGAATGGAATGCGTTGTGTCATAGTTTACAGCTTGGCTGCGATATTTGCACATTTCGGTCCAACACATTAGCAAGCATTTTTTTAGTACCGGGTTAGCATTCTCTCTTCGATCCCTTCTCCTTAGCCAGTCTGCTCTGCTGCAGCCTGTTATCCAGGATCACCGCGTGGAGGTGTAGAAGGGTCTTGGCTGCTATGGTTCACTGGCCCTGACGCTAGCAGTCAGCTATGGGTCGCTGACCGCTGCAGCTCATGTGCTGCTCAGCATCTTGATCCCTTAACCTTATTCAACATACATCAATGGCTCCCTTACCCTATTAAAAAATGAGTGCCCAATTTTCCTGTTCAATGTAAAATGGGACCTTCTATATGGATCGGTAGCACGGCTGATGGCCAAGCTCAAGAGATAACAAGGATTACATTAAATACCTGAGAAAGATTCTGTGCCTGCATTGGAAGGCTAAATAACACATTGAGATTAGAGACACCTAGAGGCTGATACAAGGAAAACAGGGAGATGCTGGACAGAATTGGAGATAATATTGTAGGACAGGTCTGTTTTGAGAGGGTTGGTTAATGGCTTATGCACCCCAAGGTGATAGGGTGAAGTGAGAGGGTTGGTTGATGCCTATGCACCCCAAGGTGATAAGGGTGAAGTGAGGGTTGATATCCTATGCACCCCAAGGTGATAAGGGTGAAATGAGAGGGTTGGTTGATATCCTATGCACCCCAAGGTGATAAGGGTGAAGTGAGAGGGTTGGTTGATATCCTATGCACCCCAAGGTGATAAGGGTGAAGTGAGGGGGTTGGTTGATGGCCTATGCACCTCAAGGTGATAAGGGGAAAGATCATCATCATGTAATAACATAACAAAACATAGTGCATTGGAATCTGCATATATTGTTCTGATTCAGTTTAAGATGAATTGTTCGTTCACAAATCATTTCTGGAAAACCATTGATATTTCATTCATCCATTATTTAATCTTAAGCACATGTTTGCAGGTACACAACTGAAGCCTTTTTTCTGCTTTCAGGGTCTTATAATTTTTACAATGGATTTTCAGGACCTGCTGAGAGTGACATGAGCCTGGTCATGCTGACAGAGGAGTCCGACAGTGACAGCGAGAGCAGCCACAGCAACCAGGACAATGTCAGCGTGCAGAGATCAGCGGTTACCATGGCAACGGCTGGCTCAGATGCAGGTATGTAGTATTTTGTGCCACCCTGAGAGGGGTAGGGGAGAAAGTTCATTCACCTTTTCGCTTCACAATGTGAAGCATAAGCCACCACTACAGTTTGTCCGTTTTAAATTACTCATTTTCCAAAGCATTTGCAAACTCACTGCTTCACTCCAGTGTGAATCATAGGTTTCAGCTGCAGCTGGTCCCTTTACAGGAAGCCTGTATTTGAGCTTTTGGAGTGGCTGATTATAACGGCAATGTTTCTTTTACAAGATACCAGCTCAAAGCAAAACCCTCTTCAGTGATTTTTCTCTCTCTAAATTCTTAGTAGGTAACAGTGATTCTGTTCTTTTCATATTGGGTACCACTCTTGTAGAAAAGCGAGTAGGACCACTGTAACTTCCCAAGAAGGTTAAAATCAGGGCTGTGCAAGGGGCTTACTATCTTACCATGAAAAATGGTTGCTGTAGAAATGCTACTGCAAGCGCACTGAATTGCCGGGATACAGATTCCCTGTAAGTGAGCCATCTGCGGTGTCACTCCTATGCTAAAGCCATCCTTTGTACAGTGCCTCAGCTCTTCATTTTGTCTCTATTTCAGTCCTTACCAATCATAGGGCTAACACTGCAAGCTGGTCTCAGGACTCCTGTATCGAAGAATGGCCTCAGACCAAACAAAGGGGAGATAGTTTCTGGTTTCCTTGAAAGATTTTGTTATGTGGCCTCTTCATCAGTACTTTACAAAGGATCTTATAAGAACTATTAAATGTGTATAATATTTATGAGGCTGGAGCTATTAAAGATGTTTTAAACTGGTGAGGTTCTCTTCTTCTGCATTTGTCCTAAAAATGGCAATGTTGTGTTGTAGTTTACAGCGAGGATGTGATTTCTACCTTTTTTGGGTACCTTGTTTGCCTTCCCCCTGTGAGTAGGAGTAGGAATATGGCCTTGGTTAATTGTGGTTCCATGTTTCTGATGCAAGTGGCCAGCTATGAGTTGCTGGCTACTGCATCTTTGGCCCCTGGCAAAGTCTGAACTATAAGATGGGATAAAAGAGCATCTGGATTGGATATTAAAATAAAAATACAAGAGTTACAAGTTATGTGCATTTATTGTCTTTGAAGTAGTCATCATCTGAAGTCACACACTTAGCACAGCACTGTCTCCACTGATTCAAGCATGTTTTGAATTCAAATTCTCAAATAGTGTACAGGTGCCTATCATACTGTTGTGTCTTCACAACATCTCAAAATCATCCTTTCAAATGGTATTTGATTTTTTGGATGAAAAAAAAGTTGTAGGGAGCGAGATCTAGCAAATAGAGTGGTTGGTGGACGTGGAATTTCGTGCTTAGCAAGAATCTGTATTGGCAGCGAAAAAATGAGCCTCTTTCTGGTCAGCTGAGAACAACTTTGAATGAGATACATCTCATTGTTGTAAGAATGTAATGAACTAAATAGAAACTAATGTGCGAATTTGCAGACAACTCACATATTGTGATTTCCCAGCATAGTTGCTTTCAGAAGTTCAAAATTGTTTTCACTTTTGCTGGTTGGGGGCCTCCCAGACTGTTCATTGCTCTCAACACTTTCACAAACATCTTTAGACAATTTGTGCTACCCATAAACTTGTCTATTACTATTTCTCCTGTCATTGACAATACAACGAATGTGGTTTACACACAAAACACTATTGCAAACAAACTAGATGCGCATGACAAATGTGGCTCAGTTGAAATGCATATTAACTGTGCCTAACAACTTCTGGCTGTATCCTAAGGTTCTGGAATTATGATGCCAATCTGGGTACTTTTTTTATCAGACCTTGAATGTGATAGAAGCCAAATTGAAAATCCTAAATCAGAGCTTGGTCGCAATATGTGGATTGACGCAGACAAGTGAAAAAGAGGGAGGTTGTTGCTGCTGAGAAATACATCATCAGATCGCCAGTGTTCAGTCAGAGATTCTTCTTCTTTTTCTTTGTTTGCTCTCAATCCTCTAATCACCTGAGTATTATTGGGGTCTGAAAAGGAGCAAAGAATAGTAACACTGCAACCTGTCAGGCATGTCATAAAAGGTGATTAAGGAGGGTTTGGCATGGGGCTGGTTACTCCATCTTGTAGAAACTTTAAAGCTCATAAACTTCAACAAATATAAACTTTGTCAACATTTGGCTTGACATGTATTTGTTAAAGACCTTTGCTCCGTAGGGAGCTGAGAAGATTTTGATGATGATGAATCAAGTCTGCATTACATATTTTGTGTTAAATTTGTGATTACAGGTCTTGGAAGTCTGGCCCACTTCTCTGAGGACTCTGGTGATTCCTCCAACCAGGAGGAGGATTATGAGAGTGAGGCTGGAGAAAGTGAGGAGAGAGACACGGATGAATTCATTTATTTGGATGAGCAATTGGAGAGGCCCACGACTGCAGGGACAGGAGCTCAAGGCCAGCGTACTCTTCAG
Organism: Ariolimax columbianus; assembly: GCA_036924085.1. Lineage (NCBI taxonomy): Eukaryota > Metazoa > Mollusca > Gastropoda > Stylommatophora > Arionidae > Ariolimax > Ariolimax columbianus. The sequence goes on along the minus strand of JAVGWX010000004.1, from coordinate 91,416,091 downwards.
GCTCCACAGACAATGCAGTGGGCCATCAGACAGAGGGATCCCGTGACAACGGTCACTACCACAAGACCACCTACCACGACAACCACCACAAGTACAACAGGTCAGCAGATAATTATCTTTTTCTTGTCTCCTTTTATCTCAGTATAAAGCACAGGATCCAGTGAAGAAAGAACAGACCCACTGTAAATTTCCAGGCATGTGGCAAAATGCAGCTGAAGAGAATTGTTAATTTAGCTAGCGTCATGCAAAATACATTGCTGCAGAAAAAAACCACTTCATAAGTGCAAATAAGTGCTTTTCTTAACAGACCAGCTACACAACAGAGTGTTGTGTTATACTGTTTTTCCAGTACACCTACTGCGTAGCGAAGTGGTTTGTGACACAGCTCACAACACAAACATTCATATGATCGTTTTCAGCAAGGTAGTGCCCCTTATGTGAAGTAACCTCATTTACAAAATGTGTGTTGAAGTTGGATGTTCTTGCCGTAAGGCACAAAACAAAGTACAACACACTACACTACACTTTAGGAAACAAAAGAAAAAACATTTTAAAGATGAAAACCAAAGGACCATGTCTTTACTGTCATAATTTTTGTTGTTGTTTTTTTTTTGCATTCGCCTTATTTTTTTCTAATCCCCAAGGTGGTGTGCATTGCACTGTTTTTTTAATTTTGCGCCTGTCGGCCCAGTGCATCCGACTTCAGCATGCATTTAATGTAAGGGTCTGCTTCCTCGGGGTAACAGCCGGTGCTGTGATGGGGATCGAACCCAGCACCTTCGGATTGTGAGATGTGCCACTTAACCACTAGGCCACACCGTCCCCATTTTTTGTTGTTGTTTGAAGCTACTCAATGTTCGAGTTAATTTGCGTGTCTTTATTAGCGATTTCAGTGGCTCGCTCTTACATTCCAAGACGTACTTGAAAAGGTAGACCAGGATTCTCCTGATCAATTTAATGCAAGGCTCCTCAGCAAGTTCACCACACAGTGTTAATTCTAGCCTTGTTAGTCAGACCACTATAACAAATCCTGTTTCCAGGAGCATGAATGAGGATGTGAGGTGGGGTTTTGATCAGTAGGTTTCATTTGACCCTGATTACTCTTTGATTCCTGTAGTTATTGTATGTAAGTTACTTTATTCAAATTCTTCAACCATGACAATTTTTCTCAGATCTGTTCATTTTCTAAGTATGCATTGGAATATAAGAAGAGCCCTGTAACCTGTATTAAAGCCCTGTATTAAAGAAACATCAAGAGTTAACTCAACTCGTAGCATTGAACAAAAACATACACTTCTCAGCAGGCTCACCACTATTGATCCCTGCCTCGTGCCTCGCCGTTGTTCAGGCTCATGTTGCAAGCCTTTGCACTATTACTATTGTATTGTATAAAAAAGTAAAGTAACCCATAGCATTACTGCCCTAGGGGTGTAAGGTGTTTAGCGATCTCACATTTGAAAGACTCGGCTATATGAGGGCGGTAGCCATCTCGACTTCCTCGCGCTTCCCGGACTGAACCGGTACCCTTTATTTAAGACTGGGTCGACACGGGAGCCGTTGAGGTCTGAAAAAACATTTCCGCCTCAACTGGGGAATGAACCCAGGATCACTCAGATGCGAAGGAAGTCAGCTTGCTACCTACTGCTTTACGCGGCTCCCCATTGTATTGTATGAGTAGTAGTAAAAAAAAGTAACCTTAATATTTTATATAAATCTGTTCATAAAATGTTATAGTTTCTTTTTTATTCCTCATATATTGTCAAGCATCGCCTCATTTTATTTTGCAGGTGGCACTAGTCTGATCTACATCGACCCTTCCACTCTCCGCCGCTCGGTGTCAGTGGCTGCTCCAACAGTCACCAACCAAGACAGCCCTGTTACCATGGCCACTACAGCCAGCCAGCTGGCCAGAGCATTCAGTATCATGGTCAGGCAGATAACAGACCTCCTGAATGTCATGCCTTACTACCATGCCCTGACTCCCATTTTACCGAGAGTGTTGGAGGTAACTCCCCAGGAGGAGCACAACATTCAGGTAATCTATTCTTGATCTTTTCTTTGTATTATTTCTTTTCTTCATCCTTTACCTTCTTATTCATTTTTATGTTCTTCAGTTTCATTGTCTTTTTCCTCTTCGCCTTCTGCTTATTATTATTTTTTCTGAAACCTTTACCACACCAAATGAAATAATTTCCCCTACAGCCACATTATTGATGGTTGTTGACTTTTGAGAATCTTTAACTTTTTTATTTGCTGGTTTAGTGATATACTTTTTATGTGTGTATAGACATAAATTTAATAAAGAACTTGTTGATGTTATTGATTTTTTTATGTGTGTGTGTGTGCTAGTTTCTGAGATACATGAAGGTGATAGAGAATGGCACAAACATATAGACTCACCCACTTTCGACGTCCCTTGCTTGAGGAGAGGGATTATTAATGTTTACAAGATGGCTGTATCTGTCAGTTTCCACTATAAACATAATTATTATATGTACATAAACAAACTAAACAGTTCTATTTCAGAAAAATCTGTTGCATAAACTTATCTACCCCATTCTCAATAATGGGTGAATCTTCAAATACAAATTAAACACAGAAGAAATCATGTCCAAAAGTCTAAAACAAATGTCAAAATTGCAATTGTTTCAAACTGAACAGAATGTTCATCCGATTTCTAGGGTAGTCTGGTGTGGTTATCTATGATTAAAACGGACGTTGCTTTGAAGTGACTTCATTTGTAAAACTTACCATTTTTGCCCGTTGAATTACAATGACGAAGGTTTGTTAAAGGTTAATAACTCTTTAGAAACGTGAGTTATATGCTCTTGTATTTCTTGAGTTAAAAATTTGTGCTTCCTAATTTGGCATTTTCTGAAATATGTGTCCATGGATTTTCTTTCCACCTCAGGCAGAAGTCAGAAATGTTCCGTCCTGACACTAAGCATTTGAGAGTGCACACTAGCAATATGCACACGCCATGGTAGACAATTGTCTACTAGTTAGGCCAAGTTCACCCAGGCTCTAGACATGTGGTAAAAAGTTTAGAGAATTAAAGGACTTAGGAATGAAACCAAATACATCAAGGTCTTGAAACGCAGTCTCCCTAAAACTTGAGTTAAACAATCTCATTGATAATTTGAAAATGTTTAAAGAATGAGACTGCTACCTTGACAATCATTGAAAACCAAGAGCTAGGATATAAGACCCTGAAGATGACTTTAGCTTCACTGGAATTGTAACGTAAGACGGTGGCTACAGTGAGATAACGTGATTGAAACTGGAAAGAGAAATACAACAGATAGAATAGTCTGATATTCTCTTTGGCAAACTTTTACATATGAGAACTCAATAACAGAAAATAATGGCTTTGATTTGATTGGCTTTTTTGCTCCATGTGGAGCATAGAACTGCTACAGCTGATGACCTTACAGGAAACCTGTATCTGAGCATTTCTAGTTCTGGTTTCATAACTGGTTTCACAGCAATGGTTTCACATGAGGCTGCTAGACTCATCTACAACCCTCATTAATCACCAATTGTAACATGCTTGAAAAGGCATATTCATTTGAATCTGGGTACCACTCCAGGGATTGACAAGTAAGGAATAAAGGGTATTTGCTCTCCGATCATGTATGGGCCGCTGTAGCAGATAGGTAAGGCACTTGCCTCTCAAGAAATGAACGAAATCACGAAATGGTAGGCATTAGAAACTTGCAAGTTTATAGCGACCCCTTTAAGTAGAGCGTGTAGCCTAGTCGACGGTGAGCTGGCTTGCTAAGACTGGGATTACATCATGCCAGGGTTTAAAATCACAGACTAACAGAAAAATAATCAGGGTGGGGTTCAGCTGTAAATTGGTACATGACGCATGAGTTTGGGAAGGTATAAACACCAAAGAAGTGAACTAGCCACCCCGCCTCACATAGACTGCAGCTTAGTACATGAAGAGGAATCTTCATCCTCGGCAATTGTTGCCATGGGACTGACCTTTACCTATATTTTTATCTCAATTGAGGTGAGATCTAGCACCCAGTTCTATCGGAGATGGATGATAAACTTTGTAGTCTCATCTACCATGCTGTGCACATAAAAGAGCCCTTGGCAGTTGAAAATTAAAAAGAGCAAGCTGTTAGCCGCTGCCCAAGCAATAGTTTAGAGAAATAATGAAATTCCTACCTAATACGCCACTTACCTTACCTCTAGGCCTAGTAAGCCACTGGACGCAAATTAATAAAAAGAACCTGAACGACTTCGGCTACATCATGTCAGCAATCGTACACCTACCTGTTAGAATACCAGGAATTCAAGTATTCGAAGTTAGTCACCATGTAGTGTGCAGACTAGGCCAGTGTGTGGACAATGTGTGTGTTTATTTCTTTTTTTTCTCTCTCTCTCTTGCGTTCACCTTATTTCTCGATTCCCCAAGGCAGTGTGTGTTGCACTATGTTTTTATTTTGCGCCTGATGGCCCAGTGCATCCGACTTCAGTATGCATTTTATGTAAGGGTCTGTTTCCTCCTGCATTTTCGAAGGGTTTGCTTACCCGGGATGATGGCCTGTATTGTGATGGGGATCGAATCCAGCACCTTCAGTTTGTGAACTGTGCCACTTAACCACTAGGCCATGCCGTCCCCTCAATGTGTATGTAATAAGCATCCTAATATTTTGTCAACAGATCACTATAATCATATCATCTCTTTAACAGTTATACCTTGAGCAGAACCTGCGTCCAACGTGGCAGTGGCTTGTAGCTGTAATGGATTCAACGGAGGCGCAACTCAGGTTTGGCTCAGCACTCAGCAACAACAGCGACCCATCTTGTCCTCAACACCCTCTACATGCCAATTACACTCGAACGCAGCGTGAACGGGCTGGGCCTCCCAGGGAGGAGTCTAGATCATTGCAAGTCCTTGATCACAATCGGCGGCGTTTAAGATTTGGCACTCCAGGTATGTGCATTACTTTCTATGCTTCTGTATGTTACATAGTGTTGGAGAGTACTTCTCACTTAGTCACACCTCTTCTACCCATTAATACAGAAATGGAAATATGAAAGGAAAATATTTTTTTATTCACCCCGACTGTAGCAACACAAGTCTCAGACCATCCGCGCAAACCTCCTGGAAACATGCAAAATGGTTGACATGTTGAGGGGGATCAACAAGGCTTGTAACTGAACAGTGAAAACATAATATCTGGTGGTGCCCTGGGCATGGAAAAAGAAGTAAGCCGACGAATAGCGAAATCAAATTAAAAAGACTTGCTAAAAGTAAACTGAAAGATGCAAATATTGCAGTCTGATGATAAAGTGCGACATTGCAGTATGACTATTGTTCAAAACTATTCATGCTGAGTTCATTTGATTTTTCTTTGGTAACTGGTTACAGTGGCTCTTTTTACATACCAAGGTGTACTAGTTTTCCTAGCTGTAGTACAATGTGAGGCTTTTTAGTTAGCTCAGCTCAACATTATCAGGATTACAGTGTAGATCCCCACCTCGTTAGCCGAACTGCTCTGACATAGCATGTTTCTATGATTACAAAATAGGACATGAAGCGGGTGGTGTCGATCAGTATTTATCACATGTCCTTGATAACACTTTGCTTTCCACTCCCTAGTGTAACTGTAAATTGTTAGACAACCTATCTGGCATTACAACAAGATTGAAAAAATAGAACTAGGAAGATACGGCAGCATGTTGTTAAATCCCTAGCATCTCCGTAGACCTCCATAGAATGTCATAAATGCTTCTTTATTTTTTATTTCAGCCACCAGTAGTGATGGTAACTCGGCAAGAAGGGACTTCCTCAGTTATGCCTTGTCTCTAATGAGAAGCCACCATGACGAACATTCAGACTCCCTGCCTGTTATTGATATAACAGCTCTAAAGCACACAGCTTACGTCTTTGATGCTCTGATCTACTATATGCGAACTGCTCCTGACTCGGATGTGGAAGCTCTTAGAGATGGTGTTTCAGTCACTTCATGGCAGGATGGTGAAGAGGGGGAGGAGGAACATGATGAGGAGCTTCCAGGCACATCTGGTTCAGCTGGGCTGAACATTGAGTCTGAGAGCATGGATGGAGACAGTGACAGTGCTACTCGCCTTGGCAGACGTCACCCATTTTTCCAGAGATCTGACTCCACTATATTTATGGGCTGTCCACCTCCCGATCCATTTCATACTCCACTTGTGGAAGGGTTGCCTCTTGCTGACCAACCTCATCTGTTACAGCCAAATGGTAGCAGAGAGGATTACTTTGGGATGGCTAAACCTACTGTGATTTCAAAAACTGACGAAGGATCATCAGTATCTTTGGGTCAACAATTGCCTCTGAGCTTGGCCTTGTCAATGAGACCGGATGATGACAGAATGCAACTTGCTCAGAATCTCAGAAATGCAGCATTTCAGCCAATTTCAGCTGCACCTATCAGTATCACCAACAGCTCTGGAAGAACAGGACTTGTGACTAGCACCAATGTCAACACTCCCAGCTCCTCGAGAATGGTCTCAGTAAACTCGGATCTCTTCCCTCAAAGCGTTGCGGTAAACCTGTCCATCTCAGGATCTGGCTCAAGCATTTCTCAGGAAGTTTCCGTCAACCCCCTGAACATACCTCTCCCAATGGACCCTGCTCCTGCAGCTTCTGTTCAATCTTCTGTGGGACCAGTCATCTACTCTGAACCCTCATCCAGTGTTATTGTAGCTTCACCATCAGTACCTCATCACTCGTCTACAACCTTTGCATTGCCTCATCCTTCGGCTCAGATGGTTTCTTCAACTCCGCCAACCCCTGGTCAGCTAGCAAGAGCTGCTCTTTCAGCATTCTCAGAGATTGCCACCAGCCGGGAAAGGCTGTCAACAGCCGTGACCACATCAGTAACCTCCACCATTAGCACTACAGCAATGACGAGTGGTAGCTCGTTGCCCAGCTACCAACTTCATTTGCAACAGGCCTCAACATCTGGACCCCTGTCATCATCCTTGCCAGATGTTACCCAAACCAGCGTTATTGTCCACACAGCATCCACTCCACCAACCCAGCTAGTCTCAAGTAGTCAACTGACCCCCCTACTATCCTCGTCGACAATCAGCCATCCCAGCACATTTGCTGCCTCAGCCCCTAGCAGTGCTGTTGGTAGAGGCCATGATGATGTTGAGGATGCCCAGCGCCCCATCAGGCCAAAGATTCACTTTGCTTTCCTGGCATGGTCACAGAACCAGGTAGCTTCATCAGCAGCCGCTTCAGCATCCTCATCATCCTCATCACAAGGTTTGTTTTTTCTCATTAACTATTATCTATTACACATTACAATTTTGGTACAATTACTCATCACAAGTTCTATGATCATCTCTCTTTTCTTACTCATCACAAGTTCTATGTTCTTCTCTCTGTCTTTTCTTACTCATCCTAAGTTATGTTCTTCTCTCTTTTCTTACTCATACGAAGTTGTTATGTTCTTCTCTCTTTTCTTACTGATCACGTTGTATGTTCTTCTCTCTTTTCTCACTCATCACAAGTTCTATGTTTTTCTATCTTTTTTTACTCATCACAAGTTCTATGTTCTTCTCTCTATCTTTCTTACTCGTCACAAGTTCTATGTTCTTCTCTTATTCACGTCTTTCTTATTCATGACAAGTTATGTGTTCTTTTTTTGGTATTTCTTACTCATCACAAGATCTGTGGTATTCTCTCTCTCTCTCTCTCTCTCTCTCTCTCTTCTTCCGCATTATAGGCCATGTTGTTGTCCCTTTCTTACTGGTTTCAAGATCTGTGTTCTCGTCTCTTTCTTACTCATTTCAAGATCTGTGTTCTTCTTCCTTTCTTACTCATTCCAAGATCTGTGTTTTTGTCTCTTGCTTACTTATTAAAGGCCAGCACGGCAAAGAGATTATGACACGAGTTACAACCCAAACCTACAAGGTTCAGATTCTTGAAACTGCAAGGTCATACCCCTGGGACAGGGTATGGCGTGGCCTAGTGGTTAAGTGACACGGCTCACAACCAGAAGGTGCTGGGTTCGATCCCCATCACAGCACCGGCCGTTACCCCGGGGAAGCAAACCCTTAGAAAATGCAGGAGGAAGCAGACCCTTACATAAAATGCATGCTGAAGTCGGATGCACTGGGCCGACAGGCGCAAAATAAAAACACAGTGCAACGCACACCGCCTTGGGGATTAGAGAAATAAGGCGAACGCAAAAAAAAAAAAAAAAAAAAAAAAATACCCCTGGGACAAGTAAAACATAAACAAATTCAGGCCAAAGTTTTATGCACTGGGCTATTAAGTGCAAAACACAATACAACAGACACCACCTAAGGAAAATGAACAAACATTAAAAAATATAGAAAATGATTTTTAATAAGATCAGCATTTTCAAGTAATATTTATTCTACAAGCATCTCTACATGTGTCTCTGTTTTCACAGGTATGCTAAACACAGCCCAAACCCTCCAGCCTCTTCCATCGAGTCAGTACTCCACGTCGCTGAGCACAGAATCACCCATGGATAGTTCAGAGAGCCAGCATCCAGCCCCTCCTCCTGCGCCTACAGGGGCTTCGGTAGTGACGCTGACTCCAGCATCTGGCCACACTTCATCTGTGCCGTCTGTGTAAGTGGAAGCTGAATGGCTCTAGAAATGATGATGTTGTTGAAGCTCTTGGTTCTTTAGCTGGGTTGTGGATATATTCAGGCAGTTTTTATATAAAGTTTTTGATATTCAGGTGGTTTTTTATGTAGAATTATATCTTCAGTTGGTTCTTATATAGGATTATATATGCAGGTGGCTTTATGTAGGATTGGATATTCAGATGGTTTATATGTAGGATTGGATCTTCAGGTGGTCTTATGTAGTTTTGGCTATTCCTGTGAATTTGAAATAGTTTTGGATATTCCAATAGTTTTTTAATATAGCCTTAATCTGTACAACATGGGAGTCAGTGCAAAGCGGCGACACCATTTTTATAGAGAAGCGACAGTCGCCTGTGGTTGACTTACGTTATACATGCATTACGAAGGCCGTTTGAATCAAACTTTGAAACGAAAATCTATGTAGTAATAGTCTAATCAATACCGATCTTTTGATTGTTGAGAGTTCCGACTTCTGTAATGTATGGTTAGAAACCAACAATGGCGATTGTGGAATTAGTTTTAGGCGTTTGGAAATGATTTCTTCTATTTTTCGCTTAGATTTGAAGATTCACCCATTGCTGAGAATGGGAGAGTCGAGTTTCTGCAACAGATATTTCTGAGATAAATCTGTTTAGATTGTTTTTTAGATACAATAATTACATTTATAGTCGAAGTGACAGACATAGCCATTACGGCAAACATTAGCAATCTGTGTCAGAGATTTTTGTCTCCCCCCAACCAAGGGATGTTGAAAGTATGAGAGTCTAAGTACACTCTTTTTTTCAACACTATTGCCTTATTTTGTTTTATCTTGGAAACACACACACACAACAAAAACAAGAAGATCAACAAATTCTTTATTCATTAATTTCTCTACTAACAAACAAATCATAACAATAGACCATCAAATAAAAATGTTACAGGCTATCAAAGTAGCAACCATAGTTAAATGTCGTGACGTCTTGAAAAATAATGTAGATAAAGAGGAAAGTGCATCCATTTTGTATGTAGTGCGGTAAAAGTTAATTGTTAAAGATAATTTTTAGTTAGTCTTGGATATTCAGGTGGTTTTTATGTAGATTCTTCAGATTGTTTTTATGTTGTCTTGGTTATTCCTGTGTTTTTTAATGCAGCATTGATTCTTTAGGTGGTGTTTAATTTGCTGGGTTTCAATTTTCAAAATATAAAGATTCCCTGTGGGAAAAAAATAGCCGCTGAAGTCAATGGCATTGGACCATTAGATCTAAAACACAGTGCAATGCACATAGCCTTAGAAAAAAAGGTGTTTAAAAAAAATAAAAACCAACTCTTACTTAATCACTCATGAGTACATCCCCAGTGCTCTTTGGAGTGCAGATGTCTCTTTTTTTCCCCTGTGGATTATAGTTTCTACATGATAGGAAAGCTAGCCCCATGTCCTAACTTCCAAGATGTTGATTTTGATTCCTGGGGCAGGATATATATCCTCCTACCTTTCTGTTCTGCTATCTTGCTCCATGTCACTCACATGGCCTCCACTACAGTTGGCCCACTAACAGGGAGTCTGAATTTGCAATTGCGTATTGGTATAGCAAATATTTTATATGAGGTACTAGCTAATGTACAACCTTCTTTAGTTGCCTTTTACAACATGCTTGGATGGTTACAGTGGTTCTACTCTTTCTACCAAGGTAACACCCTGCTTTGCTTACTTAGTGGCTCCTCTTCTACCCTTGGTGTAAAGGTTTGCCAAAAAGAACGCACAACTATTCTATTCACCATCTTCCTCTTGACCTGGTTTGTGTCTAGTCATCTTAAATTGTCATCCAAGCAGAGTTTGAGTTGTGGGTACGGTTCTTGGCTCTTTGCTTCCAATATCTGCCTCGGACAGCCAAACCACCGAAGATGAAACGGCCTTACTTGAGGCTGCAGAGGCTGAGTTGAGATTGTGCCGTATTGTGTTCCATGTAGGGAGGTAAACCCCAAGTGTCTTCTTCTTCTTCTGCGTATACAGTCAGACAGTAACCATTATTTTTTCGAAAAAAGCGGCGGTCATCCTGAGGCTCTCGCCACTGCCATAGAGCTTGTCTTGCAGTTCCACTGGTAATGGCCACATCTGCTCTCTCTGATCCTCGTATGTCGGGCAGTTCTGCAGCAGATGTTCAGTGGTCATTTTACCAGTACCGCACGGGCATTCGTCGGTACACCCTATCTTCAATTTGTTGAATAGGTGGTACCTCAGTCTGTTGTGGCCAGTGCGAAGTCTGAAGACAACGACCTGCTCTCTTCGGTTCAACTGGTAATAGGCATCGTTTTTGGTGTAACCAGTATGTTCGGTTTCCCATTTGGTCATGTATCTGGCTTTGATAAGCCGTTTTGACTCTTCGTACGTCATACTGGTATCTGTTTGTGGTAGTCTTGCACCTTCTTTTGCCAGTCTGTCTGCCTCCTCGTTGCCTTGGATGTTGCAGTGTGACGGAACCCACTGTACCACTACCCTTTTTGGTGCGGACTGCTGGCACAGTTTGCAGAGTGCTGCTCTTAAGTCATTAAGCTCAGTGTTTTTCTGGCTTTTTAGCGCTGTGACTACGGCGAGAGCATCTGTCAGCAGGACTATATGGCTCTCATTTTCACTGTGTGTCACCATTTCTTCCACTGCCGCCCTCAGTGCCTCTGCCTCCGCTCTGAAATTGCTTGTGTACTTACCAGTAGCGAATGACAGTGTTATTTTTCTGCCATTTGGTAGGTTTAGGAATGCTCCTACCCCTCCGTTCTGTGTAGTGCTTGTTACAGAACCGTCGGTGTATGCATGGGTCCAGTCCATGCTTGGGTAGCTTTTCGTTATGAAGCTTAGGGTAGTGTCTCTCCTTTCTTTTTCAGTCTGGCAGTTTTTGTTTGCAATACCTGGTATATTTTCTACCACCTCTGGAAATATATCCTGCCTCCAGGTAGGTTTTCGTACAGTAGTGATGAAACCCCAAGTGTAAAAAGTGGATAACTAGATTTGTAGTGAAATGTAGAAGAGCGAAAAATAAAGCATGGAAAAAATATATAGAGGCAGGTAAATCAAAAGAAACATGAAAAATATTTCAACAAGCAGAACATATCTCAGAAAGCGAATAAAACAGCAACAATAGACTTTGAAAAAAAACTTGCTCAGAGGATCAAGACTGACAGTAAAAGCTTCTTCTCTTATGTTAGGAATAAACAAAGAACGAAAGACAAAGTAGGACCTCTCATAGACAGTACAGGGAAAATAATAAGTGAGAACAGGGAGGCAGCTAATCTGCTCAATCAGTACTTTGACACAGTCTACACAAAAGAGGACTGCTCCAAGATCCCAGAGCCTATAGATGTTTTTCAAAGAGACATGGATACAGCGGGATTAAGATCAATCTGTATTACAGAGGAAATGGTTTTTAAAAAATTGGAGGGGTTGAAAGTGAATAAATGTCCAGGTCAAGATGGTATTCATCCAAAATTGCTGTATGAAATTAGAGACCAACTAGCAAAACCATTGGCTATATTATGTTCTCAATCACTTACAAAAGAGATTGTTCCAAGGGATTGGAAAGATGCAAGAGTGATCCCCTTATTCAAAAAAGGCAAAAAATCAGATCCAGCAAATTATAGACTGGTGAGTTTAACGAGCATAGCCTGTAATAATAAAAGAAAACATTGTAATGCATTTAGACAAATCTAATCTAATTAGAAATAGTCAGCATGGGTTTACTAGAGGGAGATCATGCTTAACAAATATATTAGAATTCATGGAGGAGGTTACTAAAATCATAGATAAAGGGGAGCCAGTGGATGTTATTTATCTAGACTTTGCAAAGGTATTTGATAGAGTACCTCATCAAAGATTATTTAGAAAGTTAAAATCACATGGAATAGGTGGGGAAGTTGCCAAATGGATTGAAAATTGGTTAACGGGAAAAAGGCAGAGGGTGGGCATAAATAAGGAGTACTCTGAGTGGTGTGAAGTGAAAAGTTTTGTGCCACAGGGCTCGGTTTTGGGACCAATTTTGTTGATATATATAAATGATTTGGACATTGATATGGGATCCATGATTGCAAAATTTGCTGATGACACAAAACTATGCAGTAGTGTCTCATCTAAAGCGGAAGTGGATATATTGATGTCGGATTTAGATAAAATTCGAGAATGGTCTGTAAGCTGGCAAATGGAGTTTAATGTAGATAAATGTACAGTCATCCACATGGGTAGATCCAATTTGGAACATAATTACAGTATGGGAGAAAACAATATTAGAAAGATAGATAAGGAAAGGGACCTAGGGGTTATAATAGATCATACAGGAAAGGTGAGTGAGCAAGTTAAGGTACCAGTGAAAAAGGCAAATGCAATGTTAGGTATGATAAAAAGAAATATTAAACATAGGAGCAAGGAAGTGATCGTCAAACTGTATAAAGCTTTAGTTAGACCTAGATTGGAGTACTGTGTACAGGTGTGGAGTCCTTATCATAGAGGGTACATTAACATGCTAGAAAGAATACAAAAAAGGGCGACAAAGATGATAGTGGGATTCCAGAATTACAGTTATGAGGAACGACTCAGAAAAACCGGCCTACAGTGTCTCGAAGAGAGAAATATTCGTGGTGACTTAATACAGGTTTATAAGATGATCAGAGGAATCGATAAATTAGACTATAACAAGTTTTTTAAAATAAGCCACCTACAATAACACGAGGGCATAGCTACAAGCTGACTAAAGAGAGGTCCAGGCTAGATATTAGGAAATATTTTTTTAGTCAGAGAGTGGTGTCTGCTTGGAATGCATTGCCAGGGGAGGTAGTGGAGGCAGGGACAGTTAATGCATTTAAGAATAAACTGGATGCGCATAGCTTTTAGAGCAAGGTGATGTAAATGTAACTGGCTGTATACAGACTCTGCAGGGTCTTCTAAACCAGTATAAAGACGTTAAGTTAAGTTAAGTATTGTCTTGTTATCTCTTCTTGTTACTTGGACCACCTCTATTAGATATCTTATTTTCTAGGTCTAGAGCCTGCTTATATAGTTTATGGTCATTGCCCATGATTCACATCTGTCAGTCAAAATTGGTACATAGGTGGATTGTTTTACATTTGTTTTAGTTTTGTTACATATTTCTCTTTAACTGAGAGATTCTCTATTTATAACAGTCTGCCAGTTTCTGCTCTTCAAGTCTCTACTGTGCAAGTAATAAAATATAAAACTAAAGAGGGTTGTACACGTATCTGGCGACTTATATAAAATAAATTTCTGCAGAAACTGCCACTACAAGAGCACACGTTTTGTTTTAGGCTTTATTCAAAGAAGCCATTTTGCATGAACAAAACATTAAACAAAAAAAATTATGAGGACATAGATCTGCCATATGACAATGTATGAAAAGCTACAGGAAAGTTTTTAGAATACCAAGGAAGCGAAGAAGAAAAAAAAGCACACAGATCCTAAAAGAGTTTGGTATAGACCAAATTTGACTTGCAAATACCATTACCTGTGGGGAACTAAAGTGCTTTGGCCACATCAAACTTGAAAAAAAATATACTGGAAGGAATGGTACCAGGACAATGAAGCAGAGGCAGACCAAGAAGAATATGGACACACATTAAAGATGTTCTGAAGATGACAGTGAAGGAGGCAGGAGAACTGGTAGGACAGCTGTGATGAGAGCAATGTTCTGCAAAGGACATGCTTCATGATGGTGATGTATTACAAAATTGCTGTGTACGATAAAATGAAAGTCTCATATCAGACATTACTGTCGGGGATGAAGAGTTAATGACTTAATTGTACTAGGCTGTAACTTTTTATAAGGTATAGTGGCCAGTTTACTGCATGCTGTCTTTTCTTCCCTAACAGTAAGCCAGGTACCTATTTACAGCTGGGTTGATGGAGCGTATTAAAAAGTGGGATCAGACCCAGTACTTTTTAGTGGGAAGCAAGCTCTGTACCATTTGTTACTCTGAAACTCCCAAATGTGATACATGATTACAAGATAGAATGAATAACATGTATTCCAGGGGATCGGTAGAAGAATAGGAGAATTAGAATTTAATCAGAAAAAGTAGTAATCATCGTAATTTATCCATCTGTTTCCCCTTGGAGCATTGGGCTGCAACAGATATCCACCATCTGTTTCTATTATGAGTTCAGTCTACAAGACACTGATTGAACTAGCTCACTTCTCAAATTTCTTTGTATGGTTTTTCATGGCTCCCTGATTGTCTCTGACCCTGTGGGTTCCATTCCACCGTATGTCTGCTTATACTGTCCATCTTCTATCTGAGAGTGTCCTATCCATACCTACTTTATTCCCAAATTTCCTGCTCTATTGGTTGTTGTCGTGTTCTTTCCAACATGTCTGTGTTCACCATTACCTGTGACTATCCAGAATGAAGTATACAACAAAGACTTGTTTTCTATGCAAAATTCTGTAGAGTTCCAAATTAGGTGAAGAAAATTGAAAGCAAATCTGACCTTATTTTTTCTGGTATTTTGATTTGTTTCTCCATCGTTATCAATGTTGCTCGCTAGATAGGTAATACCAGGTGCGTTGTTTAAGTAAGTTCCGCTTTGACAAAGGGAATTGGAAGTCGGAAACGTGCATGTGCAGTATCTTAATGTTGTTCATTAGCTAGCTGTCTGATATGTTTTCGATGTCGAATTATTGTTTCATGATGTGTGAGTGATTTATGAGTGCAAAAATAAAAAAATCCCGCAGGCTGCGAGATTTGTACTGTGATAGTTTTTTGTTAGCAAAAGTGCTATAGAAATTCACAGACAAGGTTTATGAACCAGATGTTATGACTGATAGTATGGTTAGAAAATGGTGTTGAATGTTTAAAGAAGGGCAAACAAATGTCCATTATGAAGATTGTAGTGGCCGGCCCAGTATGATGAGACAATTTGGTGCAACAAAGTGAAAACACAAATTCTAGAAAATCATTTTGCAATGTCTGCATTGTCTGTCAAATTTATGGAAGTTTCACATTCAGTGATTTGCGACATTATGACAAGACATCTTGGCTAAAAAAAACTTTGCCTGATGGGTGCCGAAAATGCTAACCGATGAACACAAGCAGAAATGACTGACTTCTGCAGAAAATATTTTTCAGCGCTATTGCAATGTAGATGAATACTTGTGGCCGCATTTTTGCTGAAGATAAGGCTCTGATTTTCTACACAAACGTAGAAACAAACAACAGTCAACGTAATGACGGCACATGTGGTCCCCGAAAGCAAAGAACGCAAGCAACTTCTGTCAAAAAGATCATGGCCATTGTTTTCCTGGGACAAAAAAGGGGTCTTGTTTATTGATTTTCTTGAACGTGGGAAGACAGTTAATGCCAATGTTTATTGTGACACTGATGAAACTTTTGCATGCCATTCTTCTTCTTCATCGTACGCTGTTTACAGCGATATTTACGTTGCACTGTTTTATTTTGTTAAGCCTGGGGCTCAGTGCATCCGATTTCAACAGGCGTTTCTGTAGGGTTGCCCTCCTTAGCCTTTGGCTGTCCCCAGCCTAACTGCAAGGCAGCAGTTGAGGGCATGCCATTCAAAACAAAAGAGTGGTGGGTTGCAGTTCGTTGGGATTGTGCTTTTGTACAATAAATTTCAACCTCACACCGCAGGTCTAACTGTTCAATGTTACAAAATATTCAGTGGGTAATTTTTTATCATCTGCCCTGCAGTCCTGATATGCCAAATGATTACCACCTTTTTATGCATGGTTTGAAACTGATGATAAACTGCATACAAACATTAATGAATGGTTCTTCTTCTTCGTACGCTTAATGAATGGTTCAAGACACTGGAGCCTGGTGCCACGATACCAAAAATGTGTTGAAAGTCAATGATGACTATGTTGAGAAATAATGTGAATCTGTGATTCACTTTTGGCTTCAGTAAACCATTTTTATCTTTGATGGATTTAATATATTTAATAATGGAACTTACTTAAAAAATCTGCCTCATATTTTGTCATTCTTCATTTTTCTGACCATTAATCTTTATTGGATCTCTTTGCTTGTTTATTCTCATTTCCTTTGTTTTATTCACACTGTTCTGCTTCATATGTTGATGAAGATGTACTGTGACAGGCCGCTTGTACACTTAATCCTTCTGCTCCCATTGGAATATAGTGCTGAAACAGGTACTCCCCACAAGCTTCTATTTTATCCCATCTTTTTGAGTTTTGCTTATGAGATTGAATCTGCTCTAACCTCCTCTTGCAATTTTATTTGCTAGGTATTCTTAGGCCACCACATTCTTTTTATGTCTGTGGCTTTCAATAAAATTCAGGTTTGGTTACATTTTTATATTTCTTTCCGAAGATATTTTTTATCTATCTTAACTTTCTTTCTTAAATCTCCAACTGTATTGGTTGTTATGTTTGTAACTATCAATCTGTTTATTGTTTTGTCTGACATGCGACATACACATCTGATTATCAGGCCTGTAGTTTGAATGTTTTCTTCTTGTGATCACATGTTTGATGTTTACACCACCAGTTCTTCTTCTTGTGATTACATGTTTGATGTTTACACCACCAGTTTTTCTTCTTGTGATTACATGTTTGATGTTTACACCACCAGTTCTTCTTCTTGTGATTACTTATTTGATGTTTACACCACCAGTTCTTCTTCTTGTGATTACATATTTGATGTTTACATCACCAGGCAAGTTCCCGTGATGAACTCGACCGTTGTTTGGAGTTCCACTTTAGCTTCGTACAGTTTAGTGTTGGATCGTTGGTCCAGTGTATTTTCCTTAACTGGCCACGCAGTGGACAGTTGTGTAACACATGCTCAGCAGTTTGTTTGTTTAGTTTACATGTGCACAGGGGTGAAGCAGACAGTTGAAGCTTGTACAAGTGTTGGTTCAGTTTGTTGTGTGGTGCTGTTCTGAAACGAAGAGCAGTTTGTTTGTTTAGTTTACATGTGCACAGGGGTGAAGCAGACAGTTGAAGCTTGTACAAGTGTTGGTTCAGTTTGTTGTGTGGTGCTGTTCTGAAACGAAGGAAGGCAATTTGTCCTTGCTGATCATGAGTATGGTAGTTCTTGTTGTGTTGATTCAGTTTTCCTTTCACAGCCTAGAAAGCTCTTTTGTTCTCAAAATATATGATTTCATGTCTTCTTGTTCATTCTCCACTTCTTTTTGCCAGCCTATCTTTCTTTATGTTTCCCGGCATGTTACTATGGGATGGTAGTCACGGAAGTATGGTCCGATTTCTGGCTGAAATGGAAGCTTGCCACCTTTGAGAGCTAGTGCGTCTGAATGTCATGCTGTTACACGCTGTGTATCCAAGCCATGTACTAGGACCTTTTTTACATTTGCTTTGAATCGCTTAATCTTATTGTCCATGCAGAATTCTGTTAAGTTTCACATTGGACAGTTTAAAACGAACTTGGCTTATGCCCACAGCTTGTTATTCAAAGCTATTCATGATAATTTCTCTTTGGTAGCAGGTTTCAGTGCATTTTCTTATATCCCAAGATTGATAAAGTTAACAAAAAAGATCTCTATAACACACCAGTGTGGCATTTTGGGAATATGGTGTTGGGTCTATATTTTTCTTGACCAACATCACACTAGGTACCATTATTCTGGTACCAAATTAATAAAGCTGGGTCAACTCCGGGAGTCGTTTTGCAATAGGAAAAATTCCAACTGGGAACTGAACCTTGATATCTCGACTGGGAAGCCAGTGCATTAACTACCTTGGCTCCCTTCTGAGGTGAATATAACATCATAATCATTCTCCTGGACGCTCTTGGCTGTAGTGCAATGCAAGGTTACACAGTTGACTCATCGCTATGACGATAGCTTGTCAGGTTGCTGTATCACAGTCTGTTTCCAGGAGCATGGCCTGGACGTCAGGTAGGGATCTTGGTCAGCATGTTTCACCTGGCCCTGACATTAGTCATGGCTCCCAACTATCAAATGTGCAATACATCCATTACATGCTACTAGAAATACTATTTAGCTGTGTATATTTGAGAGATTTTTAATCTAAAGAAAGCCAAGACCAACCAGGTGAAACATATAAATCAAGACCACCACCACCTCTCTTTCTCATGCTGCTGGAAACATGTTGTTCTGTTACAGCAGTCTGGCCAATGAGGTGGAGATCCACAGAGTAATCCCCATATTGGTGAGCCTGCTGAGAAACTTTGCATTGCACTACAGCCAGGTCCACTGTTGGTGTGCTTCAGGATAAAACAAGAGCCCACTGTAATCCGTCACTAAAGAAACATTGCTACGAACTCCATAGGTGTGAACAAGTCTAAGGGACAAATAGTGCTTGGTCATACACATTAATTATATGGTTATCTCGGAGTAAGTTCTTCACTGGGCTAAGTGCTTTTCAGCCCATACGAAGCTCATGGCTTAGTACTGATTACTGTAACACAGACTGTTTCCATGGATATGAGGTGGGGTGGCTTGGTCAGTATCTTTCACCTGAAACTGACGTTAGCCTTTTCTCCGTATAATAAATGATAAAGTCTTATTAGAAATCTTTCACTTGGCAGGAGCTCTGAGGCTACATCAGGACTGACTAGTGCTGCCCCCTCTATTGACCTGGTCGGAGCCAATGAGAATGTGTCAAACACAGTGGATATTGAGACAAGTGAACAGCTGGCGTATTCCGCCCTTCACTCAGCCCCTACAGCGGCCATACCTCCCCCTCCACCATCTATGTCCATGTCGTCAGTCAGGTAGGGTGCAGTAATTTGTCAGATATTTTTATCTTAAGGGATCATTCACTCAATTTTTGTCATCTTTCAACCCAAAACCGTCACACTTCATCACAAAAATGAGTCGAGGATGTTAGTTCATTCATTGTCATGAAGCCCAGCCTGACCAGGACAATAGATCCACACAAGCAACCGAAGGATTGATGTCATTTCCTGTTTTTCATCCATGCCATAGCCAGCCCTTCCAAAGCTTAGTTTGAAAATCTGATACGATGACTACCTTTATTAAAGAGGTCTCAGCCACCTCAGAGCAAAAGTCACTGCTTTGATCTTCATTCTGAATCTTGTCATGTGTGCACTACGCTGCTTGGTTGTAACTTTACCTTTCACTTACGCACTATAGAGAAAGTGTCACTGCCTGATGACCGACTTCATAGCTTTCATAGCTATCTGTGCACCTCCTTAACTATATGTGCTGCTCCCTACAATTGTTGAGGCGGACTCCATTTTGTCTCAGTAGCTATAGAATAACCTCCCTACAGAACACATGACAAATTGCTTGAGAAGACAGTGAGAAAAAAAATGCTGAGCAGTTACAGATCAAATGGAGGAGACCTGGGATAATGCTGCGATATTAGCATATGATGTGTATGAAGACTTTTGTTTCAGACAAAAAAGACTCCCCATGGCTCTCATTTGGATGCATATGACCTTAGTGCTCTGTTCGAAGGAGTGTGGAGTCAACCCATGACTGATGAGCTGGATATGAGATACTTCAATGGAGAGAACAGCTGCACTCAGTTTGGGACCTTGGACATCAAAATCTATGTGAATATGTCCAGGACTATCAAGATTCTTCACCCTTACCAATGCTGTTCAACATTTACACAATTTAAAGTGGCCAATCCATAGGCCAACATTATGAAGATTACATCCTGATGTACAGGACTGGCTCAGAGATGCATGAGATTGTCAAGGACATCCTAAAGACTTTGTAGACAATTCTCATAGTGGTGTGGAAATTCCAGCTTCCAGATCAATCCTGCATGAATTGATGCTCCTTGAACCACTCTATAGTGAAAACTGACCTACTGAATATTACCTTTGATGGATATATCATTTGCATGTGTGACAGGTTAAAATACCTTCAAGTAGCCTGTCATATATGTACCACGTCGACCATACAATATAAAGATGTATGCGAGGGCTGGAAGTTCTCAAGACAATGGCAACTGCATATTTGGAACATCGACTACTATTCATACTATGTTTCAGTAGGTCCTGTCAATTGTTGATTTTGTACTTGGCACTCTCATACTATCAAGGTCACAGTGTGAAAGGTTGGAACGTATCCAAGATGAAGGAATGATACTCGCTCTGGGTTGCATTAGAGATGCCTTAATTTTAAAAACATGAGGTATATGCTGGGATATCTTTCTGACTTCCAGATATAAATTGGCATAGATAAAAACCTATATCCGAGTTGCCGCAGACAATCGACACCAACTGTACAATAACACCTCAGACATCAGAGATCTACACAAAAAACGATGCATATTACCAGTTGAACAGAAGAGAGCAGGTCGTGGTCTTCAGACTTCGCACTGGCCACAATAGACTGAGGTACCACCTATTCAACAAATTGAAGATAGGTGGCACTGACGAATGCCCGTGTGGTACCGCAAAAATGACCGCTGAGCATTTGCTGCAAAACTGCCCGACATACGAGGATCAGAGAGAGCAGATGTGGCCATCACCAGTGGCAACACTAGACAAGCTCAATGGCAGTGTCAACAGCCTCAGGATGACCGCTGCTTTTTTCTAAAAAATAATGGTTGCTGTCTGACTGCGTACGATGAAAAAGACATCAGAGATCAATAATAATCAAGAGAAAGATGTTGTGGATGGCACAGGCAGAGAGAACAATTGCACAGTTGAGGCAAAAATCAAGGGAGTAGAATGATTCTACACTGGTGATAGAATGATGTATTACCACAATCATCAAACCCCTATGCAGTGAATGCATAGGCAGCGGGAAAGCACAGCCATAGGATAACCAGCGCTCATGAGTGACTCAGTGGTGTCATCATATATAATGATCTGTCTGCTAGGCAGTGAGATATCAGTTTGAGACTTGTCTGCTAGTGATAGGTCAAGTGGGAACTGGACATACAGGACAACCTTCAGTATGATAATGGAGATGTAGACAGTAACCAGCTCTGAAATGGCTATCTGATGCCTCGTTAACAAGGACAGTGATCGTGTGAGACTCCCAGAGTATTATACTTATCAACTATTCAACCTTGAGGTCAGCTTTTCCATTGCATCACTGTCTGCATTCCCTATGTAGGCAGATGATGCGAATATAATCTGTGATTTAATGCCAGTGTGAAACCATGAAGCCAAAACATATATCACATCTTCACAATGGGGTTGTCCCTTGTACACCTTAGGCCAGTCACATTCCTTTGTTCTAAATATGTTCTAACCTTTCACACTGTCACCTTGACAGTATTAGGATACATATCCAATAAATGGCTGCTATAGTTGATACTGGAAGCAAATAACAGATAAGAAAATTAACCCTGTCCAAGACAAGAGCAGCAACTCTGTATGTCAAATAGTTTTATTAAAAAGTAAATAAATTGAGTTGAAATTACGATCTAAACATCGTTAAGACACATAATTAAACTGTCAATGACATGAAGTATTCATAATAAAAAGTATACATCAGTATGAAGTGTTGAATGTCATTAATGAAGAGGCAGAAATAGAAGACATTTTAAAAACTCATAATTTTGTGAATATTTCTGCGTTAATCCTTCAATTCCTTTATACCCTTTCTTGTGTCCCAGCCAAAGTCTGAATTGGGCGTGTGTTGAATATCCAAGAGTAATCCAGATGTATACTCATTAGTCTGATTAAATAATAAATAATTTCTCAAGCCTTGTATTCCCTGCGTACGAAGAAGAAGTATTCCAACTTTCTTTGCGGTGAAATGTGTCAACTTTGAAACTTGACCATGTTCTTTAATGTCTACCTATCAGAAATAGCTGTACATTAAACTACACCTGCACATACGTGAATTGTCAGCCATCTTGTAGGTAACTTCAAAACCTGAAGTTCCGCAAACTAAATGACAGAACATAAAGCCTGTGTTAGAAGTCGGTGTTGGTTGAATTGGGCAAATTAATGGATTTTGGAGTCTTGGAGACTTCAACTCCTCTTCTCCCTGTTACACTTTTCTAGAAAATGTTAAGGAACCGCCTCCTTCACTGTGTTTAGCCATATGTGGACAAACCCTAACTAGTATATAAGCATGTTTGTAACTGGCAATACAGGACTTCTAAATAGACACATAATTGTATTAATGCAATAGTTCTAACAGATTCATCTGCATGAATAGCTGTAGATACTATTACTTCTTCCGATCCCCAGGAATACAGAATACTTACTTGTTTAATTCTGTTTCATAAATGGGGTATGGTTGTGGAAACCAAAAGAAATACGTCCTAACACAAAAATATAAACAAATGTAAATTCAGTCCTATTCATAAACATTGAAAACAACAAAAACAGCAACCAAAAAAGTACATACTTTCATACATGTGTGCTTGTATAGAATAGAAGAGCTGAAATGGTATGATAAAATCACTAATGTAGAACTGCTGAAAAGAACCAGATATCAGTGGAACAGGAAGTGAGAAGAAAATGCTGACATGATAGGACACATTTAGAAAACCAACTGATAACATTACAAGGCAGTCTCAGTACAGAACTGGAGCGTATGGCTAAGGATAGGTGGAATTGGCAGGAATTTGTTGAAGGCACATGCTCGGTCAGATGAAAGGTACTGATCAAGACCTCCTAATTTGGGTCCTTGTCATGCTACTGAAAGCTGGCTTTGTTGCACTAGTTTGGCCAACTAGGTGGGTATTGACACTGATTCCATTGTGGTGAGTCTACTAAGAAGCCTCCACTTACTACAGCCACGGGTCCACCTGTTGCAGTAATAGTAGCAGCAACAGCATGTTATCTTTCAGTCATGGCTGAACTTGCTCATTTTGCATCATTTTTGTTGTTGTTGTTGTGGTTTGTTAGTTGTTTTCATTTATTCTTTGTCCCTGATGAAGGCTTTGTGGTCACAATGTAGGTGTCATTTTGTTTTTGTTCTCGGCTGTCATTGAGCAATTACCTATATGTTTCGATTGACTTTTGACCTTCAGTTTCGCTGCAGCTTTGATCTTTTTATTTTGCTATAGGACGATGAACCCCTGGAGTAGTAGATCTGAGCTTTTGGTTTTTCTTTTCCTTTTGTCCGTTATCACCTCTCCATTATGGAAAAGCTTCTTTTCGCCCAGTCTGAAGCAACTATTCATTGTACATCTCTACCTGGATCAGTCTGGAGCTTTGTTTTCCCAGGATGTCTGACTCATGGTCAGTGCATTCATGTCTTGCTTGCACACGTCTTTAAACCTCAACTGTGGTTGGCTGACTGTACTTTTCCATCCACCAGCTGTCCGTAGAGAATATCTTTGGGTATGTCACCGTCTTCTTCGCAACTAACATGACCAAGCTATCGTACACCTCGGGATATAAGAAGAACTACAACTCGCTAGTAGAAAATATTCATCTAGAGTGAAGAATTCAGTGTCAGTGGCTTTGGAAACAAATGTTTTGAACCATTCCCGTCTTGGTTAAAGGGCCAGCATCCAAACTGCTCGACCAGAATTAAAACTATAAACTCGTATAATAGAAATATGGTACTAGAAAATTCTTGTTTAAACTAATTTTCGGACTCATGGTGGGATAGATGCTGTTGTTAGGAAGGCCCTACCAACATTGTATGTGGTGCAAGCATGGAGTATGAACACACAGTTTGATGACAAAGTTGAGGCCCCGGAGATCAGAATGTATAGAAGAATGGGGAACAGCTCGTGGAAAGTAGAAAGTAAAGTAAAAAAGACCAACAAATAATATGGTCTTGCAGAAGTTGTGGGGTGAAAAGGGAATTAGTAAATATAATAAAATAGACACACTTTAGCCATAGAAAAAAGATAGAAAATTATCAATCATTCAATCAAAAGCATTTTGGCTTCCTGTGGAGCATAGGTCTTATTGGTTCAAGCTACTCGTGTTGAGGTTCTGAATCTTGATGTTTTTGGAAATTGGTCATGTTTTGCATTCTGTTGTCACAAGTGTTTTAACTGTACTGATGACAGCCTCCATGAAAGGTTTGTAGGAAAAGGCAACTTAGCTGTGCCGTCACCACTTATTTTTGTTTTACGCCTTGTTAGAAAAAAAAACATAGGTCTTATTAGGGATTTGAACTTGCTTCCCCTTGTTCAAAAGACTGGTATACTAACTGCTTGAGCGACTGATCCTTTGATTTTAGCTAAATGACTGACACATTAACAATATTTTGTTTCAGACACCAGGGTGCAATGGGTCAGATTGTCTCCCATGATATACTGCTCGGACGTTGGCGTCTGTCACTGGACTTGTTTGGACGAGTGTTCTGTGATGATGTTGGGGCAGAGCCAGGATCTGTCATCAGCGAATTGGGTGGCTTCCCTGTCAAAGAGGGCCGGTTTAGGCGTGAGATGGAAAAACTAAGGAATTCTCAACAGCGGGACTTGACCTTAGAGGTGTGTTACTTTGATAGTTTTATTTGTTTAATGGTTGATGTACTTTAGAGGTGTATTTGATTGGCTGATTGATTGTTTTATTTGTTTAATGGTTGATGTACTTTAGAGGTGTGTTGATTGAGTGATTTATATTTTTATTTGTTTAATGGTTGATGTACTTTAGAGGTGTGTTGGTTGAGTGATTGACAGTGTTATTTGTTTAATGGTTGATGTACTTTAGAGGTGTATTGATTGAATGTGAGTTTCATTTGTTTAATATTTAATATACTTTAGAGGTGCGTTGATTGAATGCCAGTATCATTTGTTTAATAGTTAATGTACTTTATAGGTGTGTTGATTGAATGTGAGTATCATTTGTTTAATATTTAATGTACTTTATAGGTACGTTGATTGAATGTGAGTATCATTTGTTTAATATTTAATGTACTTTAGAGGTGTGTTGATTGAATGTGAGTATCATTTGTTTAATATTTAATGTACTTTAGAGGTGCATTGATTGAATGTCAGTATCATTTGTTTAATGTACTTTGTTATATTTATCTGAAAGAAAAGAATTATAGAGAGTAGTAAAATACATACATCCACAAGCATTCCTTAAAACAACAAAAATACACACAAAGTTAACAGATGATAAAACCAAAAGTTCAGATCCAAGTACTCTCATTCAAGCAGCTCAAAGAACTATTGATGCCTATCCCGATGAATGGATACATATGTATACTGATAAATCTACATTTAAAGCCACCATCAAAGCAGGTTATGGCGTTTATATAAAATACCTGGACGAATCCTCTGATGAACTGTCTGATGCCTGCGGGGAGCTTTGCTCCAACTATGAAGCTGAAATCACTGCACTTGAAGCCATCTTGTACTATCCGAGGATAGTTTTTGATACTTTTTCTTCAAAGGCTTAAAACACTGTCATTTTTACTGATTCAATGTCAACTCTTCAAGAATTAGAAGTTGCTGGTCATTGTAGACCTGACCGTATCCAAATATCTCTAGACATTGACCACATTATCACTTCCAGTGCTGTCAAAATAGTTCTGCAGTGGATCCCTGAACACTCGAGCACACCAGGCAATGACAAGGCAGACAGACTAGCAAAAGAAGGATCAAGACAAGAACAGCCACACACAGCAATAACTTTACAAATAACCAAACAGCTCATAAGATCAGCAAACAAAGAAACTTGGCTGAACAGATGGGCCATGGGAAACACAAGAAGAGAGGTCTACAGACATATGGCAAACCCCAGTATAAATCAACTCACAAAGATAGATCAGAGCACCATTTACTGACTGAGAACCCAACACATCCCACTAAACAAACACCTGAACAGAATCCAACCACAACATACACCTGAGTGCCAACTCTGTACACACCCATATGAAACCGTTGATCATCATCTCTTTGAGTGCTCAGCGCTCAATGAATTTTAGGAAATACTTCTTCCTCCATGGCCAGATACATGGAACACTTTGTATGGCACTAGACAACAGCTGATAAACACGTGCAGATACCATTACATGGCATTGGGCCAAAGGGCAAGAGCCCGGATGCTGCTGGAACCGTAACAACAACATATTCTTCTGAGGTTTGCCAAGTTGTATATTTAAATCCATGAAAGCTTGTCAGCTTCCTGTGGAGCACAACTCTTGTAAGATTGCAATGGTCTTATCTTGGTGATACCTTGTAATAGCTTGAAATAATTAATGCACATTTAATGAATTGAATGGGTTTCATTCTAGGTTGAGAGAGATCGAAACGCACTCTTGACCCAGACGTTCAAACAGCTGAATACGTACTTTAACCGACGGACGAACACATCAGGCCCACCACTGTGCGTTCACCGGGTCAAAGTTACATTTAAGGATGAGCCAGGAGAAGGGAGTGGCGTGGCACGTAGTTTCTACACAGCTGTTGCAAATGTAAGTAAGCGGAGGCTTAATCTTCATCTAATGCCACGGCTGTTTTACCATTTAAGGCTTTTGATGGAAAAGGTAGTTCCATAACAGCCACTGCTGTTGTGGATGAAGTGTTCAAGACTCTTCTTGCACTAGGCCTCATCTTTTTTCCTTTGCTGCCTTTCCTTTTTCTCAAACAGTGAGACTAGGTACCTATTTACAGCTGCGTCAAATGGATTATGTTGATATGATAATTTGAATAGAATGTGTACCTTTGTCATATGAAGCAAGTGCTCTACAACTGTGTTACTCTCTCTACTGGTATTCAGTAATATTCCATTGTTGACTTCAATCTGCCACTATGTTACTCAGACAACTTTCTCTACTGCTATTCACTAATATTCCTGTCATCAAGATGCTGAGCAGTGCATGAGCTGCAGCTGTCAGAGACCCAAAGCTGACTGCTAGTTTCAGGTCCAGCGAACCAGAGCTGCCAAGACCCTTCTACACCACCATCTTTACAACAAAATGAGGATTGAGACAGGTGACAAGTGTCCATGTGGGGAGCATACCATGACAAAGCTGCATGCTCACACAGGCAAAAGAGAGAACAATACTGGCCTTGTGAGACAGATATGAACCAAAAGGTGTATGAAGATAAAACAGCCTTACACACAACAGTGTCCTTTGTAAGAGAAACCGGGACCCTGATCTGAGGATGAATAAAGAAGAACAGGCTGCAACAGACCAGACTGGCTAAGGAAAAGGGATAAAAATAAAGGGAAGGCGCCAAAAATGCCAGATGAAGTCGGATGTGTTAGACCGAAAAATGCGATATATATTCTGAAACTGACTCTGCCGAAGACAGATGTGTCGGGCCGAAAGGTGCAAATTTCGCAGTCAAGCTGTAAACTAGCGACACAACGCATTCCGTTCTCCGGAGCACACCCTGCTACTTGCAAAGCCCTGTTCAGGGCTTGATAGCAGGAGATTGAGAACAAACGCACAAGAAAAACAGAAGAAGAAACTGACCTGCTCTCTTGCAGTTGTCGTACATGCAATATTATGGTATACAATATATTAGGACTTCTGTTCTATTAGGAACAGAATCCACATCATGATATTTTGGGCAAACCCAAAGGTGCTCATTCCCTGTAAGCAAAATGCTGGAGAGTGTAGATTCTGATGGTTGCTGAAGCTTGCTGGTATACATATTTCTACTCCAGCCTCTCAGGCAGCCCTATATGCTGGACCTAAATATAACTTTACAATCTGTTGATTGTAACACCAAAACCCATCACTACTGTACGAAAACCTACCTGGAGGCAGGATATATTTCCAGAGGTGGTAGAAAATATACCAGGTATTGGAAACAAAAACTGCCAGACTGAAAAAGAAAGGAGAGATACTACCCTAAGCTTTATATCGAAAAGCTACCCAAGCATGGACTGGACCCATGCATACACCGACGGTTCTGTAACAAACACTACACAGAACGGAGGGGCAGGAGCATTCCTGAACCTACCAAATGGCAGACAAATAACACTGTCATTCGCTACTGGTAAGTACACAAGCAATTTCAGAGCGAAGGCAGAGGCACTGAAGGCGGCAGTGGAAGAACTGGTGACACACAAAGAAAATGAAAGCCATACAGTCCTGCTTACAGATACTCTCGCCGTAGTCATTGCGCTAAAAAGCCAGAAAAACACTGAGCTTAATGACTTAAGAGCAGCACTCTGCTAACTGTGCCAGCAGTCCGCACCAAAAAGGGTAGTGGTACAGTGGGTCCCATCACACTGCAACATCCAAGGCAACGAAGAGGCAGACAGACTGGCAAAAGAAGGTGCAAGACTACCACAAACAGATACTAGTATGACGAACGAAGAGTCAAAACGGCTTATCAAAGCCAGATACATGACCAAATGGGAAACCGAACATACTGGTTACACCAAAAACGATGCCTATTACCAGTTGAACAGAAGAGAGCAGGCCGTTGTCTTCATACTTCGCACTGGCCACAATAGACTAAGGTACCACCTATTCAACAAATTAAAGATAGGTGGTACCGACGAATGCCCGTGCGGTACCGGTAAAATGACCGCTGAACATCTGCTGCAGAACTGCCCTACATACGAGGATCAGAGAGAGCAGATGTGGCCATCACCAGTGGAACTGCAAGACAAGCTCTATGGCAGTGGCGACAGCCTCAGGATGACCGCCGCTTTTTTCGAAAAAATAATGGTTACTGTCTGACTGCGTACGAAGAAGAAGAAATTCAAAATTTAACCTCCATTTATTGTCAGTGTTCCTATGGCTGATGTCCATTAGGTCAGGATGTCATCTCTTTAATTACTGCAAACCTCAAGATGTCCAGGATAGTAGATCTACACAAGATCTCAAAGGTTCAAGACCTTTATGTTTTGCTATCCACTCATGCCATAGCCATCTTTTCTGTACCTTGTGAAGCAAGATTTGAGGATCAGGGACAATTGAAGAGGTCTGAAATAGCCATCTGAGAGCCAGTCACTGCCTCGATCTCCATTGTCATCCTTGAAGTTATGTATTCCCCACTCGGCTCAACAAAGACCATACCTCTCACTTTAGCAAAGAGGTCCCAACCAGTTTTCTTATCGCACAAATACATTAGTATATAAATAACAGCATCAATGTCATGTGTATTATCACTTATCGGATGTTTAACCTCGAGGTCCGCTTTCTCACTGCACTAGTCTCTGCATGCCCTCACCAGGATCACGATGACTTTGGGATAGTCTGTCATTTTATCTCCAGGTTTTGCAAAACCATAGAAACTGCAACCCAAATAAACATAATATCATTATCATCATATCTTTTTTTCACTTCAATAGTAACATGGGGCCACCACTACAGTTTACCTCCTTACAGAAAGCCTGCATCACATAATTTATGTACACAGTGGTTTCCCTGTCACTTGTGTTCACCATGTTGAGGTTGCCAGCCCTATGGAAAATCCATCTTAGTTCTCTTGTAGTTGACTTTCCTGATCCCTGGGGAAACATTTTCACCCTTCATTTCCCCAGTAGCAATAGTGGGATATGCGTTTTCTTCAGTTGTTTTGTGTCTCAATACAAGATGTTGACGATGGAGGTGGTAGCATTTTGTTTCCGCCATCCTGACAATGTTTTACCGTTTCCTCTTGTCTGTCGCAGTGCTTACAGTATGGTATATAGTCTGCGATCATTCTGTGATGATGGCTTGTCTTGTGATATCTTCAGCTCAAATTGTTGATGCTATCTTTGGGGTTGACTTTAGAAATGTATGCGTACATAAGTTTTGCAGTCATACCTATAGCCCATTTGACCATCTATTGCTGTTTGCAGTTGTAGATTGTTTTATGTAGTTCTTTGGTTGTTGGGTTGTCACTTATGTGCTCCTGGTTTTGCCAGTTTATCAGCACTTTCATTTGTATGTAACCTGGTATCCACTGCAGGGTGCTACTGATGCCATAGGAAATACCATTACAGATTTGTAAATATTTGTTTTCTCAGATACAGAAATCCAGCTTTCTATAGTCTGTGAAGATAACTACATTTGTTGAGTGTATTGCCATGTTCTTGTACAAAATGCTTTGTAGGGTTTAGTAACCCTTGGCTGTCTTCCCCAATAAGGGACCTTGGAATCACAAGTAATATGTTTTCCTTTTTCTAGGCTGCCTTGTCTCAGGAGAAGCTACCTCCCTTGGACACCATCCTAGTAGGAGGGAAATCTTTACAGTACAGCAAGTCATTAGGTATGTGTTGGCAGATGTTTTACTTCTTCATGTGCTATGTCAGCAGACATAAGATATCATGTGTTTGTTATAAACAGCTTCCAGTCTCTGGCTTACTATTAACTCTGCTATTGAGTTTACCTGTCTAAATAAAAAAAGTATTTGTTGAAATTGTCCAACCTTCAGGGATTAACAAAAATGATAAACATTAAAATTAAGATGTCTTCATGTTTTGAATATCAGGAATATATAGCTTTTTTTAAAATGATTTCTCTATCATATATGTAGGGTATTGTTAATTATATAGCTGTCTTGCAAATCCAGATGACTGCTCCACACTCAGCAGGCATCTGGTCTGTATAAATAACTGAGTCATGATGTAGAGCGTCATCTTCCCCACATAGGTTAGGCTCACTGTTGGTAGCCTATTAGGACATATGACATACAAAATTATTGTTTACCTATTTAGATCTTTCCGATAAACTAAAAATATGCGCACTTTTTACAAATATAATTTTCAATTTTATAAAGTAAAATTTTTTTTGCGGATTTAGATTTTTCTATTAAGGTAAGAATTGTTCTGATTTTCACTTATTCACATCTTGTTATTAAGTTAAAAATGTCCATATTTTCACTTATTAAAATGTTAATATTTTTCTCACATTTTCACAAATTCATATCTTTTCATTAAGGTATTTTCACTTCTTGTCATAACCTAAAAACATTTTTTACGTCTTCTCATTAAGATACTAAGGGGACAGAGTGACGTAGGCTAGTGGTTAAGTAGGTTCGCTACCCAATCAAAGCACCGACCATTACCCCGGGGAAGCAAACCCTTAGAAAATGCGGGAGGAAACAGACCCTTACATAAAATTCATGCTGAAGTTCGGTGCACTGGGCAGACAGGCACAAAATAAAAACATAGTGCAATCTTGAAGAATAGAGAAATAAGGCGAAAGCAAAAAATAAAATGAAAAATATAAAAGATGCTTTCACTCATTTATATTTTCCAATTAAGAAAGGGGAGCAAAGAATAGTAATACTGTAACTGCCAGGTATGTCGTAAGAGGTGACTAAGGAGGGTTGGTTACCCTATAGAAACTTTAAACCGCTCAACTTCAGCATAGACAGGTCAAATCATGATTACTTGGCATGTATTTATTGAAGACCTATGCTCCACAAGGAACTGAAAGGGCTTTGATTGATTAGGATGTTTCCACATTTTCAATGATTTGCATTCCATTATGACAACAAGTTTCCAATTTTCACTAATCCAAATGTACATATGGAGAAAAAAAAAGAATGTCACATATTGACTAAATTAGACCTACATTAAAATATTTGTTAATTTCACAGATTCAAATTTGTTCATTAAGATTTTGAACAATCACAATTTTCATAGTTTATATTTTTATATGAATATAAAAAATTATCCTCTTTTGTTATCTTTCCATTAAAATTTAAAAAACAAATGTGTCCATTTTTTGTTGTTGTTAAGAATACAAAAATGTCCCAATTTTCACTATTTTACATCACTTTAAAGATACTTTAAAAATGTCAATATTTTCATTTGTAATCTTTTCAAAAAGATTTTTTTTTTAATGTCCACATTTTCACAGTTACATTCTTTAAAAAGAAACACATTTTAATAGATACTATAGTCACTATATTCTCATAATATTTTCATGAGGAAGTTATCTGTTAGTCTTCTTCTTCTTCTTCGTTCGTTCTCAATCTCCCACTACCAAACCCTAAAAGGGCTTAAGTAGCAGAATGTAGCCCAGAGAACGGAATGCGTTGTCGTAGTTTACAGCTTGACTGCGATATTTCCACCTTTCGGTCCAACACATCCGACTTCAGCAAGCATTTTTTTAGTACCAGGTTAGCATTCCCTCTTCGATCCCATCTCCTTAGCCAGTCTGTCCTGCTGCAGCTTGTTATCCAGGATCACCGCTTGGAGGTGTAGAAGGGTCTTGGCAGCTATGGTTCGCTGGCCCTGACGCTAGCAGTCAGGTATGTGTCGCTGACCACTGCAGCTCATGCGCTGCTCAGCATCTTGATCCCATCTGTTAGTCTAAATGTGAAACAATTTCTTGGAATCCCTAACAAATGGTGACTTGATCTTATTTCATCTGTCCTGTTTTGTTGTTAGATGTTTTGGAGATGTGCAGTCTTCTTTTGTGAGTCATATGTGGTTCCATTGATATGTTCAATCCATGCCACATCAGTGTTTCTTTAAACCTTTACAAGTTCTGCATAATTTGTTACATTTTTGTATTAACCTGTACTATACCATATAAAAAAATTACTTCTATTTCCTGCAGCTCTTAATTTTGAGAACCTCTAATTTTACCCAAAAAAATAAAACGTGTGTGTGTGCGTGCATGCTTGCGTGAATGCGCGGACACATATATTAATAAAGAACTTGTTGGTGCTATTGTTGTTATTGTGTGTATGTTAGTTTCTGAAGATAGATACAAGAAGATGAAGCAAACATATAGTAGCATCACTTAGGGAAATAACAAATTTTTTGCTGAAAACATGCTGTCGATGTTCACCGTAACTCTTTCAGGACTTGATTCTTTTTAGGTTTGGACCAAATTAATTTTCAGCTGTAGCAAAATTTTACTGCATCCCTTTTACAACTGACTATTACACACCATAGCATAGACAAATATAGTACTCATTATATATCATTGTAAAGAAAAATGGGTACAGAAAATGAAAATATCAATAAATTGCTGATATTTCATAATTTGAAAAAATAATTATGTTGTACAAAAAAATAATTTTAAGGGTAGATAATTTATATCAAAATATTGTAACTCACCATCATTTTTCATTGGCCTGAATTGTTGATTTCAATTTGTCTGGTAATTTTGCAGAATAGTATCCAAAGTCCCTCAAAACACTGTTTATTTGATGCATTTATCTCCAAAAATGTTGAAATTATGTACAATTTTCCTCAATGACTAAAATCAATAAAAATATAAAAAAATTCACAACTTCCATTATTTTAGGCATCACACCACCCATCACCAGGCCTAGTAGTCCTCTATGGAATTTGCCTTTCCCCTTGCAGAATTGCCATTATTTCCATCACCATTAACTCTAGACGTACCTGTTATATCCTCTAAATCAGTCTCATCGCTGCTGCTTGATGATTCAGGAGCACTGATAGTCCCTGACTGGAAGCAACCACCGACTAACCCTAAGCCAGACCGTTTTGATTTCTTAGCACTAGGTCTACTAGTACTACTAGTACTATCACGGTAAACGCTATCCTTTGAATCATCTAATTCTGTATCAGAAACACTAACTAATAAGCTTTGAAACACAGCTATAGCTTGTTCTGCACTATATCGTTTTGGTCTAGTAGAAGCAGTGGGCGTTGCCATTATTTTTTAGGAATCAACAAAACAGTTTAGCTACTTCAAAACACAAATATATCACTTATTCAGTACCCAAACACGCGTGGCTCGACTTAAATGTCACGAACGGAAGCTGTTCTAGTTCTGGTTGTAATTTTTAAGTAGTTTGGCTAACACAAAACCCGAATCACGACTCTACAAAACAAAATCCGATTTATCGGTTAATGGTCCTCTAGGTCCGTTATATCGGTCATTGGTCCGGAATGTGTTAATGGCTATGTCTGTCACTTCGACTATAAATGTAGTTGTTGTATCTACATAAACAAACTAAATTGGTCTACCTTAGAAAAATCCGTTGCAGAAACTTCAATAAAATTCTCAATATTGGGTTAATCTTCAAATCCAAGTGAAAAACAAAAGAAATCCTTTTAAAAAATCTAAAACAAATTTCAAAATCGCCATTGTTTTCATCTAACTATACATGATGGAAGTTGGAACTCTCTACAATCGAAAGAGCAGTATATTCAGTCGTTTCTATGGTATTTACCCGGTAGTTTATATACGATAAAGCAATGACACTAGAGCTGGCGACGTACAGCGACAGTGGGATAAAGCTTATTCGTCGTAATCTAACGCCTCGCCTCTATTACCGTAAAGGTTAAGTAGCAGCCTCTCTTTATATAAATGTTTAGAATTTTTTTCAGATTACAATTAATTAATGCTTGAGCTAAAATTATGATTGAAACATCCATTTAATTATCTTCTTTATAAAGTATTCACAATAAAAAAATGTATTATGCATTCAATGTCATTATTAAAGAATGAAGAATAATTGTTTAATTTTCATTTGTCTCACAATGTTTGATCAAATTGTTACATTATCTCAACAATAATATTACTACTTTTGTCATTGTCTGTTTTACTGTCATAGTCTAAATCAAACCTGCATTCAATATCCACGTCTAATTAGATGCATTATGATTGGCCTAATTAAATAAGTTATCTCTTTGTTCTTAAAGTCCTAATTGCATCGCTTAGATAGCCGCAACTTGAAATGTTTCCCAAAACTGTAAATACAGGCAGATTATTGATAATTATCATTAAATAATATCTGCGCATGCAACAGAAATCCTTATATAGCTAAGGTCTTTCTAAGAAAAGAAACTTTGTTGCTTTGCAACAACGTGCAGCATAGGAGTTGGTGAGTGCTTCCAAACATTTCGAACTGTAACTGATGTTTTCCTAGTGGGCAAGTCAGATTGTAAAGTGTTGACCAATCTTTTTCTTGGTCTTCCTCTTGCTTTGAAGGTCTGTTATAATCTCATGATGGGTGTGTTTGACAACATTTTAGTCATATGACCAAACTACCTAATTCCCTGTCTATATGCGCTGCGTTTGGCATTGCTGTCACTTTATTTCACTTTTCATTTATATTTGCGAACTTAGATCTGATCAACCGCCTGCGCTCAAGAGATAGAGAGAGAGAAAGGGAAAGAGAGAGACAGAGAAACACAATCAGACAACGTAGCCGAGATAGAGAGATGAGGAGAACACTGTCATATGATGCCACACCCTTCTACATGCCCACTGATCCTCCAGCTGGGAGTTCCACAAGTGCTCCAGGGGTTGATACCCGTGACAGTGGCACAGAAGCAATAACTCAGTACCGTCGCCAGCTGGGAGAGAGATTGTATCCTAAAGTTCGAGCCCTGCGTCCGGTGAGTTCTCCTCCTCTTCCTTCTTGTCTTGTTCTCTTCTTCCCCTTCTCTTCCATTCTTTCTCCTCCTCTTTCTTCTCCTCTTCATTCTACTCCTCTTCCTTTTTTCTCTTCCTTTTTCTTCTTCTTCCTCTTCTTCCTTTTTTTTCTTCTTCATGTTCTTCCTTTTCCTTTTCATCTTCTTCTCCTCCTTCTTTTATTACTTCATATATATTGCATATGTGATATGATAATTTATTCACAACATTTTCTACCAGTGAAACTAACCTTCTGTTCTGTTTCCTCAGAGTTTGGCGGCTAAGATCACTGGCATGCTACTAGAACTGTCTCCATCTCAGCTGGTGCTCCTGTTGGCATCAGATGAGTCTCTGAGACAGAGAGTGGATGAAGCTGTAGAGATCATTACATCCCATGGAAGGTAGGCAAATAAGGAAATTAATACAGAAAACCTGTAAAGATAATTACATCCAATGGAAGATAGGCAAATAAGGAATACTATACAGAAAACTTGTAGAGATCATCACATCCCAGAAAAGATAGGCAAATAAGGAATACTATACAGAAAACTTGTAGAGATCATCACATCCCAGAAAAGATAGGCAAATAAGGAATACTATACAGAAAACTTGTAGAGATCATCACATCCCAGAAAAGATAGGCAAATAAGGAATACTATACAGAAAACTTGTAGAGATCATCACATCCCAGAAAAGATAGGCAAATAAGGAATACTATACAGAAAACTTGTAGAGATCATCACATCCCAGAAAAGATAGGCAAATAAGGAATACTATACAGAAAACTTGTAGAGATCATCACATCCCAGAAAAGATAGGCAAATAAGGAATACTATACAGAAAACTTGTAGAGATCATCACATCCCAGAAAAGATAGGCAAATAAGGAATACTATACAGAAAACTTGTAGAGATCATCACATCCCAGAAAAGATAGGCAAATAAGGAATACTATACAGAAAACTTGTAGAGATCATCACATCCCAGAAAAGATAGGCAAATAAGGAATACTATACAGAAAACTTGTAGAGATCATCACATCCCAGAAAAGATAGGCAAATAAGGAATACTATACAGAAAACTTGTAGAGATCATCACATCCCAGAAAAGATAGGCAAATAAGGAATACTATACAGAAAACTTGTAGAGATCATCACATCCCAGAAAAGATAGGCAGATAAAGGAATGCTAAACAAAAAAGCTGTAAAGAACATCTCATCCCAGGAAAGGTAGGCAAAAAAAAGGAAATGTAAACTAATGTATGTATCAAACTAGGCCGTCGTCTGCTTTTGTGTTTGCTTGTTATTTTCTCAAGAGTAAGAACCCCTACTCTGTTCAGTAGCCTTTCATGATATGGATAGCAGAGTGCAGTGGCATTAGTCCTTCCACCTCAATATGCACTGAGATGATCTTTCTCTTTACATTATTGTATTTTACATCATTGATGTGAAGATGGATCTATTTGTAATTTAAATGCTGCCTTTGTATCACTAATGTGGATATTCTTTTGAAGTCCTTAGTCATTGATGGACAAAGTGATGAGTGACCATCAGGCTCTAGGATTTCAGCCTTGTTAATTTTATTTTTAATGTGTTGGATTCAGTTTGTGAATAATGCAATGTCATCTGCATGTACCAGACATTCCAGTGTTGTTGTTGGATACCATTCATACTGAGTTAACTTTTGATGATGGTTTCTTTAGTGGCACTTGTAGTGGTTCTTCTTACATCCCGAAGTTTACTTGAGAAGGTGGGCCTGGATTCTCTTGTCTGTAGTGCAATGCAAGCTTCCTCATTAAGCTGTCCACTTGGAGATTACAGTTTTGATCCCTATATCGTTGGATAGACTGCTGTGACACAACTTGTTTCGAGGGGTGCGTTATGAGTGGTAGGTTTTTTGATTAGTATGTTTCACATGATCATGTTACTCTTTGCTCCCAGGAATTCTGGTGTAGAGAGTAATTTCCATCATATTCTTTTTAGGGTGTCCTCTGTTGCTTGGAGCATCACTCAGTCAATAGCAGTTAGGGAGAGAATGGTTGATAAGGAACATCGTTGTCATATTTCTGTTTGGTCAGGTTCAGGCAAAACATACTGGACAAGACCCTCACCTTGGCGTCCTTGTAGCCCTTGCCGGAAATGGGCTGTTTTCATGGCAGCCTGGCTAACAAGGTACGTGATCCCCGTGGTAGTGAGTGACACGCAGATGAAGCCAAGCATAGCACAACTGCCTGGAGGACCCTGGTCACCTTCATCAGCACGCTCGGGATGTGAGGAAATCTACTGCAACCTCCCACCTAATGTCCTTTTCAGGGCGCAAAAAGGAGTAACCTACTCATTGTGGGCTATCGCAAACAACATCTGTATCATTTGTATCATTACACCATTGATATAATTGCTTAATTTGTATTATTTTTTCATTTGCATTATGGACACTGAGATAAGTTTGAACGTCTCTTTCATCTCTCTCTCTTCAAGGGAAATGAGCTCAGACAGCTTTCTAGATTTGGACATATTCAACTTGACATCCGACAAATCGAAGACACTGCCGTCAGCATCTGTGGCTGTAGGTGGCACCAGGAGTGGGGAAGGTCTTGGCTGTGACTTGCAGATGGAGGATGAGATTGAAGATAATGCCCCTCTGTTTTGGCAGCCAGGCAAACGTGGCTACTACTCCCCTCGGATAGGAAAAGCTTCACCTGAGAGATTAAATGCTTTCAGAAATATTGGAAGGTAGGCATTTATATACGACTGAGGGGTTAGATACGCTTGCTTCTTATGGCAAAATGTATTGGGTTGCTGTTGACTCTTTACAGCCCAGCCACATTTATTTAACTTTGTGTCTTAAACTTTGTACTATTTTTTCCTTAAAATAAAATAATTTAATATTAAAAGAAATTGAGCAAGAATTATGACTTAATAGATCTAAAAATACATTATTAAATTATCTATGACATGAAGTATTCATAATAAACAAATGTATTAGTGTGAAGCGTTAAATTAACCTTTACCACACCACACAACAAAAATTTACATAATTTCCCCTGTAGCTGCATTATTTTTCAGGATGTCACGTCACATCATGGTTGTTGACTTTGAGAGACTAACCTTTATATATATATACATATGATTTTCCTGCGTTGAGAGACTAACCTTTATATTAATATATACATATGATTTTCCTGCGTTGAGAGACTAACCTTTATATATATATATACATATGATTTTCCTGCGTTGAGAGACTAACCTTTATATATATATACATATGATTTTCCTGCGTTGAGAGACTAACCTTTATATATATATATATATACATATGATTTTCCTGCGTTGAGAGACTAACCTTTATATATATATACATATGATTTTCCTGCGTTGAGAGACTAACCTTTATATATATATATATATACATATGATTTTCCTGCGTTGAGAGACTAACCTTTATATATATATATATACATATGATTTTCCTGCGTTGAGAGACTAACCTTTATATATATATACATATGATTTTCCTGCGTGTAAAGACATATATTAATAAAGAGCTTGTTGGTGTTATTGTTTTTATTGTGTGTGTGCATTAGTTTCTGATATACAAGAAAATGAAGTAAAAAATGTCCACAAATATATCACAAACACTTACAGTTCTCATAAATATTTTTTAATTGTCGCTGAGCACTGCTACTGTTCTTCTATAAAACATATCTGTTAGTTTCCACTTCAAATGTATTTATTACTTCTAAATAAACAAACTAAACATATCTACCTAAGAAAAATCTGTTGCAATACCGTAACTTCATCACCTTCAATAATGGAATAACCTTAAAAATTGATTTAAAAGAAGAAGAAATCGTTTCAATGTCCTACACAAGTAATTTCAGAGCGGAGGCAGAGGCACTCAGGGTGGCAGTGGAAGAAATGGTGATACATAAAGAAAATGAAAGCCATACAGTCCTGCTTACAGATGCTCTCGCCGTAGTCACAGCGCTAAAAAGCCAGAAAAACACTGAGCTTAATGACTTAAGAGCAGCACTCTGCCAACTGTGCCGCCAGCAGTCCGCACCAAAAAGGGTAGTGGTACAGTGGGTCCCATCACACTGCAACATCCAAGGCAACGAGGAGGCAGACAGACTGGCAAAAGAAGGTGCAAGACTACCACAAACAGATACTAGTATGACGTACGAAGAGTCAAAACGGCTTATGAAAGCCAGATACATGACCAAATGGGAAACCGAACATACTGGTTACACCAAAAACGATGCCTATTACCAGTTGAACAGAAGAGAGCAGGTCGTTGTCTTCAGACTTCGCACTGGCCACAATAGACTGAGGTACCACCTATTCAACAAATTGAAGATAGGTGGTACCGACGAATGCCCGTGCGGTACCGGTAAAATGACCGCTGAACATCTGCTGCAGAACTGCCCGACATACGAGGATCAGAGAGAGCAGATGTGGCCATCACCAGTGGAACTGCAAGACAAGCTCTATGGCAGTGTCGACAGCCTCAGGATGATCGCCGCTTTTTTCGAAAAAATAATGGTTACTGTCTGACTGCGTACGAAGAAGAAGAAGAAGTTTCAATGTCCTCACTGAGGTAGACGCACAAAGACAAATATTGAAAATGATGCAAAAGCAAAGACGAGTTGGCTGGCACAATATGTGACATGAAAGTCTTCTACAGAAGATACTGGAGGACAAAATCTACGTGAAAAGTGGAAGTGAGCAATCAAGACTCACTTTTACATTTCAATCATTCAGAGATATTAAAGTACAAAACTATGCTGAAATGAAGAGAGCTGCATAGAATAGGGTCAAATTGAGAGACATGATCAAAATACTTTACAACCCGGGGGTGAGGAAGCAATGGGAATGTGAGGCAAGGGAAGGATGCCAGAAGAGGTAGAACATTTAATTGTTCAGCTGCTGCTATTTCTTTCATATTGTATAGTTTGACTGACAGGCAGATGTTCTGACCAGCGGATACTTTACCAAATTCAGGAGAGATTAATTATTAGGGCAAAAGAAGGTAAGGAATAAATATGAAGATGTATATCTGGGATAACTTTACTCTACCTAAAACTCAATTGTATTGGTCATTCATGTCCACAGAATTATTGGCTTGTGTCTGCTTCAAAATGAGATTTGCCCACTATTTTTTAATCGTCACGTCCTGAAGTGCATTCTGGGCCGTCGTATTGGTTGGCACGACTTGGCCTTTTTCGACCCAGTTTTGTACGAGTCATTACGGTCTTTGGTAGAAGATGCTGAGACTAAAGACGCCCAGCTTATCTTTACGGCTCTTGATCTGAATTTCTGTGTGGAGCTTAGCACGGAAGAGGTAAGAGTTATCTGATAAGCAGAACTGACAAGCCATTTTCTGTTGATTTTACTGTCTGCGTATAGCATCTTAGGATAAAATTAAAATAGTTTGTAGAACCAACTTCATTAAACCTAGGTGTCAGTTCCCTCCTAGTGGATCATATGTTTTCAACAAATGTATGCCAGTTCATCATTATTGTGCTATCCATATTTGCTGAAGTTTTTATAGCTTAAAATTTTGATTGAAAGCTACAGCTAACCCCATGCTCAATCGTCCTTAGTTCCCTCTTATGACATGCCAGGCAGGTTACAGTGTTACTGTTTCTTGCTCACCTTTTGGGCTTCTATAACACTCTGTCACTGGGACATATTGCTAATGTCTAAATACTATTCTTATTTCCCATTAGCATCATCTTCAATGTTGATCGCTGATAACATATATAGTTTATCTAAGTTACCACATCATTACAGGAACAAAAAATGGGAAACTGAGACACTAGTCCTATTAGGCACAAAATACTGACCAGGACATCACGTCAGGGTCAGGCACAAATATACTGACCAAGACCACTACCTCACTTCCAAATAGCGTTTTGTGGAAAAAGGCCAATGAGTTGTGGATCCATGTGATCCTCATAGTAGTAAGCGTCACGAAGATGAAGCCAAGTATAGCACAACCGTCTGGAGGTCCACCTTCATTAGAACGCTCGGGGACGGCGTGGGCTAGTGGTTAAGTGACACGGCCGTTACCCACAGGAAAGCAAACCCTTAGAAAATGCAGGAGGAAGCAGATCCTTACATAAAATGCACGCTGAAGTCAGATGCACTGGGCCGACAGACGCAAAATACAAACCACAGTGCAGTGCACACTGCCTGGGGAATTAGAGAAATAAGGCGAAGGAAAAAATAAGAACACTCAGGATGTGAGTAAAGATACTGCAACCCACCACTTAACGCCCTGTTCAGGGCGCACAAAAGAGTAAACTTACTCATTGTGGTCATTAAAAAACAACAGAATCAAAATAAAAACTTATTTTACAACCACAAGGCCGTCATCACAAACAAAGAAGATGACAAATGAAACCACTTAATGAACCACAAGAACAATTAACATAGACTTGACACAGAATATGAATTTGCTGGTGGTAATTTGCTATTAACTTTTGGCCTTCATTACCGCTTAAGTTTCTATATGGACCTTCTTTATTGTTGATTCATGGTGTATGTTTTCAGAGTGTACAAGTTACTTTGTTTTTAAAAGGCAAGTTATAAGTGACCAAGCTGTAAATAGGTACAGTAAAGGTAGTCCCATGGCAGACACTGCTGTCAGGCATGAAGTGTTAGAGACTTCATTGTGCTACTGGGCTTCAGTTGTTTATGAGGTTGTAGTGCTAGTACATTTCTTCGTTACCTTTCTTTCCCTAGCAGTAAGCCTGGTACATATTTACAGATGGATTGACTGGAGGATGTTAGGGATCAAACTCTGTACTTTTGCCCTGAAAAGCCAGTACTCTAGCACTCTGCTACTCAGGCACTCTGTAAATTGGATAGCCGACTTAGTTAAAGGAGGCAATAAGTCACAGTCGACCTCAGTAAAACCTGAGACATGTTACAATGAAGCTTCTAACACTTCATCCCTCTATTATATGTAGTTGATTGGCTTACGTGCTGCAGATTGTGTTTTGCATTTCTTGAGATGTCTGAATTTAATGAGCTGCAAATCAATGTCAAGTTTTGCTTCAAACTCAGAAAGACATTTATTTAGACTCATGACATGTTAGAAGAAGCTAATGGAGATCAGTACATGAGCAGCACATGTTGTTATGAATGGCGTTGGCGATTTATGATGGTCGGCAGTCAACAGATGACGATGACAGTCATCTGATTATGATCCTCATATTTCCCAAGCTTGATGGTACGTTCCAATCACCATCGAATAGCTTATGAAATTTAAGAAAAATGCAACTTCTGTACTAGGATCCTGTGTATACCTATTCTTGACAGTATGGGAAGTAATATGGTGGTACTGGAATAAAACAGTGAGTAACGTGTTCTTCCAGAAAGCAGAAGAAGAAGAATAGTGTGAAGAAATAACACAAAGTATTAGATATACTAATGGTGATAGATTTTTTTTCTTCCTAGGGTGGAGAGCAGGTGGAGTTAATTCCTGATGGTGCAGAAGTTGAGGTAACGGCTCAGAATGTTCACAATTATGTTCGCAAGTACGCAGAGCATCGCATGGTGGTTGTGGCGGAGAAGGCACTTAAGGTGAGTAGGGAACACATGGGGGATGGGGTTGTGAAAAAAAAAAAATATGTAATTAACACAAAGGCGGGAATTATATTTAAAAAAAAATGTCATTAATACGAAGGCGGGAATTATAGAATTATAATTTTTTTTACTCAGTGTCATGTGTATATGTTAGTCCTTCAATTACATCACCATAGATCATTTCTTGTGTCCCAGGAATAATCTGAATCGGGTGCATGTTGAATATCCACGAGTAAACCAGATGCATGTCTGATATAATAAAACATTTCTTGGGTATTGAAGTTAAACTTTCCTCTGCTAAATGCATCAACTTTGAAAAGTTCTTAAATGTTTTCTTTTCTGAAATAATTTTATGTAAAACAATAACATATGCATGAGCGAATTTCAACCATCTTGTAAGTTAAGCCAAAACCTGAAATTTAGCAATGTATAGGATATAATGAATGGACTGTTAGTTTTTGTTGCATAGCATGGAAATCTATGTTTTGCTGGCGATCGATTTTGGTCGAATTGTACTGTAAAGGGTTAAAATAACATAAACCATACTCGACAAATGCTGCAGTTTAATATTAAAAGGGAGACAAAAATACCAACTTTGATCATGTCAATCAGTTTGATTTAATTTGGTAAATGTCAAATAATTTTAACAAAGTAAAATAAATTTATATTAAACAAATTGAGTGAAAATTATGATCTAAAGACATATAACCAAATTATCTATTGACCTCAATAAAAACATATATTAGCATAAAATGCCATTAACATTATTGGGAAAATACAACACAATTTGTTTTTTTTTTGGTATTCACCATGTCAGGTATATCTGTGTTATTCTATCAATAACATTACCATTGACCCTTTCATCCATGCCCAGTCACAATCTGAATCGGACGTACTGAATATCCATGTGCAAAATATACGTGATCATTAATAAATCCATTTTCTTGAGTCTTTAATTCCAAATCTCACAGCACAAAAACCCCATGTAAATATTGATAAAAATGTTGAGAATAATACGTTAAATGAAATCTGCATGAGTCAGATATTCTACCCCCTTAAGGTTATTTCAAAACCTGGAAGGCTAAAACTAAATGATACATCGAAACACAGATTTTGACTGAAGCATACCGTAACTGATGTTTTGTGCACCACTGAAATCTACTGTAACGAGTTAAAATTAAAGTACAGTTAGACTACTATACTCTTTAGTGAATTAAAAAAAAATATAAAAGAATTGACTACTACACTTTTGGTTTGATTATTTTTTTAAAAATGTGGTTGATGCTGCTCATGAAGGAACATTAGACAGCCAGTCACTTAACCATTTCCAGTCCTGGATAACTTCGCAAATTTGTGTCATTCGGTTCGTGCCAAGTGCCCGAATTTTGTAAAAGTTTTATTCAAAACAAAATAAATTAATGTTAAACTAATTGAACTAAAATTACGATTTTAACCTTTACCACACGTAGGCATTTTTTCATGTCACCAAAAAATTTCCGCTTTACTACTAATGACATAAAACGACGCAGGTCAATAAAAAAAACTATTCTGAAGCATTGTTGTTGTATTTACACTGGTTGAACATGTGGGCATTTGTATCTAAAAATACACTTCCATCATGGTAGATGATCACAAGAAACATGGCTGGTTTTGTTTGAAAG
Source organism: Ariolimax columbianus (assembly GCA_036924085.1). NCBI lineage: Eukaryota > Metazoa > Mollusca > Gastropoda > Stylommatophora > Arionidae > Ariolimax > Ariolimax columbianus. Next base: position 91,371,106 of record JAVGWX010000004.1, on the reverse strand, counting down.
AGACTTTTGAAACGATTTATTCTCTTTTTTCAGTTTAACTGGAAGATTATCCCATTATTGAGGATGATGAAGTTAAGTTGTTGCAACAGATTTTACTGAGATCTGTTTAATTTGTTTATTTAGAAGTAATAAATACGTTTGTAAGGGAAACTAACAGATATGAGAGATCCTGCAAGAAACACTGTCAGTGTTCTGTGACAATTTTACAATTTTGAATGTCCAGATTCCCCCTGAAATTGGTAAGTCTAAATGTTTGTGCTATTTTTTATTTTCACCTTCTTCTTGTAACTCAGAAACTAACACACACACACACATACACACAAGTTCTTTATTGTAATTGTTGTGGATGTCTCATGCTTTTTTTATCCTTCTTATTGTTTGTTTTTTGCTACATGATTTATTTGGATTATCGTGACCTTTGCTTCCTCCATGCGTAGAACCTTCGCCTGGGAGTGTTTGATGTCATTCCGTCCAACTCCCTGGATGGTCTGACTGCAGAAGATTTGAGGCTGCTCCTGAATGGTGTCGGGGACATCAATGTGCAGACACTCATCAGTTATACTTCCTTCAATGATGAGAGTGGTATGTATTCTTGTTGGGTGCCAACTTAGAACTGGTACAGACAAGGAGAATTAGATTATAATTAAAACATTAAAGTATTGTCATAGCCTTCACCCCAGTATTGTGATAGCCTTCACCCCAGTATTGTGATAGCCTTCACCCCAGTATTGTGATAGCCTTCACCCCAGTATTGTGATAGCCTTCACCCCAGTATTTTGATAGCCTTCACCCCAGTATTGTGATAGCCTTCACCCCAGTATTGTGATAGCCTTCACCCCAGTATTGTGATTTTTACCTAGGGATCTGAATTGTAAAGTGAAGAAATTCAACCAAGCATGAATAAATAGCGAGAGTAACTATGACTCTTTTAACTCTTAAAAGGCCATAATTTGTTTTGCTAGAATGATTTTTTCTATTTAAAGCAGTATCTTCATTAAATTTGATTTTTCTTAATTATTTCACAAGGAATACAAATGAAAATGAAGGCCTTGTAGAATTTCATAAAATACTATAAGTAATTGTTATTAATTATATTGTAATTTTTTGTAATAAAAATGATTTTTCACACACAAAATGTCACCAATCTATGAATAACCACTGAAACGTAATGCAGATTGGTCTAGTGTACTAGTGTCTAGTGCAGAATAACAGTAATCCACATATGAATAATATCTACAAGAAAATAATTTTCTGTAGCAGTCAAATGTAGGACGTGTCACTGAGTTGCAGTTCTCCATTCACTCTACATGACGGACCACATTTTCGCAGTAATCTGAATGATTTCTGGGTGTCAGTGGGGATGGAATTTGGTACTGAAACCCACATTCTATCATGTTCTCTAGAAATTTGCTTTAGAAATATTGCATCTTCGTTTTTCTGTTGATGCTGCAGTCAAACGTTTTTGTCTTTTAGCAGCACTAGGTCCTGGCTGTGACAACGCCCCCTCATCTTCAGCATCAGATTCAGTAGGCCGCATAGGTTGAATAATATTATATTCTATGTCTAACTGATTCAACATCAGAAAAATGTGAATATTCGTCACTAAATTCATCTAGCATACACAACTCCCTAGCCTTTTCTACAGATAACAACAACCTACTATTAGACAATCTTGAAGTGCTAGGTTTGCTACACATTTTTGTGATAAACTGACTTGAAAGATGACAAATGTTTTCCAACTTTGATTTTCCTCACAACACACATCAATGTTTTTACATTTGAAACACAAATACAAGAGTTACTTCCCTTACCATGTAATATCAATTACAATTTAGAAACACTGAAAAAACTAAACAAATTTAGTTCAATGTGCTGTTAACGAAATGAGCGTTTTTCTGGCATCAAGCGGACGCCAGGAAGAACGCTGACAGCGTTCTTATGACCTTAATAGTTAAGGGAGCCAAATGCCTCATCATCTAATTAGTGATGTGCATGAAGGGATTAGAGTTTGAAAAATCTGTGTTCAAAGCGTCAATATCCAGGTGCAGATCTTGGTGGTAGTAGCAAATGCCTCATCATAAAAAACAGCTGATGTGAGATTAGTTCATGAAGCAGACAGTCAACATCTGGGCTGTTCGCCTGCGCAGCTGATTGTGTCATCATACTGGATGCCTGAATGGTTCACTGTTCCCTTCTGAGCATATCGAGATGAGCAACTAGAGAACTTTTGTGCATGGGGCTAACAAAATCATGTAAAACTGTTGCTACCAAAATCAAACTGCAAACAAATGGATTTAGTATTTCTTAAAACATGATTTCAGTAAAGAAAATACAGTGTTGGACTTTAGCTCTACCATCTGGAGTTAGGTATTTTAGTTGGGTACTTCGACGACTTTCTTTGGTAGCGGGTTACATTGGCTTTCCTCACATCCCGCTGCGTGCTTAAAAAGGTGGACCGAGGTACCTCCTGGCTGTAGTGCAATACAAGACTCATTCAGCTCACCATGAACAACTACTTGCAAGTGAGGTAATATCTTTGTCAGTATGTTTCATCTGATCATAGCTAACATAGCCTGGTCAATATGTCATAGTCTGATCAGTTACAATTCACTACCTTATTGGCTGCTGTAACACAGGACCAAAGATGCACAAGATGTAGTGAATGTGATATCAGTCAGGGAATCATAGCTGGCTGCCTGTGTCAGGCAGGGTCAGCGAAGCAGAGTTGTCAAAGATCTTATTCTGACTCCCAAGTAGGGTACCAGAAAACAGACTGCATCTGTGCAGCCTAGCAGAGGTGATAGGGATCAAAGGAGGAAGGCAAACCTTGTCTCAGAAATGTGCCATGCTGAAACATGTGTTGGATCGATAGGTGCAGATATTACAGCCTCGCTGTAAACAATGACACAACGTAACAAAAATCGCCCTTTTCAGGGCAAAAGACGTAGTAGTAGTTGTACATACCAACCTGTTTGTAGTTGTGTGACATGGACATGAGGTCAGTGTGTTGCGCAGATTTGAGTTTAGTGATGAGTTGTTGGGCCAGTGCATTTTCCTAAATTGGCCATACAGGAGACAGTCTTGAAATGTGAGGGCAATTTGAAGAGTTTTGACTTTGAGGAGCTAATTAAATTAATTTGCAAGATTTACACATAAGATATACATTTTCTTAAAGCTTGAAATGTCGTTTAGGTGATGTGTCAATATTTTTGCAATGTAGTCACCATCCTTGTCCACACACGAATGCTAGCGTTGGACTAGTAGTTGGATCCCACTGAAGGAAAAAAATGGGCGTCTTCTTCCGAAACCAGGTACATACAGCTGCTTGCACTTCCTCGTTCATAGCGTAACAGTGTCCCTTGAGGTGTTCCTTCAGCTTCGGGAAGAGGAAGAAGTCACAAGGTGCCAGATCGCGGCTATACGATGTCTGCAGTAAAATGTTGTCAAACTTGAGATGCAACAATGCAGCCACTGTTTGTTGATTTGTTTGTGGGTGACTGAGCATAATCGTGCTGAAGAATGGCGTGTTTACCCACGCATTAATAGTGCTCAAAGTTTCACGTATCGACCGATCGATTTATGGTATTGCCATGCTCCAAAAATCCAGTGAGAACTACGACCTCACAATTCCAAAAGATGGGCATCATCATTTTACTTGCAGAGGTGATGACCTTGAATTTTTTTGGAGTACCTGAGTTCTTATGACAACCCCATAGATTGGCACTTGTTTTCTGGATCATAATGATGTGCCCATGACTTGTTACTAGGGACAATTCGGCGGATAAAGGCATTGCCTTCCTGTTCATATCGCATCAGAAGTTACCAGACACACATGCAAGTGGCGATGTTTCGTATTCGATGTCAGCATGTGAGGGATCCATCTCTCTTACACTTTTCTATACCCAAGCAGGGCATGCATAATGTGATGGACTCAATTGAAATCATAAGCATACCTTTCTGCTTGATACGACGATTGGCTCAAATCAGTTCATCCACACGAGCTTGGTGCTGTCATCCACAGCTGTGATTGGTCTTCTACTGTGAGCCTTGTCATGCAGGTTTGTCATGGCTGGATTGTCACCTTTTACAATCCGTGTCCACCTCCTGAAAGTACTGACATACACACAGGCGTCACCATATACCGCAGTCATTCTACAATGCATGTCGATGGGCACACAATCACCCACCATCAGAAATTCAGTTATAGCATGTTGCTTCAACCGAATTTCCATGTAGGCTGCCTGGCCCAAGCCGTGGGAAACCAGTCCATGACGAAGTTCAACGTTCTGCTTAACTGCACACCAGAATTCGGTCCAGATTATCACTACTGAAGGACATTTCTGCTTGGACTGAAGCCTACTTCCTCCTGCCCGCCCTCCCTCCACTGGAGATTACACAATACCTCTCCCAACCTCGTATTCTTAGCACAGCAAGGGTCACGCTGACCAAATCTCCAGGATACACATAATCAGAAGCCTCGGCGTGGGACTCGTGGAAACATGGAGTTTGACACGGACAAATACGGAAAGCTTGACACAAACATTGGTCTAACACACTCGTCGCTGCCCTCATCCCAAGGCTGCGGAGTACACAGCTTCACCTCGGGAGTCTGTAGGGATTTCGGTTGACACGCTACGCATAGACATAGCCTCAGCAGTTGGACATGGTAGTGGTCAATTGATGCAACGGACCTTTGACACCTACGCGAATGTTATTATGTGCACACGTGTCACGTTCCAGGTGCATGTCACTACATGCCTCTATAGTCACTGCATTAGAGATTATTTTTACATAGGCTTCACTTGGCTCTGAGCACTGTTATCATAGTTATGGCGCTGGGGATAAAACTTTTCAAATTGCCCTCATACATGCTCAGCAGTTTGTTTGTTTAGTCCATATTTTAAAAAAATGTAATGCAACACAAAAATTAAAATTTTCAACATCAAAGTTAAGCTTTATTGGATCTGAAACTCCAAGGCAACGAGGAGGCAGACAGACTGGCAAAAGAAGGTGCAAGACTACCACAACCAGATTCTAGTGTGACCTACGAAGAGTCCAAAAGGCTTATTAGGGCCAGATACATGGCCAAATGGGAAACAGAACATACTGGCTACACAAAAAATGATTACCAGTTGAACAGAAGATAGCAGGTCGTGGTCTTCAGACTCCACACAGGCCACAACAGACTAAGGTACCACCTATTCAATAAACTGAAGACAGGTGGCACTGACGAATGCAGTTGTGGTACCGGGAAAATGACCACTGAACATCTGCTGCAAAACTGCCCGACATACGAGGACCAAAGAAAGCACATGTGGCCATCACCAGTGGCAACACTAGACAAGCTCTGTGGCAGTGTCGACAGCCTCAGGATGACCGCTGCTTTCTTCGAGCAAATACAGGTTGACGTTTGACAGCGTACGAAGAAGAAGAAGAAGATCACACTGCCTACAGATGTCCCAACTACATCAGCAATCCTTGTGCGGTTGTCTGTTTCTTGAGTAGCCCGAACCCGTCTCGATGAGCTGTGCTATGCGTAAGTGGATTGGCTACAGCTACATAGGGACTGACATCCGAATAGCTGTCATATGTTCATAGTAGATCAAATACCCATCCATATTTTGTCTCGATCGACCTGCAGTTACCCTACCCAACCCTACCCTATATTGAATTCCCCCAAAAAATGATGTGTGTTCAGTTCCATCCCACCGATATCCACCGTCTAATGCACATGTGGTACAGGGAAAATGACCGCTGAACACCTGCTGCAAAATTGCCCAACATACAAGGACCAGAGAAAGCACATGTGGCCATCACCAGTGGCAACACTAGACAAGCTCTATGGTAGTGTCGACAGCCTCAGGATGACAGCTGCTTTCCTCGAACAAATTTTCAGTTGACGTCTGATAGCGTACGAAGAAGAAGAAGAAGAAGAAGGATCTGAAACAAGGCACAAGCAAAACCAGGAAGCAAAAAAGGATGCTGAATTTCATACATTGGGCTTTCACAGAATAGATTTGAAATGGTTAGATAGAATTGCCACTGAAAGAACCATGCATAATTAAATTGGAACAGGAGGCAAGGAGTAGACACAGATTAGGAAACCAGCTGATAGCATTACAAGACAATGTGTGGAATCCTCAGGGTAAGAGAAATAAAAGCACATCAAAATAACGCATGAAGTAGAGAGCTAGAGAAAAACATAGGAGCGAAAAGGAAGATAAGAGAGTGGGAATGGATACAGAATAACTTAGCGTGTATTTGTTGAACACATGTGCTCAACAGTAAGCTCAAGGGTTTTAATTGATTAGTAATGATTGTCATGCGTTTGTGAATGTTTTCAGGAGAGAACTCTGAAAGGGTTCAGAGATTCAAGCGTTGGTTTTGGGCTGTCGTCGAGAAGATGAACAACTGCGAGAGACAGGATTTGGTAAGTAATAAAATATAATTTTTCCCTTAAGATTTGCTGTCTAATGCAATCTCATCAGCTACCACAACACACATATAACACAAAAAAAGTGTGTTACAAAGGATGAAAAAGTTCACATAAAGATGGATAATAGCTGTCCATCGTTGTCGATGAGGACCGCCGACATCATCCTTGTCACAGATTTCCCTGTTGGGTGTGGGTGCGCATGTGGCTGAACAGGCCAATGCGAGCACGAAAACATCTGCTACATATCGGGCACACGAGGTTTGTAGAAGGGGATGGTGTTCCCGCTGCTCGGGATTTCCGCGTCTCGCGTCTGTTCTGGGCTTTCACAACACGGTCATCTTCACCGGCAGCTACACCCGATTCGACTGCGCTTCTCCAGTCAGATCTGTTTTTCGCAAGACATTCCCAGGTGTCGAAGTCTATCTGGCAACTTTTTAATGAATCCTTCAGACCGTCTTTAAAACATTTCTTTGGGCGCCATCCGTCTCTCAGCTCGCCGTAGAGAAGCTTCTTTGGGAGCCGCTCGTCTGACATACGGACGAGGTGTCCGGCCCATCCTAATCGTGCTTTTTCTAGCAGTGCATGTATGCTGGGCATGTTAGCCCTCGAGAGAACCTCGATGTCAGTGACACGATCTTGCCATCGGATGTGGAATATTCGCCTCAGGCAACCTGTGTGGAAGTGGTTTAACCTCCTTGCATGTCCAGAGTATACAGTCCAGCTTTCGCAAGCGTATAGTAGGGTTGGAATGATGGTTGCACGGTAGACTTTCAATTTGGTCTTGACGCTAATGCCACGACGTGCCCAGACCATCGAGCGCATTCTACCAAAGATGGATAGATGACATAATATAAATCCTGCAGTAAGGGTCAGAAACCTGCGCTCCCAGATAGTGAATGGACCACGTTATTGACTGGACGGGGTACTACATCCATCTTTAGCTAATATATTAGATAGTAATACTAGACGTATTGGAATGGCCTCATCAACACTTGCCAGGCTCCCACAGAGTGGAATAACAACATGCTGACCATCTCCACAAAGGTTGCTGTGTACAGATTTTGTGTTATTAGTACCCTATTCTATGCCAGTGAAACATGGACTCTGTATGCCTCACATGAAGGAAGGCTAAATGCTTTTCATATGCGCTGCCTGAGGCGCATACTTGGATTTTCATGGAGTGACTAAATACGAAGTGTTGGAACGTGCAAAAATTGTCAGCTTAGTTACGATCCTCCGCCAGCGGCGCTTCCGATGGCTTGGTTCCATGTGCAGAATGGAGGATGGGCGAATACCAAAACATATCCTATATGGAGAGCCGACCACAGGCAAGCGTAACAAAGGTAGATCCACCCTCCGCTACAAAGATGTTTGCAAACGTGACCTATTTGAGCACCTGCAACTGGGAGGAACTTGCCAAGGACAGACACAGCTGGAGACAAGCTTTGTATGTTGGTCTGCAGGCAGGGGAAGACAAGATGCAGACAACAACTGACTAAGACCCCCTCTCTAATGTGAAGTCCATTGTCTCTTGAGACTGACAGGATGCCAATCAATAATAGACATGTTAATTTGTGCAATGTAGTCTTTAACACATATTTATAGAGGCAAATAGGTACCATTTTTGGAAGTTGTGCTGCTTCACATCACTAAGATCATTTTTAGGGTCATGACTGGCTTGGGAATGTGTTATTTAGTTTCAGGATTGTGACTTTAAACGTTTGGCTTGCGGACTGGATCAGACCAGGCAGGCTGTAGATTGCTTATCCCTATCCTGCAATAAACACAAAGGTTGTCTTTCCATGTCCTACAATGTGTAGGTTATCTATCTTTGTCTTACAACGAGTAGGTTGTTTATCCATATCCTACAATGTGTAGGTTGTCTATACATATCCTACAATGTGTACAATGTCTATCCATGTCCTACAACTTGTAAGTTGTCTATATATATCATACAACACATAGGTTGTCATTCTGTCCTGCAACAAACTGTAGGTTGCCTATCCCAGTTCTGCAGCAAACTAGGTCGTCTACCCCAGTCCTACAACAAACTAGGTTGCCTATCCCTATTCTGTAACATCATGTAAGTTTTCTGTCCCACAACAATGGTATCATTGTTACAATTTATGTTTCAAGCTAAATTGACCAAACCTGCTGAGCAAAGTTTGAGAGAAAGGCGTATCAACTCAGAAGTGGTCTATCTTGAAGGGGATTAGGTTTTTAACTAACTATGCAGATACTTTTTTTATTAGTCCTCATATAGAAAACAAACATATATGCACTTCCAGACACATATATGTATAAGGATACATGCTATATAGCAACTTTTAACTATGTCACATTGGGGAAACTGCTTTTTAATCATTTTCTGTAACACTTTCCACAAACAAATTACTGATGCTGTTTTGTCTGGCACCAGGTATATTTCTGGACATCAAGCCCAGCCCTCCCTGCCAGCGAAGAGGGCTTCCAGCCTATGCCTAGTATTACCATTCGACCTGCAGACGATGACCACCTACCAACTGCCAACACCTGCATTTCCCGACTGTACATCCCGCTGTACTCAACTAAAGCTATACTCAAAGCCAAGCTACTGCTCTCCATTAAGACCAAAGCATTTGGATTTGTTTAACAGCGGACCATCAATATTTTTGTTTTATTTTGACTGGGGTGTTGTTTGCAGTTAATATATCCATTGTTCTTGTCCCCCTTACATTTCTTACGAAGCATAAGGCCACTACTACAGTTTTACTCCCTTACAGAAAGCCTGCAATATATCACTTGTGTGTTCTTGCTACAGTGGTTTCTTTCAATCAATCAATCAAAACATTTTCAACTTTTTGTGGGACGTCTTCAATAAATACATGCCAAGTCATAAAACGTTGACCTGTATATTTGCTGAAGTTTCTGCAGGATCAGCCCAATGCCCAACACTACTTAGTTGCCTCTTACTACATGCCTGGCAGGTTACAGTGTTACTAGTCTTTGCTCCCATTTCTGACTTCAGGAAACACTTTGGCGGAACGTTTCTGAAGCAATTCATTTTACAAGTTGAGTTTGCTAAAGCCCCATGCACAACCCTCTTTAGTTGGATATTATAACATGTCTGGAAGACTGCAAGTGACCTATTCTTTGGTTTCCTGTATCCACACGGGTTTATTATATCCATAATGTATTTTGTTAACTGTGCAGTTTATGACAGACAGTATAAATGTGTTATTGTCAAACCATTAACTAATGTTGATTAGAAGGTGAAATAGAATAGATGTTGTTTTCTGAAGTTACATGTACTGAGTTCTTCATTCTTGAAGAATTTTCTATGAAGCAGGTTTACAGTAGCTCTTCTTACATCCAGGAGCATACTGAAGAAGGTGGACCTGGGTCCTCATTGCTGTAGTGCAATGCAAGACTTCTGAGCATGTTCACTACTATGGAATGGAGATCACAATATTGGATTCCCATCAGCCTGACTGGGCTGATGTAGCACAGCCGCGACATGGATGTTAGATGAGGTCTTGGTCAGTTTGTTGCACCTGACCCTAATGCCAACTTTGTACATGCTGTTTTAAAAATTTTATATGGTGAAGGTTGTGGATACTGGTGGTTCCTGTAGTTCGTTGGTTGTGTATACGCCTGCTCTCTCCTCTCAGGTCTCACTCCCTGTCTGCTCAGCCCATTTCTTTTCAAACATGCCGTTATGGATTATTTCAATGTGTCCTCTCTCTCTCCTCTCTCTCTCTCTCACACACACACACTCTCTCACGTAACCCATACCTGTTGTCTCCTTATCCATCCAAATCTGATGACCTCCCCTTATCCATCAACACCTGATACACACACACCCCATATTCATTACATCACAATGTGTCTCTTTCCCTCTCTTATCCATCCTTATCTAATGGTCACACACATACACACATCTAATGTCTACCCACTCTTGGTGCTCTCAAAGCCGGGATGCCAGCTCTTTGATTCGCATGAACCCAAGCATGACCAGGACTGTCAATTCTCACAAACCCCTGAAGGTTTGATACCTCCTTGTCTGCTGCTCACTCTTGTAGTAGCCATCCCTTTTATAAACCCTCAGGCTATTTGTATATGAAGCAGGGACACAGAGCGGCCAAGCCAGCAGAGTATTGATATTTTGAAGTATGCTTAAGATGGATTGTTAGGATGTGATGGATAGCCAGGGTTAGAGATTTGAAATGAAACCTGACTTGAACCCCTTGGAACTGATCCTTGGAACAGAACTTAACAAAGACCCTTTGGAACAAAATTTAGCAAAAGACCCTTTGGAACAGAACTTCGCAAAGACCATTTGGAAGAAAATTGAGCAAAGACCATTTGGAACAGAACTTAGCAATGACCCTTTGGAACAGAATTTAGCAAGCGTCTTGTACATAATAGAACAAGAGCCATTTGGAAAATAATTTATCAAATGCCCATTGAACAAGGCTATCAGTAGTTCTTTGGAACAGAAGCTATATAGAACACTTTAGGACCTAACAAGAGCTCTTTGGAATATATACTAACTAGCACAATGAAACATATGCTAACAAAAACCTTTTAGAACAGGAACTAGATGGAACACGTTAGAATATGTACTAACAAGAGTATTTTGGAACAGATTCTAAATTAAACATTTTGAAGCAATTATCAAGGACCATTTGGTTCATAAACAAACTAGAGTTTATTTGAATAGAACCTAACAAAAGTCCTTTGGAACAATACAGTAGCCCTTTGTAACAACCTTACAATAGCCCTTTGAAACAGAACCAAGAAGACAGCGTTGAGGGTATACCCTATCCCAAGAAGGCTCCAACTCAGAAATTATCTTATTTTCTAAGAGTATTCTTTTTCTGTGTTGGTTTTTGTTTGATGGATTGCCTGGTTTTTGCAGGTTGGTTACATTATCATCCATCTCCACCTATCTGCCATATGGATCGGATGTGTCGTCATTGTATAAATATAATTAGAGAATTTATTGCTGGATGACAGGGAGGAATGCCAAAATGGGAGATTTGACAAAATGAGTGACTCAACAGGATTAAAATGTGATCATTTTTCAAGAATGGCCCAGAAAAGATCTTCTATTTTCCATGTGATGAAATCTTTCCTACCAGATCTGAAAGATGACTTAGTATCTATCAGAATGATGATGATATGCCAGAATTATTTGTGGATATTGATGATACTAGTAGATAATAGATAATGGTACGAGTAGATATTTATATATATATATATATATATATATATATATATATATATATAATAATAATTTGAGTGAATATATGATACTTTTGGAAATAGATGGTGATACATGGGGATATAGATGATCATACTAGTGATTATAACGTATGAAGTATTTGTGAATAAAGGCGATGATACATGTGGATTTAGAAATTATTTGTTGATACCTCTGAATTATTTGTCGATATTGATGATACGTCTGAATAATTTGTGGATATATAAATTTGGTGTGGAAATAATTGATATGTCGAGTTATTTGTGGATATATATGATGATATGTCAGAATTATTTGTTGATATAGATGAAACATCTTAAATATTTTGGGAAATAGAAATATGTCTAAATTATTTGTGGATATAAATGTGTCTGAAATTATTGTCAATATCGAATACAGGACTGTTTCATAATCTTGACAGTGAAACTGACGACAGTAATATTGGTAATATTACATAATTTGAACAAACAAACAAAAACTGAACAAAGACTCAGTTGTAATTTGCCTCATGACATTCAAGAAATATAGATCTATTCAAATAAGTTGTGTTATGAATACTTCATCTGATAGAAAATTCAATTGTTAATTAACCCTTTGAACCCTGGCCACCCAGTCTGTAAAATCCCATTCCCCTGTGCTCCTAAGAAAATATGTACAATGTAGACATTTGAGTAAACTATTTACTATAACAAAAGTATGTGCTCTAATTTAGTTATTCTATCACAAATTGACTGATCTGCTGACCTCCAATGTTCCTACTTCAATAGAGTGGGGAATATATCATCAAATTTACTTGAAACATTATGTAGGATACCCCCCCTGGACATTAGTCTGACCCTCTGAGTTACAGATATAGCTTAATCTTAATCAATGGACGAATCACACACATGTTGTCATTCAAATAACAACTGATCCTTTTCAGAATAATCATCACCCAAATACAATTTATCAGCATACAAATTATTGAAATTACTTTCAGCGACTTATTCTGTTGTTAGCCTTTTAGAATGGCCATATCCTGAATTAAAAAAAAAAAATCATCACGAAAATAATCATGAAGACATGCTTTGATGTTTGCGCCGCCATTTTTGTTATTTCCGGAAATGTGTATACTGTGTAGTCATTACTATATTATGGCACAAATCCAAGCAGTACAGCCCAAAATACTCCTTAAAATAATGGTCAGTGGCTCGGGAATGGGGCATTTACACACACCCTGATATATAGATGTCACCGATTCAAAGAGTTAAATCTAATAACCTGAATTTTGATTAAATTGGTTTAAGTTTGCATTTATGTGTGAAAAGAAAAAGTATCATAGCTCATTGAAAAACTCAAATTCTGCAAGTGCAACAAGGTGGAGACAAAAACAAGGAAGTTGAAATACTGAAAGTAATAGTTTTGTTGTTGAAAACAATTGTCCTGCTGATTGCTGGTTGATGGGGCTGCCTTTTATCTATAGGTGTCGCAGAAGAAGGTGAGCATGGACCCTCATGGCTGTAGTACAATGCTGGGATTCTCTTAATGCTCTCCACTATTAGGTAAAAGTGTTGATTTCCACCTCATTGGCCAGGCTGCTGTAACACTATCTGTTTCCAGGTGCATGGCATGGATGTGTGGTGGGGGTGTTGTCAGTATGTTGTACCTGACGCTAGCAACTTTGCACTATTAATTTTGTTGTAAACTACAAATGGTCACATATCTGTTCCTAGCAAAGTACACAATTTTACAGACGAAAACAAACAAATTTGTTGGTTTTTGATTACTTATGTTGTACAACCTTTAGACAACAATTTGGGAAAGTACTACAGATTACTGTCATTTATGAGAGTGCTAGTTAGGACTGCAGCTGTTAGCATTGTGGTCTCCTAAAATATGGACATGAGTTTGTTCATAAAGCAGGGGTGAAATAAATCCTACAGATCTGCTACTGTTAGAACAAGTGGTCTTTATTCTTCCACTCTATATATTGCCATGGCTGACCCCAGCAATGAGAAAAATGCTGCAATTATAATTTCTTTAAATAAAATGTCAATTGAAGAGCTGCTCTAGTTTAGTGAAAGAAACATGTTATTTTTATGGACAGTCCTTGGTATCTGACTGAAGGCTGTCAGTCAGTGTTGGCTTTTCAGAAGCTTAAGAAATGAAATGATAAAGATGCACATTGTTTATATCAGAGTTTGTTATACATGTTTTTATAAATGTCATCATATCATACTATGGAGCGTTTGTTTCTGCTGTTTTATTTTGTTGGTTGTGTGTGTTTTTGTTTTCAAAGGCTACCATTTCTTAGTAGCTGTTGTGGTTTAACTGGGCCTGCCAAACTGTTCACTATTATACAGTCAATGTGAAGTTGAGAATTTCTCTAGTTGTAGAGTTGGGCTGTATAAGGTTTTAGTGATTGTTGGAGGGGGCCTGACAATATATTTGTTTACTTCCTGGGGTGAGTTCTGTGCATGTTGTTGTTATTGTTTAACCCTTTCCAGTCTGACCTAATTTGGCAGATTTTTGTCTTACAATCCACTGCAAGTGCTGCAATTAATATGTTAAGATAGTGTTTTTCAAAATAAAATAAATTAATGTTAAACCAACTGAGCAAACATTACAATCTCAGGATTTTAAGACACATAATTTAATCATCTATGATATGAAGTATTCATAATAAAAATATATATTGGTATCAAATGTAAAATATCATTAATTGTAAATGGGGATACCACATCATTTTGAATAATTTTTATACAATCAAAAGCATTAGCACTTTCATTGTGACCTGTTTCAAAGTTTGATTCAGACTTACATTGAATATCCACATGTAAACCAGATGTGCAATCTGGTAAAATAATAGGTAATTTCTCAGCCGTTAAAATCCATTTCCATCACGCAATTAAAAAATTCACCACATTCATAAATATAGACAACAGAAATAACTATAAATTAAAAGAAAGCTGCTTATGCGTCAGATAGTCGACCATCTTTAGGTCAGTCTAAATAGGTAAACGTCATCTGTTAAATTCAATGCAAAACATATGGAATATATACTATTTCCTTGCCACTTTATCCTATCCCACGGGACTGAAAAGAATTAACTGCTGTGATATATGTAGTGTCATGTAGAGGGTTTTCATAGTTGTAGTATGGTGCTGTATAAGGTGTTAATGATTGTTTGGGGGCCCTGAAAACTACTTGTATCTTTATGTGGAATATCTCGAGCAGTGTTTTTGTTCTTGGTGAATTAAAGCTGTTGGGCTTTTCAAAATTTCTGAATCCATGGCAAATTAAGGAATTATCTGGTTTGTTGTGGTTGATGAGTCGTGCTGTATAAGGTGTTATTGATTGGGGGAGTGGGTGGAGGGACTGGACATAGCTTTTTTTTTTATGTGGTAAGCTCTAAAGATGTTTTAAAAAAAAACTATAACTGAGTTGTTAGCTCCTTTACAGTCATTTCTGAGTGGATGAATTTGTTAGTGATTTATTATTAAGTGGTGTTGTATTACACATTAAGTTGATAAGATGGCTCAGTTGCTGCACCAGGACAAACAAAACAAAATCCACATTATGACCACAAGGTCTTCATCAGGGATATAGAACAAACAAAAATATCAATCAAATCACAAAACATAGACAATGATCTGAACAATGAATACAATACATGAACCATTAGCAAGCAAAATGATAATACATGAACCAATGTATTATGTTGAGCTACTCACAGGGTCTGAAAGTTGTATCAACCAGTCACAGCACCAAGACTAGTGTAGTGATAAAACTTTACTCAAATACATTTTGATCCTGTCCTAAAAAAGGTAAACATAAATTAATTACTCCATAATGTTTTAATGCAGTAGTTATTGTGATAAAGTATTAAGGGATTGTTCTTTCTGATGTGTGTCTAGAGGAGGCTACTTGTTGGTCTGTTTTCTATGAATGAGTTGGTACAGTTGAGGCAGAGATTCGTGTACATTATTTGGCTTGTGAAAGTACTTTGTTAAGTCTGATGTGTTCTGTCTCAAGTTGAAGATTATGCTCTTGTAGATTTGTGTACATGATCTAACCAGTAAAAGTACTTGTTGAGTCTGGTATGCGTTCTGTCTCTTGGGAGATTATGCTCTTGTAGAAGATTTGTGTACATGGTCTAACATGTGAAAGTACTTGTTGAGTCTGGTATGCGTTCTGTCTCTTGGGAGATTATGCTCTTGTAGAAGATTTGTGTACATGGTCTAACATGTGAAAGTACTTGTTGAGTCTGGTATGTGTTCTGTCTCTTGGGAGATTATGCTCTTGTAGAAGATTTGTGTACATGATCTAACCTGTGAAAGTACTTGTTGAGTCTGGTATGCGTTCTGTCTCTTGGGAGATTATGCTCTTGTAGAAGATTTGTGTACATGGTCTAACCAGTGAAAGTACTTGTTGAGTCTGGTATGTGTTCTGTCCTAAGTTGAAAGATTATTCTATGAGCTGTAGTTATGCAGTCCACTTCGTTTATAAAAATAATTGGTATTTATAATGTTTTAGGAGACTTAATTTTCCTTTATTGAGCATAAATAAAAAATGGATAGAAAACACAAATATGACTTGATTTATCCTATCCATCTTCTTAATTACTTTTGTTTGTTTCCAATAGGTGTCATGGTACCTTCATTACAGTTGTGCCAGTTGTAAGTAAGCAACCTCATTTGTGTCCTAGGGTCTCTTGATGAGGGTCACTGACCCTCCACATATGTAGTAAAAAAGGGTGACTAAATATGGTTGCACCTCTGAGTGGTACCCTGGTTGAAAGAATGACCATACAATGCATCAGAGACTAAATAGATTTGGAAATGGGAAACTAAAGCGGAGAAACTTTGCCAAAATAGCCAAAGCAAAGATGAGCGAAGACCCTATGAACACCGTAACAATACCAAAGCCCATCCCTACTGTACGCAAACCTACCTGGAAGCAGCATATCATTCCGGAGGAGGTAGAAAATATACCAGGTATTGGAAACAAGAACAGCCAGACTGAAAAAGAAAGAAGAGACAAAACCCCTAGGTACATAACGGGAAAACTACCCAAGCATGGACTGGATCCATGCATATACCGACGGTTCTGTAAAGAACACAACACAGAACGGAGGGCAGAGGTATTCCTGAGCCTACCAAATGGTAGAAAAATAACACTGTCAGTGGCAACTGGAAAATTCTCAAGCAATTTCAGAGCGGAGGCAGAGGCACTGAGGGCTGCAGTAGAAGCAATGCTGACAGGCGAAAGCAATGAAAGCCAGATAGTCCTGTTTACAGATGCCCCGGCTGTAGTCACAGCACTATAAAGCCAGAAAAATACTGAACTTAATAATTTAAAAGCAGTACTCTGTCAACTATGCCAGCAGTCCGCACCAAAAAGAGTAGTGGTACAGTGGGTTCCATCCCACTGTAACAACCAAGGCAACGAGGAGGCAGACAGACTGGCGAAAGAAGGTGCAAGATTACCACAACCAGCTTCTAGTGTGACCTACGAAGAATACAAAAGGCTTATTAGAGCTAGATACATGACCAAATGGGAAACAGAACATACTGGCTACACAAAAAAAAGATGCCTATTACTAGTTGAACAGAAGAGAGCAGGTCGTGGTCTTCAGACTCCACACAGGCCACAACAGACTGAGGTACCACCTATTCAATAAACTGAAGATAGGTGGCACTGACGAATGCACTTGTGGTACCGGGAAAATGACCGCTGAACATCTGCTGCAAAGCTGCCCGACATACGAGGATCAGAGAAAGCACATGTGGCCATCACCAGTGGTAACACTAGACAAGCTCTATGGCAGTGTCAACAGCCTCAGGATGATCGCTGCTTTCTTCGAACAAATACAGGTTGACGTTTGACAGCGTACGCAGAAGAAGAAGAAGAAAGAATGGACTCGCTTTAACCTTCCAAGTATGTAGCAATAGGGGACTGAACAGGGTTGTGCATGGGGCTATGAACCTCATGTAAAGCCACCATCAGGAAACCATAACACAACATCCTTTTCAGGAAAGGCGCAGAAGAAGAAGAAGAATGTAGTCATTGCTTTGAAACCCCAGCCTGTAATTCTCGGATACATGCTTCCTGTAAAGGGGTCAGCTGTAGTGGTGACCATATGCTTCACTTGGAGCACAAGGCAAATCAGTTGGTGAAAGAGGGTTGTGCATGGAGCTAGTAACCTCACCATGTAAAGCAATTACTATGAAACCCGGCGCGAAATTACGATACTAAGTTCATCCTCAAATCAAGGTCCCAGTTTCTCTTACAAAGGTCATCGTTGTATGTAAGGCTGTTTTATCTCTGTACAACTTTTGTCTCTCATCTGTCCCTATAATACAGATGCCACTTGGGGAACATGCTGTTGTTTACCCTGTTGGTAGGGGAAGGCAAAACTTACTGGACAAGACCCTCACCTTGACTTCCTCGTAGCCCTTCCTAGAAATGGACTGTTTTCATAGCAGCCTGGCTAACAAGGTGAGGGATCGAGGTGATCCCCGTAGTAGTTAGCCACACGCATATGAAGCCAAGCATAGCACAACCGCCTGGAGGACCCTGGTCCACTTTCATCAGCACGGTCGGGATGTGAGCAAAGCTACTGCAACCCATCACTTAACGTCCTTTTCAGGGCGCACAAAAAAGTAACCTACTCATTGTAAGCATTCGCAAATAACAACCCTGTTGGTAATGTGTATTTGAGTTAGGACATGCAAGGCAGTGGGGTAGAGGGTTGATTGCTCCACTTCAAAAATAGCTGAGATTTTGTGCAATGAAGTCTCTAACATGTCACTCTTTTACAGATGTTCTGTCTGTGGATACAGCACTCAATTTTCAGAAAAATACAGAACTAAATGACCTAATATCTAGACTGTCAACTATGCCAGCAGTCCACACCCAGAAGAGCTGTAGTACAGGGGGTCCCATTTCACTGTAACATTCAAGGCAACGAGGAGGTGGAACGTTATTTCAACCAGATTCAAATGTGACCTACGGGATCAAGATGCTGAGCAGCGCATGAGCTGCAGTGGTCAGTGACCCATAGCTGGACCAGCGAACCATAGCTGCCAAGACTCTTCTACACCTCCACGCGGTGATCCTGGATAACAGGCTGCAGCAGGGCAGACTGGCTAAGGAGAAGGGATCGAAGAGGGAATGCTAACCCGGTACTCAAAAAATGCTTGCTGAAGTCGGATGTGTTGGACTGAAAGGTGCAAATATCGTAGCCAAGCTGTAAACTACGACACAACGCATTCCGTTCTCTGGACTACATTCTGCTACTTATCCTTTCAGGGTTTAGTAGTGGGAGATTGAGAACGAACGAAGAAGAAGAAGAAGAAATGTGACCTACGAAGAGTACAAAAGGTTTATTAGGGCCAGATACATAGATAAATGGGAAAGAGAGCATACTGACTAAACAAAAAAAAATATGCATATTACCAGTTGAACAGAAGAGAGCAGGTGGTGGTCTTAAGACCCCACACAGGCCACAACAGACTGGGGTACCATCTATTCAATATACTGAAGATAGATACTTCTGACGAATACACCTGTGGAACTGGGAAAATGACCTCTGAACATCTGCTGCAAAATTATCCAATATGCAAGGACCAGAGAAATCGCATTGGGGTCATTATCATTGCCATCACTAGACAAGCTTTATGGCAGTGGCATCTGTCTCGGAATAACCGCTACTTTTTAAAACAAATTCAAGTCAACATCTGGCAGCATACTAAGAAGACCCTGAGACCAAGTCTGTGATATAGACAGTGGGTATGATGTGTAGGCTGTGGCAACCCTGTCACACTCTAGACCTTGTGATATGATTGCGGTGTTGTCCTCTTGGTCTTAATAACTTATCACACTCAAAGACCATTGCGCGTGATGAAGAACCACATTCTACTCAAGGTAGTCCTGGTAACTGGGAGTACCAACTCTCAGGATAAACACATAAGCTCTAGATGAACAAACTTAGATTTTAAAAAACCAAATGCAACAATGTCGTGCTGATCAGACCTGGAAAAAAGAGAACCAGCGTTCGCCGCACCTAGACAACCGAGATAAGTCATAAAGGCAAAGTGGCCCAGGGCGTGGCAAACCAATTGCCTTGAATTTTTGGTCACATATCTAGGTCCTAGGAGAAATCGGCCTAACCAGCAGACATTTGGTGGTGGGGAATGAGCACGACGAACACTACCATGTCTTCGGTACCTTGGGACATTGCTAATGAGCACAACGGGCATTACCATTGCTTCGGTGCCTTGGAACATTGCTAATGAGCACAACGAACATTACCGTGTCTTCGGTACCTTGGTACATTGCTAATGAGCACAACGAACATTACCATTGCTTCGGTACCTTGGAACATTGCTAATGAGCACAACGAACATTACCATTGCTTTGGTACCTTGGAACATTGCTAATAAGCACAACAAACATTACCATGGCTTCGGCACCTTGGGACATTGCTAATGAGCACGACGAACATTACCATTGCTTCGGTACCTTGGAACATTGCTAATGAGCACAACAACGCCTACCATGGCTTCAGTACCTTAGAACATTGCTAATGCACACTCAATTGCTTAGTCTCAGTAAAGTATATTTCTGCCTGATGTCAGAAGGAAATCCAGACATGCCAGCTAGCCCAACAATTCCAAAGAGGGAAATTACAAAAACTTGTCATCATCATTGACATGATCTGCTATGAGACAAAAATGGCAAAAGTAGTCTCACAGCAGACACTGCTGTCTTCATTCTATGAGGCCACAGCTTGTTTATGAAGTGATGTTGCCAGTTCCATTTCTATCTGTCTCTCCTTTTGTAAATGTATCCATGAGTTGACTGGAGCGTGCCGGTAACGAAAACTGGATCCTTTGCCTTTGCCGTGGAAAGCGACATCACTACTATGCTACCCAGACACTCGATGAGTCGTCTTATTCACTGCTATCACCTTTAGATGCACAGGTCATCAACCAACCATCTCACTTTACCCTTATCACCTTGGGGTGTACAGACCATCAAGCAACCCTCTCACTTAACCCAACTCCCATTGTTGGCACAGGTCATCAGCCAACCCTCTCACGCTACTCATATCACCTTGTGATGCACATGCTATCAACCAACCCTATCACATTGTCATTTTCACGTTGGTGTGCACAGACGATCAACCAACACTATCACTTCGTCGGTATCGTTTGAGGTGCACAGGCCATCAACCAACCCTCTCACTTTGCTCATATCAGCTTGAGGTGCACATGCCAACAACCAACTCTCTCAATTTGCTCATATCAGCTTGAGATGCACATGCCAACAACCAACCCTCTCACTTTGCCAATATAACCTTGGAAAAGGCTTCGGGAATAAACCCTGAGAAAAAAATCTGCATCATGTGCTATATCTAGTCGTCTTCACTATGTTTTGCCACTGGAAGAAGATATCTCAGGACGTGAGAATGAGGTTGACGATAGCGTCAAAATAGCTCACTTAAAGCTGTTTAAGCGCAAGTTACAACGTTAGTTCTAAACATGACGATTTCTCAATTTCAGCCGTAGAGCGGCAATAAAGTTGTTAGAGACTTTAGTATACTAAGCCACAACTTGTATGTGGCAGGGTGGCCAGATCCTTTGTGGCTGCCTTTCACTTCCATAGTTGCATGCGAGGTGCTCATTTACAGCTGGTTCGACTGGAACGTGACATTCGTGGAGTTGAATTCGATTGAAAGCTCTAGCACTACACTCTCCGACAAAGACAACGAGGTTATATCACATGCTTTTGGTATCTGTGTAACATGTCTGCTATCTGTGTGAGGAGTTTATGTCACATGCTTTTGGTATCTGTGTAACATGTCTGCTATCAGTGAGGAGTTTATATCACATGCTTTTGGTATCTGTGTAACATGTCTGCTATCTGTGTGAGGAGTTTATGTCACATGCTTTTGGTATCTGTGTAACATGTCTGCTATCAGTGAGGAGTTTATGTCACATGCTTTTGGTATCTGTGTAAAATGTCTGCTATCTGTGTGAGGAGTTTATGTCACATGCTTTTGGTATATGTGTAACATGTCTGCTATCTGTGTGAAGAGTTTATGTCACATGTTTTTGGTATCTGTGTAACATGTCTGCTATCAGTGTGAGGAGTTTATGTCACATGCTTTTGGTATCTGTGTAACATGTCTGCTATCTGTGTGAAGAGTTTATGTCACATGCTTTTGGTATCTGTGTAACATGCCTGCTATCAGTGAGGAGTTTATGTCACATGCTTTTGGTATCTGTGTAACATGTCTGCTATCTGTGTGAGAAGTTTATGTCACATGCTTTTAGTATCTGTGTAACATGTCTGCTATCTGTATGAGGAGTTTATGTCACATGCTTTTGGTATCTGTGTAACATGTCTGCTATCTGTGTGAGGAGTTTATGTCACATGCTTTTGGTATCTGTGTAACATGTCTGCTATCTGTGTGAGAAGTTTATGTCACATGCTTTTAGTATCTGTGTAACATGTCTGCTATCTGTATGAGGAGTTTATGTCACATGCTTTTGGTATCTGTGTAACATGTCTGCTATCTGTGTGAGGAGTTTATGTCACATGCTTTTAGTATCTGTGTAACATGTCTGCTATCTGTGTGAGGAGTTTATGTCACATGCTTTTGGTATCTGTGTAACATGTCTGCTATCTGTGTGAGGAGTTTATGTCACATGCTTTTAGTATCTGTGTAACATGTCTGCTATCTGTGTGACGAGTTTATGTCACATGCTTTTGGTATCTGTGTAACATGTCTGCTATCTGTGTGAGAAGTTTATGTCACATGCTTTTGGTATCTGTGTAAGAAAAAGACTAGACATTTAACAATAATTCAAGTGTATGCACCAACATCAGCAGCAGACGATTGCGAAATGGAGGATTTCTATAACACCTTGCAAGAAACGATAGGAAAAGTTGAAAAAAGAGCTATCTTGATCATCATTGGCGATTTCAATGCGAAAGTCGGAGAGGAAAGACCCGAAGAGGAGAGAAGTGTTCGAGGACCTTTTGGTTTGGGACACAGAAATGAGCGAGGAGAAAAACTGGTTGAATTCTGCACGGAAAACAACCTCTCCATTGCCAACACCTTCTTCAAATAACATCCACGTAGACCTCCCCAGATGGCAACAGCAGAAACCAAATAGGTTACATCATAATGCAACAAAGATGAAGATCAAATGTGCTGGCAACAAAAACGCTGCCAGGAGCAGACTGCGATACGGACCACGAATTACTGTTTGCAGTTTTCCAAACAAGACTACGTAGGATCAACAAAGGTTGCCAGCCAATACGCTTCGATGTATCAGCAATACCTACTGAATACCACATCAAAGTAGAAAACAAATTTGAGGCGTTGCTTGCGGTACAGGAAGATATGACATCTGAGGAGTTGACATCGTACGCAAGGGATATTTTCATGTCGACAGCGAAAGAAATGATTCCCAAGATGTGGCACAAGACACAGAGCTATATAACAGAGGAAACACAGAAACTCATTGCAGAAAGGCAACAATTAAAACAAATGGGAAGTAAGGGTACCAACACAGCATGTAAAAACTGCGCAAGAAAAGTTAGAAAAGTCTCTTATGAAAAGATAAAAACAGATACATAGTAGAAACGTGTAAGGATATAGAAAACTTACAGCAACGAGACAGAGGCAGAGAGAGAGAGAGAGAGAGAGAGAGAGAGAGAGAGAGAGAGAGATATGCATTTAAAGCAATGAGAACACTGACAAGGGAGTTCCGTCCAGTTCCACATATCATAAATGACGAAGAGGATAACACATTAACAGAAACCAAAGACATACTGAATAGATGGAGAGAGTACTGCAGAACCATGTATGGAGATAGCACAAAGCGCTCAGTTACAATCCTACCAAAGGATGAGAAAGAACCTGAACCAACATTGTAAGAAGTACGCTCTGCAATTAAAAGCCTGAAAAAAGGAAAGTCCCTAGGATGCGACGATATCCCAGCAGAACTAATACAAGCTGGAGGGGAGGCATGTACTCGAGTCTATCACAAGCTGTGTAAACAGATATGGCACAGTGCAGAGTGGCCAGAAGAATGGAAGAAATCAATTTATATTCCCCTCCCCAAAAAAGGCAACCGGAAGCTGTGCACGAACTACCGAATTATCGCGCTGATCAGCCATGCTAGCAAGATACTCTTGCGAATCCTGTTAAGAAGGATAGAGAAAATGTTTGAATCTGAAATTCACGTAGTCCAGGCAGGTTTTAGGAAAGACAGAGGGACCCGGGACCAGATATTCAATTTAAGGAATATCTATGAAAAATGTAGAGAGTTTAATGTAGACCTGCACACATATTTAATTGATTACACTAAGGCCTTCGATTGGGTAAAACATCAACATCTGTAGAGAATCATGACGGAAAAGGGGTTTCCTTTGCACATAGTCCATCTCATTAAAAAATTATACCAAGATCAACAAGCCGCTGTCCGAGTATCTGAGCAAACATCAGATTAGTTTGCAGTACAAAAGGGAGTCCGACAGGGATGTATCCTCTCACCTTATCTGAACAACATATATGCGGAATGTTTAATGAGAAATGTTCGTGAAGATGTGAACATTGAAAGTTTCGACCCATTTACGATTGGGGTACGAGATTCCAGAGTTGCGATACGCAGATGACACAGTGATACTATTAAGAAGTGCAGAAGGGCTAGAGCAGCTACTTTCAGCCGTTAATGGACATAGTAAAGATCACAATCTGATCATAAACATAAATAAAACAAAGATAATGACCAACGACAAAACACAATGTCAGCATAAATTTACAGTGGGTAGTGAGGAAATAGATCAGGTCACACATTTTGAATATCTGGCCTCCAGAATTGACAAAAATGGCGACTGCTCGAAAGAAATCAGAAGAAGACTAGCTATGGCAATGCAGAGACTGAACAGCCTGAAGAAATTATGGCAGGGCACCAACAAAATGATAAAAGTAAAAGTCTTGAGAGCCTGTGTTTTTCCTGTGGCAGCTTATGTCTGTGAATCATGGACGATTACCAAAACTTCTAGACTTCGAGTCAAAATGTTACAAAAAGATCTTCAGAATACCCTGGGCAGAGAAAAAAAACAAATGCAGACATTCGGCAAGAGTTGAGCATAGAGGAGAACTGGTTCATCAATTCCATTTTGGCTAGAAAATGCAAATACTTTGGTCACATCAAGAGACACAACGGTCTTGAGAGAACGGTGATGGAAAGTTTGGTGCAACGCAAAAGAGAAGGGGTAGACCAAGAAGACGATGGCACCAAGATATCCAGGAATGCCTAAGTATGACAGTGGCGGAAGCTGGTGTTTTGACAAGGGAACAAGATTTTTCAGACAGACTGTGATGGGAGCGACGTTCTACAAAGGACATGCTACATGATGATGATGATGTTACATGTCTGCTATCTGTGTGACGAGCTTATGTCACATGCTTTTAGTATCTGTGTAACATGTCTGCTATCTGTGTGACAAGTTTATGTCACATGCTTTTGGTATCTGTGTAACATGTCTGCTATCTGTGGGACGAGGTTCTGCCACGCACTTTCGCGTGGGAGGTTTGCATTAGCTGCAAATGTTATGCCGATCATTTTAATATGTTTTATTAACTTTAAACAAAAAGGTAATTGTCCATGGTTTTCGCACTTTCCTAGGCGTATTTTATCTATATATTTTTAAACATGTTTTTTGTGCACTGATCCTTGATGCAATTATGTGAATGTATTCGGGATGCTTTCAATTTATATAATTGTGTGGAAAAAAAGATGGTGTCAAATGCATGGACAATCAACGTTTGTTCGTCTCTCTCTGGTATGAATGTACCTTTGATGCGGTTGTCTTGTCTGAATTTTAATAAAAGTTTGGTCAATGCTGGAACATAAAGTAATGAAGACAAAAGACAACCATGTCTGACAGCTCATCTTGACACGAAATGCGCAGTAAAAAAAAATAATTACAAAGGTCCTGCTCTCAAGTTTTAAATAAAAATGAGTTTTCTCCCTTTTGGCATGTGTGCCGATTTTACAATTCAACAGTTTTATATAGGAAAGCGTGCGAAGTTTTGTCAAATAATTTTTCTGTATTCAGGAGATACGATTGACAATTGAGACGGTATGACAGTTTCGAAAAATAGCAGTTATGAAAAGAGTAGACCAAACAAGAAATGGTGAATATGATTACATGTAGAATTAAGGAAAATGAAAAGGTGAAAACATGTAGAAACAGTCAATGAAAACACATATTGGTAATGGCTCAATGACTGTAAATGGTAATAGACACAAAAGGCTGCCGTCAGTGAGGAAAAACAAACACACACGGACCCCTTCCCTGTAGTATATCTGTTCGTGGACGTTTCTCTCTTGTACGCTGCATTGTCGATCTTCATGTATAAGTGTTCATATGAATTATTTGAATCTGTTTGTCAAAGTCTATGTTTGGATTACATAGTATACGTTTAGTAGTGCTTCTTTGTTGTACTTTAAAGAATTTTGTTTTTATGGGTTATCTTTATGGATTAGCATAATGTAGGTAAGGTGGAAGTTATTTTGTTTCGAAAGATGCTGTACATACTGACAATAGGAGATACATCTTAAAATAGGTAAACATTGTTAGCAGAACTTTGCCGTGAGTCCGTCAGGTCCGGGCGATTTGTTTTTTGCTGAGAGATTACGTGGCTGGTTAAACCTGTTAAAGGTACAACAGTGTTAAGTTTTACTTTATCAATTTATAATATTTTTTTTTGTATTTAGCATGTTCAATAAATAATGCCTTAAATGATACTTTACACTATGGAAACATGTAAGCGAAGCTGAGAGCACTCAAGACTTTCAACGGAAAACTTGAAACAGCGGCTGATTTTCGTCCCACAATGTCTGTTTTTACTGAGGACGGCAACTCGACAGAGAGATAGAAACGATATTGCATTGGGCAAACGCTGTCACCTACCAGCTGTCTTCACTACTAAGAAACCCCACGATTTTCCTCCAAGCGAAAAAGCAGGTACTACATAGTATCTTCATCCCAACCCTATGCTACCAGTGACAGGCAGGGGCATTGCATAGGGCCCAAGAACGAAAGTTAGCTACATGCGAAATGCAATGTCTACGAAAGGTCGCCAACAACACAAGAAGAGACACAATCATAAATTCGAATATCCGAGAGAAGGTTGGTACAATTCCCTGTCTACAATACATTGAGCAACAGAGAATAGATTGGCTTGGCCACATTGTGAGAATGCTACCAGACCACATTGTTCAGGCATCCTTCTACAGGAGAGCATCATGAATTAGGGCGAGAGGTAGAACGAGGAAAATGTGGATAGACAACTTAAACGAGACTAGCCTTAAAGTAGTGACAAATTTCAGTCGGGCCACAAGAGAGGAGAAGCACCAATACATACAGCGACACTGGTAGAAAGTGAGACGACAACAGAAGAAGAAAAAAAAGAGGATTGTCAGTTGATACTGTCAGTTGGTGATTATTGAATGGGAACCTCCATACTGTCAAGATTACAGAGTGAAAGGTTGGAACACATCCATCTGGGGCTGGTCTCTCGGTGGCTCGATTGACTCGTATCCAGTGTTCGTACAGCGATCTCAGTCCCGCCAGGCGGAGTGAGAGCGCGGGCTTGCCCAACAAGTTCGCCCGTCTCTCCCCGGCACTGCAGCAAGACCAAGTTGGTGGAAGCGTACCGCTGAGTACGGTACGTTACTGTAGTCCGTATCGAGAAGCTTTGTCCGTCCGTGTGGTTCGTCGAAGGCTAGCGCGTATAGCCAATCTCGACAGTTCGTCTCGCTTGTAGTCCAACTCTCGCAATGAGCTTTTGATCGGCAGGAATTGTGCCTAAAGGCCCTGTCCTCGCCCGACCAACCGGCAAAAATCGGCTCCAGTACGAGCAAAAATCATCGTCGGGGGCCTTTGGGATCCGTTCTGTACAAAGCGCTGCCATCCCTCCCCGAGCGAGCCCGGTCGGTCGGTTGGTGTGTGTAAGGGCCCCTGCCAGGCGCTCCTAGGTCGACGAAGTGAGGGACGGAACAACCGTCCGTCCGTCAGTTGGTCCCTGCGGCCGTACTGGAGAGGCTTTTTGCACAGCCATCCTTCGCCGACCGGTGTGTGTGGTTCGTCCGTCTCCGACAGATATCTGGTTGATCCTGCCAGTAGTCATATGATTGTCTCAAAGATTAGGCTATGCATGTCTAAGTTCACACTGTCTCACGGTGAAACCGCGAATGGCTCATTAAATCAATCGAGGTTCCTTAGATGACACGATCCTACTTGGATAACTGGTAATTCTAGAGCTAATGCATGCTTACCAAGCTCCGACCCTCGCGGAAAAAGCGCTTTTATAAGTTCAAAACCAATCGTCGTTTCCCCTCGCGAGGTTGCGGCGTCCCCACTGGTGACTCTGGATAACTTTGTGCTGATCGCATGTCCTCATGTGCCGGCGACGCATCTTTCAAATGTCTGCCCTATCAAATGTCGATGGTACATGCCTACCATATTTGTAACGGGTAACGGGGAATCAGGGTTCAATTCCGGAGAGGGAGCATGAGAAACGGCTACCACATCCAAGGAAGGCAGCAGGTGCGCAACTTACCCATTCCTGGCACGGGGAGGTAGTGACGCAAAATAACAATACGGGACTCTTTCGAGGCCCCGTAATTGGAATGAGTACACTTTAAACCCTTTAACGAGGATCTATTGGAGGGCAAGTCTGGTGCCAGCAGCCGCGGTAATTCTAGCTCCAATAGCGTATATTAAAGTTGTTGCAGTTAAAAAGCTCGTAGTTGGATCTCAGGCGCGGGCGGGCGGTCCGGCTCACGCCGGTTCACTGCCCGTTGTCTCCTGCCCTACCGTCTGCCGGCTCTCTCCCACGGGTGCTCTTCGCTGTGCGTCCCGGGTGGCCGGCGCGTTTATTTTGAAAAAAAATAGAGTGTTCAAAGCAGGCACGGCTGCCTGAATAATGGTGCATGGAATAATGGAATACGCCCTCTGTTCTATTTTGTTGGTTTTCGGAACTGGAGGTAATGATTAACAGGGACAAACGGGGGCATTCGTATTGCGGCGTTAGAGGTGAAATTCTTGGATCGCCGCAAGACGAGCTACTGCGAAAGCATTTGTCAAGAATGTTTTCATTAATCAAGAACGAAAGTCAGAGGCGCGAAGACGATCAGATAACGTCGTAGTTCTGACCATAAACAATGTCGACTAGCGATCCGCAGGAGGTGCTTCGATGACTCTGCCGGCAGCTTCCGGGAAACCAAAGTGTTTGGGTTCCGGGGGAAGTATGGTTGCAAAGCTGAAACTTAAAGGAATTGACGGAATGGCACCACCAGGAGTGGAGCCTGCGGCTTAATTTGACTCAACACGGCCAACACTGAAATGATTGACAGGCCGAGAGCACTTTCATTGGGTCTAATAGGGAACGTGTGCTGGAATTGGAGCCTCGGAAATCTGGGGCTAGTCTTTCGGTGGCTCGATTGGCTCGCATCCAGTGTTAAATAAAGGAATTGACGGAAGGGCACCACCAGGAGTGGAGCTGCGGCTTAATTTGACTCAACACGCCAAAACTGTAAAATGACTGAGAGCACTTTCGTTGGGTCTAATAGGGAACGTGAGCTGGAATTAGACCCACGGAAGACAGGTCAGTTTTACCCTCTTAATGAAAGAGCGTTGCTACGGTAATCCTGCTCAACCCTAGAGGAATCGCAGGTTTCAGACTCTTGGTCAGAAAATAAAGGGAGAAAGAGATACCCCACCCACATGCAAATACTACGTTTCTGGCAGGACGTGACGATCCTGGGATACAGACACACTGGACTGCCTCTCTTCCGGGTAAACCAGTCCATCTCATATATCATCTCACATATCATCATTGCACCCTATAGACACGAGTAGTGAAGACTCGATAGTTTGGTAAGACAACTTCCATAAGAGAGACAACTCTGATCATAAACAACTGCTGCCTTGCAGATAGGCTGGGGACAGCCAAAGGCTAAGGAGGGCATCCCTACAGAAACGCCTGTTGAAATCGGATGCACGGGGCCGCAAGCCTAACAAAACAGTGCAACGTAAATCGCAGCATGATGACAGTACAACCGATTAGAAAAACGCATTGCGCTCATCCTGCGGAGGCCCACCCTTGACTACTGGTGGTCACCCACCCATGTGTCGTGGAGTCAAGGCACATGGCTAAGGGGCAACTTCTATTGACCAAAACCTCAAGACCCTCAAAATACTACAGTGGAATGCGGAGGGAGTCATTAACAAAAAACTTTCCCTAACACATCACCTGCGTGAAGGTAAGATTGACGTGGCATGTATCCAGGAAACGCACCTCAACAATAATCATAAATTCTCAATCAAAGGATACCAGACCTTCCGTCTAGATAGAGAAGGCCACAAAGGAGGGGTCCTGATACTGACCAGAAACTGCATACCGAGTAGCGCGGTATCCGTCAATCACACCGGACAAGCGGAAATTGTAGGAGTTGACATAATGGCTCAAGAGACGAAGCTCCGCATTTTCAATCTGTACGGACCACCAAATAGAGACCTATCGCTCTCGAGTATGGAGGTCAGAGACTCGAACTGCATAGTAGTTGGAGATTTCAACAGCAACTCGGAGAGATGGGGATACTCTGACACAGACAGCAGAGGTGACGAAGTGGAAGATTGGGAGATAGATGCAAATCTCTCCCTAATCAATAGGCCGGAGGATAGCCCTAGCTTCTATTCAAGAACATGGCATACCACCTCGACTCCAGATTTGGCCTTCTCCACACAGGACATACACCATAAAATAGACCGCCAGGTGCTAAACCAACTGGCAGGTAGCGACCACAGGCCGATCAGGCTAACCATTGACAGGAAACAAAATCGCTCCCACGTTGGAATTACAAACGAGCCGACTGGGACAGATTTGCAATCCTGACAGATGGGCTGTGTGAAACCATCAACACACGAAACACCAAAATGAAGCCCATGGTGGAAAGCCTAAGCAAGGCAATAATGCAAGCCGCCACTGAAACCATCACAAGAGGAGCTAGGAAAAACTATAAGCCCTACTGGAATGATGAGTTGCAGAAAGTGGAAGATGCAGTAACAAATGCTAGGAACATGGCAGAGCGAGAAAAATCCATGGAGGCAAACATCGCCCTCAAAGCCGCCACGGCGAAGTACAAACACACTCTCAAGCAAACAGCAAGAGAAAGCTGGAAAAATAAAACGGAAAGCTTAAACCTGGACAAAGACGGGAACAAGCTATGGAAGCTAGTCAGAGCCATGAACGACGAAACCCCGTCAAATAAACAAATTACTATCAAGCAGGGCGAGAACTTGATCACAGGTAAGAAAGCCGCAAACGCCTTTGTCGATCACTATGCCAGAGCAAACCACATCGAGGTCCCTGCAGATAAGCATACAGACATTAGCGAAGAGCTAAAGGGGCACGAAAATATGAATACGGCCCATGAGGAGCACATGATGGCCAAATTAACAATGCGCGAAAGGGAAGAGGCCATGAGAACACTAAAGAAAAGGAAATCTCCCGGAAAAGACGGAATAACAAACGAAATGCTGATGGGGCTGGGCCAAACAGTGAAGAGAAAACTGCTATCGGTCCTGAACCAAAGCTGGAAAAGGGGAATTGTACCCCAGGCATGGAAAGACGCAATACTGGTACCAGTACCAAAAACAGGAAAGGACAAAACAGATCCAAATGGATACAGGCCCATCAGCCTACTGAGCTGTGTCAGCAAGCTGATGGAACGGATGATAAACACCAGACTGATGTGGCATCTGGAAGAAAAACGAATACTAATTCCACAGCAAGCCGGCTTTAGACAGCACAGATCCGCTGAGGACCAGGTCATCCTCATAGCCCAGGAGATAGAAAATGCCTACCAGGCACAGAAACACACAGTAGCTGTTTGGGTGGATCTGGAAAAGGCATTTGACAAAGTCTTGAAAGATGGACAGAGTCAAGCTAAGAAGAAGTGATGTTTGTGGATCAACCACTACCTCAAACAAAGAACGGCCAGAGTCCAAGTACAAGGGCAGATGAGCAAAAAGGTGACACTCGAGCAGGGAGTACCCCAAGGGGGAGTACTGTCACCCACACTCTTCCTGGTATATATAAACGATATTACAGAGAATATACCAAGAAGAGTCCATAGCTCAATGTTTGCAGACGATCTGGCTATGTGGACCTCTGAAAAGAATCTCACCATAGCAAGAAATCGGATGCAGACGGCCCTAACATCGCTGGAAGAGTGAGCGAACTCACGACTGGTCAAAATAAACGAGGAGAAAACCACATGCACAATATTCTCGCTTTCACTAAAACCCTAAAGTACCAAATTAAGTCTAAATGGCAAAATCCTGCAGCCAAACGACAACCGAACCTATCTGGGAGTCATATTTGATCGGCGCATGACATGGAAAAGTCAGATTGAGAGAAACCGAATGAAAGCCAGAGAAAGAATGGCAATCATGAGGAAACTTGCTGGCACAAGCTGGGGAGCAGACGAAGGCATACTAAAGAAACTGTACACTGGAAGAGTGAGACCAGTTCTCGAGTATGGCATTGCGGCATGGACAACAGCAGCGAAGGCGAACTTCGATAAAGTTAGCAAACTTCAAAACCAAGCCATGAGAATTATAACAGGTGGCATGAAGTCAACGCCAATTGTAGAACTTGAAAAGATTACAAAACTGCAAAATAGACTGCCAGGTGCTAAACCAACTGGCAGGTAGCGACCACAGGCCGATCAGGCTAACCATTGACATGGAAGTAGGCCCACAGGAAACAAAACCGCTCCCACGTTGGAATTACAAACGAGCCGACTGGGACAGATTTGCAATCCTGACAGATGGGCTGTGTGAAACCATCAACACACGAAACACCAAAATGAAGCCCATGGTAGAGAGCCTAAGCAAGGCAATAATGCAAGCCGCCACTGAAACCATCTCAAAAGGAGCTAGGAAAAACTATAAGCCCTACTGGAATGATGAGTTGCAGAAAGTGGAAGATGCAGTAACAAATGCTAGGAACATGGCAGAGCGAGAAAAATCCATGGAGGCAAACATCGCCCTCAAAGGCGCCACGGCGAAGTACAAACACACTCTCAAGCAAACAGCAAGAGAAAGCTGGAAAAATAAAACGGAAAGTCTAAACTTGGACAAAGACGGGAACAAGCTATGGAAGCTAGTCAGAGCCATGAACGACGAAACCCCGTCAAATAAACAAATTACTATCAAGCAGGGCGAGAACTTGATCACAGGTAAGAAAGCCGAAAACGCCTTTGTCGATCACTATGCCAGAGCAAACCACATCGAGGTCCCTGCAGATAAGCATACAGACATTAGCGAAGAACTAAAGGGACACGAAAACATGAATACGGCTCCTGAAGAGCACATGATGGCCAAACTAACAATGCGCGAAATGGAAGAGGCTATGAGAACACTAAAGAAAAGGAAATCTCCCGGAAAAGAATCGAGGTGGTATGCCATGTTCTTGAATAGAAGCTAGGGCTATCCTCCGGCCTATTGATTAGGGAGAGATTTGCATCTATCTCCCAATCTTCCACTTCGCAATCCATGACCGATAGAAGAGACTGCAGAGCCCAGCTGCAGTCAGAGAAACTCCGAAGACTGACCGACCATCCAATGCACCAGAGACTAAACAATTTGGGAAATGGGAAACTAAAGCGGAGAAACTTTGCAGAAATAGCCAAAGCAAAGATGCACGAAGATCCCATAAACGCACTAACAACACCAAAACCCATCACTACTGTACTAAAACCTACCTGGAGGCAGGATATATTTCCAGAGGTGGTAGAAAATATACCAGGTATTGCAAACAAAAACTGCCAGACTGAAAAAGAAAGGAGAGATACTACCCTAAGCTTCATAACGAAAAGCTACCCAAGCATGGACTGGACCCATGCATACACCGACGGTTCTGTAACAAATACTACACAGAACGGAGGGGCAGGAGCATTCCTGAACCTACCAAATGGCAGACAAATAACACTGTCATTCGCTACTGGTAAGTACACAAGCAATTTCAGAGCGGAGGCAGAGGCACTGAGGGCGGCAGTGGAAGAAATGGTGACACACAGTGAAAATGATAGCCATTTAGTCCCGCTTACAGATGCTCTCGCCGTAGTCACAGCGCTAAAAAGCCAGAAAAATACTGAGCTTAATGACTTAAGAGCAGCACTCTGCAAAACTGTGCCAGCAGTCCGCACCAAAAAGGGTAGTGGTACAGTGGGTCCCATCACACTGCAACATCCAAGGCAACGAGGAGGCAGACAGACTGGCAAAAGAAGGTGCAAGACTACCACAAACAGATACTAGCATGACGTACGAAGAGTCAAAACGGCTTATCAAAGCCAGATACATGACCAAATGGGAAACCGAACATACTGGTTACACCAAAAACGATGCCTATTACCAGTTGAACCGAAGAGAGCAGGTCGTTGTCTTCAGACTTCGCACTGGCCACAACAGACTGAGGTACCACCTATTCAACAAATTGAAGATAGGGTGTACCGACGAATGCCCGTGCGGTACTGGTAAAATGACCGCTGAACATCTGCTGCAGAACTGCCCGACATACGAGGATCAGAGAGAGCAGATGTGGCCATCACCAGTGGAACTGCAAGACAAGCTCTATGGCAGTGGCGACAGCCTCAGGATGACCGCCACTTTTTTCGAAAAAATAATGGTTACTGTCTGATTGCGTACGCAGAAGAAGAAGAAGACAAATGTTTCACCGATTAATAAACAAATTGTTGAGAGAAAAGCAGAAACATTATTACCTTAAAACATGTTTTGTTGTGTTTACCATAATATGAAAAGTAAAAGATTATTGAAAATAAAAATAACATGGAAAAGAGATTACACGTGCAAATAAACAACGTGTCTATTAGTATATCGTTATATACAATCATATAAATACAAGAGGGTAACACTTATAATCATAACGGATCTTTTCAGCTTAATCCGGTCGTGAATGGATGAAATGTTGTGCTCCATGATTTGGAGAGTATTATATCCTAGAGTGCTTAGAGTACACTGTAAGTTACTATATTTCAGTGCGGTAGTGGAACTGTTGTCGTGTCTCTCACACACTGTCCTCAAAGAAACAACCAGACATAGATGGTTACTGACCAAGACATTACTTCACTTCCGTGCAGTTCTTCCTGGAAATAGACCTGTTTCATGACAGTCTGGCTAAGGGGATGGAAATCAACGTGATCCCAGACGAAGCCTAGCATAGCACAACAGCCCGGAGAACAGATCAAATGGTTTGGTCATTTAGTCAGAATGCATTATGACCAGCCTGCATCAAAAGCATATCATTTGCAGATTTCCAGTGCACTAGCAGGGACAGACCTCGACGTCGGTGGATCAAGGGTGTCTCTGATACTCTCAAGAAATTACACATAACGACAGCGCGAACCACCTACTTGGCGACAACATGAAATCTACGCATCCCGCCTCTCTGCAACACGTATGACAAAGCAGTAGGACAAAAGAAGAAGTTAGCCCCTATGTAGCTGCCAAAAGCAGCATATCACCGACTGCAATCACAATGCCCAGAGATTTACAGTTGTCTTGTTCAATATTCCGAGCAAACAGAACAACATTCTACCGATGATTCCTGTGAGTGCTGCCGCTATCTTACTAGCCAGTTTGGCAAGGACACTTCCTATGGCCTGTAGCTGTTTCTGCACCTAATCTTTTGCATCCCTTTTATCAGCCGCCGGAGGCGCAGGTGGGACTTCCCCAGCGCTTGTGCTCGTGACTGCTATGAAGGGCTTTCAATTAACATCGATCCTGTTCTCTTCCACGTTTCAATCCATGTATTCTGCACAGGAACCAGTTTTTCTGAAAGTCTGCACATTTGCTGTTTTGTGTGCGTGACCCTTAATAGTTTGGGGAGATTGGGCTCATTAGCCTTGGTTGGCAGCCAATCTAAGAGAAGGTAAACTCTGATACTCTGGTAAGCTCGTGAGACTGTTCAGGTAGTTCGCATAGGAGAGGAGGAACTCTGATTTTAAGCCCACACGCCCCAGGAAGTGCTGGCGAGTCATTGGACGATGAGAATATCGTCGAATGTCTCGAGTAACTAGCATCGACTCCATTGCCTTGTAGAAATCTCGAGAGAAGGCAGGGCTATGAGAGTAAACTCACACAGAAAATCCGAAGTGGTTGCTCCTAAGTCGGATGGTTTCAAAATTTCGAACTCATTCCGACAGCTGCTGCAACTGAGCTGGTGCCCAATTGTCACACTTTGCATTCCTTTGGATTACACCAGTGATGGCGAGAGGGAGATCCTGCAGCTCGGGCAGCCCAGGGTCTCCATATTCAGCGCCCAGGCTTGTGTCCCGGAGAGGCCACTCACATGGCATCACGTGTGCCCCTTTACAATTGAAATGAAGATTTTTATTTTCATGGTGAATTTAATTTCCAGAAATTCCCCAACGCAATAAAGTTTCCCTCACATTTGGAATAACAACAGGTACATTCATAATTATATATTGACTGATCGATGCAAGTAGTCCAAATACATGATGTAGTTTTTACAAGAAATCGATAGCGCTTAATATGTATTATGCCTGCATGATAGAAATTGTTAGAGCTGCATTATCTATCTATCTATCTATCTATCTATCTATCTATCTATCTATCTATCTATCTATCTATCTATCTATCTATCTATCTATCTATCTATCTATCTATCTGTCTATCTGTCTATCTGTCTGTCTGTCTGTCTGTCTGTCTATCTATCTATCTGTCTGTCTGTCTGTCTGTCTGTCTGTCTGTCTGTCTGTCTGTCTGTCTATCTATCTATCTATCTATCTATCTGTCTGTCTGTCTGTCTGTCTGTCTGTCTGTCTATCTATATATCTATCTATCTATCTATCTATCTATCTATCTATCTATCTATCTATCTATCTATCTATCTATCTATCTATCTATCTATCTATCTATCTATCTATCTATCTATCTATCTATCTATCTATCTATCTATCTATCTATCTATCTATCTATCTATCCATCTATCCATCTATCTATCTATCTGTCTATCTGTCTACCTGACTACCTGTCTGTCTGTCTGTCTGTCTATCTATCTATCTATCTGTCTATCTGTCTACCTGTCTGTCTCTCTGTCTGTCTGTCTGTCTATCTATCTGTCTGTCTACCTACCTACCTACCTGTCTGTCTGTCTGTCTGTCTGTCTGTCTGTCTGTCTGTCTGTCTGTCTGTCTGTCTGTCTGTCTGTCTATCTATCTATCTATCTATCTATCTATCTATCTATCTATCTATCTATCTATCTATCTATCTATCTATCTGTCTGTCTAGCTATATGTCTGTATGTCTATCTGTCTATCTATCTATTTATCCATTCATCCATCCATCCGTCCGTCTGTCTGTTTGTCTGCCTATGTGAATGTCTGCCTGTCTGTATATCTGCCTGTCTCTCTGCCTCTCCGTCTGATCTGCAAGTGAGTGTGTATTTGTATGTATGTGTGCATATTATGTTTATGATATAGATGTTGTTAAAGTCACCTGTACCGAGTAAATTTAAAAGTTTACGTTTGTTAAGTGGTGGGTTACAGTGGCTCTTCTTACATTCACTTGAGAAGATGTACTTGGGTTCTCTTTGCTGCAGGACAATGAAAGACTCCTCAGTATGCACACCCCTACTGGGATTTTATATGCGCTATAGGTGAGGACATATTTTAGCTAGCACATCGCTAATCCCTAAACTAATTAGCTCCAAGGGCATAAATAATCATACATAATATTAGTTCAGTGTACGATTTCGACACGTGAAATGCATGTTCATGGACGTTTATGAGTGTGTATATGTGTGGCTCTAGTATATACATAATATAATAAGGATGGTCATATCTATTTTAACCAACACGTGTCACATATTGACATCCTAGCATGTCACTCAGAAATTAAAAAGAAATTAAATTTATCAGATGTTATGTGTATAAAACATACGATGCGTGTTCATATGAAATCGGACCTAACTGCACCAAGTGAACATGCGCATGGTGACGTTACTTCTGATGTAAACAGGACATACCAACCGTCAAGTTTGCACAATTTCATTATCCTCCGACATAGTTTTATCAGCAGATCGTTCAAAACATTGCGGGTGTGATACGGAATCAGAATCCGTCCAAAGTTGATAAGCGGGTGGTGATTCGGTTTCAAACAGCTGAAGTATGTCGGCCAGTTGACATTTATCGCAGAATGCAAGCAGTGTATGGGGACAAAAGTGGGGCGATAATAAGTCACGGACAGAGTCCACCCTAATTGCTGCATCAATTTTGGCGATGGCATCTTCTGACGCAATGTAGATGGCATTTGAACTGAAATTAACATTTCATCACCGACTATGGGTTTACATTTTGACTCAAACAGAGTTCTTTACACATTTACAGTTGGATGAATGAGACGGCCGCTACTCGAACTGAGCTGCCAAAGGCATAGGCTCAAATGGCGGAGAGTACATCAATACTGACATATGCGTATTTGGAAACTGAAACTGTCTAATTTAAATGAACGTTCTAAGTTCGATCAATACTTGCCTCTTGGGTGTTGACACTGCAAAAGGCGCAAACTGGTTAGTTTTGAAATCATTCTGGAAAGGGGGGGGGGGCGGTAGTTAGGGATGGATGGACAGAAAGCAGAAAGGATGAGGGAAGGGGCTATGAGGGGGTAGTGGTTGTGGGGGTGGTGCTGGGGGTCAGGGAGGGGAGGGGGAAGAAAGACGCGTGCGAGTGGACAAAACAGAAGTGTGTACAACCACACTATTCGCCGTCTGTTTATCGAGCAGCTATCGCGTCTGTCCCAACTGCAGTGACGTTGATCCTTGACAGAACAAGATCGAACTGGATTTAAATTAGCTTATGTTGCTCAGCACGTCAATCTTATATCCTGTAACGGTGGTTTAATTTGAGCATAACTCAGCATCAAGGATATTTGATAGCAATTGTGGTTGTTTATTTGGGGTGTAAGTCACAACAAGGACTGTAGAGAGCGTGAGTGGCTTATAGCAATTATTCTGACATCAGAATATATTGTCCAAGGATTTTCATATCGTCAACAAATGAGCACGTCTTCATAAACGTAAGTTATGAGAACGATACTTACTTGTCTGGCGTAGTTAGTTCAGTTCAAGCGCCATCTCAGGCAAAGGTCGACTGCAGTGGTTTTCCAACATCCTCTGTCTCTTGCTATGTTGGTTCATCTGCCAGGCGTTTACCTATCCATATGTTCCTGTTATTCTCTTACTGACATTGTTATTTACCTCCGGTTTGTTTCTACTATACCTTTCTTTCCAGTTTTGTTTTCAGCAAGGTGTTCTGTTGTTTTATGTGACCAAAACATGTTTATTTCGTTCACCAATTAACTGTGCGATCCCAATTCCTCTAAGACGCCCTTACTTGTTTTCTTTTCCAACCAGTAGATGCGTCCAATTCTTCTATATATCACACTTCAAAGGCATCAATTCACTTCTCTAATTGTTTGTAAGTTATCCATATTTTTTTAATCAATACGGTAAAGACGAGTATACATACCTCTTGATCACTCTCATTTTTAATTTGTGAGTGACTTGCTTGGATGTCAATATGTAATTCATGTAGGTGAAAACAGATTTGGCTATCCCTATCATTCGCTTTATTTTATTTCGCATCTCCAATGTTTCGTTATCATATTTTCTAAGGTAGAACAAGCTTTTGACCTGTTCCAGTGTTTGACCGTCTAGTCATATTTAAAAAAAATACCGTTCTACTTAATTGATGTTCTTCTGCCCAGCGGGTTCATTGATATTTTTCATGTGGCCAACAGTCCCTATATGTGAATGTATCTGGCCCCATGCCCAAACCTTCATCAACTTATTGACTTAATCACACTTTGTTCACCATAGGATGTAAACGTTTACTTGTATTTTTATTGTGGCTTAGAAATTAGATATATGGAAATTGTTAGCCCACGATCTACCAGCGCCATATTAAGAAGTTATAGCAATGGCCCACAGATACTGTGAGGCCCAACCAATAAATGTGTTCTGTTCTGTTAAGCATCGACATCATTGCACTTCGGACATACTTGTTAAGTCCTTCTCAGTAAATGGCAAAGAGTGTAAATACTGATGGTTCCTGTAGCTCGCTAGTTGTACACAATCTTATTTTCGTGTGATTTGTTTACAAAATATTCCATTAGTTTATCACAGGGACATTTTTGATAGCTCAGCCCTGGTTCGTTTTTCATTTTTACGCACAGAACTCATTTGCCATACAAGGGACATAACTCATTTATCATACCACTCACAGAACTCATTTGCCATACAAGGGACATAACTCATTTATCATACCGCTCACAGAACTCATTTGTCATACCCACTCACAGAACTCATTTGTCATAACACTCACAGAACTCATTTGTCATAACACTCACAGAACTCATTTGCCATACCGCTCACAGAAAGCGCTATGGGCAACCCTGATGTATAAAATCAACGGAACTTTTATAACTTGTATGACATGGCGTCAAGCGCAGTTCTTGTGAACGGGAGGCGAGGGGACTGGTTTTGCACATCAGTTGGTGTGAGACAGGGGTGTACACTCTCTCCAACTCTTTTCAATATAGTCCTTGATGAAATTATGAGTGAGGCACTTGGAGGTCACGTTGGTACTGTCAAGATAGGCGGCCGAACGATTACCAACCTTCGTTTTGCAGATGATATCGACGGGTTGACGGGTTCAGAAGCAGAACTCCAGGAATGGGTCAGAAGACTCGATGAAACAGCTCTTGACTATGGTATGGAGATAAACGCTGGAAAGACAAAATTAATGACCAACAACGCCAATGGCTTCAACGACAAGATAAAAGCTAACAGTCAGGAACTCGAAGTGGTTGACCGTTTTAAATATCTTGGGTCGGTTGTCAGTGAATGAAGGGTCAAAATGTGAGGTATTGGCCAGAATAGCACAGACAATAGCGGCGCTTGTACGGCTAAACACAATCTGGAAAGATAAACGGTTAGCACTATCACGAAAATCAGATTAATGCGAACACTGGTCCTGTCAATATTCCCCTATGCTTGTGAGACATGGACAGTTATAGTTGACCTTCAACGAAGGATACAGGCTTGGAGATGAGATGTTTCCGAAGACTTTTAAACGTCACGTACAAAGATCGGGTTACAAATGAGGAAATACGAGATATAATTACAACAGTAATAGGGCCTCTTGAAGATCTCTTGGCAACTGTCAAAAGAAGGAAACTCGCTTGGTACGGTCACATATCGAGATCAAATGGTCTTGCAAATACAATCCTCCATGGAAAGGTGCATGACAGACGACGAAGAGGCCGTCCCAAAAAGAGATGGGAGGATAACATAAAAGAATGGACCAATCTCCGACCAGAAGAGTCACAGGCAGCGGTATCTGACAGAGAAGGGTGGGGTGGCGTTGTGAGGATGTCTTCATGTGTGCCCCAACGACCCCACCGGTTACGGGATGACCTGACCTCACTCACATAACTCATTTGTCATACCACTCACAGAACTCATTTGCCATACCACTCACAGAACTCATTTGCCATACCACTCACAGAACTCATTTGCCATCCCTTGCACAGAACAAATTTGTTCCTGCTTGACGTTGTCACACTTTCCATATCTTACCCAAGCACTTTTTTATGGTTTGACATTTATCATTGTTCGCCTGGAACACAAGTATCGTGACTCGACACAAACACATATATTGTGACTCGACCCACACGTATATATAATTACTCGACCCAAACACACGTATCATTACTCGACCCACACACATATATCATTACTCGACCCAAACACACGTATCATTACTCGACCCACACACATATATCATTACTCGACCCAAACACATGTATTGTGACTCGACCCAAACACATTTATCATTACTCGACCCAAACACATATATTATGATTCAACCCAAACACACGTATCATGACTTGACCCACACACATCTATCTTGGCTCGACCCACACACATATATCATGGTCCTAATGGCCTATTGTTTCCTTCACAAACAATAATTTTTATCGACAAATTCGTTCTATTATGGAAATCTATGTGCTGTGTCCCCTACCGCTTCGCCACGTTGCCTTACATTTGTTTGACATGACCGAGTTGTGTGCCGTGTCACCTGCCGTGTCGCCACGTCGCCTTACATTTGTTTGACATGACCGAGTTGTGTGCCGTGTCCCCTGCCGTGTCGCCACGTTGCCTTACATTTGTTTGACATGACAGAGTTGTGTGCCGTATCCCCTGCCGCGTCGCCACGTCGCCTAACATTTGTTTGACATGACGATGTCACTATTACGAAGCACAAGTCTATTGAGCCCCATTTTACGTTATTGCAATTAGGACGTAAAACATGACATAACAAAGATATACAATAGTCGTCCTCAATAAATTTTAATGATTAAATAATTCGGGACGGCGTGGGCTAGTCGTTAAGTGAAATGGCTCACAACCCGAACGTACTGGGTTCGATCCCCATCAGATACTAGTATGACGTACGAAGAGTCAAAACGGCTTATCAAAGCCAGACACATGACCAAATGGGAAACCGAACATACTGGTTACACCCAAAACGATGCCTATTACCAGTTGAACAGAAGAGAGCAGGTCGTTGTCTTCAGACTTCGCACTGGCCACAATAGAC
Source organism: Ariolimax columbianus (assembly GCA_036924085.1). Classification (NCBI taxonomy): domain Eukaryota; kingdom Metazoa; phylum Mollusca; class Gastropoda; order Stylommatophora; family Arionidae; genus Ariolimax; species Ariolimax columbianus. Next base: position 91,328,637 of record JAVGWX010000004.1, on the reverse strand, counting down.
TGATTAAAATTAAAGATAGGTGGTACCGACGAATGCCCGTGCGGTACCGGTAAAATGACCGCTGAACATCTGCTGCAGAACTGCCCGACATACGAGGATCAGAGAGAGCAGATGTGGCCATCACCAGTGGAACTGCAAGACAAGCTCTATGGCAGTGTCGACAGCCTCAGGATGACTGCCGCTTTTTTTCGAAAAAATAATGGTTACTGTCTGACTGCGTACGAAGAAGAAGAAGAAGAAGAAGAAGATCCCCATCACAGCATCAGCCGTTACTCCGGGGAAGCAAACCCTTAGAAAAATGCAGGAGGAAGCAGACCCTTACATAAAATGGATGCTGAAGTCGGATGTACTGGGCCGACAGGTGCAAAATAAAAACCACAATGCAACACACACCGCCTTGGGGAATAGAGAAATAAGACGAACGCAAAAAAAATAAATAAATTATTCTTAACGTTATTTATCACTAAAACCTGAATGGGTATGTTACCAAGATTTGTGTTCCCGGCATATAACATATTCCTACTGGGCAGACATATTTGATATGCGCCACTACACTAAGAGAATAGTGAACCACATGTGTTGTCTTGTTCGAAGCTACTCCTGCTGAGTTGACGACGTTTCTTTGGTAGCAGGTTTCAGTGACTGGTCTTACATACCAAGACATACTGGAGAAGGTTAAAGGAGGTCTTCCTGTCTGTAGTGCAATGGGAAGCTTTCAAGTTAGCTATCACTATGGGGTCGCAGTGACGATCCCAACATCTTTCGTTAACCCCACTGCTGTGACACAGTCTATTTCCAGGTGTATGAACGGTGACGCGAGGTTGGGTCTTAATCAACATGTTTCACCTGACCCTGATTACTCTTCTCTCCCACCTTGATCAGCATGTTTCACTTGATCCTGATTACTCTTCTCTCCCACCTTGATCAGCATGTTTCACCTGACCCTGATTACTCTTCTCTCCCACCTTGATCAGCATGTTTCACCTGACCCTGATTACTCTTCTCTCCCACCTTGATCAGCATGTTTCACCTGACCCTGATTACTCTTCTCTCCTACCTTGATCAGCATGTTTCACCTGACCCTGATTACTCTTCTCTCCCACCTTGATCAGCATGTTTCACTTGATCCTGATTACTCTTCTCTCCTACCTTGATCAGCATGTTTCACCTGACCCTGATTACTCTTCTCTCCCACCTTGATCAGCATGTTTCACTTGATCCTGATTACTCTTCTCTCCCACCTTGATCAGCATGTTTCACCTGACCCTGATTACTCTTCTCTCCTACCTTGATCAGTATGTTTCACCTGACCCTGACATTACTCTTCTCTCCCACCTTGAACAGTATTTTTCACCTGACCCTGATTACTCTTCTCTCCTACCTTGATCAGTATGTTTCACTTGATCCTGATTACTCTTCTCTCCCACCTTGATCAGTATGTTTCACCTGACGCTGATGTTACACTTCTCTCCTACCTTGATCATTATGTTTCACCTGACCCTGATGTTACTCTTCTCTCCTACCTTGATCATTATGTTTCACCTGACGCTGATGTTATTTATCTCTCCCACCCTGATCAAAATCTTTCACTTGACCCTGGTGTTATTTATCTCTCCTACCTTGATCAGTATGTTTCACCTGACCCTGATGTTACTCTCTCCTCCTCAGTAATTGTCATAACAGAAATGAAACAGCCATTCCATTTATCACATTTACGAAACAACATTAAATTTGCATTAAATTATAAGGCACAAGCAGACATTCCATGCACATCAGTTATAAGACAAAAACAGACATTCAATTTACAGCATTTATAAGAAGTATATATTCAATTTGCAACAATTATCAAACAGAAACAAACATTCAATTTACATTTATATAAAAAGAAGTAGCTATTTCATTCGCAACAGTTATAAGACAAAAATATATTCCAATTTTAAACAGTTATAAGACAAAAATATATTCCAATTTGAAACAGTTATAAGACAAAAATATATTCCAATTTTAAACAGTTATAAGACAAAAATATATTCCAATTTGAAACAGTTATAAGACAAAAATATATTCCAATTTGAAACAGTTATAAGACAAAAATATATTCCAATTTGAAACAGTTATAAGACAAAAATATATTCCAATTTGAAACAGTTATAAGACAAAAATATATTCCAATTTGAAACAGTTATAAGACAAAAATATATTCCAATTTGAAACAGTTATAAGACAAAAATATATTCCAATTTGAAACAGTTATAAGACAAAAATATATTCCAATTTGAAACAGTTATAAGACAAAAATATATTCCAATTTGAAACAGTTATAAGACAAAAATATATTCCAATTTGAAACAGTTATAAGACAAAAATATATTCCAATTTGAAACAGTTATAAGACAAAAATATATTCCAATTTGAAACAGTTATAAGACAAAAATATATTCCAATTTGAAACAGTTATAAGACAAAAATTTATTCCAATTTGCAACAGTTGTAAGACAAAAATATATTCCAATTTGAAACAGTTATAAGACAAAAATATATTCCAATTTGAAACAGTTATAAGACAAAAATATATTCCAATTTGCAACAGTTGTAAGACAAAAATATATTCCAATTTGAAACAGTTATAAGACAAAAATATATTCCAATTTGAAACAGTTATAAGACAAAAATATATTCCAATTTGAAACAGTTATAAGACAAACATATATTCCAATTTGAAACAGTTATAAGACAAAAATATATTCCAATTTGAAACAGTTATAAGACAAAAATATATTCCAATTTGAAACAGTTATAAGACAAAAATATATTCCAATTTGAAACAGTTATAAGACAAAAATATATTCCAATTTGAAACAGTTATAAGACAAAAATATATTCCAATTTGAAACAGTTATAAGACAAAAATATATTCCAATTTGAAACAGTTATAAGACAAAAATATATTCCAATTTGAAACAGTTATAAGACAAAAATATATTCCAATTTGAAACAGTTATAAGACAAAAATATATTCCAATTCGAAACAGTTATAAGATAGAAGCAGACATTCCAGTTTACAACAGATGGAATAGATACGGTAAAAGAAATCGTTTAATTTAAAAGGTGATAAAAGATAGAAAAAGATATTTCATTTACATGTGATATAAGGCACAAGCAGACATTTCATGTATAGGTGATATAAGGCACAGCAGGATACAGCGTACAAAGATCACCTAATTAGCTAAAGGTAGTCCCAGACACCGCAGTCGGGGATGAAGTGTTAGAGACTCGATTGTGCCAGACCCCATTGTTTTTTGGGGACGATGTGGCATGTTCTCTTCATAGCTGTGTTTATTCTCTTAAAAGAAGGCCATGTACCTAGTGGGTTGTCGTGAACGGGTATCCAATCAGATGGCTATGTCGTGACAAGCGAGCGCTCAACAATTTCGTCAGTCAGAAGCTGAAAGATAATTTAGCTGCATGCAACTGGGCAGGTGTAATGCTTAACTACTGCCGGGAATAATGATGTAACAAACTGTTTATCGTTGATGAATCCTCGAAATAATTTACAGATATTCGGGTGACTCATGATATTTGCAGTGCAATTTCTTGTTATTGGGATCATTAAGTTGTAAATATCAATCAGTCAATCAATAAATCAACCAATAAATCAATCAATCAATCAAAATCTCTGAGCTCCCTGCTAAGAAGAGCTAGTCAATACAAATTTGCCACATTTGTTCAGACTCTGGTTTACGTTTGCCACGAGTTCAGGCTCTGGCCATGACCTATTTTCTTTTTTGTCCCAAAATCTCTTGTCCATGTTTGCCTTTATCTGCCTCTATGTCTTCTCTTCTGCTGATCCCAGTACAAGGACTGTCTGGTAATTCTATCAGCAGACTTCTTTACTGTGTTCCTGACCCAACCCTAGCACATTCTCATTACCGCACGTGCTACGGGGCCTATCCAACTTTGACCCAAAGGTCTACACGAGAGACCTTATTATACCACTTCAACCCTTCTATCCTGCGGAGACGCCCACTGATGAAAGGTTAGAAATTTTCGCGGTGAAGCCTTACTTGTACCCTAGGTTATTAATCATACAAATAAGTCCAATTTAATATTCGAGTTGAGGATTAGATATTTCGCTGAGGACTTAATTTGTATTAATTTCTATAAGTTTCACAATGCAATGAAAGCACCTTACACCTTTTGTGTCAATTCAGTTCACGTGTCATCGTCACAGCAAATATCATTTGCAATGGATCCACAACGTCACCTGTCTCTTGCCTAACAGTACAATATGCCAGTTTGTTTATATCCATCGTGTTATATTATCATCCAATTTACATCATTGTTTACCTCTGATACATTTGTCCTCCACCATTGTTTCCAGTGTTTTTTTTCAGCATAGTGTTATGTCTTTTGATGTGTCCAAAATATCATCAACTGGGCGACTGTCTTTGGTGACTAATGAATCAGTGTGTACTGTGGACGAAAACTTTCGTGAGGACATGGGTTTCCCAATTTCCTCTTTCTCTCAATATAGCTTCCGCACATTTCTATTACTCTACTCTTCGACATTATGAGAAATCACATATTCTTGCATACGAAAAGCTTTCATCCTGCCATCGTTTTGACAATCAGGAGAATCTGAAAAATTCTGCGCAGGATTGGCTAATATGACAGCCGACAGTTTTCTATGAAGCATGTGTACACAAACGTGTTCCTGGCCACGATATGGAAGTGCATCAATAATGGTAGAGCCCATTTTGAAAGTAGAAAAAGGGGTGAATAATGTGATAAAAATAATACCACTTACACAACGTCTTTATTGAAAAAAAACCCAAACATAATTTATTTTGTGAACACACCTCGTACGTAATATGATATCCTTATCGGTGACCTTTATTCCGCAGCTTTAAGAATCCTTCGTGTGAACATCATTAATCGGAATAGACACCGTTATCTTCTTCTTCTTCTTCTTCTTCTTCTTCTTTTCCTTCTCCTTCTCTTTTCTTTTTCTTCTCATTCTCCTTCCTTTTTCTTCTTCTTTTTCTTCTTCTTCTTTTTCTTTATTTTATTCTTATTCATCCTGTTTTTCTCCCGTCTTCTCCACCTTGCTTTTCTTTATCTTATTCTTTTTCTTCCTCATCTTCCTTTTTTTCTATTCTTCTTCTTCTTTGTCTTCTTCTTTGTCTTCTTCTTTTTCTCCTCCATTTAGATATTTGGCAACGCTAGTCTCATCACCAGAACGAATTTAAGTCTTTTTTAGGTCTGGACGACAGTCCCATAGCTTCTGCCTCAGCTCATCTACCGTGGTCTAGGGTTGACGCCTCAAGTCTTTGTGCTCTGGGCTATCTTGTTGGACCTGCTAAGAGTCGGAACAAATGTACCGGTCACCAGCTATTACTTTGCAGCTAAACTAATATTGTGTGTTTGAGTATCGGTGACAATTGATAAGCCACTGCAGAAACCGTCTGACTACTAGTGCCTATTTCTCTATCAAACCTCGCTTATCTGTAAAAATCCTACCCTGGCAGCAAAACTCACGGACTTGCTTAATTGTGACTAAGTTGACACCTATACTGAATGGACCAGGAGACTTACTTATCCGCGTAGCTTCAGTTTTGGACGTGTTAATAGTATAGTTAGTGAAGCTATATAGAAATAGAAAAAAAAGCCGCATGAAACAAACCATTACACTATTATCTGCACACTTACATTCATATCTGCTCGATGTTTGCATTTCAACTGCGACCTAATAAGCAAAACACACAAATAGCATAGTTTTACCTTTGTCTATCGCGACCCGTTGCGGAACAAACGGAGACTCACTGTGAAACCCCAGTGTCCTGAACTGTTTACAGAGAATGGCACATGCCAATCTCAAAGAAAAAAAGGCAAATTCCCGAGCAGGAGGGTCATGTGTAGATCAAATGTCAACTTTGATCTTTTTTATATAGCAAACGTGCGAGTTAAAACATCCTCCTTATATGAGCCTTGTGGGTGTAATATACAATTTCAAGTACAAATATACGTGAATAAATGTCATAAAAATGAATATTTTACACATTAAACGCCACTTTGTAAGAAGGTCACATGCAAGTAGTCGACAAAGATACCTTGTGAAAATCTTTCTAAATTCACTTTGTAGTCATAATAGGCTGTCTATAATATTAAAAACGAATTGTTCTTCTTCTTTGTTCGTTTGTTCTCAATATTCCGCTTCTAAGCTCTTTTCAGGACTTATGCAAGTAATAAGATGTCCGGAGAACGGATTGCGTTGTGTCGTAGTTTACAGCTTGATTGCTCCATTTTTCTCCCTTTCGGTTCGACACATCCGACTTCAGCATGTATTTCTGAGTACTGGGTTAAGCTTCCCTCTTCGATCCCTTCTTCTTAGCCAGCCTGCTCTGTTGCATCCTGTAATTACGAATCACTGCGTATATGCGTAGAAGGGTCTTCAAAAAAGTTAATGCGAAGCTGCAGTGGTACTGAAGGTGAAATTTCTATTATGTTTTCTTAGTAGCAACTTGTGCTGAGGAGTCACCTCTTGACGATGTTTCTTTAGCATCAGGTTACAGCGGCTCTTCTTACATCCCCAGGCGGGCTTGAGATGATGGGCCCGGGTACTTCTGACTGAAGTGCAATGCCACGCTTCTTATTAAACTCATCACTACAGGAATTACAGCGTCAATCCCCATCACGCTGACAAGACTACAGAGATACAACTTGTTTTCGGGAGCAAGATTCAGGCCGTGAGGTTGAGTTTTTATCAATATGTTTCACTTAATCCTGTTTACTATTTGTTCATGTTAAAATGAAAAGTATATACAATGTAACCAGAGGTATTAATGTTTTACTGCAACCAGGACAGAAACACATGGTGCGACAACAGAGCTGTACCTGCTTTTGTGTTGTCGACTAAAGTTACCGACACTCTTCTTGGTGGTTAGCAACTATTTTTGGTGGTTAGCAGCTGGTGGTTACAGAAGTTTGGAAGAACGCACCACTACTGTGAAAGTTTGCAAACAGCCAGCAACTTTGTAATCTTATAAACCAGTTACATCGTTTGATTCCGTTGGTGATGTCCAACACCCGTTCATGTATAATCTGTGATACAGTTGCTACTTGCAAATCATTTTTTGTCTAGTATATTTTGTAAAACAATATCAACCTATCTTTTCCTTTATCGTCATCTTGTCTGAAGCCCTACTGTCTAGTGTTATATGTTCGTGCGACAGATACGTTTGGAGATTTTCTTGTCATATAAACTAACTATTTAATTCTCTGACTGTCCGTACTATATGGCTGAGTGTTAAGGCGCTAAAGAAATGACCAAACAAAACACGATAGAGTGGGTGTTCGAATCTCGCATATTTCTAGTGTCGTCTGGTCTCAAGGGGTATGAGATCTAGGCCCAGTCCTATCGAATGACGTTAAATTAGGCGGCCCCGTATATTTGCTCTTCACATAAATGAACTGGAGGCAGGTGAAAATCGCAAAGAACAGACCTTAGCCACTGTCCGAGCATAAATTCTAACGGTAACGAAATTCTGACACAATACTGGTCTGCATAACGGGCACAAGGAGACGTAAAACACTTCTGATTAGTATAAACAGTCGGCCAGTACAACCAGTCGGCCAGTACATCCAGTCGGCCAGTACAACCAGTCGGCCAGTACACACCTGGACCAGTACAACCAGTCGGCCAGTACAACCAGTCGGCCACTACAACACCTCGACCGCTACAACATTATAACCAGTCCGCCAGTACAACCAGTCGACCAGTACAACCCTGGACCAGTACAACCAGTCGACCAGTAAAACACCTGGACCAGTACAACCAATCGACCAGTACAACCAGTCGACCAGTACAACACCTGGACCAGTACAACCAGTCGGCCAGTATATGTGGCAGCTTAGGACTTTTAGCTTTAGTAGTTTACTCATCTTAGGATTTACAACATATATCTAAACCATGAACAGACTTCACGCAGTAAAACACAGTAAAACGCAGTAAACAAAGTAAACACTATCCTGATCATAAAACAAAACAATATAATTTATTACAAGAATAACCGTTGCACAATATCAACAAAAAGTAATGAACTTCTAAACTCAATAATCATAAAATATATATGTTTAAGGACAACAGAGGATATAAGCAAGTGCCAATCATCTTACTCCTGTCAACTACATAAAACCCAGATTCTACGTCTCACATGAAATAACATAAATTCTAAACTTAGCCTAATTCAATAGTATTATAAATCAATGGTTCTATCTAAGTCGTCTCCCAGATAGTCTACGTTGTTGATGATCCTGTCAGGGTTGCAGCTTTAGGCTGTCAAACATCTCAACATAAGTTACCCCATGAGTTATGTTTGACTTACAACTGTGGGCAGTTCTCAAGATGTTTGAGACATACCCTTTTAGTGTCCGTGTTACACCTACGTCAAACAATTTCGTTCTCTGAGTGCTCAAGTGATGCACCTCTCTTTCCGAACTCACGTACCTATGGGGTCGTAGTCCCTAAGAGTCACAGAACCCTTAATCGTGCCGAACTCTCTTGCCACTGGGATCACAGTCCCTAGGATTCCCTGAATCCTAATCGAACCGAACTCTCCACCGTTCTACCACAGAAACAAAATGCACTGGTTCCTTGGAGAACAGTCCGACTGCCTTCTAGATCCACTCAATTCGTACCGAGACGAATCTGCTCACTCGATGTGATCAGATCTCTATCTCCTTTCGTTTACAGGGTGTCCCACTCACACAAATTAGCAATAGTGCAATACTCTATGTGTATGATTGGATAGTCACCCCGTAAATGCGCTCTCTCTCTCTCGATCTCCCCAATCTTTTGTGCATTGCCTTTTATATCTTATTTACTTAGCTCTAGAAACAAAATGGCCGACCAGTGGTGTCATCCGTTTGCTGACCAGCATACTCTCATTTGTTCCCTCACAATCTAGCGTCCCATTGGTTGTACGAAACAAAGGTCCTTGTCTTTTTTTCTGTGCCAGCCTATTGTGCCAGTTTCTTATCTTCAATCAAAACCCCCTACCACGTAGGTCCGATACTACAATTGGTCATCGGACACTAATACCCAAACTAGACACGTTTCCCACGTTCGATGTGAACCTTTGCCTTTCGTTTCGTACTGTGCGAAAGTTTGGTGTTAGGACCGGAGTTTGAACCGTGCTCGTCCAACAAAATTCAGTCAACCTTTGTTTCTCTGAGTCGCCAGCCCAATCTCACCTGCTCTAAACGCCCATGCTTCAGCTGGAACTTCACATACAACACCTGGGTCAGTACAACTAGTTGACCAGTACAACACCTGGACCAGTACAACCAGTCAACCAGTACAACACCTGGACCAGTACAACCAGTCGAGCAGTAAAACACCTGGACAACTACAACCAGTCAACCAGTACAACAAGTCGATCAGTACAAAAAGTGTGCCAGTACAACTAGTCAACCAGTACAACCACTGAACTAGTACAACATGTCGAACCGTGTAACCAGTAGGCAACTACCACCAGTCGATTAGTACAACAGCTCGACCAGTACAACAACTGGACCAGCGCAATTCCTAGACCTTTACAACCAGTCGACCAGTACAACCAGTCGACCAGTACAACCAGTCGTCCAGTACAACCTCCGAACAGGTACAAGCAGTCGACAATACAACCAGTCGACCAGTACAACCAGTCGACCAGCACAACCATTCGACGAGTACAATCAGTCGACCAGTACAACCAGTCGACCAGTTCAACCAGTCGACCAGTACAGCCAATCGACCAAAAAACCACTTGACCAGTACAACCATATAACCAGTACAATCACTAACCAACAATTATCAATAATAGTCGCTATGTCCCCACGAACGAAGCCCAACTACAGATAAAAGACGATTTCTACCATTTTCTGGAAAATGCATCTGCGACTGTTTCTCCGCACAACGAATTCATTCTAAAGTGAGATTACAACGACGCCCAGTGGACTAATCGTAGTGGTTCTGTCCTGGGTCCGTTTGGCTGCCTGGTGATCACTTTTTCCTGGTTCCGCAGTCTAGATACTCACCGACACACATGGATCTCCAACGATCCCATCACAAGGAAGGAGCTAGACCACATACTCATAAGGGGACTTAACCAAGTGACTTCTTATCGTGTCTACCGCCGCGCCGAGGCATCTGCTGACGCAGAGCGTCACTTACTGGTGTCCACGTGCTACATCAGTTCATACGCTCCACCAAGGCCAGCGTTAAGACCGAGGTACAATGTCCAGCGGCTGAAAACCGTTCTCACCGTCGCCAAACTATACGCTTCGTCATTAAGAGACAAATTCGTCACACAAGGCTCGCTATCCGACGACCCAGAGTCAGCGTAGACTGCCATAAATAATGCTGTTTGCGAGGCTGCTATGATAATCGCAGGTCCAAGGTCTGTAAAGCGACAACTATGGCTTTCTGACAGCACATACGATATCCTTCTAAACAAAACAAAAACAGAGCCAGACTACCCAACAATCACACCTCACCACGGACACTAAAAAGCAAGTTATGTGCGGCTGCTAGGACTGACAGGGAAAGCTTCTTTAATGAAATCACCGACGCAGTTGAAACGGTTCTCAGATCCAATGATCTCAGACCTGTATACGAAGCTATCAGTCTCCGCCACATCGGAAGCAGGAAGGAATCGTTTAGCAATACTGAGTTTATCTATTGATTAGATGGCTCACCATGTTCGACGCATGAAGAAGTTGCGGACAGTTGGAAGGAACACTATACTTTCGCCATCAACTATCCTCCAACAACGGCCTGATCCGAACCGAATCTGCAAGGTAAAGGTATGGATACTCCTCCAGACGATGAGACTTGCATCAACCCCCCTTCCCCCCCTTCTTTCTCGCTCTCTCTCTTATTGCCGTCATGACCCACAAGGTATAGAGTTTAATAGCTGGGGCCTTCCATATTAGCATAACAGAATGACAGGTATTGTCTCACGGTATATTTACAAAACAGGAATGAAGAAGTGTTTGTGAGCTTTACCTGCACCAATGCTTTTGTTGTGGTGAAATATTGCTACTACTGCTACTACTGCTACTACTACTACTACTACTACTACTACTACTACTACTACTACTACTGCTACTGTTGCTGCTGCTACTACCACTACTACTATCACAATCACAACCACCACCACCACAACAGTCAACTACTACTACTACTACTATTACTACTACTACTACTGCTATTACTGCTACTACTACTACTAGTACTTCTACTACTACTGCTATTACTACTACTACTTCCTGTAGTAGTCGCACACACACGAAAGCTTAAAGGCGGGCGCGCTGCAGGCTCAGACTATATTCCGCCAAAACTACTGAAAAACGCCACGGACTCCATCAACTCCAATCTTTACCATCTCTTTCTAAAAGTCTGGAGGCCAGGAAAAGTTCCCGCATATTATCGCGATTGAATAATTGTTGTCCTGTACAAAGGCAAGGGGGCCGGAAGGACTGCAATAACTACAGACCAATCACGCTGCTCCCAGTACCTAAGGCAGGACAGGACTGCAATAACTACAGACCAATCACGCTGCTCTCAGTACCTAAGGCAAGGCAGGACTGCAATAACTACAGACCAATCACGCTGCTCTCAGTACCTAAGGCAAGGCAGGACTGCAATAACTACAGACCAATCACGCTGCTCTCAGTACCTAAGGCAAGGCAGGACTGCAATAACTACAGACCAATCACGCTGCTCTCAGTACCTAAGGAAAGGAATTTGCACACGTGGTGCTGCTCCGGCTCAAATCGCTCCTGATCGCAAAAAGCCGTCCACATCAGTCTGGTTTCCCAACGCGTCGATCATCTGTTGATGCCATTTTCGCTCTCCGGCTCCTGGCTGAGCTGCATCATGTTTTCAAACGCCCCATCTGCGTTGCGCATGTGAATCTATAGGCTGCATTCGATTCTGTTCATAAGTCTGCTCTCTGGAAAGCCCTGCAAGACATCGGCACTCCTGACAACAGCTGAAACTGTTAAGGAAGCTAAACAACAATACTAGGGCCAGACTTCGATTGGGTGGCATCTCTCGGGCAGATTTCCCACGACTTTGGGTGTCAGACAGGGATGTGTTTTTGCTGCCGACTTATTGTGCCGGGCCATTGACTGACTTCTTAACTCCCTCAGCACGCACTCAGAGGATATCGATATTGATCATTCAATCTTGACTGATCTGGTTTACGCGAACGAATTGTTCTGTTCAGCATATACAGCTCTGCAGGGCTCTTTGGATATCCAAGACAGCGAAACTCCCCCCCTAGACATGTATATGTATCCTGCATCGACACAAGTTCGGAACCTCATTTCTAACACAGATCCCAGGGGTATTGAAACTCAAGGTGAACGACGAAACCCCGTCAAATAAACAAATTACTATCAAGCAGGGCGAGAACTTGATCACAGGTAAGAAAGCCGCAAACGCCTTTGTCGATCACTATGCCAGAGCAAACCACATCGAGGTCCCTGCAGATAAGCATACAGACATTAGCGAAGAGCTAAAGGGGCACGAAAATATGAATACGGCACCTGAGGAGCACATGATGGCCAAATTAACAATGCGCGAAATGGAAGAGGCCATGAGAACACTAGAGAAAAGGAAATCTCCCGGAAAAGACGGGATAACAAACGAAATGCTGATGGGGCTGGGCCAAACAGCGAATAGGAAACTGCTATCGGTCCTGAACCAAAGCTGGAAAAGGGGAATTGTACCCCAGGCATGGAAAGACGCAATACTGGTACCAGTACCAAAAACAGGAAAGGACAAAGCAGATCCAAATGGATACAGGCCCATCAGCCTACTGAGCTGTGTCGGCAAGCTGATGGAACGGATGATAACACCAGACTGATGTGGCATCTGGAAGAAAAACGAATACTAATTCCACAGCAAGCCGGCTTTAGACAGCACAGATCCGCTGAGGACCAGGTCATCCTCATAGCCCAGGAGATAGAAGATGCCTACCAGACACAGAAACACACAGTAGCTGTTTGGGTGGATCTGGAAAAGGCATTTGACAAAGTCTGGAAAGATGGACTTAGAGTCAAGCTAAGAAGAAGTGATGTTTGTGGATCAACCACTACCTCAAACAAAGAACGGCCAGAGTCCAAGTACAAGGGCAGATGAGCAAAAAGGTGACACTCGAGCAGGGAGTACCCCAAGGGGGAGTACTGTCACCCACACTCTTCCTGGTATATATATAAACGATATTACAGAGAATATACCAAGAAGAGTCCATAGCTCAATGTTTGCAGACGATCTGGCTATGTGGACCTCTGAAAAAAATCTCACCATAGCAAGAAATCGGATGCAGACGGCCCTAACACGGCTGGAAGAGTGGGCGAACTCATGGCTGGTCAAAATAAACGAGGAGAAAACCACATGCACAATATTCTCGCTTTCACTAAAACCCCAAAGTACCAAATTAAGTCTAAATGGCAAAATCCTGCAGCCAAACGACAACCCAACCTATCTGGGAGTCATATTTGATCGGCGCATGACATGGAAAAGTCAGATTGAGAGAAACCGAATGAAAGCCAGAGAAAGAATGGCAATCATGAGGAAACTTGCTGGCACAAGCTGGGGAGCAGACGAAGGCATACTAAAGAAACTGTACACTGGAAGAGTGAGACCAGTTCTCGAGTATGGCATTGCGGCATGGACAACAGCAGCGAAGGCGAACTTCGATAAAGTTAGCAAACTTCAAAACCAAGCCATGAGAATTATAACAGGTGTCATGCAGTCAACGCCAATTGTAGAACTTGAAAAGATTACAAAACTGCAATCCATGACCGATAGAAGAGACTGCAGAGCCCAGCTGCAGTCAGAGAAACTCCGAAGACTGACCGACCATCCAATGCACCAGAGACTAAACAATTTGGGAAATGGGAAACTAAAGCGGAGAAACTTTGCAGAAATAGCCAAAGCAAAGATGCACGAAGATCCCATAAACGCACTAACAACACCAAAACCCATCACTACTGTACGAAAACCTACCTGGAGGAAGGATATATTTCCAGAGGTGGTAGAAAATATACCAGGTATTGCAAACAAAAACTGCCAGACTGAAAAAGAAAGGAGAGATACTACCCTAAGCTTCATAACGAAAAGCTACCCAAGCATGGACTGGACCCATGCATACACCGACGGTTCTGTAACAAACACAACACAGAACGGAGGGGCAGGAGCATTCCTGAACCTACCAAATGGCAGACAAATAACACTGTCATTTGCTACTGGTAAGTACACAAGCAATTTCAGAGCGGAGGCAGAGGCACTGAGGGCGGCAGTGGAAGAAATGGTGACACACAGTGAAAATGAAAGCCATATAGTCCTGCTTACAGATGCTCTCGCCGTAGTCACAGAGCTAAAAAGCCAGAAAAATACTGAGCTTAATGACTTAAGAGCAGCACTCTGCAAACTGTGCCAGCAGTCCGCACCAAAAAGGGTAGTGGTACAGTGGGTCCCATCACACTGCAACATCCAAGGCAACGAGGAGGCAGACAGACTGGCAAAAGAAGGTGCAAGACTACCACAAACAGATACTAGTATGACGTACGAAGAGTCAAAACGGCTTATCAAAGCCAGATACATGACCAAATGGGAAACCGAACATACTGGTTACACCAAAAACGATGCCTATTACCAGTTGAACAGAAGAGAGCAGGTCGTTGTCTTCAGACTTCGCACTGGCCACAATAGACTGAGGTACCACCTATTCAACAAATTGAAGATAGGGTGTACCGACGAATGCCCGTGCGGTACTGGTAAAATGACCGCTGAACATCTGCTGCAGAACTGCCCGACATACGAGGATCAGAGAGAGCAGATGTGGCCATCACCAGTGGAACCGCAAGACAAGCTCTATGGCAGTGGCGACAGCCTCAGGATGACCGCCGCTTTTTTCGAAAAAATAATGGTTACTGTCTGACTGCGTACGAAGAAGAAGAAGAAGAAGAAGAAACTCAAGGTCATACTGCAAAGAGCTTCAGTAACTTTATCTTTCTCGGCAGCAGGATATCTTCCGATGGGTGCAGCGGTTCTAATATGTCAAGGTGGATCGGACTAGCTGCCTCTGCTTTGCACATTTTCCGACATGTGTGGAGTAACGACAAGATCGCCATTGAAACAAAAATCTACATTTACCATTTCCTACGATTCCGAAACCTGGACATTACTCGAACATGACATGTCTAGACTGTAGGCGAGCTAAATATGCTACCAGGGGCGTAT
Organism: Ariolimax columbianus; assembly: GCA_036924085.1. Lineage (NCBI taxonomy): Eukaryota > Metazoa > Mollusca > Gastropoda > Stylommatophora > Arionidae > Ariolimax > Ariolimax columbianus. The sequence continues at coordinate 91,313,342 of JAVGWX010000004.1, read as the reverse complement.
CCTGGGCATCCTATGGCATGGATACATCCGCAACGTGGAGGTCTCTGTTAAGACAGGCCTCCTCCCAGTTTCAGAGACGATTAAACACTGCATAGTTTCTTTGTTCGGCCATGTTGTACAGCTGGGTTACGAAACTCTGGCCTATAAAATACTACACAAGTCGTTCCTCAGCGCCAACAATTTTTCCCTGACCGACGGAGGCACAGAAGAGACCGTTCCCACACAGTATTGCTACACCAGATAACAATCTTCTCCTCAGATCTGGACTAGATCTGGAACCCCAACAGATCATGGATGTGACCGACTGACTCAAAAGGATCAGACGCCTAAGGGAAGATTATTGTTATTAATCACTCGGTCAGTACAACCAGTTGACGAGTGCAACCAGTCGATGAGTGCAACCAGTCGACGAGTGCAACCAGTCGAACAATACAGTCAGTCGACCAGTACAACTAGTCGATCAGTACAATCAGTCAACCATTACAACCTTTGGACCAGTACAACCAATCGACCAGTACAGTCAGTCAGCCCGTACAACTTCTGGACTGGTACGAACAGTCGAGCAGTACAACCAGTTGACCAGTACAACAATAGGACCAGTACAACCAGTCGACTAGTACAACCATTAGAACAGTACAACCATTGGACCAGTACAATCATTGGACCAGTACAATTATTGGACCAGTACAACCAGTCGACCAGTACAACCAGTCGACTTCAAAAGAAGCTCCAGTATAGCGAACAGTGAAGGAAGACAATCACGAGGACGATACAAAAAAGTCATTCGCTGACAGTCTGAAAGAGCCCTGGAAAGACCTAGCGCAAAATTGTTTAAGTTGGGAGCGGTGCGGTAAAAAAAGGGCCTTTAAATCTGCAAGCAGCCAGCTACGCGTAGCTGTCTGCTGTCAGCTTATTCACTTTTGAATCTTTGGCACCATTCTACATAAATAACAGCAACATTCTGGCCTTCTCTCTGGCAAACTGGGATGCCTTAGGGTAGACGAAGAGTCAAAGTAAGTATGAACATAAGGCGACTACAGCCAGGTCACTTCCAGGAAGGCTGTATCAAAATACATACGGGCTCTTGTGCAGTGAGAGCGAAGAGTAATCAGGATCAGGTAAAACATACTGTCAAAGACCCCCACTTCACGTCCTCGCTCGTGCTCCTGGAAACAGTCTGTGTTACAGCAGCCTGGTCAACGATGTTAGGACAAACACTGTAGTGCCGTCAGCGGAGAAGCCTGACATTGCACTACAGCCAGAAAGATCTAGGTCCACATTCTCATGTACACCTCAGGGTGTAATAAGAACCACTGTAATCCGCTATCAAATAAACATCGTCAAGGGTAACTCAACTCGACACGAGTAGTTTCCAACAACAACTCCTGCAGTTGTTGCACAGTTGACGACACAATGCGAGATGAACGAAGATGAGTCCGATAGTTAAGGTATTTTGAAAGCACAAAAAGACACCATATTTTGTAGAAAACAGTACTGGAAGAAAATATAGAGAGCAACCTTGCCAGAGGTGAACAGCGATATAAATTTTAGAACAACATTAAACGATGGACGGGGAAAAGCCTAACTGATTACACCATCAAGACAAGAGGCAAAGAACGCAGGAGATCCAAGGCGGTCGAACTTCGATGTGGAGATGGCACTTGAGCTGAAATAAGAATTAATTACTTAGTCGCTTCACGCGTCTGCAATAGCATGCGACAGTTACTTATTTTACATGTAGGCAACCTCACAAAGTATTGAACCAGAAATCAGCTACTATGGAAGCTCCTTCATTCGCCGCCATGAGATTCGCCAAAGTACTCGAACTTCGCTCTTGCACTCTTGGGCAGTTATGAAGGTGTTCGCGGTCTTGAGTATCTTTGCATTCGCAGACATCGTCAATATTTTCAAGCTCGATATACATCTGAACACTCCCGTTTAGGGCTCCCAAACAGGGTATGGCATATTATTTTCTTCTTTGATCTCAATCCATTCCTCATGGCATCTTTGAAGCCATTTTCAAGTGTGGTTTTGCTCCGGTTTCTGGGTCCGTTAACTATACAGTTTGAAGAAAACGTTTCCTTGATTTCAGTCCTCCCTCTTCTGGATCACATCACGAAAGGCGGTGTCTCTTATCACATGACATTTTTTCCTTTCGACTTCTGACACACCATATTTCCTCTGTACGAGTTGATGTAATTGTAAGTAAATTGAAGATTACTGCCTTATTCTCTCTTTGAGTGGTAGAGAGACTGCCTCTTTGTCGTCCCCATACAAACCGAGATATTTGATCTACTAATACTCATAATATTAACCCAACTTAGAGGGAAGAGCGTTGAACCTTAGACCCAGCTGACGCGCCTGGTAAGCGAATGTGTTCTGTAATCGAGTTCTTATAAAATTAATAGGTAAATGAAAAGACATTTATGTTGAAAACTAACATTCAAAGTATTGAGTTATGTCGGCGCTGGCAAATACACAGCAGCAATTGAATAGGTGAAATGGTAAGGTAGCAGCGGGTAAACACAAGAGATAATACTACAGTTTTACGTTAGAAAACCAACAAGAGAAAGTAAATACAGAATGGGTATGTCTACAATACAGTGTACAAACATCAATTTAAAGCTAAAAGAGTTCATGAAATGTCAGGGACGCATGATAGAAGACATCTTAAATTAAATAGCAGAAAAAAAAGTACATTCGTAAGATATGTTGACTGGCAAAAGAAAGTGCAAAGTAATAGAAGATTTGGAAATTAAACCCCAAAACCAAAATATACGCATGAAGAAATAAAGATTACGGCTGTAAAATGAAAATGTCATAGCACTATTCTATGATAATAGAGGTAACAAGCCTGCTCTCTTAGATTGTCGCTCGTGTGTATCTTCCGTCTTCGACAGGACGATGCGGCTCGAGCTCAGCTTCCTTAAGATTAGGGAACACTTGCAGCTTGCGAGATTCTAACACACTGCAGTTTCGTACTTTCGTTTGCATTACGTTTTAGCTACAGCGACCCGCAGCAGCCTCATCGTGTATAGCTTAAATAATTTCCAATTAAATTATGTATGACCTTTCTCTAGTTTCTCGGAATCCCATACTGAGGAAGAAAGAATATGTCCACTGCACCTCCACACTTTTAGAAAAAGCGGCTAAAGAGAGTTGTGCATGGACCTAGCAACCGTATCATGTCAAACCCATTCCCGCAAAAGCCACTATTTCAAAAAGCACAGAAAGTGCATTAACGCCTACCTTTTGTAACGAACCATCGAAAGTGGTGGCTCTATGCTCCACAGAGGTCCAAATGGTCGGGAATGTAATGTGGCAGGCTCTTGTGCAAGGCTCCATATTTTTGTGACACAGTTTAAAAAAAATCCTTTTTACTATTTGGAGTTGTAAGGTTCCTTTCTCACTTACTTTTCTACCTTAACAGTAGGCCATGTATCTATTTACAGCAGGGACGACTGGGTCGTGTAGATCATGAGAATTATTGTTGCTGTTCGAAGCTACTCGCGCAGCGTTGAGTTAACTCTTGACATTTTTTATTAGCGCGTTTCAGTGGCTCTTCTTACTTCTTGAAAAGGTTGAATTGGGTCTTTTTGGCAATAGTGCAATGCCAGACTCCTCAATAAGCTGCCCACTATGGGGATTCAAGTGTCGTTCCCCATCTCGTTAGTCAGACTGCTGTGGTATAGCCAATTACCAGAGGCAAGAACACGGACTTGAGGTGGGGATGTTGATTGTTAATGTTGTCTGATTGTGCTTCCATATCATCAGGTGCGATTAAACCTGGTACCTTTACCGCTAGAAGCGAGCACTCTACTACTCTGGTATCCAGAAGCTTTGATAAGACTTTCGCTCCTTAAAACCAATATTTGCCTCTAATTCCTAACTGAACAAACCTCTATAATGTACAACGAAATACTTAGCCGTATGAGGACATTACAAACCAGCTTTAAGAAGCACTGCGAAATGGTGTTCTCGTTTTGCCGTCATGACATCAGAAGGTATAGAGTTTAATAGCTGGGGCCTTCCATATTAGCATAACAGAAGGACAGGTATTATCTCACGGTTTATTTACAAAACAGGAATGAAGAAGTGTTTGTGAGCTTTACCTGCACCAATGCTTTTGTTGTGGTGAAATACTGCTACTACTGCTACTACTACTACTACTACTACTATTACTACTACTACTACTACTACTACTTCTACTGCTGCTGCTGCTGCTGCTGCTACTACTACTATCTCAATAACAATCACCACCACCACCACAACAACAGCCAACTACTACTGCTACTACTACTACTACTACTACTACTACTACCACTACTATTACTACTGCTACTACTGCTATCAATACTACTACTACTGCTACTACTATTACTACTACTTCTACTACTAGTACTACTTCTACTACTGCTACTATTACTACTGCGATAACTACTATTCTACTATTACTACTGCTACCACTACTATTATTACTGCAACTACTAATACAACAGCAACAGCAACAAATACTACTACAACTACTACTTCTAATACTATATAACTATTTCTACTACTACCACTACTTCAATTACTGTCACTACTAATACAACACTATCACCAACAACACCATCAACAACTACTACTACAATACTACTGCTACCACTACTACTACTACTACTACTACTACTACTACTACTATTACTACAACTACTACTACTACTGCTTCTAATTTTTTTTCTTTCCCTTATTCTTATTTTTTTCTTCTTCTTCTTCGTTTTCTTCTTCACCCTGTTGTTTTGTATTCTACCAAATCTGACGAATCAAGTTATCTACTCTACGTTATTTTATGCTATATAAACTGTTTGTAACAGAGTTACAAAGATCCAATCAGCCACTGACATAGAAGCCCTGAAAACACCGTTCCTGGTACCCAGGCATAACTTTAGAACCCTGTCCAAGAGATAGAGCTCATAGGACAGTCATTATTTGAAATTATTCAACCATGCTCGTTTAAAAATTGCCCTGGAAATTCCACGACCTTTGAGGTCACAAAGACAGTTCAAGACAAGGTATCCTTTCTTTAGCGGCACAATAGTGTAACAGTTCCCGCCGGAGCAAGGGTAGTTTAGGATGCCTGAACATGTTAAAGCTTAAAGCTACCTGAATGCATGTCAAGGTCACTCACCGTCTCAGCAAAGGAGAACAGAGTTGAGTTAAGGAATGTGGACAGGTAGAAACTGACCACTGGCCTTCCGATTTTGGTAGGGGGAGATTGATTGACAGACGAAATTGGCAGCGGGGCTTGCTGCGAGAGAATGAGTGACAGGTGTGCAAAGTGTTTCGTTCCAATTGGGATTGAAGATGACCATACCTGAGATCGATTGGTCAAGCTCTGGCCTTGCTTGAGGATATATAACTCGAGACAAAGTTTAGCTCGAGAGGCTGGAGAGAGAGAGGCTGGATAGAGAGAGAGGCTGTATGGAGGAGAGAGAGAGAGACTGAATGTGGATAGTATGTTTAACTCACCGACTTAGGTAGAGGAGCGATTGATAGACTGTTGGACGAATGTTTAGTGATATAATAGAATCGCTCAAATAGGTGTGTGAGTTTTGCATTAATGGATAATCTGAAAGTGTGTTTGTAAGCAAGGACACATTGTGAGCGAGCTATGTCGAGATCGCCCGCCTGAGGGGATTTCAGTGAGGAAGAGTATTTGATAAGGTGTGTTGAAGACGCAGTTAAGGCGATGTGTGTGTGATGCAATTGCAAGGCAATAGAACTGGGTTTTTAGATAGTTGGGAATTCCATCAATAGCTAATGCTTACAATTCCCGTTTTAGTAGAATGTTTAGTTAAGATATGTATTATATTGTGTTTGTAATTTCTCTACTCATTCTATGATATGAGTATGATATAATAAATATGCCACATGCTGTGTGCTATGTCATTTACTGAGTATGGTCATGATGATGTGGATGAGTGTGAGAATGTTCTAAGTTAGATCACGGCAGCAGAGGGTCTGCTACAATAGTTTAAAAAAAGTTGAGGCGCAAGAACTGAATACAAAGGGAAGTCATTGACCAAAGCGGGGAGAATATAATATATAAATTAAGGGTTCAGGGCATTCGTGAGAGGCCATAGAAGATGTTGGTAGGATAGATTAGGAAAAAGCCAAAAACATCGGCTGAAGTTGAATGACTAAAACAGAGAGATATAATAGCTCTAGTACCACCGACAAGTCACTAAAACAGACACTAGTCACTGAGAGGGAACTAGAGACCACGCATTTGTAAGCATTTGACAGTGTGTGTTGTGCTGTTTAATTCTACGCTGACACCTTATCACACGTGACGGCGACTTCCAAGTCCCTGAGTAGCATTCGTCTGCATACTCGTCAGAAGGAGACGTGTTACTTCAACATGAAGCTGTCGTCACGGACAAAACGTCGAAACACAGGTGTTAATCTTGGCCTGGCAACTACAGTAACAGAACTGCTGTTGTCTGTTGTAGACACAAGAACCACTGTTGTATGTTGTCGACACGAGAACCCCTGTCATCAATTGCGTTAAACTTCATCTCCCTGACGTGAAGACGAGACAAAAGGCTCCAAGACACAGACGACATGGAAGCTGAGATGAAAAGGGAGGCCACCAGACGAGCGAGGATCGAACGATTGACAGCGAACAGATTAGCTAGATAGAATTGTATAAACACAGAGTAAGATTGAAATGTGAATGGAACATTAGCTAGATAGGATTGTATCAACTCAGAGTAAGATTGAACTGTGAATGGAACATTAGCTAGATAGGATTGTATCAACTCAGAGTAAGATTGAACTGGGACTGGAACATTAGCTAGATAGGATTGTATCAACTCAGAGTAAGATTGAACTGTGAATGGAACATTAGCTAGATAGGATTGAATCAACTCAGAGTAAGATTGAACTGGGAATGGAACATTAGCTAGATAGGATTGAATCAACTCAGAGTAAGATTGAACTGGGAATGGAACATTAGCTAGATAGGATTGTATCAACTCAGAGTAAGATTGAACTGGGAATGGAACATTAGCTAGATAGGATTGTATCAACTCAGAGTAAGATTGAACTGGGAATGGAACATTAGCTAGAATGATCATGTGATAGGACATGTGGTTAATTAAAAACAAGAAAAATACATGTGCTATTTGCACGAAACTCTTGTAGGACATTAAAGTTAGTTGAGTGTGATGAACATTAGAATACGATTCACTAGCCTAGTTTATTGATTTAATGTGAATGGAGTTTATGTAATAAATATGCATTTGTTTTTGCTGCTGTTAAAATAATTGTTAGTGTTTTAATTAGGGTTGTGAGTTAGGGAGTGATAGTTGTAAGAAAGAAAGTTAGGTGGTGATAGTGTAACCTGTAACATGTTATCTCTAGAACTTTCTTTAATACACATGAGTCTACTACTAAGCAGTCACCAGACGTTTGGCCTGCGCGTATTTTGGTGTGGTGTATCATTGATTGTTGATTCTTTTTTCCGGGATCAAGATGCTGAGTAGTACATGAGCTGCAGTGGTCAGCGACCCATAGCTGACTGCTAGCATCAGGGCCAGCGAACCATAGCTGCCAAGACCCTTCTACACTTTCACGCGGTGATCCTGGATAACAGGCTGCAGCAGGGCAGACTGGCTAAGGAAAAGGGATCGAAGAGGGAATGCTAACCCGGTACTCAAAAAATGCTTGCTGAAGTCGGATGAGTTGGATCGAAAGGTGCAAATATCGCAGCCAAGCTGTAAACTACGACACAACGCATTCCGTTCTCTGGACTACATTCTGCTACTTAAGCCCTTTCAGGGTTTGGTAGTGGGAGATTAAGAACGAACGAAGAAGAAGAAGATTCTTTTTTCCTAAGAACACTAAGAACACTGTTAGTCCTCTCAAACGACATGTTATAAGTACAGCAGTGGACCTATTCTCCTTGATGTCAAAAAAAGATTTATCCCAGAAACCACTTTGGTTAAGGGGGCTGCAGGTGTTTGTTGGATGCTATTCGTGCTGAGGAGGTAACTGTTGACGACGTTTACCTGGTAGCGGGTTACAGAGGCTCTTGAGAAGGTGGACTGGTGTAATACACTGCGAGGCTCCTCAGTATCTCAACACTAATATGATTACATTGCCAACATTGTGTGGAGGTTGCGGGTTCAAATCACGGGGGAGGCCTAGATTTTTTCCTCGTGAACTCTCTGGTATTTCTCCGGACCTCTAGTAGAGATCGAACGCCCGTGTTGAGTTTCGCGCACGTTGAAAATCCTTCGGCAGTTAGAAATCGCAAAGAATAGGCTTAACGACCGCTGCCCAGGCAAAATTCAAAATCTAAATCCAAAAAATCCACCCAATTTATTATGAGATCCTCGCCGGTGCTTCGGAGTTCGTGCATTGTCAGAGATTCCAAAAAAAAATTGGAGAACAACAGAGCACTTATGGGTTAAACCCTGTACAGTGGCGTTGATTCTTCAATTAAACTAAACTAAACTAAACTAAACTATTAGAAAGATAAGAATGGAAAAAGAAGTGAAAGTGAAGTTCTTTCTTAAGCAAGACATTTTCTTATCCTTGTTTGTATTTTGGCCATTTTTGTAACCTGTAATCTATAATCCTTGTGTGCAATCAGGTATATCAAGTGTCTGAATCCAAGTTATCAAAATGTTGACCATGTATAATTGTTTTTTTTTGTCTTTCATGGATTTTTTTGACATTTAACTTTCCCGTTGTCACGAGATTTTTAAGATCTTCCAATTTTTTTCTTACTCTTCATGTTCTTTTTATTGTTCTACTTGTTCTAGGTGTTCTTGTTATTTTTCTGATCACCTACCGGTTACGTACAGGGGTCTGTCTATTTGTGCGGTTTAGTTAATTGAGGATCTCTTGGGACTAGTGTGTTGCGTCTGTCATTATAAGTCCGTATCATTATAGGATAATCCTGATTGCTTATATCCATCTGTTTCGTGGTCTGCTTCGTGGCCTGAAACCAGATCTTCTTGCGTTGTCTGCGCTCAGTAGAAGTTATTCGGATTGTATTCGGATGAGTTGACCGAGCCACCTCAACATTGGACTAAAAACGTAGACAGCAAAACGGGTCGCTGTACCACACTTATAATGTCCTCCTTTCTCATTTTATCTCTTATGGTGACATCAAGAACCTTCTCCAGACATTTAATGTCACACGTAGAAATTGCGTGCTCCGAAGTCTTGGATAAGGACCATTTCTGACATTGACAACACGGAGTGTGCACAAATATACCCTTTATCGTGTGTTGCTTTGTAGTCCAGCTAACGATCAGGTGGCGACAAGCAGTGGCGACAGTTGGTAAGTTAGAGCAGAGCGTTTCTGACATCTGCTGCCAAGTTCTCTAATAAGCCTCACATTGTCTATAAAAATTCGTCCCATGTATCTGAATCCACCTGTCAGCTTATATTCGATTCTTTTGATATTATTGCTTAAAGAACCCGGTTATCTACTAAGTCGTACTTCAGTCTTTGATGTGTTAATCTTCGCATTAAAACTTTCACAAACAAACGCAGTCATATCGTATTCTTCTTCTTCTTCTTCTTCTTCTTCTTTTTCTTCTTCTTCTTCTTCTTCTTCTTCTTTTTCTTCTTCTTCTTCTTCTTCTTTTTGACCTTCTACATTCATCCCAAGATCATGGTTCCGGTTGCTCTCACAAAGATCACCGTTGTTTGTAAGGCTGCTTATTTTTATCTCCATGTATCTTTTGTTTCATATCTGCCTTGCGAGGCCAGTATTGTTTTCTATCTTCCTGTGCGAGCATGCAACTTTGTAGGATGTGCTATCAGGCCATGGTATGCTCCCCACATCTGTCCCAATCCTAATTTTGTTGTAAAGATGATCCTTACGTCTATTTTGCCCAGTTCGATGTCTGAAGATGACGACATAGTTAAATCATTATAGTTGTCTTCTTTTCGGAATTGGTGGTGTTGATCAACCCATTTTCTCTTGACGTTAGCTTTAACTATGGCCTTGGCCTCATTACATGTGATGTTCAGACCTGTTAATAGGGAAGTTTCGTCACACTTTGCTAGTTTTTCTGCAGCTTCTTTGTCTTCAAATTGCAGTGGGTAGAGATCAACTGAATAACCAACATTGGGCGTTCTGCTGAGATCTGTGTCAGGGAGCACATACATTGCTCAAGATCTTCACCTTTGCATTGTTTTAGCGGTGCTAATACTGACAGGCAATCGACCAGGAACACTATGTTTTCTTTGTGGATTTCTTTATCTTGGATTACAAGCTCTGCTGGGGCTTGCTGTGCTTGCCCTTCCGCCTGGAAGTTATTGGAGTATTTTTACGTTGTTAGTACCATCATGTTTTCTTCTCCGTTCCTTAGTCTGTAATAGACCCCGTCCACTTCAATTAGATGTGTCACTGTAAGCTCAGTCATCTGTATATGCGTTTGTTCATGTTTCTGGTGAGTATGCTCTCTTAAGATATTCTTCCTTTGATAAATGTATGCACAGTCATATGATTTTACAGTCTACCTTCATCCTCATACTGTTAGCTTTGGTAGTCTGCAAAGAAGAATTAATGTACATAGTGTGGTCCCATATCCAGTGTTGCAATATGATCAACTGCCATTATTGTTGTATAAATGTTGAATATCAACAGTGGTAAAGGTAAACACACATCTGTCACAATCCCGTAATTGTACCAAAAAACATTGATGATTCTATCAACATGCCGTATAACATTACTGTTACCCCTGTGGAACGGTCTCATTATATCCACCAGTCGAACCTGTACTATGTAGTCCCGAAGTACCGTCCAGACATTGTCTATTTACTCTAATCAAACGTCAATTCCTAGTCTATAAATGAAACTTTGAGGCGTGTGTCGTGTGACTGAAGCTCTCATACTTCAGCCCCATTGATTTGTGTACTCTTACACAAATCTTTGGGGCGATTTATTAATATATGGTTGTTAGTTGTTCGCTGTATTTCAGTTCTGCTTTTTTAATGACTTTGATTACTTGATTGTCAATTCATCTCGGCATTTAATATGAAGCATACTTTTAGCGTTTTGGATCTATGAAGTCATGTTTTGCACAGCTTACTTATTTGGTCCTTATAGATTCTATGGTATCATCATTTCACCACGCTCTTCACTATTTGACTAATTACGTGCCACTGCTTGTTTTGAGCCCTCCCGAAATTGATCTTCTACAGAAGGTCCGCTCACCGTTTTTGCCTTCAGCAGAATTATTTTGCGTGTTGAAAACTTTCGTCATGTCTTGGCATAATGTAGTATTGACATCCACCTCAGAGAACGTTCAAAGGTTAGTTACGATTGCTGGCTTCTGTGTTTTCTAACTCTCCCTCGTCGAAATATCATGTGTTATTACTACAGGTCGATGATCAGTGTCAATGCAAATGTTAGGAATCACCATTGAATCCGTGAGACCTTCTTATGCCGGTGTATTATTACAAATACTTAATGAGAGCAAAATAGAAACTAGGATGATCAGTAGAATACGTTGGAAACTGAACATAAGTGTAAATGATATTGCTCCTCAACAGGCTCAGGTGCTCAAGTATTTAGGCAGTATTTGTTTGGCAGACGACAAGATCGACAGGGAAATTGAGACTAGGTTTCAGAAAGCATCTGCGATGACTTATCAGACCACTGTTTAGGCACCCGATCATCAGTTTGGCAACAAAACAACAGCTCATAAACAGTATATTTATGATAGCTCTGTACTACCAGTGCCAAACATGGCCTCTGCCCAGGTCGCATGAGAGCAGAATTTCGAGGTGTGAAATGAAGTGTTTAAAATGGTCATCTATGTTACCAGGAAGGAATGAATTCAGAACAACGACATTCGCAGTATTGTCAGCACAATAAAAAAGTTGGTTTAGTCATCTCATGAGAATGCACCCTCATCATCTTCCACTGGGTTACACCCCTGGTTGGTCTGACTACAGGGCAAGGGGGCGGCCAAAAGGCAGGTGAATAGATGACATTAGAGTGATTGTACAGATGTAGCTGGGTGCAGGTTTCCACTGGGGTTACTCTATCTAGAATGTTACCACACTCATCCACATTATTCACGACCACACACAGCAAATAACATAGCACGCAGCAGGTGGCATATTTATTATAGCATACTCATACAACAACTATTAAAGTGAGTGCAATGAAATTACAAACTACACAAGAAATACATCTTATCTAAATAGGTACACGGAGTTTATAAGCATAAGCTATTGATGTTTCTCCCAACTAATTCAACCCAGTTCTAACCGCACATTCCCTCCCTTTATCTGCACCCTCTACACACTCTCAAAAACTCGTCCTCACGTTCGTATTATGTGACACTCAGATCCCCTCAGGCGGGTGATCTGGACATTATACATTCAATCTATCCAACGTATACTCACATATGATCACGCACTCGATCAATCTGCGTTTGCACACGCTATGGAACATACATCGTTCCCTCCTCGGTGTCTAAACACACCACACACACATCTAGATCTCTGCTAGTCGATTTGTACACTAGCGTAACTCTTCAGAACATACCTCGTTCACAAGGTATCCTGCACGTACAACACACATTCAGATTACCTCTAGACACAGGGCGCCCAATACACACCCTATAGAGCGACTGGCCAAAACTCAAAGGCGTATGTTGGTTGAGCCATCCTGTTCTATCTCACACATTCGTAAAACAGCCTATCAATCACTCTTCTATTAAGTCGGTGAGCTAAACAGACTCCTAGCTAAATTATGTCTCTTTCTCTCTTTCTATCTCTGTCTCTCTGCTTCTCTCTCTCTCCATCGCCAGTCTGCTTGAGCTAAACTTTGTCTAGTATTATATAGTCTCAAGAAGTATCTGAGCTGTCCAATGGATCTCTGGGGATTGCCTCTGTCTGTCACTCATCCCACACTACAGAAATCGGAACTCCAGTGGTCAGCACCTAGCCTCTTACCTGTCTAGACACCTTGTTTCCCCCAATCCCATTTTCCTTTGTTGACTTAGTATCAAGGCGGTGAGTGACCTTGGCGTAGTGTCGAGACGGAGAGTGACCTTGACACACATTCAGGTACCTTTGTTCTCAGAGTCGCCGACTAAATTACCCTGCCCTAAACCTTTATGCTCGGGCTGGAACTGTTACACAGAGACACGGGCACACATTGACCGAAGCAACGCACTTGGTGGAGGGCAGACGACTTAAGCTCTCCACGACGCTCAACGACACAAGGGGAATGAAAACTAACCACTATGAAAAATTAGCAATTTATTACATCCCATCTTGACCGTAACACAGAGAGCATGTCATAAGAGGCAACTAACTGTGCGACATGACATAACACCAGCCATGGCTAGGTAGTTTCTTTATAGCGGCATAGATGGTGCCTAACAGGCTGTAGATCTACTTTGCTCTAGTGTTTGAGCTCATTAAGATGGACTCTTACATTGATTAACCACCAACTGTAACCGCTCGTCCTAACGCAGATAAGTATTACGCTGCTCGAACCTAGCCCGCTAAGCAGGACACCCTTCTTAACTTGACTTAACTTAACTTAACGTCTTCATACTGGTTTAGAAGACTGCATAGTCTGTATACAACCAGTTTCATTTACATTACCTTGCTCTAAAAGCTATGCGCATCCAATCTATTCTTAAATGCATTAAATGTCCCTGCCTCCGCTACTTCCTGTGGCAATGCATTCCACTCATTCACCACTCTCTGACTAAAAAAATATTTCCTTATATCTAATCTGGACCTTTCTTGAGTTAATTTGTAGCTATGCCCTCTTGTTCTTGTAGGTGGTTGTATTTTGAAAAAAAAACTTGTTATAATCCCAATTTGTCCGTTTCTTTTATTATTTTATAAACCTGTATTGTCACCTCGAATGCTTCTCTCTTCTAGACACTATAGACCAGTTTTTTTTCCTTAAAAATGTAATTCTGGAATTCCACTATTAGCTTTGTCGCTGTTTGTTGTATGCTTTCCAGCATGTTTATATCCTCTCTTAAGACTCCACACCTGTACACAGTACTCCAATATAATCTAACTAATGCTTTATACACATGACTATCACTTCCTTGTTCTCATGTTAATATTTATTTTTATCATACCTAACATTGCATTTATCTTTTTCACTGCCACCTGGACTTGCTCACTCACATTACCTGCATGATCTATTCTAACCCCCACGTCTTTTTCCTTTTCTATCTTTCTAACATTCTTCTCGCCCATTCTGTAATTATGTTTAATATTGGATCTAAACATGTGGATGACTACACATTTATCTACATTAAACTCCATTTGCCAGCTCACATTCTATATTTTTTTTTTCTCCCGGCTACATCCAGCTCATACCAGAGCTGGGACCTGCACATGAACATCTGCCTTGTAGAAGTACAGGTCGTCTAAGAACTAAGAAAAACATTTTGACCTTTCCACATGTACTAAGATTTGATATGATTCTATAGTGTCGGATAAAGCTTTTTGTTATAATTAGACCTGGCTCAGTCATATAGTTATAGACTTTTCACCATTGGTGATTTGCTACATAGAAGCCTCATTGAACAGGCCTAAGCAGTATTCGTGTGGCAATCAGATCGTGACTCTCATTGACCCCAGAGATAACGTCAGAAAGAAGTCTTGGTTTTCCTCCTCATTGTCCTTGCCAATGCATGGTGAGTAGATCAGGATTGTTGTCATTGTCCCACTCCCTTCACCCGTTTGTGGACCAATACGATTTTGTTGATGTCCTCTGCGTCCGCAATCAAATTTTTTTTTAATGAGCGCACAAGTTATCCTAGAAAGGGCGCGACTCTTTCCTCAGATCGACACTGCTCCCACCAGTACATAGTTTATGTGAGTCTCTTTGATGTTTTGACCTTTCCTCCTTTTATAAGCTAGCCTTTGAATGAATGTCTTCGTTCTTTCTGTTGAGACAATATCTCCAGCATCTTGTAACCCGGACCACTAACATATAACATTACAGTCGGGAAACTAAGACGCTAGCCCGGTCAGGCAAAACATACTGACCAAGACCACTGTCTTCCTTCTATGTAGAATTCATTGGAAATAGGCTGTTTGAAAGGCACTCTGCTTGACGAGATGTGGATCGACGTGATCCCCGTAGCAGTGAGCGTCACGCAGATGAAGCCAAGCCAAGCATAGCACAATCGCCTGGAGGATCCCAGTCCACCTTCATCAGCACTCTAGGGATGTGAGGAAAGCTACTACAACCTACCACTTAACGCCCTTTTTCTTGGTGAAAAAAATTGTAAACTCACTCATTGTGGGCATTCAACACACATCAACAACAACATTGCAGTCCTGTCTACGCGGATATTGAGTGGGATTGTAACGTTATCTGGTCGTAACTCCAGAAGAAAATTCTGATTTAGCTCAGTTAATGAACGAGTTGTAACATTGTACTGGATATCGGCTTGTCAGGTTGGTCAAAATTTGTCATGTGCCTGTGCCAACCGAGGTCACTTGATACAGATTAAAGGAACGCATAAATTAGACTATAACAATTTTTTTCTTCAAAATACAACCACGTACAAGAATAAGAGGGCATACCTGCAAATTAACTAAAGAAAGGTCCATATTAGATGTTAGGAAATATTTGTTTAGTCAGAGAGTGGTGAATGCTTGGAATGCATTACCATAGGAAGTAGCGGGGGCAGAGACAATTAATGCATTTAAGAATAGATTGGATGCGCATATCTTTTAGAGCAAAGAATTGTAAATGAAACTGGTTGTAAACAAATTCTGCAGAGTCTTCTAGTAAAGTACAAAGACGTTAAGTTAATTAGATGAAATACAACCCACTTTCGGCGGCCAGGTTGTATTTGTTTGATTAAAGGTTTGTCTTTCTGGATTTTACTGTCGATGACACGTCCTTTTCGACCCCAGGCGATTACAGGACGTATTGGGCAGTGTGTATATCTGTATGTAGTGTCGGTGTTTTTTGCTATTGTATAGATGCGTGTTTGTATTTTTTGTCAAGTGTTTAAGTATGACAGTTTTACAAGTACAGTAGTTTTATCAATCCTTTCTGTAAGTGGAGAAGTGGTCATACCGAGAGAAATCCCCAATCAAACTGGACTTGAAGTGATTGATTTCGAACCCGGTATGTTGGGGGCTGCAAATCAAGCTTGTGCTCGATCTACAGCCCTACACCACCCACCAACCCCTTCCTCCCCCACCCGTTCCGTGGTTAGAACCTCTTAATCTAGAACTTTCTAGCCGACGACTAGGCAAATACACAACAAGTTTAGTGCCGTCTTTTGTGGCTACGTCTCCAATGTCGAGGAAGGATATTTACAACTAGAAAACGGTTCCACCTTGTTTCCTTTCTAAAGCAACAATACAATATCGGCTGACTAAAAAACATACACGCATAATAAAACAAAATAAAGATATGGGTAGGGGAAAGCCTAAAGTCACCTTCAAAAGTAATGACCAAAAAGCCAAGAATTATACTATAAAAACAAAACAACGCAGCCTGAATCAGCCATTTCTCTGACACTGTTTCGCATGTGATAATGTAACATGAGGTACATCGATGTAGTCTACTAAATGTTTATGTAACTTTTGGTACTGTGAGCTAGTCTACTAAATGTTTATGTAACACGTGGTACTCTGTGGTTGTAGTCTACTTATTGTTTAATTAACATGAGGTACTTTGTGGTAGTAGTCTACTAAATGTTTATGTAAAGTGAGGTACTTTGTGGTAGTCTACTAAACGTTTGTGTAACATGAGGTACTATGTGGTAGTCTACTAAAAGTTTGTGTAACATGAGGTACTGTGTGGTAGTCTACTAAACGTTTGTGTAACATGAGGAACTGTGAGATAGTCTACTAAACGTTTGTGTAACATGAGGTACTGTGAGGTAGTCTACTAAACGTTTATGTAACATGAGGTACTCTGTGGTTGTAGTCTATTTATTGTTTAAGTAACATAAGGTACTGTGTGGTAGTCTAATAAACGTTTGTGTAACATGATGTACTGTGAGATAGTCTACTAAAAGTTTGTGTAACATGAGGTACTGTGTGGTAGTCTACTAAACGTTTGTGTAACATGAGGAACTGTGAGATTGTCTACTAAACGTTTGTGTAACATGAGGTACTGTGAGGTAGTCTACTAAACGTTTATGTAACATGAGGTACTCTGTGGTTGTAGTCTATTTATTGTTTAAGTAACATAAGGTACTGTGTGGTAGTCTAATAAACGTTTGTGTAACATGATGTACTGTGAGATAGTCTACTAAAAGTTTGTGTAACATGAGGTACTGTGTGGTAGTCTACTAAACGTTTGTGTAACATGAGGTACTGTGTGGTAGTCTACTAAACGTTTATGTAACATGAGGTACTATGTGGTAGTCTACTAAAAGTTTGTGTACCTTAACTTAACTTAACTTAACTTAACTTAACTTAACTTAACGTCTTTATACTGGTTTAGAAGACTCTGCAGAGTCTGTATACAACCAGTTCCATTTACATCACCTTGCTCTAAAAGTTGTACGCATCCAATTTATTCTTAAATGCATTAACTGTCCCAGCCTACACCACCTCCCTTGGCAATGCATTCCAAGCATTCACAACTCTCTGGCTAAAAAAATACTTCCTACTATCTAATCTGGACCTCTCCTTAGTCAACTTGTAGCTGTGCCCTCTTGTTCTTGTTGGTGGTTGTATTTAAAAAAAACTTGTTTTAGTCTAATTTATCCATTCCTCTGATCATCTTATACACCTGGATTAAGTCACCACGAATTCTTCTCTCTTCTAGACACTGTAAGCAGGTATTTAAAAATGTTTCTTCATAACTGTAATTCTGGAATCCCACTATTAGCTTTGTCGCTCTTTTTTGTAATCTTTCCAGCATGTTTATATCCGTTCTCTGAAAAGGACTCCACACCTGTACACAGTACTCCAATCTAGGTCTAACTAATTTTTTACACAGTTTGACTATCACTTCCTTGCTCCTATGTTCAATATTTCTTTTTATTATACCTAACATTGCATTTGCCTTTTTTACTGATCCTGAACTTGCTCCCTCACCTTACATGCATGATCTATTATAACCCCTAAGTCCCTTTCTTTATCTATCTTTCTAATATTGTTCTCTCCTATTCTGTAATTATGTTCCATATTGGATCTACCCATGTGCATGACTGTATATTTATCTACATTAAACTCCATTTGCCATATTACAGACCATTCTCGAATTTTATCTAAATCCGACCTCAATATATCCACTTCTGCCTTAGATGAGACACTACGGCATAGTTTTGTGTCATCAGCAAATTTTGCAATAATGGATCCCATACCTATGTCCAAATCATTTATATATATCAAGAATAATATTGGTCCCAAAACCGAGCCCTGTGGCACTCCACTTTTCACTTCACACCACTCAGAGTACTCTCTTAACACTTAACACTTTGACTTAACGGATCAAAGGAACGAATAAATTAGACTATAACAAGTTTTTCAAAATACAACCACCTACAAGAATAAGAGGGCATACCTGCAAATTAACTAAAGAAAGATCCAAAATATATGTTAGGAAATATTTGTTTAGTCAAAGAGTGGTGAATGCTTAGAATGCATTACCATAAGAAGTAGTAGGGGTACGATATGTTAATATATTAAACCACTCCCGCGCAAATAATAAAAAACGATGATGTCATAATGTACCTGTAAAAGAGCGAAGTAACCCATAGCATTACTGCCATAGGAATATGTTAGGGATCTCAAATTTCAAACGTTTGGCGGAGCCATCTTCTCTCCCTCGCCGCTTTTATTTCCCGGACTGAACCGGTACCCATTTAAGGGTGGGTCGACCCTTAAGCCACTGTGGTCTGAAAAAACATTTCCGCCTCAACTGGGAAATGAACCCAGAACCATTCAGATGCGAAGCCACCTCGCTTACCACTTCGCTAAGCGGGTTGTCAGTTTAGTTCAGGTGATATCTTCATATCGAAGGTAGGCTTGTGCTATCAATTCAAGTGACATCTCCACATCGAAGGTAGGGGTGTACGTTAACTTCAAGTGACATCTCCTCATCGAAGGTAGGCGTGTACGTTAACTTCAGGTGACATCTCCTCATCAAAGGTAGTCGTGTACGTTAACTTCAAGTGATATCTCCTCACCGAAGGTAGGCGTGTACGTTAACTTCAAGTGACATCTCCTCATCGAAGGTAGGCTTGCCTTTCAGTTCAAATGACGTCTCTACATCGAAGGTAGGCGTGTACGTTAAGTTCTGTTAACATCTGCACATTGACGGTCGACTGGTCAGTTCAGTTCTGGTACCATATCCACATCGAATGTCAGCTTGTTAGTGCAAGCCATGTGACATCACGACATCGAAGGTCATCTTTTTAGTTCAGTTCATGTGGTATCACCACATCGAATGATGGCTGGTTAGTTCAGGTGCCATCTCCTCGTCCAAGGCCGGTTGGTTAGTTCAGTTCAAATGCGTTTCCACATCGACGGCCGGCTGCAGTTGATCTCAAATATTCCATGTATCTTGCCCTTGTGATACAATTTGCAAAATTGTTCACCTTTTCATTGTTCATGTCATCTTCCCACTTATAGTGATATTTCTTCTGGTACTTCTACCTTCTGTTTTAGTATTGTTTTCAGCAAGATGGCATGTCTATTTATATGAAACAAATATCTTAACTGTTAGATTCTGATTTCGTTCATCAATTCTCTGTGTTTATCAAAAACATCCTTATTTGTTATCTTTACTTCCCTGATGATGAGCTCCATTCTTCTACATATCCACATTTAAAATGCATCATATTATTTCTCTACACATCGGGGACGGCGTGGCCTAGTGGTTAAGTGGCACGGCTCACAACCAGAAGGTGCTGGGTTCGATCCCCATCACAGCACCGGCCGTTACCCCGGGGAAGCAAACCCTTAGAAAATGCAGGAGGAAGCAGACCCTTACATAAAATGCATGATGAAGTCGGATGCACTGGGCCGACAGGCACAAAATAAAAACCACAGTGTAACGCACACACGCCTTGGGGAATAGATAAATAAGGCGAACGCAAAAAAAAAAAAAAAAAATTCTCTCATCGTTCAATCAATGTTCTAATTCCTATTTTCTTCTTCCATCGTTCATTCAATGTTCTAATTCCTATGCGATATGGTAAATACGAGTATAAACAACACCTGTTTATTCTCATTTTTAATTTATGAGGAACTTGTTTGGGGTCAACTCATGTTGGTGAAAACAGATTTGGTTATCCGTTTCTCTTCCAGATTTCCAATTCGCATCTCCTATTTTACGTTAATCTCCGCCATGGCCGGTCCTAAGGCTGGATGAGAAAAATGAAGATTCAGTGTGGGGCCAGCTACCGCACTCGTAAAAATACAATTGCTACAAAAACAACAACCAAAACAAACCAAAAGCCGTCCTTGATGGGAAAGGTCTCCCCAGCAGGGCCTATGACGCAGCTCGGCCAAACCAGATAGGAAGCTGGACCGACTACCTTTCTTTCGACAAGGAAATCTTCTAGACTAGGGACCTGGGATGTTAGAAATGTATGGAGAGGAGATCTGGAGGCGGAAGTTAAAAAAAACAGGAAAAAGCTGAAAGGAAGTATACACAATTGCACAGGACAGAGCTGCTTTGCGAGGGTAGGTTGATGACCTATGCACTCCTGGGTGATAGAAAGAGATAGATTTAACGTTATTATATTACCAAGATGGACAAGCTCTTGATCTGTTCCGGAACCTGACAGTCTATTTTTTATTTGTATAGCAGATTTTGGAGTCGATTTTGCTAATAAATGTAGTCTTTTTTTCTCAGTGTTATTGTCCAATCCCTACACTGAACTTTTTGTTTTTTAATTGAAAGAAAATTAGTCAGTTACAACTGACCTGCAGCGAAGGAACGTGCCTTTGAGATGAGATGTTTCCGAAGACTTTTAAACGTCACGCTAAAGACCGAGTTACAAATGAGGAAATACGAGATATAGTTACAACAGCAATAGGGCCTTTTGAAGACCTCTTGGCAACTGTCAAAAGAAAGAAACTCGCTTGGTACGGTCACATGTCGAGATCAAATGGTTTTGCAAATACGATCCTGCACGGAAAGGTGCAAGACAGACGACGAAGAGGCCGTCCCAAAAAAAGGTGGGAGGACAACATAAAAGAATGGACTAATCTCCGACCAGAAGAGGCACAAGCAGCGGCCGCTGACAGAGAAGGCTGGCGTGGAGTTGTGAGGATGTCTTCATGTGTGCCATAAATGACCTTACTGGTTATGAGATGACCTGACTTGACCTGAATTCCTGTTGTTCTTGTTTTTTATCAGTTTCTCATGTTGACCTCTGCAAAACGTCTTTTTGTAGTCTATAAAACACACATACATGTTTTTTGTGCTTATATGAATATTTCTGCTAGAGTTCTTAAACAGAATATTGCTTTTCGTATTCGCCTGTTCTGTCGAAAAGGTATAGATCTCGTATTGTTGATATTATGACAGTACTTTTTTCAAAACCGAATTCCCACAGAGCATCTATCCTATCTATATTTATTGTATCCATGCCTTCTGATTTCCCTTTGTTCATTTCTTTTGTTCCTTTCTCTACTTCTGATCTGAGGTTGCTGGGGCCGTCTTTATTAAATTGTACAGGTTTGTTGCATGTGTTGTCGTGACTATTTCACGTGCATATTCCGTCTGAGTGGCACTTTCTCGGGCAGGGGCCCAACATTTTCTGGGGTCAGGCAGGGTTGCGTCCATGCCCTTGACCTGTTTTGCCGAGCCATCGACTGGATTCTCCACCGCTCTGACTCCCACCATCTGGGCATTGACATGGACCAAACACGCATTGCAGACCTCGCCTATGCTGCTGACATTTTCTGGGGTAAGGCAGGGTTGCATCCTTGCCCCTGACCTGTTCGGCCGAGCCATCGACTGTATTCTCTACCGCTTTGACTCCCACCATCTGGGCATTGACATGGGCCAAACACGCATTGCAGACATCGCCTATGCTGCTGACATAGTCCGAGTAGGTCCAGACAATGCAGCTCTGCAGTCTCTCTAGAAACTTTACCTCGAAACATCAAACCTGGGGCTATCGATATCTTGAGCCAAGACAAAAATTCAGAACCTTGGCCCCGACACTGGTCCTCATAGCATTGTTGTCCACAATTGAATTCACATACCTGGTTAGTTCTTTTTCATCCGATGGACGCAGTTCGCCTGACATGTTAAGGCGGATCGAACTTGCTGCCTCTGCTTTAAACGACCTGTTCAACCTGAGTGACCCTTCAAGGAGCTTTTGCTTTTGCTGGCTTAGCTCTTGGGTTATTGAGACATGCAGGCTCCCTCACCATTCCAAGGCAACAGACTCGAGGGAGCGGCCGACCAATACGTTGAAAAAAGAGCTCGAATGGGGCATTTAGTAAACGGGAAAGTTGTAGGATAATCTTACACCCACGGTAGAGCAGTTTTGGAATTGTAAGGCTATTGATTGATTTAAGCAACACAAAACACACTAATTATGTATTTAATATAAATGCAAATCTACACTTGTTTCAATGACGTCATATAGCTTTCGTTGCAGATATGTATACACATCGAGAGTATTTGCTTATTGGTGAAAGTGCACGACGAGGGTCCGTCACTGTTTGGCAAACTAAAATGGATGCCGCGTGATTAATTCGCGACAGAAAGTTCTAGCTTTCGTTGTTCATCAAATACGTAACGGGGTATGTTGACATTATTTAAATAAAAGTCACAAGAACTAGGTCTAGTACTAAATCATCGGTACTAGAGCTGTCGTCAGATTTTATCCTTTATTCTTCTTCTACTTCGTTCATCCTCAGATCAATGTTCGGGTTTCTCTTACAAAGGACACCGTTATTTGTAAGGCTGTTTCATCTCCATACAGCTTCTGTCTCATATCTGTCTCACGAGGCCAGCATTGCTCTCTCTTTTCCTGCGTAAGCATGGAGCTTTGTAGGATGTGTTCCACGGTCATGATATGCTCCCCACATGGGCACCTGTCATCTGTCCCAATCCTCATTTTGTTGTAAAGATGACACTTGAGTCTGTTATGCCCAGTTCTAAGTCTGAAGATGATGACTTGCTCTTCTCTAGTTAAGTTATAGTAGCTGTCTTCTTTTCGGAAGTCGAGGTGTTGATCAGCCCATTTTACCCTAAAGTTGGCTTTAATTATGGTCTTGGCCTCATTATATGTGATGCTCGGGTCTGTTTGTTGGGATGCTCCTCCACTCTTTGCTAGTTTGGCTGCAGCTTCATTGTCTTCAATATTGCAGTGGGATGGGATCCGCTGTATGACCCACCTTGGGTGTTCTGCTGATAGCTGTGTCAGGTAGAACATACATTGCTTGAGATCTTCATCTTTTTGTTGTTTTAGCGCTGCTATTACTGACGCGGCATCAGTCAGGAATACTATGTTTTCTTGGTGGATATCTTTATCTTGGATTACAAGCTCAGCTGCGGCCTTCAGTGCCTCTGCTTCTGCACGGAAATTACTGGAATATGTTCCCGTAGTTAAAACTCGAGTTTTTCCTTCTCCATTCCTTAGTCTGTAATAGACCCCTCCACCTCCATTGGATGTGGCTTTGTTAGATGAGCCATCTGTATATGCGTGTGTCCATGTTTCTGGTGTGTATACTCTCCTAAGATATTCTTCTGTGATAAATTTCCTTTCTGAATCTGAGTTCTCTTTCTCCGTATTCCCTCTATGGTTTCTACCATCTCAGGGAACTTGGCTGTTTTCCATGTTGTGATTTGGGATGTTTGTTTTAGATCTCTAACCACTGCATGGCTTATGATTTGGTGTGCTCTTGCAAGTTCTTTTGTTTTTGATATGAAGTGGTTTCTCTTTAATCTCCCTCTTCTCATGCGATTTATCCTGTTTGAACTTCTCTCCCTGCTGGAGTGTTTTTTGGTCTCTGCGCGTCTCCATACTTTCAATTCGTGTGATATTGTCCATTGCATTTATTAGTGTTGTTCTCATAGCTCCAGTGATGATACGTACACCTTGGTTTTGGGTTGTATTTATTTTGTGAAAGTTATTCTTTGTTGCTGTGGACCATTCTGCTATCTCATATTCTAGCACTGGTCTCAGATAACTTGTGTACAGTTTCTTTAGGGTGCCCGTGTCCGCTACCCATGTTGAGCCTGCTATCTTCCTCATTATCGCCATTCTGGTCTTAGCTTTGTTGGTGGCTTTTTTTTTATCTGGTGTTTCCATGTCAACCTTGGGTCCATTGTTATTCCCAGATAAGTTGGACATGTCAAGGGGGAGAGTCTGGCCATTTACTTTCAGGATTACTTCTTGGGGCTTGGGAGATAGAAAGAAGATTGTGTACGTGGTTTTGGATTCGTTTATAGCGATATGCCATTTTTTTTTGTCCATGTCTCTATTTTCTTTAGAGCCTCCTGCATTTGGTTTCTAGCTACAGGTGTAGACTCTTTGTATGTCCATAGTGCCTGATCATCTGCATATAGTGCACTGTGTACTCTTTTAGGGATTTCTGTGATTATATCATTGATATATATGAGGAACAGCATGGGTGAGAGTATTCCACCTTGTGGAACTCCTTGTTCCATTTTCATCTTTTTGCTGAGGTGTCCTTGGAGTTGTACTCTTGCTGTCCTGTTACCTAAATAATCACTGATCTACTTGTACATGTTGTTGGTTACACCCATTTGCACCAATTATCAAAGACAACATAGTTGTACATTTGGACAAGTTTAATCTCACCAAGAATAGTCAGCATGGTGTACTAATGGGGGACCGTGCTCAACAAATGTATCAGAATTCATAAAAGAGGTTACCAAAATGTTGGATGTTGGAGAGCCAGTAGCTGTTATTTATCTGAATTTTGAAACGGCCGTTGATAGAGTACCTTATCAAAGATTGTTTCTGAAATTGAAATCACATGGTATATGTGAATGAACTGCCAATTGTATAGAAAACTGGTTAATAGGCAGAAGACATACAGTAAGCATAAATACGACGTGCTGACTGGTGTGATGTTATAAGTGGAGTGCCTCAGGGATCGGTACATGATAGAAAGGATACAAAGAAGAATACATTATTTAAAGGCAGGTTCAGATTAGATATTAGAAAACAATGCTTGGAATCCATTGCCACAGGATGTGGTGGTTGCAGGGTCAGTTAATGCATTTAAGAATAGATTGGATGATCACAGTCATTTTAAAAGTGGAATAAACTGGTTGTATGCAGACTGCAGAGTCTTCTAAAGTAGTATAATGAAGTTAGGTTAAGATGGTCTGTACGGCTGTATTACGATGATTATGTCAAATGACGTCTCATCATCGAAGGTTGGCAGCAATGGTTCTCCACTTCCTCTGTCAGTTGCTTTATGGTACAATCTGACACACTGTTGTCAATCGATCTCTTGATGCTGTTTTCCCATTTATAGCGCTGTCTTTCTCGTGCTCGTCTACCGTCCAGCATTCACTCCAGCATTGTCATATTGAGAGCGTGTATTATGACGTGACTAACAGTATAGTCTAGCTCCTGAGGGATAGAATAGTCTCCAACGCATGGTTCCTGAAACCGCCATTAATACAGGTCGAATACCGTCTGTGTGTAGGGATTTTTTTTTCTGCAGGTTTGAAAGAAAACTCTACGAGCAATACCTCATATGTGATACAAAGATAGACGAGTGAATGGCTCTTTATCACAGGTATCAAAATAAGTTAAAGCTCTCGTATAAGTCGGCACTATATTTAAAGGCATAGTTTATAACTTTCACTGGATACTATTGTATAGGTTTGGACTTTTCTGTTTAAGTATTTTATGTGTAGGCAATGACTTTGGCAAAGTACTTTCATCTTAGTAACTATATCGATTACGTACTGTCTTATAGGTCATGACTTGGCCACTATTATTTTGTACTCTCAACAATCGTGTGTTTTTATTCTTTATTCTTTTATTGTCGTTGTTTGCTTTATTTACTAACCCAAATAGCGCTGTGCTGTGTTTTATATCTTACCGACCAGTTTATTCGACTTCAACTCGTTTTTTTTTTATTAGGGTGACTTTTCAAATCCGTTTCTTGAATGGAAACAACCATATTAGTTTCTGGAGTGTGTCACAATGGTGCTTCACCCAGCTCCCGGTTTATGAGATGTGTCACAATGGTGCTCCTCCCAGCTCCCGGTTTGTGAGATGTGTCACAATGGTGCTTCGGTCAGCGCCAGGTTTGTGAGGTGTGTCACAATGGTGCACCTGCCAGCTCCAGATTTGTGAGGTGTGTCACAATGGTGCTCCGGTCAGCTCTCGGTTTGTGATGTTTGTCACAATGGTGCTCCGCCCAGCTCTCGGTTTGTGAGGTGTGTCACAATGGTGCTCCGGCCAGCTCCAGGTTTGTGAGGTGTGTCACAAGTTTCTCCGGCCAGCTCACCGTGTTTGATAAGCAATACGTTTACAAGGTGCATGAGGTTGAAATCACACGAGGGCAAGTTTAGAGAGGCGCATGAGAGGACGGGGTAGATGTAACCAATGGGTTCCAGCAGGTTCCAGTGTCCATATCGTTGCCCATTAAAGACAAAGATACTAAGCATCTATGGGTATCTCGCGGTTCAGTGATGCCAAGCCTATAATATAGGTAAATGTTGTTCCATAGAAGACACTGCTGTTGGGGATGAAGACTTTGATGTACGAAACCTTCTACAAGATGCGGCTGGCCAATTCCTTTTCTCGCTGCTTTTCACTACTTAGCAGTAGACTAAGGTTCTATTTGCAGCTGGGTAAACTGAAAAGTGTTGAAAGAAGGAATGGTCCAACACCGTGGACCGTGAGAAACGAGGGCTTTAAAACTTTGTGGCTCAATTGCTCTTCTATTTAGCGTAAAGTAACATTACATAAAAACATTACATGACTTGACATGATATAACATCATAACCAAACGTAACATAATACACAATACGATCACATAGAATAACATATAAAAACATAACATACCAAGTCATAGCAAAACAAAACATAATAGATCATCAAGCCATAACATTACAACATAACATAAATAACACAACATAACAGAACAACAGAACATAATAAGATATCATAACACAAGATAACATAACATAAAATAACATAATGACATAACATAGCACCATAACATATGGTAAAACATAATACAACATAATAGCATAACATAACATAAACAAACATAACATAACATTAAAACATAACATAACATAAACCATAGCATAACTTAACATAATAAAAGATGACAACACAATAACAACATAATCATCATCATCATCATCATCATCAGATCAGTCCTAGGACTGGTCAACAAACTCATGGATTTTGTCCCTCCATTTTTGCCCATCCTCCGCAGCCGTCTTCGGCTCAGCATACGTCTTCACAGCCATATCTCCGCAAAAGGTATTTGTAGGTCTTCCACTCCCTCTTCTTCCTTGCACAATGTCCTCCAAGACCTTTTTTACTGGGCCTTCTCTCCGCAGATTATGTCCCAACCAGCCAAGTCGATTTTTTAAATTTTCCTTATCAACTTTCTCTCTTCTCCCAACTCCGCCAATACCTTTTCATTTTATTTCTTCTCGGTCCACCTCACTCTTTCCATCTTTCGGTAACACCACATCTCAAAAACCTCCAAATATCTTTCCCCTCTTTTATTTATAGTCCATGTTTCAGAGCCATACATTTACCACAGTTCAAATATTTGTGTATAAGATTATTTTCCTTAGAGACATACTAATGTAATTGGATGTAAGGATCCTTTGTTTCTCTCTAAACCCCTTTTTTTGTCATTGCAATTCTAGATCGTATTTCTCGATAGTATCGGGCATCTTCTGTTATGGGATGACCAATATATGGGAATTGGAACACCTGTTCGACTACTTTCCATTTTATGGTTACTATTACACTGGTTGGTTCTTTGGCTATGATCATTGTCTTGGTCTTCTATATAACTTAACTTAACGTCTTTATACTGGTTTAGAGGACCCTGCAGAGTCTGTATACAACCAGTTACATTTACATCACCTTGCTATGAAAAGCTATGCGCATCCAGTTTATTCTAAAATGCATTAACTGTCCCTGCCTCCACTACCTCCCCTGGCAATGCATTCCAAGCAGACACCACTCTCTGACTAAAAAAATATTTCCTAATATCTAACCTGGACCTCTCTTTAGTCAGCTTTATATGTTCACTTTCATTGTCATATATATCTGAAGTGTTGCTAATTTCATTGAGCAACATAATAACATAACATAATAACATAACATAATAACATAACAAACGGAACCAGATATCCCTGTTATCAGTCTCCTATTGTTAGATGATCCTGGTAGTGAGATGAGTTAAATGTTGTTGATGAAGGTTACAGTAGCTTGTCTTACATCGGAACGCGTACTTAAGGAGGTGGATCACGGTCCTCCTACCTGTAGTACAATACAAATCTCCTCAGTAAGGTGATGAAAGTGTCGACCCCCTTCCTCGCTGGCCAGGTTACTGCGGCACAGTCAGTTTCCAGGAGAAGAAGTGCGATGTAGATCCTAATCATTGTGTTTCACCTGACCTTGATTTCTCTTCAATCCCCCGCATCTCCTAAAAATGTGTAGTGCTCTCATGAGCGTTGTGCGTGGGGTTGGTAACCTGAACATATAGAACATGTTACCACCGAATCTACCTCTTCAAAGGTACATAAGTACTTTTACACATATATCCTACATGGATGTCAGCCGTTGTGGACACCTCGTGCTCCATCCTAATGTGACGGATACAGTCGTTCCTCTTCTATGAGGAATGTATGCCTCTTATATTTCTTGCAACATATAGTTTCTACCCACTACCGCGGTACCCGGGTTAAAAGGAATATGTTCACTGTAACATTCGGGGGACGTCGTGGGCTAGTGGTTAAGTGGCATGGCTCACAACCAGAAGGTGCTGGGTTTGATTCCCATCACAGCACCGGCCGTTACCCCGGGAGAAGCAAACCCTTAGAAAATGCAGGAGGAAGCAGACCTTTACATAAAATGCATGCTGATGTCGGATGCACTGGGCCGACAGGGCAAAATAAAAACCACAGTGAAATGCCTTGGGGATTAGAAAAATAAGGCGAACGCTAAAAAACACCAAAAACAAATACAAAACAAAACTTTAACCTTCCAAACCGTCGTAAATAGCGACCGAAGATTATTGTGTGTGGGGATAGAAATCTCCTCAGCTAACACTATTGAAATTGATGAAACAGCTTCTGGAAATGCTCGAGTACAGACTTCACTGAAGCCGAGTGGGAAATGAATCACAGTTTCTACATGATTGTCTTGATCAGCCGTGTTCTATCTTTGTATCGGTGAGCGATCCTTGAAGTAATGATCAGGTCTCAGGGAACCATGGATATAATGTACAGGTCTCAGGGAACCGTTGATATTACGTTCAAGTATTTAGCTAACCATTGATACAACATTCGGATTTCAGGGTAGCTGTGATATACTTTTCAGGTCTAAGAGACCCTGGATATAATGTGCAGTTCTCAGAGAGAGAGCTTGAAGTAATGTTCAGGTCTCAGGGAACCTTTGAAGGAATGTTCAGGTCTCAGTGAACCATTGAAGTAAATATCAGGTCTCAGGAAACGCCAGAAATAATGTTGAAGTCTTAGGGAACACTTGAAGTAATCTTCAGGTCTCAGGGAACCCTTGAAGTAATGTTTAAGTCTCAGGGAACACTTGAACTAATTTGCAGATCTCACGGAACCAATGATATAACGCCCAGACTTCTTGAAAATCTTGAAGTATTGTTCATATCTCAGGAATCACTTGGAATAATGTTCAGGTCTCATGGAACCAGCAACATAATGGCCACGGCTCAGAGAACCCTGCAATAATGTTCAGGTCTCAGGAAACCCATGAAATATTGTCGTCTCGTGAAATCCTCCACACAAGTTATTACATTTACAAATCAATGTACGTTAGCTTGATTAGTAAACTGTAAATACACTTCTTGAATCACGGTAATTAATAATCCAGATGCCAGGTGACCGACAGCCATCCTATTGTTTTACAAGTCCATCTGGTCAGCCCTTAGCATGTGCCGTCCCGTTTAATCGCTTGTTCATATTTCAAACTCAGATGTGGCAATTAGTAGAAAGTGTGTGGGTGGTTTACTTCTTGCTAGTCCTCGGGAAGGTAAAGCTCTGCCGTGTGCAGCCTCCAGACGTTTCCCTGTTGACATTTAAGCCTGCCCAGCTGTATAAAACCTGAAATCAGTATTTGGTGGTAATGGTAACCGTTAATCTATTAATATGTGTGATCTTGGTACGGGATGTTTCCTGTCATCACAGATTGCAGGAGTATTAAATAATTATTGTATTTGCTCCTTTGAATCAAATAATTTAATTGCATATAAAACACACAATTTCATAGCCGTGTTACAGTTAAAAACTACATTTGCGCAGAAAGCAATGCCCTACATTCTTTTTTTCAGCTCAGAATAAAGATAGCAAAGTGAACATTTAAAGTTTGTAACATTAATGTTACCTGCGTACTTGTGCGTAATTTCACGGCATTTCGACAGATAGCGCTGTTGTAATAGTTAGTTAAAATGACCATTGTATGCGATACACCTTGCAAACAACAAGCTGTAATTGAATTCTTGGTGGCGAAGAAAGAAAGTATGGGAAACGTTCAAAAACATGTCTGTGTTGTGTATGGAAGTTGTGCAGCCGATTGGAGCACCCTTGGACTCTGAGTTAGGAAAATTAAAGTTTGGGGAATTGGAGAGCCACAAAGCCAGATATATTGCTGCTCGCCGATGCCATTGCTTACACGGATCGTCTCATCACGTGTCGACAATTGACCTTAAAGCTTTCAGTCAGCAATAGAAATGTGATTTTAATTGTCTACGATTTTGGATATTTGAAAATACGCGCAAGATGGGTTTATCGAAGTCTTGCAACCGACTTGCAAAAGGAACATGGCTATATGAACAGCTAACGAGCTGGTACAGAAAGGTGATTCTTGTCCTTGATTAGTGATGGCGTGAGACCGCAGTCGTAGACGAAGATTATGCGGACAAATAGTAAGTGTAAAGTTATACTGTTTCATACATTGCCAAGCAATTGTTTCGGAAAAATAAACTTCGGGGCACTACTTGATGAGGAACTCTTGAAAAACGAAAGTCATTGGTTTAAACTGAAAACATAAACTGTAAGTTGCGTACTGATATATAGGGATGGCAGCTTTGGTGTGAAAACAGGGGATAGGCATGTCTTCTCTCCCCTTTGCTTTTTTAGTT
This sequence comes from Ariolimax columbianus, assembly GCA_036924085.1. NCBI lineage: Eukaryota > Metazoa > Mollusca > Gastropoda > Stylommatophora > Arionidae > Ariolimax > Ariolimax columbianus. Next base: position 91,282,031 of record JAVGWX010000004.1, on the reverse strand, counting down.
GGATGCAGACCGGATAATGAAGACATCTTACAAAGAAAAGAGAACTGGTTTGCAGTTGATATTATGGTCAAAATTGGAGGAGCTGGACTGTCCAGATACTCTGGTGCTTTTGTCACACAGTCATTACCAAATGTAAGGGACGCGTGATGGAGTGAAAGAACAATAAGACAAATTTGGATCGAATATCAACATGAAGAAGACTAATCTCCATAAATTAAGCCTTATGAACAAAACAATCCCGGTGTCCGAACATTTGATTTATGGCGTTTGACGTGTCATCTCAGACACACACAAAATAAGTAGGTAAGTTAAAAGAAAACATTTAATTTGATACAAAGAGGACCTCTGGAGGAAACCTTAAACACCTTTCGAAGGACACCAGGTGAGAAACACTGGCAAAACAGATTCCACTTTAATGCACTACTACAACATCGCTATCTGTCGAAATACCGTACACTTACGCACACATAGGCGGGAAATATCAATGTTTCATCCTTTACATTTTCACTTGCTATCTTTAATATTTTCAAAATATGTGTTTCATATGCAATTAACTCAGTTGAATCAAAAGCGCAATTGTAGGAGTTGACATAATGGCTCAAGAGACGAAGCTCCGCATTTTCAATCTGTACGGACCACCAAACAGAGACCTATCGCTCTCGAGTATGGAGGTCAGAGACTCCAACTGCATAGTAGTTGGAGATTTCAACAGCCACTCGGAGAGATGGGGATACTCTGACACAGACAGCAGAGGTGACGAAGTGGAAGATTGGGAGATAGATGCAAATCTCTCCCTAATCAATAGGCCGGAGGATAGCCCTAGCTTCTATTCAAGAACATGGCATACCACCTCGACTCCAGATTTGGCCTTCTCCACACAGGACATACACTATAAAATAGACCGCCAGGTGCTAAACCAACTGGCAGGTAGCGACCACAGGCCGATCAGGCTAACCATTGACATGGAAGTAGGCCCACAGGAAACAGAACCGCTCCCACGTTGGAATTACAAACGAGCCGACTGGGACAGATTTGCAATCCTGACAGATGGGCTGTGTGAAACCATCAACACACGAAACACCAAAATGAAGCCCATGGTAGAGAGCCTAAGCAAGGCAATAATGCAAGCCGCCACTGAAACCATCCCAAGAGGAGCTAGGAAAAACTATAAGCCCTACTGGAATGATGAGTTACAGAAAGTGGAAGATGCAGTAACAAATGCTAGGAACATGGCAGAACGAGAAAAATCCATGGAGGCAAACATCGCCCTCAAAGCCGCCGCGGCGAAGTACAAACACACTCTCAAGCAAACAGCAAGAGAAAGCTGGAAAAATAAAACGGAAAGTCTAAACCTGGACAAAGAAGGGAACAAGCTATGGAAGCTAGTCAGAGCCATGAATGACGAAACCCCGTCAAATAAACAAATTACTATCAAGCAAGGCGAGAACTTGATCACAGGTAAGAAAGCCGCAAACGCCTTTGTCGATCACTGTGCCAGAGCAAACCACATCGAGGTCCCTGCAGATAAGCATACAGACATTAGCGAAGAGCTAAAGGGACACGAAAACATAAATACGGCTCCTGAAGAGCACATGATGGCCAAACTAACAATGCGCGAAATGGAAGAGGCTATGAGAACACTAAAGAAAAGGAAATCTCCCGGAAAAGACGGGATAACAAACGAAATGCTGATGGGGCTGGGCCAAACAGCGAAGAAGAAACTGCTATCGGTCCTAAACCAAAGCTGGAAAAGGGGAATTGTACCACAGGCATGGAAAGATGCAATACTGGTACCAGTACCAAAAACAGGAAAGGACAAAACAGATCCAAATGGATACAGGCCCATAAGCCTACTGAGCTGTGTCGGCAAGCTGATGGAACGGATGATAAACACCAGACTGATGTGGCATCTGGAAGAAAAACGAATACTAATTCCACAGCAAGCCGGCTTTAGACAGCACAGATCCACTGAGGACCAGGTCATCCTCATAGCCCAGGAGATAGAAGATGCCTACCAGGCACAGAAACACACAGTAGCTGTTTGGGTGGATCTGGAAAAGGCATTTGACAAAGTCTGGAAAGATGGACTTAGAGTCAAGCTAAGAAGAAGTGATGTTTGTGGGAAGATGTACAAGTGGATCAACCACTACCTCAAACAAAGAACGGCCAGAGTCCAAGTACAAGGGCAGATGAGCAAAAAGGTGACACTCGAGCAGGGAGTACCCCAAGGGGGAGTATTGTCACCCACACTCTTCCTGGTATATATAAACGATATTACAGAGAATATACCAAGAAGAGTCCATAGCTCAATGTTTGCAGACGATCTGGCTATGTGGACCTCTGAAAAGAATCTCACCATAGCAAGAAATCGGATGCAGACGGCCCTAACATCGCTGGAAGAGTGGGCGAACTCATGGCTGGTCAAAATAAACGAGGAGAAAACCACGTGCACAATATTCTCGCTCTCATTAAAACCCCAAAGTACCAAATTAAGTCTAAATAGCAAAATCCTGCAGCCAAACGACAACCCAACCTATCTGGGAGTCACATTTGATCGGCGCATGACATGGAAAAGTCAGATTGAGAGAAACCGAATGAAAGCCAGAGAAAGAATGGCGATCATGAGGAAACTTGCTGGCACAAGCTGGGGAGCAGACGAAGGCATACTAAAGAAACTGTACACTGGAAGAGTGAGACCAGTTCTCGAGTATGGCATTGCGGCATGGACAACAGCAGCGAAGGCGAACTTCGATAAAGTTAACAAACTTCAAAACCAAGCCATGAGAATTATAACAGGTGGCATGAAGTCAACGCCAATTGTAGAACTTGAAAAGATTACAAAACTGCAATCCATGACCGATAGAAGAGACTGCAGAGCCCAGCTGCAGTCAGAGAAACTCCGAAGACTGACGGACCATCCAATGTACCAGAGACTAAACAAATTGGGAAATGGGAAACTAAAGCGGAGAAACTTTGCAGAAATAGCCAAAGCAAAGATGCACGAAGATCCCATAAACGCACTAACAACACCAAAACCCATCACTACTGTACGAAAACCTACCTAGAGGCAGGATATATTTCCAGAGGTGGTAGAAAATATACCAGGTATTGCAAACAAAAACTGCCAGAGTGAAAAAGAAAGGAGAGACACTACCCTAAGCTTCATAACGAAAAGCTACCCAAGCATGGACTGGACCCATGCATACACCGACGGTTCTTTAACAAACACTACACAGAACGAAGGGGCAGGAGCATTCCTGAACCTACCAAATGGCAGAAAAATAACACTGTCATTCGCTACTGGTAAGTACACAAGCAATTTCAGAGCGGAGGCAGAGGCACTGAGGGCGGCAGTGGAAGAAATGGTAACACACAGTGAAAATGAGAGCCATATAGTCCTGCTGACAGATGCTCTCGCCGTAGTCACAGCGCTAAAAAGCCAGAAAAACACTGAGCTTAATGACTTAAGAGCAGCACTCTGCAAACTGTGCCAGCAGTCCGCACCAAAAAGGGTAGTGGTACAGTGGGTTCCGTCACACTGCAACATCCAAGGCAACGAGGAGGCAGACAGACTGGCAAAAGAAGGTGCAAGGCTACCACAAACAGATACCAGTATGACGTACGAAGAGTCAAAACGGCTTATCAAAGCCAGATACATGACCAAATGGGAAACCGAACATACTGGTTACACCAAAAACGATGCCTATTACCAGTTGAACCGAAGAGAGCAGGTCGTTGTCTTCAGACTTCGCACTGGCCACAACAGACTGAGGTACCACCTATTCAACAAATTGAAGATAGGGTGTACCGACGAATGCCCGTGCGTTACTGGTAAAATGACCACTGAACATCTGCTGCAGAACTGCCCGACATACGAGGATCAGAGAGAGCAGATGTGGCCATTGCCAGTGGACCTGCAAGACAAGCTCTATGGTAGTGGCGAGAGTCTCAGGATGACCGCCGCTTTTTTCGAAAAAATAATGGTTACTGTCTGACTGTGTACGCAGAAGAAGAAGAAGAAGAATCAAAAGCGCAAATACAATAGTTATTTGATATGCATTATAGAGGTCATGGCTTGTCGAAACTACTTGTAGGGCATTTTAGAGGTGATGGCTTGTCAACACTACTTGTAGGGCACTCTAGAGGTGATGGATTGTCGACACTACTTGTAGGGCACTCTAGAGGTGATGGCTTGTCAACACTACTTGTAGGGCATTTTAGAGGTGATGGCTTGTCAACACTACTTGTAGGGCACTCTAGAGGTGATGGCTTGTCGACACTACTTGTAGGGCACTCTAGAGGTGATGGCTTGTCAACACTATTTGTAGGGCATTTTAGAGGTCATGGCTTGTGAACACTATTTGTAGGGCATTTTAGAGGTCATGGCTTGTCAACACTATTTGTAGGGCATTTTAGAGGTCATGGCTTGTCAACACTATTTGTAGGGCATTTTAGAGGTGATGGCTTGTCAACACTATTTGTAGGGCACTCTAGAGGTGATGGCTTGTCAACACTACTTGTAAGGCATTTTAGAGGTGATGGCTTGTCAACACTACTTGTAGGGCACTCTAGAGGTGATGGCTTGTCGACACTACTTGTAGGGCACTCTAGAGGTAATGGCTTGTCAACACTACTTGTAAGGCACTCTAGAGTTGATGGCTTGTCGACACTACTTGTAGGGCACTCTAGAGGTGATGGATTGTCAACACTATTTGTAGGGCATTTTAGAGGTCATGGTTTGTCAACACTATTTGTAGGGCATTTTAGAGGTCATGGCTTGTCAACACTATTTGTAGGGCACTCTAGAGGTGATGGCTTGTCAACACTACTTGTAGGTCGAAGTATTACTATTGTTTACTCCCCTTTCGGGTTCCGATAATAAACGAGTGTCCAATTCCTCATCCTGGATCATAAAATGCTGTTTGGTGAGTTAATCATTAAAATGATTTATTTTGTGAACAATCTATTTTGTTTTCAGATCGATGTTGCACGATGTTTCGATTAATTAACAAGATTCTACGGGTAGTCAGACTGTACAGAAGACCAGTGATTTACTTTCTGGCCTTTGGATTTATATTGTCTTTGAACTATTGGTTCTTCGTTGACATGCAGAGGAACTACCACAAATCCCAGCAGACACTGCGCCAATTGCTGAGAGGAGTCTTACCAGGGAATTACCACCAGGATGTATTTACAGTAGGAAGCGAGGCCAGGCACATCGGTAACGGTTCAGGCTCTAGCAAGTGTGTGGAGGATTCATTATATGTACCTTTACAGAATTCCAACAACGACAATGAGTCAAAAGGTTTAATCGTGAACGACACAGTGTGTTCTGATCATCCGTCAGGTCTGTTTGGTGAGTCCCGTTCACTTCTATTTTCAAAGCAATCGATTTATTGATCGATGGGTTGTAGCAAGACAAAATCATTTCATTAACCAATGCAATTTATAATCATAAGTTAATCAATAAGGCACGTAAACAATCAATCAGCTAATCAATCAAGCAATATTGACAATTAAGCATTAAATGAATTTAAACGATTTAGTAATCAATCATTTTATGAATAAATAAATAAATGCAGTAATCAATGAAACATTCGATCAAACTAGAAATTAAAGCAGTAAATCAGTAGATGAATTTATGAATCAATTATTCAATCACTGAATAAAAAAATCAATTAACAACTCAATCAATAATTTAAAACAATCAGTTAAAATGTAATAGGGCAATCAGTAAATCATTAATTGAACTAGTTAGTCAAATTATTTAGTAAATTAGTTAGTCAGTCATTAACATTTAAAAAAAATAACCGTTGAACCAAACTATTAATCAGTGAATCAATAAAGGAACAAACCAACAGACCAATCAATCAGCCAACAAAAAAAACAAAAAACAAAAAAAAGTTAATAATGTACCTATACGATCAAGCCACTCAGGTATCAACTTAAGCACAATGCCTAATACCATGAAAGGTGAACGTGTTTATCATGATGTGCACGTCTTTCTAGGAAATTCTTAAACAGGCGCAAGACTCATGGCCTTCCTTGTAGGCTCGGGTCTCATGGTCTCCTTTGTAGGTTCGAGCTTCATAGTCTCTCTTATTGGCTCGAGCCTCATGGTCGCCTTTGTAGGTTCGAGCCTTATGATCTACCTTTTAGACTCGAGCTTCATGGTCTCTCTTGTTGCCTCGAGCCTCATGGTCTCCCTTTTAGGCTCAAGGCTCATAGTTTCCATTTTAGACTTGAGCTTTATTGTCTCTCTTGTTGCCTCGAGCTTCATGGTCTCCCTTGTAGGCTCGACTATCACGTCTCCCTTGTAGGCTCGAGCCTCATGGTCTCCCTTATAGGCTCAAGCCTCATAGTTTCCATTTTAGACTTGAGCCTCATGGTCTTCCTTGTAGACTCCATCTTCATGGTCTCTCTTGTTGGCTCGAGCTTCATGGTCTCTCTTGTTGGCTCGAGCTTCATGGTCTCTCTTGTTGGCTCGAGCTTCATGGTCTCTCTTGTTGTCTCGAGCTTCATGGTCTCTCTTCTTGGCTCGGCTTCATGGTCTCTCTTGGTATACTGACTCTGAAATTAAATTGAACATACCTCAGAGTGCCTACTGTGCATACATCCGTATGAAACTATTGAACACCATCCGTTTGAATGTCCGGCGCTTGTCGATGTTAAGAAAGAATCCGTCCTTCCAGGTCAGATAAGTGGAATACTTTGTACGAAACTAAGCAACAGCTCACAAACACTTGCATATGCCGCTACATGACATTGGGAAAAAGGGCAGGAGCCCACCTACAGACTCCACTGGATCAATAACTAACAAATGTAAATGAAAACCTGGTCCCATAGCGGACTGTGCTGTAGTGGATGAAGCGTTAGAGGTTTTATTGTAATAGGTTTCAACATCGAATGAAGCCAGTTCCCTTCTTCATTGCCTTCATTATTTGTTCTGTTACGTCTTTACAAATCAACTTTACTGCACTTCAGGTATTCCCCTTATGTGCTCAGTGTCTCTCATTAAATAGCGAAAGGTGTGGATACTGATGGTTCGTGTAGCTAGTTATTTGAAAACACTTCTGCTCCGTCCTCTCTTGCACCTGATTCCGCTAGACCCTCGTTTGCTTTTAAAATTCAGCGGACTGTGACTCACCAAGCGCGGTTTCATAATCCACGCAGGCGGCTATTGACAGACTTAAAAATGTCACTCTATTCATATTAAAACTGGCAGTAATGGAGACTTGCGTAGCCAAGACCAACAAAATATCAGCTCTTTCAATTACCGGGATACTAGCATGTCTAGAACAGTAGATCTATACCAATCCCTGTAGGTTTGAGTCCTCTTCGGCGGTATTGTCAGTCCTTCTGTACCTTCCGAAGTAATGACTTGGAGTCTGCCCCGATGACTTCCCTTCTTAAAGAGGTCTCTGATAGGCATCCAGAACTGGTCAGCGCCTCTATCTCATTCTCATTCTGGAAGTTGCTGCCCTGTACGACTCCTTTCAGCAACAGCCTGACCTCTCACTGTAGCAGAGAAACCTAATCCTGATTTCCCACTGCACAGAATCGAGCCAGGCATCCTTACCAGTAAACAGGAATCCATTTCCACGTCAGTTGACAGGAGAGTGTCGATAACGGCGGTTGTTGTTCAATGTCCACAATGAGAAGGATTACTCATTCTGTGCGACCTGAAAATGACATTTAGTAGCGGATTGTGTAGCTTTAATCACAACTGAAGCGTGCCGATGAATGTGGACCGCAGTTCTCCAGACAGTTGTGCTATGCTTGCCTTCATCTGCGTCTCGCTCACTACTACGGGTGAGAAGTGTCGACCACCCACCCCCACCTCGTTAACTAGGCTGATGTAAAAAAAAGCTCATTTCCAGGGAGAACGTCGGGTAAGTCGAGGTGAGGGTCTTGTCCAGTATATTTTGCCTGACACTGACCAACATGACTGATCAGTATGTTGGGCCTGACCTGACGTTAGTAATTTCTTCCCCACCCCCCCCCCCTCCCCCCACAACCTTCACACACGTTTCATTTGCTGTGACCAGCAATAGCTCTACAATTACCTTCATCAAGAGCTAACTTGAACTTAATATTGTAAATAAGAGTAAAATTCCCCCCACACCCCTACCCCCCTACCTGTGATGACAACTAATTTGAAAAGAATCAATACTTAACTGCAATTATTGTGATCCAAATACATACTAAAAATAAATGTGTATTGTTGTTTACGAATGCCTACAATGAGTAGGTTTACTGTTTTGTGCGCCCTGAAAAGGATGTTAAGTGACGCGTTACAGTAGATTTCCTCCCATCCCAAGCGGGCTAATAAAGGTAGACATCCGAGTGGTTGTGCTATGTTTTTGCTTCACCTGCATGTCACTTACTACTACGGGGATCACGTTGATCCCTCTCCTTGTTAGCCAGGCTGCCATGAAAACAGCTAGTTTCCAGAAATGGCTACGAGGAAGCCAAGGTGATGGTCTTGGCCTGTATATTTTGCCTGACCCTAACTAACACTTCTGATGATTATATTTTGCCTGGCCAGACGTTAGTCTTCCTTCCCAAAACCAATAGTAAGTTCTGAACCATTGTGCTGCTATCCTTAGGGAGATATCTCCATTAATTTCGTAGCAGTTCTCAACTTCTGGGTCCGAATAAAGGGACAGAGTCACATTTTTGACAGACTCAATTTAAAGCCGCATGTAACGCATGGATCTCTAACGACCGCGGGACTAGGAAGGAACTCGACCACATCCTTGTGAGAAATCTCGATTGGGTTACTTCCTGTTGTGTCTTTCGCGGTGCTGAGGCCCTAGCCAACACTGACCATCGCTTGCTGATAATCAGGTACTCCATCAGCCCATTTGCTCCTTCAAAACCTATGCCCACCCCTCTGTACAATATCCAGCTTCTCAGGGTTAACCCAGATGTCGTCGAGAAATACGTCGATGATGTTAGGGGAAACCTGGCTGCATCGGGCCCCATTCCAGATGACACGGAGGCAACATGGGAATTCATAAAAAACGCCACATGCGAGACCGCCGAGCTAATCACCGACTCAAGGACCCTAAAGAGTCAGCAATGGTTCTCGTATGACATCATACTCCAGAAGAGCTCAGCCAGGCTACGCAATGACCAGGCCGAACGACCACGGCTGAAAGGCCAATTTCGCGCGGCGGCCAGGGCAGACAAGGAACGCTTTCTCAATTAAATTGCTGACGCAGTCGAAGCTGGTCTTAGATCTCATGAGCTCAGACCCGTCTTTCAGGCTATCAGGCTCCTCCACCCTGGAGACAAACAGAACAGAAAAAAAGCATAGTGTTTATCAATAAGTCAGATGGCTCTATATACTTGTCATACGAGGAAGTAGCAAACAGGTGGAAAGAGCACTTCACGTATGCACTTAACCACCCCACGAGCAACGACATGTCCCGAGCTGTCTGCTGAATCTCCTGATCCCCCCGAGATACGAAAACCAACATCGACCCCCCTACTATAGCTGAAGCTATTATTGCTATTCGGAAACGAGCGGCAGGCCCGGATCACATCCCACCGGAGCTGTTGAAACACGCCATCAACCCGAACAGCTCTGCACTCCATTCATTCCTGCAAGTATGGAGGGCGGTATACATCCCGGCCGACTAGCTGAATGGAATCGTCGTCTCTCTGTACAAAGACAAGGGGAGTCGCAAATACTGCAGTAATCACAGGCCTATAACACTACTCTTGGTACCGGGGAAGAAGTTCAACATGTATTGTGTCATTTGTCTGTTTATTTTTACGCCAACTGCCACGCTTGTGATGTTAAGCTCACTTAAGTATTGTACAGCTTCCTTTACTCTGTTGTTTATGTTACGTCATCAGCTAGCCAAGGTTAAGAGAAGGTTACGCATCTTCCCATTTTGTTACCCTTACCATCCCAATGTCCGGAACACTTCCTTAAGGACTGTAGGGAAGACCCTGTCGGATGTCGTGTTGAATGTGTTTAAAAATGGCCGATAGAAATGGTATTATTGGTAGAGTTCATAGTTCACGAACACTAGGCATTTGCACTCTTCTTGTCCTATTCATTTGTTCTTTCATTTTCCTATTCATTTGTACTTTCATTTTCCTATTCATTTGTTCTTTCCTTTTCCTATTCACTTGTTTTTTTCCTTTTCCTATTCATTAACTAGTGTAGAATATTGAGGTGGTCAATAGTGGAGTGGACTTTCCTGAATCCCGCCTGCCCTCGTGGTTTGTGTTCCCTCTTTGCCTTTCTAAGCTCTTAAAACTACTCTCGTGAAAAGCTTGTACAAGGACGAGATTGAAAATTCCGTACAGTAGTTAGCAATGCCTTTTGTTGTACCTTTGTTTTAATGAACTAGTAATTTTGGGAATGTTTTCCATTTCCATTTCCATTTATTTAGGCATTTGTCAATCAGTTTTATCAGCTCGCTTACCATTGTTTCCCTCCCGCCTGCCAGTGTTTCCCCACTCGCTTACCATTGTTTCCCCTCCCGCCTGCCAGTGTTTCCCCACTCGCTTACGATTGTTTCCACTCCTACCTGCCAGTGTTTCCCCTCTCGATTACCAGTGTTTCCTCTCTCGCCTGTCAATGTTTCCTCTCTCTCCTGCTAGTGTTTCATCTCTCGCCTGCCAGTGTTTCCTTCCCGCCTGCCAGTGTTTCCCCTTTTGCCTGCCAGTATTTTCCTCTCTCGCCTGCCAGTGTTTCCTCTCTCGCCTGTCAGTGTTTCCTATCTCGCCAGGCAGTGTTTCCCCTCTCGCCAGCCAGTGTTTCCCTCCCGCCTGCCAGTGTTTCCTCTCTCGCCTGTCAATGTTTCCTCTCTCGCCTGACAGTGTTTCCTCTCTTGCCTGCCAGTGTTTCCTTTCTCGCCTGACAGTGTTTTCTATCTCGCCTGCCAGTGTTTCCTCTCTCGCCTGACAGTGTTTCCTCTCTCGCCAGGCAGTGTTTCCCCTCTCGCCAGCCAGTGTTTCCCTCCCGCCTGCTAGTGTTTCCCTCCCGCTTACAAGTGTTTCCATCCCACCTGCCCATGTTTCCCTGCCGCCTGCCAGTGTTTCCCCTCTCGCCTGACAGTGTTTCCTCTCTCGCCAGGCAGTGTTTCCCCTCTCGCCAGCCAGTGTTTCCCTCCCGCCTGCCAGTGTTTCCCTCCCGCTAACAAGTGTTTCCATCCCACCTGCTCATGTTTCCTCTCTCGCCTGACAGTGTTTCCTCTCTCGCCTGACAGTGTTTCCTCTCTCGCCTGCCAGTGTTTCCTTTCTCGCCTGACAGTGTTTTCTCTCTCGCCTGCCAGTGTTTCCTCTCTCGCCTGACAGTGTTTCCTCTCTCGCCTGTCAGTGTTTCCTCTCTCGCCAGGCAGTGTTTCCCCTCTCGCCAGCCAGTGTTTCCCTCCCGACTGCCAGTGTTTCCTCTCTCGCCTGTCAATGTTTCCTCTCTCGCATGACAGTGTTTCCTCTCTCGCCTGCCAGTGTTTCCTTTCTCGCCTGATAGTGTTTCCTCTCTCGCCTGCCAGTGTTTCCTCTCTTGCCTGACAGTGTTTCCTCTCTCGCCTGACAGTGTTTCCTCTCTTGCCTGACAGTGTTTCCTCTCTCGCCTGCCAGTGTTTCCTTTCTCGCCTGACAGTGCTTTCTCTCTCGCCTGCTAGTGTTTCCTCTCTCGCCTGACAGTGTTTCCTCTCTCGCCAGGCAGTGTTTCCCCTCTCGCCAGCCAGTGTTTCCCTCCCGCCTGCTAGTGTTTCCCTCCCGCTTACAAGTGTTTCCATCCCACCTGCCCATGTTTCCCTGCCGCCTGCCAGTGTTTCCTCTCTCGCCTGACAGTGTTTCCTCTCTCGCCAGGCAGTGTTTCCCCTCTCGACAGCCAGTGTTTCCCTCCCCCCTGCCAGTGTTTCCCTCCCGCTAACAAGTGTTTCCATCCCACCTGCCCATGTTTCCCTGCCGCCTGCCATTGTTTCCCTCCCGCCTGAATAATATATTCAGTGATTCCATTCAGTTCTGGAGCTCTTCCTGTTTTAGATACTTGATCGCATGTATCGTCTATGTAGAGCTCCTAGACAACGCTTCCAACATGGCGCAGTCATATTGAATGATCGTTATGAAGATGACTCACTTACAGAATAGAATGTTTTTATCATGAACTACATAATTTTTGCTGCATTGTGTCGAAGAAAAGCTGATATGTATTATCTATACAGATCATATTATTCGGCCTTTTACACTCTCAGGACTGCACGGAATGGGCCAATGTGCTGTGCTCTAAGATGACAACGCTCATCCCCGCCGAGCTTGTCTTGTTAATGACTTCCTTCAGCAGCAATATATCCCAATGATGGACTGGCCAACACTCTCACCTGATCTCGATCTTATTGTCCATCGCTTGACGTATTGGGACGATCAGCAATCGGTAACTGTCCACCGTTTCGTGACCTCGACCAATTGTTTCAAAACCTGCAACAGGAGAAGTTGGCAGGCGATCTTCCAGCACACAATCAGCAGGTTGAATTTACTAACGGTGCAACGTTGCATGGATTGTTTCAATGTCCGTCGCGGTCACACATGTCACTGACCATCGTTAGTTCAGCAGCCCGTATATCTGGATTTAAGAAAGAAAAGTAAAGGTGAAGGTCAGTCCAATGGCAACAATTGCACAAGGCCGCAACGTATGTGAAATGGGGTCGCCAGTTCCCTTTCTTGCCGTTTTTACCTTTCACAACTCCTATATCAGGTACCAATGTATAGCTGGGTCGACTGGAGGAGGGGTCGTACCAGGCACGAACTACGACCTGGAGTTTTTCTCCTGTCCGTCCGTGAACTCGAACCCCTCGCACGCTGTAATCCCAGCCTAGTAAGCCAACTCACTGTCGACTAGGTTATACGCTGCCCTTACTGGTTTAAAATGTCTCGAATGCCCCTGATGTGAAGGTTTCCTTTAAAGTCACGGCTTTTTGGTTTATGTCCCAAAATGACGTCAACACTTTCAGTTATTTCTGAGTGTGTCCAATTGACCCTCAATTGCTCCCATACAAACTGGTTGCTTACACGAAACTGTCACTCTCTGATATCTAAATAACTGAAGAACGATGTGATTTCATTCGATTTTTCCGATTTAAAAAATATAAAATCAAATTTGCTAGGTGGTCATGGAGTATTAAAGAATAGATTTTAAGATATGTTTTAGAAGACTTCATTTTAGGACGTTATGATAGCGATTATAGTTCAAACATTTTTCTTCGGAACACCAGCCAATTAAAAACTAGCCATTAAACATTTTACTTACTATAACTTTGCAGTGCGCGCCCCGATATTTACTTTGATCGCCGTTTTTAATCTTCGCGGCACATGACATTGCACAGTGTACGTATAGATCTACAAATAGATAAAAGAATACAATAATGTACAAACACAAGTCTGAGTTGAAAAACGTAATGAAAAACAATCACTTGTTCAAAGTTATAGTAGAGAATAGGTGAACCAGGTGAGAGATTTGTAGATTTCATCAAGTTTAAGGGCCACATTGATACAGAACTGGCACACATAATTTATGCATTTTTTAAATAAGCACAAGGTATATTTAGCCAATTTTAGAAGATTATTATCGGATTTTGGCGGGAGATATTCCTGCCAATGAGCAAGAATTCATGTTAAAAAAATCTGCTTGTTGAAACCTGTCATTCTTTGTGCAGTCAACACATTTGGTAGGCCATTTTGCTGGACATTATCTCACCAGCTTATGACTTATTTGAAAAGGTTGAAAACATGTACTATTTCTCGAGTGCATCCACGTCACAATTGGGCACTTTTACTTGGTAGTCATAGTGGTTTCCTTGGTGTAAATGAAGTAGTGATACATGTTCGGTATATCTGTTCAAGCTGATACCACAAACGCACTTGACCTTGGCTTTGCAAGAATAAAGAAAGCAATGACCACATTTGACGAATGTCTTATAGGCAAACTACTGCGCGACATGAGGCAGAAGGTCGCCTGTTAAGGTTAGATGGTCTGAAGAAAAGAATTCTCTTGGTAGTTTGTGTGTCCATAATCGAGCGATTTCTCAAAACAACAATAAGAGAACAAAGTTCAGAAATTGATCAGTCGGGCTGCAGAGAGATTAATACTAACGATAACAATAATATTCGTTCAAGCATAAGTGGCCCGTTGCGTTGACCACTGCATGTCACACAGTCAGGCAAAAAAGGGACACTCAAAGTTACAATTCTCATTGGACGTTCAATATCCTGGGATAAAGCCCTGGCGCCTTGCGGTTTCATGGTAAATGGGCTGAAGTCCCTGCGGACTCCTGAGTTGGGGGAGGGGGGGGGGGAGAGGTGCGGTCAAGAACACCGCTGTCTTGTTATTGATGCCACGAATATTAAAGGCATTACTACAAAAGACAGTAAGTTTATACAAGAGACAACATTGCAAATATATAGACAATATTTTATAGCGAACGAAAGAAGAAGAAGAAGAAAGGCAATACTCAGCGTGCGCGCGATATGTGTTGGGCATGTTGCTAACCGAGCAGAGTCCAATCTCTCCCTGACGATGTGTGTTAGGCATGTTGCTAACCGAGCAGGGCCCAATCTCTCCCTGACGATGTGTGTTGGACATGCTGCTAACCGAGCAGGGCCCAATCTCTCCCTGACGATGTGTGTTGGACATGCTGCTAACCGAGCAGGGCCCAATCTCTCCCTGACGATGTGTGTTGAACATGCTGCTAACCGAGCAGGGCCCAATCTCTCCCTGACGATGTGTGTTGGACATGCTGCTAACCGAGCAGGGCCCAATCTCTCCCTGACGATGTGTGTTGGGCATGTTGCTAACCGAGCAGGGCCCAATCTCTCCCAGACGATGTGCTAGTCTATATTGCTCGTGTGTTGTCAGAAAACGAGCCTTGGGTGCTAATCTAGTGAAATTCAGCCGTGTGTACTGGAACGTCCGTGAAAATACGACAGAGGGTAGCGGAAATAATATTTAAAATAGCCGATGACTTTGTCAGGACTATCGGAGAGAAAAACCCCGCAAAATGAGCGAACTATTAAGCAGATAGGTTGCTTAAGTAATTGGGTAATTACATTTGCAACTTAAGGGAGGCGTTTGAGGAGTTTGAAGGGAAGGCAACAGGCAGAACAAGTCATTTAGATTACATCAAGAAGCGTGAAAGAATAAAAATAGAAGTGTAATACCCATTACGAATGATCAACCGTCGGAATCAAGTGATTTTTCTGCAAAATACAATTTTAGAATGGACGTTTACTTGTTCCCCATTGACCAGATGCCACATTACTATCTTACAAAGAAGAGTTAATCATTAATAGGGAGTCCATAAAGTTTGGATTCATTGGCGACATATTGCCATAGGCAATGTTGAGCTCAGACATTCAACTATCCTCTCGGTTTGTTGAGATCAGACATTCGACTGAGCCTCTTGGTTTGTTGAGCTCAGACATTCAACTGATCCTCTTGGTTTGTTGAGCTCAGACATTCAACTATCCTCTCGGTTTGTTGAGCTCAGACATTCAACTGAGCCTCTCGGTTTGTTGAGCTCAGACATTCAACTGATCCTCTCGGTTTGTTGAACTCAGACATTCAACTGAGCCTCTTGATTTGTTGAGCTCAGACATTCAACTAATCGTCTCGGTTTGTTGAGCTCAGACATTCAACTGAGCCTCTCGGTTTGTTGAGCTCAGACATTCTTCTTCTTCTTCTTCTTCTTCTTCTTCTTCTTCTTCTTCTTCTTCTTCTTCTTCTTCGTACGCAGTCAGACAGTAACCATTATTTTTTCGAAAAAAGCGGCGGTCATCCTGAGGCTGTCGACACTGCCATAGAGCTTGTCTTGTGGTTCCACTGGTGATGGCCACATCTGCTCTCTCTGATCCTCGTATGTCGGGCAGTTCTGCAGCAGATGTTCAGCGGTCATTTTCCCGGTACCACACGGGCATTCGTCGGTACCACCTATCTTCAATTTGTTGAATAGGTGGTACCTCAGTCTATTGTGGCCAGTGCGAAGTCTGAAGACAACGACCTGCTCTCTTCTGTTCAACTGGTAATAGGCATCGTTTTTGGTGTAACTAGTATGTTCGGTTTCCCATTTGGTCATGTATCTGGCTTTAAAAAGCCGTTTTGACTCTTCGTACGTTATACTAGTATCTGTTTGTGGTTGTTTTGCACCTTCTTTTGCCAGTCTGTCTGCCTCCTCGTTGCCTTGGATGTTGCAGTGTGATGGGACCCACTGTACCACTTCCCTTTTTGGTGCGGACTGCTGGCATAGTTGACAGAGTACGAGCTCAGACATTCGACTGAGCCTCTTGGTTTGTTGAGCTCAGATATTCAACTGAGCCTCTTGATTTGTTGAGCTCTATTCGACTGAGCGTCTCGGTTTGTTGAGCTCAGACATTCAATTGATCCTCTCGGTTTGTTGAGCTCTGACATTCGACTGAGCGTCTCGGTGTGTTGAGCTCAGACATTCAACTAATCGTCTCGGTTTGTTGAGCTCTGACATTCGACTGAGCGTCTCGGTTTGTTGAGCTCTGACATTCGACTGAGCGTCTCGGTTTGTAGAGCTCAGACATTCAACTGAGCATCTCGGTTTGTTGAACTCAGACATTCAACTAATCGTCTCGGTTTGTTGAGCTCAGACATTCAATTGAATGTCTCTGTTTGTTGAGCTCAGACATTCAACTGATCGTCTCGGTTTGTTGAGCTCAGACATTCAACTGATCGTCTCGGTTTGTTGAGCTCAGACATTCGACTGAGCGTCTCGGTTTGTAGAGCTCAGACATTCAACTGAGCATCTCGGTTTGTTGAACTCAGACATTCAACTAATCGTCTCGGTTTGTTGAGCTCAGACATTCAATTGAATGTCTCTGTTTGTTGAGCTCAGACATTCAACTGATCGTCTCGGTTTGTTGAGCTCAGACATTCAACTGATCGTCTCGGTTTGTTCAGCTCAGACATTCAACTGATCGTCTCGGTTTGTTGAGCTCAGACATTCAACTAATCATCTCGGTTTGTTGAGCTCAGACATTCAATTGTTTGTCTCGGTTTGTTGACCTTAAGCATTCAACTAAGTGTTTAGGTGATCTCGGTTTTGGTGATGAACTTAATCATTCTATATAATTTATCATGGAATCACTAAAACATGTTTACAAATATCTAAGATGCACCATTTGGGATGATGAACTGAACACTATGGGTTTATGTACACCTTCCTACTTTTATCAGAAAGACGTTTTCGTGGGCCAATTGATAAAACCACATATACTCTCTGTCTACTATTAATGTTGTAATTTAATTTTAATGCCTAATGTTTGAGACAAATATTTCCTTAGAGTAGAAGGTTGGTTTAATCCAGTTTTATTTGAAATACGTTGTTGGTTCATACGTTATTGGCACTCACATTTTTTATTGTACGTTACACAATTTTGTATTTTTTTTCAATATACTTAACTTAGATGGCCCACAGATTAAAAACATCGATCAACACAAAATATCACAGGACCGTGGGGTTTTGGAAAATATTCGTAAAATGTTTAACGAGCCACTTTTATTTGACTGGTATGTATTATATGTTTCCTGTCATTCTTTTATAACGTTTTTAATGATATTGTAGAGTAAAAAAATTATTTTATGCGTAAAAAATATTCGATAAATTCGGTCTGATAATGTCGTCGTCACTTCCTTCTACTGACTCTCTGTCCGTTAGACGGCTGGTTGATGGTTGAATAAAATGTGCATTCAGTCTAGGGATTTGGTTCATGAAGTACGATTCCACGAACTCTGCTCTTACGTAAGTGTTGCTGCTTCTAATGTTCAGTCCTCGGATCAGAACTCTGCCTGAAACTCTGGTACATACAGTCTGACTTGCTAAAACTTGATCTGTCTTTCTCGTTTTGTCACATTTCAATCTGTCAATTGAGACCTCTCTGTATATTGGCTCTTCCTTTTTAAATCGCAGTTTTATTCATTGGATCATCAATATTTCTCAGCAGCTGAGCATCAATATTGCACAGTAGCTGACCATCAATTGTTCATAGTAGCTGACCATCAATGTTTCCTAGGAACTGACCATCAATTTTTCATAGTAGCTGACCATCAATGTTTCCTAGGAACTGGCCATCAATTTTTCATAGTAGCTGACCATCAATGTTTCCTAGGAACTGACCATAAATTTTTCATAGTAGCTGACCATCAATGTTTCCTAAGAACTGACCATCAATTTTTCATAGTAGCTGACCATCAATGTTTCCTAGGAACTGAGCATCAATTTTGCCCCAGGATCTGAACATCAGTTTTTCTTATATTAATTTCACTCACGTGCAGGTGTCTGACGAATTCGCGTGACATCTCTTGGCCTGGCTCCTTAAATAGTAACATTTCTCATTAGTCGACTAACTGTTCCATCGACATAAGACACCTATAAATCCCCCCCCCCCACCCCCCCCCCCGTGCGCGTGTTGAACCTCTTTCGGATAGCCGTAGTAGTGAGCGGCACGGAGAAGAAGCCAGGCATAGCACAGCCGCCTGGAGGACACCGGTCCACCTTCAACAGCACGATCGGGATGTGAGGATAGCTACAACAAACCGCCACAACGTCCTTTTCCGGAGTAAATCTAGTCATCGTACATCCAACAACAACAACAACAACAGCAACAACAACAACAACTACAACCACAACTTACTTGTAGCAGTAATTGTACCCGTGTTCTCCACATCTCGATTCATGCAATTCGGACCTTTTCATTTGCGGACTGTCCCCCTGTCCCTGTTTTGGTTCCGTTATCAACTTATAACGGACTCAAAACAGTGTTTCTCATGAACTGAGAAAAGCATTATCCATCTGTTTATCTTGTTTAGTCTGTGACCGGCCATCTGTCACTTAATTAATGAAACCTCTTCCTCAAGGGTGGTCACGCCATGTACGAGAGAAATCAAAGTTCGAGATGCTTGAGTATTTCAACCAGGAAGGAATGTAAGAGAGCGCACTAGAGCACACTTTAGAGTGTATTATGCACTCTGTCACGTGGGTCTTCTAGATACTTGGGCCACGAAGAAGTCAGAGCTCTCAATAAGTCCAGACCCCCAAGAGGTTAGGGTCTTTAGACTTCAGCCTACTAAGGCTCAGTGAAGTGGTTTCCAAACGTTTTCGGTCCACGGCACTCTTATTCTACCTGCAATTGTCCACGGTGCTTCAAGTCAGAAAATAAGCATATTTAACAGTTGCAGTGCGCAGTTGATGCAACTATTGGAATACTTTGCAGCACCCCTGTAAACTAACCCCGACACCACAAGGTGACGCGGCACACCGTTTTGGAACCACTGGCTTAATATGTATTCACGTCCTTCATTAAGTAAATTTGGGTCTTTGGAAAAGGGCTCATAGGACCGACTTTATTGTACATTGGCGCCCCTATATGTCTCACGTTCTTTCATTACTGACTTTGGCGCCCCTATATGTCTCACTCTCTTTCATTGTTGACATTGGCGCCCTTATATGTCTCATTCTCTTTTTTGTTGACATTGGCGCCCATATATGTCTCACTCTCTTTTTTGTTGACATTGGCGCCCCTATATGTCTCATTCTCTTTTTTGTTGACATTGGCGCCCCTATATGTCTCACTTTCTTTATTGTTGACATTGGCGCCCCTATATGTCTTATTTCCATTTTTTGTTGACATTGGCGCCCCTATATGTCTCACTCTCTTTTTTGTTGACATTGACGCCCCTATATGTCTCATTCTCTTTTTTGTTGACATTGGCGCACCTATATGTCTCATTTTCTTTTTTGTTGACATTGTCGCCCCTATATGTCTCATTCTCTTTTTTGTTGACATTGGCGCCCCTATATGTCTCATTCTCTTTTTTGTTGACATTGGCACCCCTATATGTCTCATTCTCTTTTTTGTTCACATTGGCGCCCCTATATGTCTCATTCTCTTTTTTGTTGACATTGGCGCCCCTATATGTCTCATTCTCTTTTTTGTTGACATTGGCGCCCCTATATGTCTCATTCTCTTTTTTGTTGACATTGGCGCCCTTATATGTCTCATTCTCTTTTTTGTTGACATTGGCGCCCCTATATGTCTCATTCTCTTTTTTGTTGACATTGGCGCCTTTATATGTCTCATTCTCTTTTTTGTTGACATTGGCGCCCATATATGTCTCACCTTTTTTCATTACTGACATTGGCGCCCCTATATGTCTCATTCTCTTTTTTGTTGACATTTGCGCCCCTATATGTCTCACCGTCTTTCATTACTGACATTGGCGCCCCTATATGTCTCATTCTCTTTTTTGTTGACATTGGCGCCCCTATATGTCTCACCGTCTTTCATTACTGACATTGGCGCCCCTATATGTCTCATTCTCTTTCATTGTTGACATTGGCGCCCCTATATGTCTCACTCTCTTTCATTGTTGACATTGGCGCCCCTATATGTCTCACTCTCTTTCATTGTTGACATTGGCGCCCCTATATGTCTCACACTCTTTCATTGTTGACATTGGCGCTCCTTTATGTCTCATTCTCTTTTTTGTTGACATTGGCGCCCCTATATGTCTCACCGTCTTTCATTACTGACATTGGCGCCCCTATATGTCTCACTCTCTTTCATTGTTGACATTGGCGCCCCTATATGTCTCATTCTCTTTTTATTGACATTGGCGCCCCTATATGTCTCATTCTCTTTCATTACTGACATTGGCGCTTCTATATGCCTCATTCTCTTTCATTACTGACATTGGCGCCCCTATATGTCTCATTCTCTTTCATTACTGACATTGGCGCCCCTATGTGTCTCATTCTTTTTCATTACTGACATTGGCGCCCATGTATGTCTCATTCTCTTTCATTACTGACATTGGCACCCCTATATGTCTCACTCTCTTTCATTGATGACATTCTCACCTCTGTATATCCCACTCTCTTTCTTAACTTAACTTAACGTCTTTATACTGGTTTAGAAGACCCTGCAGAGTCTGTATACAACCAGTTAAATTTACATCACATTGCTCTAAAAGCTATGCGCATCCAGTTTATTCTTAAATGCATTAACTGTCCCTGCCTCCACTACCTCCCCTGGCAATGCATTCCAAGCAGACACCACTCTCTGACTAAAAAAATATTTCCTAATATCTAACCTGGACCTCTCTTTAGTCAGCTTGTAGCTATGCCCTCGTGTTATTGTAGGTGGCTTATTTAAAAAAAACTTGTTATAGTCTAATGTATCGATTCCTTTGATCATCTTATAAACCTGTATTGTCACCACGAATTTTTCTCTCTTTGAGACACTGTAGGCCGGTTTTTCTGAGTCGTTCCTCATAACTGTACTTCTGGAATCCCACTATCATCTTTGTGGCTCTTTTTTGGATTCTTTCCAGCATGTTTATATCCCCTCTATGATAAGGACTCCACACCTGTACACAGTACTCCAATCTAGGTCTAACTAAAGCTTTATACAGTTTGACGATCACTTCCTTGCTCCTATGTTTAATATTTCTTTTTATTATACCTAACATTGCATTTGCCTTTTTCACTGCTACCTTAACTTGCTCACTCACCTTTCCTGTATGATCTATTATAACTCCTAGGTCCCTTTCCTTATCTATCTTTCTAATATTGTTTTCTCCCATTCTGTAATTATGTTCCACATTGGATCTACCCATGTGGATGACCTACATTAAACTATCTACATTAAACTCCATTTGCCAGCTTACAGACCATTCTCGAATTTTATCTAAATCCGACATCAATATATCCACTTCCGCTTTACATGAGACACTACTGCATAGTTTTGTGTGATCAGCAAATTTTGAAATCATGGATCCCATATCAATGTCCAAATCATATATATACATCAAGAACAAAATTTGTCCCAAAACCGAGCCCTGTGGCACACCACTTTTCACTTCACACCACTCAGAGTACTCCTTATTTATGCCTACCCTCAGCTTTCTTCCCTTTAACCAATTTTCAATCCATTTGGCAACTTCCCCACCTATTCCATGTGATTTTAACTTCGAAATAATCTTTGCAAAGTCTAGATAAATAACGTCCACTGGCTCCCCTTTATCTATGATTTTAGTAACCTCCTTCATGAATTCTAATAGTTAAGCATGATCTCCCTCTAGTAAACCCAGCTATTTCTAATTAGATTAAATTTGTCTAAATTCATTTTCTTTGATTATTGACTCTAACAATTTACAGACTATGCTCGTTAAACTCACCGGTCTATAATTTGTTGGATCTGATTTTTTGCCTTTTTTTAATAAGGGAATCACTCCTGCATCTTTCCAATCCCGTGGAACAATTCTGTGTGTAAGTGATTGAGAACATAATATAGCCAATGGTTTTGCTAGTTGGTCTCTAATTTCATACAGCAATTTTGGATGAATACAATCTTGACTTAGACATTTATTCACTTTCAACCCCTCCAATTTTTTAAAAACCATTTCCTCTGTAATACAGATTGATCTTAATCCCGCTGTATCCATGTCTCTTTGAAAAATATCTATAGGCTTTGGGATCTTGGAGCAGTCCTCTTTTGTGTAGACTGTGCCAAAGTACTGATTGAGCAGATTAGCTGCCTCCCTATTCTCACTTATTATTTTCCCTGTACTGTCTATGAGAGGGCCTACTTTGTCTTTCGTTCTTTGTTTATTTCTAACAAAAGAGAAGAAGCTTTTACTGTCAGTCTTGATCCTCTTAGCAAGTTTTTTTTCAAAGTCTATTTTTGCTGTTTTATTCCCTTTCTGAGATATGTTCTGCTTGTCGACATATTTTACATATGTTTCTTTTGATTTACCTGCCTCTATATATTTTTTCCATGCTTTATATTTCGCTCTTCTACATGTCACTACAAATCTAGTTATCCACTTTTTACGCTTGGGGTTTACCTCCCTACATGGAACACATTCTTCTTTTAGCGTTTCTAGAACTGTTTTAAAACTCTCCCACTCCTGTTCAACATCTGTTCCTACGACAATATCTTTCCAGATTATGTGGTTCGCTGCCTCTTTCATATTCTTAACATCTGCCTTAGAGTAGTCGTATGTTCGCGTGTTTATGTTTACTTCTTTCCCTGCAATAAGATCCCAACGGATGATTTGATGGTCACTGGAGCCAAACAGTTCCCCAACGGTAACGTTTTCAATCATATTTTCCTCTGTAGTAAAAACTAGGTCGAGTATGTTTTTGCCTCTGGTGGCTGCTTCTACATGTTGAATTAAAAAATTAAAAATTTCATTGATGACATTGGCGTCCCTATATAACTTAACTTAACATCTTTATACTGGTTTAGAAGACCCTGCAGAGTCTGTATACAACCAGTTACATTTACATCACCTTGCTCTAAAATCTATGCGCATCCAGTTTATTCTTAAATGCATTAACTGTCCCTGCCTCCACTACCTCCCCTGGCAATGCATTCCAAGCAGACACCACTCTCTGACTAAAAAAATATTTCCTAATATCTAACCTGGACCTCTCTTTAATCAGCTTGTAGCTATGCCCTCGTGTTATTGTAGGTGGCTGTATTTTAAAAAACTTGTTATAGTCTAATTTATCGATTCCTCTGATCATCTTATAAACCTGTATTAAGTCACCACGAATTCTTCTCTCTTCGAGACACTGTAGGCCGGTTTTTCTGAGTCGTTCCTCATAACTGTAATTCTGGAATCCCACTATCATCTTTGTCGCTCTTTTTTGTATTCTTTCTAGCATGTGTCTCACTCTCTTTCATTGCTAAAAGAGCCAACGACAGCACTAATTCAGTAACTCCTGTGGCGACTCTAAATGTTCTACTGACTTCGCCAAGTAAAGATTTACAGCTGGGTCGACTGACAGAATCGGTCATACCATGGAAAAAAAAACACGACATACCCGACTTGCCAAATCGAACGTGACGTGATTTGAACCTAGTACGTTGGCTTGGTAAACCAAGCTCACAACTCCTTGACCACATGTAGCCTTGTACAGGATGACAACATCAATATCATCATTAATTTATTAGCGTATGTACAGGCTACCAAGAGCTCCTACCCCTCCCACTACCCCGAGGAGGTATGGACCCTTGCTTCAGCCTACCAATCCTGATGCGTTATTCTGTACGTCATTAACTATTATATTTATAATATCTCAACACTTGTAAACAAAGATACATATTTAAACAAAATTGGCCCAATTCACTCTTCCTCAGGTACAATTCAATTATATGGTGGTAGTGAGAAAGATAAGGTTATTAACAGTTTCTTTTATTTTCAAATTCTATCATAAGAAAGCAAAATGTTATTTTTTATATCAAGTGTTAAGCAACGTCTGAACATGTATACTGTTCACAGAGTGTGCCATTTACACACCAATTTGTACACTTTTCTTTGGCGAGTCTTATTATTTGTCGACAGCGTTACAGATGAATACAATGATATATAGACCCCGCCGTTAGCGTAATTGTCTTTGAACCGAGAGGGCAAACGTTCAAAACCTAAGTAAGGCATATGTTATTTTTTCTATTAAAGGTCTATAAAACATATCTTGCATAATGTAGGACCACGGCAGTGACAAGCAGCCAGTATAAATCAGTCTGGTGAACACCGGGGAGAGGAGACTAACGTCTGGTGAGGAAAACGTACTGATAGGACATGTTAGTTGCGGCCAATTATAATATACTGACCAAGATCCCCACCTCACTTCCATGCAGGTCTCGTTGGAAACGGCTGTTTTCATGGCAGCCTGATCAATGTGACCCCCGTAGAAGTGAACGAAACGCAGAAGTGACTATAATAGGAACAATCTGGTGAACACAAGAAATGATGGTTTAAAGGAAATACTTCAGAACTCTAAAGATATGTGTTAAGTACAGGTCCAGATCAAAAGTACTATGCTTCGGTCATCTTATGAACACGCACCCTGTTCAACAACGCTGATAGATCTGACTATGGGACAAAAGCGACCGCGAGGATTATAGATAGATGATATCAGGGTGCTTTAGCAGAGTCGAAAGCTCATGGCGGCTGGTGACGCACTTGGTACGAGACGTATCTCTTAAACTCAAATCGCCACTGGATGGGAACTAACTAACTAACTGACTGACTGACTGACTGATTGACTTACTTACTTACTGACTGATGGACTGACTGACTAAATAACTAATTTCAGAATATGTTACAAATATTGTTTCTACATCGATCGTCGTCCTTATTTCTATCTATCAGGAAGACGAAAGCCATCACAAGTGGAAGGTGACCCAAACGTTTTGGCCGCTGCAGTTTTCTCTGTTCTTGAAAGCGGTGGACACTATAAACCACAGGCTTGCATTCCCGTAGAACAAACAGCGATACTAATTCCATACCGCAACCGTTCGCAGCATCTGAACATCCTGTTGCCGATCTTGATTCCAATGTTGATCAGACAGAATGCGCAGTTTACGATTTTTATCATCGAGCAGGTAAATTAGCACTCTCAAGCATGGTGCTTTTTTTCTCTTTGTGGTTTGATAGATTGTCTACGCTGACAGTCCCCATGAGCTATTCTGACAGAGGGTGTATTATAGCTTATCTACACTTACATACGCTGACAGTCCCCATGAGCTATTCTGACAGAGGGTGTATTATTGCTTGTGTACGCTAATAGACGCTGACAGTCCCCATGAGCTATTTTGACAGAGGGCGTATTATTGCTTGTCTGCGCTGACAGATGCTGGCAGTCCCCATGAGCTATTTTGACAGAGGGCGTATTATTGCTTGTCTGCGCTGACAGAAGCTGACAGCCCCAATGAGCTATTTTGACAGAGGGCGTATTATAGCTTTTCTACGCTGACAGACGCTGCCAGTCCTCATGAGCTATTATGACAGAGGGTGTATGATAGCGTGTCTAGTAAGGCAGACGTAGACAGCCTTCATTGGCTATGCCGGCGTAAAGAGGGAGCAGGAAAATGATAACTTGAGCACGTTGACAGGCCCTAAGTTATGCTGCCAGTGTGTGTGTGTGTTTGTGTGTGTGTATATGTTTGTGTGTAATAGCTTTTCTATGCTGGCAGTCACCATGAACAATGTCGGCGCGGAGGTAAGGCGTGATAGTTTGTATATGCTGACAGCCCCATGAGTTATGGTGATAAAGGAGGGGACGGAGGAAGGTGAAAGTTTGTCTATGCTGACAGCTTCGTGAGCTACGCCGGTAGGAGAAGATGGGAAACCTTGCCTACGCCGACAGCTCAGTAAGCTGTGCCGGTGGGAGATGGTGGGATATTGAAGAATTGCTTATGACAGCTTCTACCCAGTTAGACAAGACTGTGCGGGTAGGGGTCTGCTGGTGAAAGTTGGATATCAAGAAAGCGAGGTGGTGGTGGGAAAGCTCGCTTCCATTTCGTAGAAAAAGTGTGGAGATCCAAAGAAATCAACATTAAAATGTTCATCTCCAATGTAAAATGTATACTGCTATATGGCTCGGTGACCTGGATGACAACAAAGGTGATAGCACCACAGGTAAAGCTTTTCATAAAGAAATGCTGTGTAGAATATTTGATTGTAAACGGTACAATAATATCGCTGACGTCAACCCTTTGGAAAGATCTCGACTTCTATCAGCAAAACGCGACACAGAGACGAAGATGTCGCTGCTAGATACGCCATATTCTGCAGAAAGAATCTATGGCATTGTGTTGCAGACACTGTCTTAGAATCCAACAAGTAAGAGAAGTAGGACAGAGCAAAACAGACCAGGAAAAGATAACTGAACTCAAACAACTGACGCAGGTCAGTCGGGGTCTACGTTATGGCACATGGCACTGTTGTTGTTGTTGTTGTTTAATGCCCACAATGAGTAAGTTTACTCTTTTGAGCGCCCTGAAAAAAATATTAGTGGCTGGTTGTAGTAGCTTTCTTCACATCGCGAGCATGCTAATGAAGGTGGATCGTGGTCTCCCTGGCGGTTGTGCTATGCTTAGCTACATCTGCGTGGCGCTCACTACTACGGGGATTACATCGATCCACATATCGTCAGCCAGGCTCTATTGAAAACAACCTGTTTACAGGGAAGGCAACATGGAAGAAAGATTGTGGCCTTCGTCAGTGTATTGTGCTGACCCAGACGCGATGTCCTGGTCAGTGTAATGTGTTGACCGTGACCCGATGTCCTGGTCAGTATCTTGTGCCTGACTGAACTAGCGTCTCAGTTCCCCAGATGACTCTGTACATACATAATATGCAGTTGTTAGTTGAAGACCCATGCTTGGCCTGGAGCTGACGGAATTTGATTGATTGATGCTTGAGTGGTTTCCTTGATTGTTATGTGTGTGACTATGACGAGAATAGACCACCTACCACACTTAGAGTACATATACCGTCAGAGGCGATTTCGGTATTTAACGTCTCTATGAAAGTGTGGTAGAGTGTGTGTGACAAAGGCGAGAAACTGCCTGCTTCCATACAGAGAGATACAGTAAGAAAGAAGACAGAAAAAGAGAAACAGACAGAGAAAGACAGAGAAAAAGACAGAGACAGACAGAAAGAATGAGAGAGAGAGAGACTATTAACAGAGATGTCTAACCACTATGTTGTTGTTACGGATCCATCAGCATTCGGCCTAATGCCATGTAGTGGCATCTGAACGTATTTCTTGTTGTCTAGTATCATGCGCCGTGCTCCATTTATTTGACATCGGAGGAAGAAGCATTTTTCTAACACGGTTGACAAGCGCCTGGAACTCAAACAGAAGATGATCAATGGTTTCGTATGAGTGTTCACACTCTGGAATGTATTGTGGTTGGATTATATTTAAGTGCTTGTTAAGTGGGATTGTTGGTCTCTTAACTGGAAATTGGTGCTCTCCTCTCTCCTCGAAAGTTGATTGATTTTAACATTTTGGTTGGCGCTCGCCACCCTTTATATATATGATAATAAAATTAACATATGGCGAGGTTGTGGTGGTACTGTGTATTAAAATAATGTGTATGTTAACATAAATAGGTATGGTACAGATACCGTGCTGGAACAGACACAAGAACACAACCTGCGCTGGCACATAAAGGCCTTCATCATGGGCAACGGACGACATTAGGGAATTAATACATCATGGAAGATGAGATGAATATACGAACAAGAGATATGATGAACACGTACTGTAAACAACGTAAAAAATGTACTTGACTGAATACAGCTTGTAGACTGATCAACCGATTACTATAGTTCGTTCCAAAATTGCTTAAGAACATAAGCGATTTATATTGAATAATCTCTTTGATAGTGTAATGACATATTTTGATAGGTATTAATAATAGTTACAATCTTAAGAAAATATTGTTTGCCTTTCCAAAACTGTTCGCCTGTAAGTTATTACTTAATTTGGGATTAGCAAAGTAACACCGATCTGGATTTGGTATACCTATAGAAATATTACAGCAACACACACCAGTACTCAGTTCAATGTGTATTGTCGCATCAAAAAGCTAAGTTATTTGCAGTGAGGAATCGGTAATTTCGTGAAAAACAAATCAAGCGAGTCGGTCACACTTCTTTTGCACCCAGATATGTAGCGGATCTATACGTCGTTTGTTTTCCGTTATGAGAGGTTGAATGGGCTAAATTCTTATCAATTTAGTATTGAGCTGGAAGTGCCAATACATGACGATACAGAAGGTGACTGTACTATTGTATAATTACTTCTGCGGAGAAGCCAGAAGGGGACGTTTATATCACGACATACAAGATCCGAAGAAGAGAACACAATATACGCTAGGCATAGAGAGAATATATTTTTCCCGCTAGATAAAACAGGAATTAAAATCTGTAAATAAATCAGTCAAACATGTCAGGAAAAGATAAACCGATGATTTCGGCAAAGATGTTATTAGACTTAGTTTTTTTTTGTCGACAGAAGGTAGGCTAGACAGAAAAATAGAGACTATGGGACAGAAAGCATCTGTGCTGACTAATCAGCTGTCATCGTTGCATAAGCACTCGAGCATTGCTTTGCCAACAAAACAACAGCTGATAAACAACATATTGATGACGACTCTGTGCAACCAGCACCAAATATGGTCCTGCCGAGGGCCGCGTAAAAGCAACATTTTGATGTGTCGAATGTGTCTGAGGAAGGTCATCGATATTACCAGACAAACTGCGAAACGATGACATTGGAAGCATTGTCCGCTCCACATCTTATGTAGAGTACGTTTAGGGCCAAAAAGTAAAAAGTACTATGGTCAGGTCATCACTTGAGAATGCACTCATTTCATCTTCTACTGGTGGCTAACAACACTGGTAGATCTTGTCACAGTGCAAAAGGCCGTCCGCGTTGCAGCTGCATAAATGACATTAGAGTGATTGTGCAACAACATGGGATCACAGCGTCCAATGCAACGCACTTGGCACAGGGCAGATACTATAATCTACCCACGAACATTAGCGGTATAAGAGGAAAGAAAACTAACTAACATAAGAACAGGAAACCAAACGTCAGAGGATTTTGGGACCACCACTGAAGTATGACAGGGCGACATTATGTCGCCATACCTTTTCATACTACTCATGGATGAAGTCATCATAGCCTGGAAGGAGAGGACTAAAAAGTTCTCAGTCGGGTACAAGAAGATTGGAACTGGACATTTGCGATGATGTGCCCCTGATTAACAGATCAGAGGAACATCTCCAGACCCACCTTAAGAAGATCTAGTTCAGAAATGGTGCGACACGTCGAAGGATCAGACTGGACATTTGCGATGATGTGCCCCTGATTAACAGATCAGAGGAACATCTCCAGACCCACCTTAAGAAGATCTAGTTCAGAAATGGTGCGACACGTCGAAGGATCAGACTGCGCACATAACATTGTTTGCTACCTCATAAACGGCACATCTACCAGACTGAAGACGAGCATAACTGAATTTTGACCTCTACTTCCTACTTTGTCTATATCACGATGTATAAAGATACACTCGAGTGTAATGCTGAATAGCATGGATAATTTTTAACAGACTCAGCATTTTCCAACTTTCCAGCATGCGTGGATGCATGCATGCGTGCGTGTTTTGCGTGCGTGCGTGTGTGTGTATGTACGTGCGTGCGTGCATGTGTGTGTGGATGTGGGGGAGGGTGTAATTTCGTTTGGGTGAGTGTTTTGAGTGGGTGGGTGGGTGCGTGTTTCCCTTTCAGCCTGTCTGTCTGTATGTATCTGTGTGTGCTTGTGTATGTTATTATGTTTTGTTGATGTTTGCGATGCGATTATTGGCATCAGTCACAACCCAATCGTGCATGCGTTCGAATTCATGAAAGAGCAATGTCCTTGCCCTATAGAAGAAGCGCATGTCAATTGTACCGTAGTCGGATATACTACGCCGTTATGGCACAAAACATAGTACAATGCAGTCCGCCTTAGGAAACCAGGTAAACGGGGGGAAAAAACACTACACATACGCACAAAACACACAGAAAGAAGTGAATATAAAAATCTGCGCTTTTTGATACACGCTTCTATTTATTTTAAGACTCGTATTTGTTTGTTTTTTGGATAATATATGAGTCTAATTTTGTTAGATTAACAGATCGCACTATAGAAGTAGTGTATACACTTTCAGCTGTCAAGGTTATTGGGAAGTTGGTTAAAATAGGAGAAATAGAAGTGCACATATATAAACAGCGGTAATTAGAAATAGGAGCCAACGCAAACGGACAACAGTCGTGTGATGTTCAATAAAAACTTGTAAACGACTTCCGAGCCGTGCACCAAGATGGCTGATGATCTAATTATCTGCTTAATCATGTGTTTTCCTGTGATCTTTAGGTCTACAATTTCAGTGTTACAAATTGCTCTTGTATAATATTGCTCAACAACATGCTTTATGTGCGTTTTTCCATTTGGATTTGTGTTCGACACAGCGATGTGATGTGTTTGAATCGAGATATTATAAGATAAGTCAAACACAGAATTCACAAAAGCGATTTAAAGCAGACGGCCAAGATGAAAACAAAGCTGGAAAAAGAATAAGGAAAGGCAAAACCATCAGAATGAACCTGTGACGCCATACTTGAGTAGACAGGGAGATCATAGACTAATTGACAAGGTGGAGGGACAAGTTGCTTGAAGTGGGATGGGCTTTGCCAGGTGCATAACGGCACAAGACATTTCGATATTGCAGAAAACATTGAGAAAAATCGAAAATGCGCCAGTCATCTCAATAGACAACAATGACAATCATACCCCTGATGTTAACTTCGATATCCAGGCACAAAACAGAGTGGAGTGGCGGGAACTGGTCCAACAATTTGCAGTGTTGGTGCCCCAATGACCTTTTAGGTTACGAGACTGATGATGATGATGAAAAAGGTCACACAAACGCAAACCACATCATAAACTGTTTTTTTTGTTATTGTTTCTGTCTTACAGGACATGCCTTCTAAATTTAACAAGGGTCTTCTCTTCAACGTTGGATACTTGGAGGCCTTGAAAATTGGTAACTATAGCTGCTTCATACTCCATGACGTGGACATGCTCCCTGCGGATGACCGGAACATGTACAGATGCCATCCAGATAGTCCAATCCATCTCGTGGCATCATTAGACAAATTTAACTACGAGTATGCCTCATGTGTCTATGTGTTTGTTTTACAAACTTCTAATACTGAATTGGTCATTCTTGGCAGTTTTTCTGTTGTAGGTGGTGCGAAGTGGCTCTTCTAGTCCGGGACAGGAGACAATGTGGCGAAGCACTTAAATGAAACGGCTCACAACCCAAGCCTGCTGGGTTCGGAACTGTTAAACAGCAAGGCTGATTCCATGTGGGAAGTCATTTCATTATACAATTCGCGCTGAAATAATATACACTGGACTATTAGGTGCAAACAAATTACAACGCACATCTATTGTTTCTTGTTCCTTGTTTCACTCCGGCCGGAATATAAAGTCACCACTACAGTGGCTTTCTACAGGAAGCTTCCGCCAAAGCACTTTTCAGTGGTGGTTTTTGTAGCAATTTGTTTTACATAATGAAATCAACAGCGACATACACAGCTCTCTTTATTCGCCTTTTGCGAAATACATGGCGTTACTGTTGGTCAGTTCTATGCTCTCCAACTTCCCAGTAAGGGGCCCGGGATCCACTTGGGTAGCAGCTACCATTGTCGAAAAAATGTGAGCTACGTAGCTTGTTCAAATGAAACCAGACCGAACTCCACCAAGGAAACATACCTACGAAACGCATGATGACTCCACTTCGCATGTAAACAGCGCATGCCAACCGTCAATTTTACAAAATTGCATTATCCTCCGACTCACAGTTTCCTCAGCAGACCATTGAAAACATCGCAGATGTGATACGGAATCCGTCTAGAGTTGATCAGCGAGCGGTGATTCGGTTTCTAACAGCTGTAGGATGTGGAGCAGTTGACATTCATCGCAGAATGCAGACAGTGTATGGTGACAAAGGTGTGTCGAAGACAACAGTGAAAAACAGGGCAACGATGTTTAAAGAAGGACGTGAGCTGACGAAAGATCTTTCAAGACCAGACGCATATTGTTGCGTCAGAAGATGCCATCGCCTAAATTAATGTAGCAATTCTGGTGGACCGTCGCTGGAGCTTACGTTTGCTAACAGAGGAATTCGCTGTGTCAATAAGGACAGTTCAAATAGCCGTTAGCAAGAATCTGAATTATCTGAAGATGTGTTCACAATGAATACCTCGGTTGCTGACCAACCACCATAAGGAAGAACGCATGGGATGGAGTTTGATCCACTTACTACAATACGAAGACGAGGGTGATTCATTTCTTTTGCTCATAGCGGCAGGTGATGAATCGTGGTGCCACCACTTTGAGTCCAGCAGAAAAACTACTAGCAGGCAATGGAACTATCCCGGATCACCGAAACAAACAAAAACTCACACATTTCCGCTGGCAAGGTTGTGCTGATCGCGTATTTTGACCATAATGGACTTTTATTAGTAGGCTTTAAAGAACCTGACATGACCATCAATGCCATCCACACTAGACAAGCTGCATACAGCAATCAAGAATAAACGACCCGGCATGCTTTCGTGTCGTGTGATTCTGTTGCATGACAATGCGCATCTATATGTCGCGAACATTGTTCAGAAAGCGTTAGCATAGAAAAGGTGGAAAGCACTGCCACACCCATAATATAGCTCCGATATGTCCGATTGTGACTTCCATTTGTTCGAAACCTTAACAAAATGTCTTTAGGGACGAAGATTCGAGTCTGATGCAACATGGCCACGGAGACCAAATGGTTCAAAGAGCAACCAAGGTCATTTATTTGGCACGGCATCCACCTTCTACCCAACCAGTGGGATGCATGTCTGAATACCTATGGCAACTTTTTCTGACTAACCCTGTGGTATGTTTGCTTTATAACAATTGCTTTATTAAATTATGTCACACCAGATGATGTAACGTTCATGTAAGTGTAATAAAGTCCTTGGGTCTGGTTTCATTTGAACACGTCTCGTACAATAAGATATCACGGATCTTTTCAATAAGATAGGTCTGAGCCATCCTGGGTCTGAGACATCCTGGGTCTGAACGATCCTGGGTCTGAGTCATCCTGGGTCTGAACGATCATGGGTCTGAGTCATCTTGGGTCTGAGCCATCCTGGGTCTGAGCCATTATTGGTCTGAGCCACCCTGGGTCAGAGTCAATCCTGGGTCTGCGCCATCCTGGTTCTGAGTTATCCAGTGTATGAGCCATCCTGGGTCTGAGTCATCCAGTGTTTGAGCTATTCTGGGTTTGAGTCATACTGGGTCGGAACCACCCTGGGTCTGAACCATCCTGGGTCTGAACCATCCTAGGTCTTAGTCAACCTGGGTCTGAACCATCCTAGGTCTTAGTCAACCTGGGTCTGAGTCATCCAGTGTATGAGCTATCCTGGGTCTGAACCATCCTGGGTCTAAGCCATCCCTGGTCTGAACCATCCTAGGTCTTAGTCAACCTGGGTCTGAGTCATCCAGTGTATGAGCTATCCTGGGTCTGAGCCATCCTTGGTCTGACCCATCCTTGGTCTGAGCCATCCTAGGTCTGAGTCATCCAGTGTATGAGGAATCCTGGGTCTGAGTCATCCTGGGTTCAATTTAGACATGGGTAGATTGAGTATACCAAAATAAACATAAATGTGTTACATAAATTACCTGGTATCCTTGCATTGAAACAGTCAGATGTAAGCATACTGACAGTAAGCCGAATACTGCCCGGAGTTTTTGTGCGATTTTAATGTTTGCGGCGTACGTGACATGAGAGAAGATTGGTGACGTGTTGAGTAAGAATTGTATTTTTTGTTAAATGTCCTTTTTGTTGCCTATACATCGCAAGTTGTCTACTTTCTTCAATTTTCAGCTGCTAAGGATCCTTTTACAAGCATAACGTGTGAACGGCACGTCTGAGTTTATCGTCCGCCTTCAATAGCACTAGGCATCAAATCTCCCCAACCTAAAGACCAGGTGGGGAGAGGGGGGGGGGGGGTGTGCGCTTGAAAATTGCAGGTTTCGAGCAAACACCTTGTCATGCTTTCGTTCGGCTCTTGAGAAGCGAGCGGCTTTTTCCTCTCTGCTATAGCAGGCCACTTGAGAGGCGACCGGCTTACCTCTCTGTCATAACTGCCTCATTTGTATTTTCGTAAACTATTTCAAAAAAGATAAACGTAACGCATGGTCCCATGTTCCCATAGGTAAATGTTAGCACAAAGCATAAACTACCGTCAATGATAAAGTATGACAGTATTATTTCTCTATAAACTCAATGAAATATCTTTGGAAAACAGCTGCGGAATGTAGATTTCTCTGCAGTATATTTGCGATCATAATTTTAACATCTAGAAAAACATTGTTGCTGGACTATTAAGCCTTTCCTATCTAAATTGGTAGATTGTTTCGCACAGTGTCTGCTGATTGAACCAGATTCCTTCACTTTGATACACATGAGCTCTAACTGTTTGGGTTCTTACAAATTCATTATCATATATTCCATAATTTACTATTACGGCAAAGTACCATCAAAACAATTCTGGCATTTGTTTACCTTCCCGTACCACATGTCCCCTCTGTTCACGTCTTTCTACTTTTGATTGATCCCTGCCTCCTTTTCCGTGTCCGCTCCACATGACCTGGATCAAAATGTTATAATCATTTACCTATGTATATTTTAGTTTATTTCTATACAGTAAATCATTTATTTACAGACTACTAAGTTTATTTGTGAGTAACACAAGTTACTAAATATTGTATATCACAACTCTCAACTCAGTGTTGAGTACAACTGAACCGGTATTACAATAATATTTCTAAAGCTCTGAAAAATATAAGTATGCAAAAACTATGCATATAACAATATAGTGGGTTTTCTAAGTTTAAGAAACCCCCTTAACCGGTACAATCATTATTTGTAATATTTAAACAGTCAACTAAAAATTACAGTTTTTCGAAAATTAATGAGGAAACCAATTATGGGACACAACTTTATCAACACTTTTAGAAAATTGATTCATGTCAGCAAAACTTTGTCAGTGATAATCTGTAATTAATTGTTTATTAAACTGATGTAAGATCTAGCTCTTTCTTAGAAGTCTTAAACTTTTGAAACACAATTTATTGTAGCATTATTGTGAACTCTTAAAGATCACAATTTTCATGTGAATGTTTGGAGCTTAAATAAGCAGGGAATACAGAGTCAGTGATTACAGATCAGAGAAAACTACCTTTTGGACGTCCGCTTTCAACGTAAATATATTCTTCCCCCTTCCGCACGTCTACATTTTGTCCACTTTCTAAATACCCTCCCTCCCACACCTCATGTGGATACCTCATAACGACGAAGCGAACATCTCTTAATACAGTACA
Source organism: Ariolimax columbianus (assembly GCA_036924085.1). Taxonomy (NCBI): domain Eukaryota; kingdom Metazoa; phylum Mollusca; class Gastropoda; order Stylommatophora; family Arionidae; genus Ariolimax; species Ariolimax columbianus. Next base: position 91,246,200 of record JAVGWX010000004.1, on the reverse strand, counting down.
CGTTTCCCGTTTCTTCACAGGTTGCTTTACGACGGACTGTTTGGGGGCGTCGTCGCATTCACCCGTGATCAATTTAAAAAAATCAATGGAGCTTCAAACATGTACTTCGGCTGGGGGGCTGAAGATGATGACATGAGAGATAGGTAGGCCAATCGTACGCTTTTTCGCATCGTCATAGATGTTCATGTATTTAAACAGCGTGGGAATGTGCACTTTTGTTTTGTGTGCCATCTGTGCTTTAAGTTTAATCGCTGAACGTGAAGCATTCAACCTCAACTACAAGCCAACATCGAGACCGAAGAGCAATCTGGCTGAGGCGAAACATACTGATCAAGCCACACAATTCACTTGAATCAGGCTTTCATGACAGCTGGTTAGGGCAAGCCAAATGCATTGTTGGGACTATGCTTCAATCAATGACTAGAGTCATGCCATCCTGACAGCTGGTTAGAGTAAGCCGAATGCAGTGTTTGACATTTGTTCCAGCAAATGTCTGGACTCACACTTTACTGACAGCTGGTTAGGGTAGGCCAAATGCAGCGCTGAACCTATGCTCCAATAAATTACGTAGCGTAAAAGAAGAAGAAACAGATAGTTGAATAGTATCTATTTATTGTCCAGACTAAACGCATCATTTTCTAAGAAAGTCCTCAGCAGAACGTTCAATGTTGGTCATTCCGTTTATTCCTTCCCGCTACAATATCGAAGGCAATGAAGCTGGAGACAAAGTGTGTAGGAAAATTCCCACAAACATAAGTGAACATCACATTTAATGAGGTCAAGAACATAATTAGAGTCAAGTTTAGGGGAAAATAGACTAAACATCATGTCACTTCCGAAAAGCTACTACTATGGTTCAACTAGAGCAGAGCGATTCGTCATCTTCAGATTGAGAGCTGAGCATAAAAATCTCAAGAGTCATCCTTATAACAGAATAAAGATTGAGAGCTGAGCATAAAAATCTCAAGAGTCATCCTTATTACAAAATAAAGATTGAGAGCTGAGCATAAAAATCTCAAGAGTCATCCTTATAACAAAATAAAGATTGAGAGCTGAGCATAAAAATCTCAATAGTCATCCTTATAACAGAATAAAGATTGAGAGCTGAGCATAAAAATCTCAAGAGTCATCCTTATAACAAAATAAAGATTGAGAGCTGAGCATAAAGACAGATAGATGACGAGTGTCCATGTTGGGAGCATACCATAACGATGGAACACATCCTACAAAGCTACATACTCACACAGTATATATATATAGAGAGATAGAGGTCAAAACTGACCTCACGAGACAGATGAGAGACAAAAGGTTCACGGAGATAGCACAGCCTTACAAGCAACGGCAACCTATGTGAAATAAACAACAGGAGCTTCCTCTGAAGATGAACGACGAAGAAAAGTAAACAAAAAACAATTCTCCATTGAGATTTGTCTGTCTTTTGCCATTGACATCCTTGTCATCATGCATTTTTACCAAGTTGATATTAATCTGATCTATCGCTGATCTTTGTCTGTTTATTGTCGATACAACGAAGTGAAACATAAATTTTACCAAGATGGTATTAACCGTATGTATCATTGAAGTCTGTATACTTTGTGTAATACACATACCCATACGAAGACATACTACGTTGTTTAAATGTGTGACATGTTACATTAAAGCTTATCTATTGCACATACACGTAACTCTGAACAGCTTCTGTTTGCGATGATATTGTTCAAATATACTTCCATTGTTCCTGTTGCTGCACACACTCCCTTTAACATAAATTGTTCGTTGTTGATGAGAATAAGATATGTGTTTTTAAGTTTGTCTATTGTCCATCAACGGAGATGTAAACAACCATTTTACACAAGGTTGAAATTAACCTTCGACAACCAACAAGAGAGGCACCTTAAAAATCTTAAAGGCCATAAGAACGCTGTCGGCGTTCTTCTTGGCATCCGCTTTATGCCAGAAAAACGCTCATATCGTTAACAGCACATAGAACGAAATTTGCTTCGCTTTTTGTGTTTCTAGATTTTAATTGACATTACGTGGTAAGGGTAGTAACGATTATATTTACGTTTCGTTTTGTAAAAGCAGTGACGTGCATTGTGTGGAAATTCAAAGTTGGAAATCCTTTGTAATCTTTCAAGTCAGCCAAATTTTTGTTGTGTTTGTCACAAAATTGTGTGGCGAATCTAGCACTTCAAGATTTTCTAATAGTAGGTTGTTTTTGTCTGTAGAAAAGTCTAGGAAGTTGTGCACGCTAGACAAATTTAGTGTCGAGGATTCACATTTTTCTGATGTTGAATCGGAGTCAGAAATAGAATAAATAATATGATTCAACCTACTCAGCCTACTGAATCTGATGCTGAAGATGAGGTGGCGTTGTCACAGCCGGGACCTAGTGCTGCTAAAAGGCAAAAACGTTTTGCTGCACCATCAACAGAAACACGAAGATGCAATATTTCTAAAGCAAATTCGAGAGAACGTCATACTATGATAGCGAATGAGTTTCAATTTCAAATTCCGTAACCGCTGACTGACTGAGATCAAGAACTTATTCAGATTGCTGTCAAAATGTTGTCTACCATGTGGAGTGAATGGAGACCTGCTACAGAACTGCTAGAGAAAATTATTTTCTTGAAGATACTATCCATATTGGGATTGCTGTTATTTTGAAGTACACTAGACCGATCTGCATTATGTTTCAGTGGTTATTCATGGATTGGTGACATTTCTGTGAGTGAAAAATAGTTTTTATTACAAAAAATGACGATATAATTATTAAAAATTACTTGCAATATTTTAACGAAATTCTACAAGACCTTTATTTTCTTTCTGCACAACCATTTTTCTATATAACATAGTTGTCTTCATAGTAAAATAATAATGATTTATGAAAGTTTTATGAAGAAACTGCTTTTATAGAAACAATAATTCTGGCAAAACTAGTTACAAAATTATGGCCTTAAAGAGTTGTTAAGCTTCCCCGTGTCGTTTAACAGCGCAATAAAACGGACAAGTATGGTCAAGTCAATGTACCTAGAATGAATTGGATGTTTCATTGAGGATTCTGTCCAAAAATAGAGTTTTTATCAGCAATTTTGATAATCCATATCATGTATAATGTCCTCTGTAGAACATCACTCTCATCACAGTTAACTGATAAGATTCTCGATCTTTAGCCAGATCTCCCGTCTCCGATGTTTATCAGAACATCTTTTATATCATCTGTCCATCTTCTCAGAGTTTTGCCTCTGCTTCCATTTTTAGGTATCATACTTTCCAGTATATAGTTCCAGTCTGCCGTTTTATAAATGTGGTCCAAAGTATTTTAGTTCCCTATACGTTATGCTGTTCATCAGCCAATTTGATCCGATACTCAGCACTTTTATGATGTCCATTTGACTATGTTGATGTTTATTTATTATTCTTTCGGTGAGCTTCTTCTGTTTATCATCCTCAAATTCTGGAGCTGTAAACAGCTATTTTATCATATGGAAGTTAATTAGATGTTTCATTTAAGTTGTATATTGTCCATAAACAGAGCGCTAAACAGAGGTTTTACGTTGCTACGGAAACACCCAAGAACAGCTGTTTACGACATGATAGACCACGGACCAGAAGGAGCAGGTTGGGCTGAAAATAAAGAACGGTATGTGTATGTGTAGCTGTATGTGTAGGTGAATGTACATATGCATATGTAAGTGTATGTATAAGTGTTTGTGTAGGTGTATGTTTAGGTACAGGTTCGTATGTATGTGTAAGTGTAGGTGTATCTGTAAGTGTAGGTGTTTGTCTATGTGTAGGTATATGAGTAGCTGTAGGGTGTATGTGGAGCTGTAGATGTAGATGAAGATTAGTGTGCATATGTATGTTTATGTGTAAGAGTACATGTAGGTGTAGATGAAGATTAGTGTGCATATGTATGGTTAGGTGTAAGAGTACATGTAGGTGTGGGTGTATGTGTAGATGTATGTGTAGGTATAGATGTCTATGTAGGTGTAGATGTCTGTGTAGGTGTAGATGTCTGTGTAGGTGTAGATGTCTGTGTAGGTGTAGATGTCTGTGTAGGTGTAGATGTCTGTGTAGGTGTAGATGTCTATGTAGGTGTAGATGTTTTTGTAGGTGTAGATGTCTGTGTAGGTGTAGACGTCTATGTAGGTGTAGATGTACGTGTTTATGCATGCATGTGTATGTGCAGATGAACGTGTAGGTGTAGGTGTATCTGAAATGTAGGTGCATATGTAGGTGTAGGTAAATGGGTAGGTGTATGTGTAGGTGTATGTGTAGATGTATGTGTAGGTGCATGTGTAGGTGTATGTGCAGGTGAATGTGTAGGTGTATGTGTAGGTGTATGTGTAAGTGTATGTGTAGGTGTATGTGTAGGTGTATGTGTAGGTGTATGTGTATGCACGTCCTAGAAGCCCATACACCTGGTTGATTTAGAGACACGTAATGTGATTTGTTCATGTCATTTATTACTATAACAATAATCGTATCCCATGCATCACTATGTTCCTACTTTCCGCTCAATGTATTCGCTCTTCTTAGGTGGCTGATTAGTTTAAGTACCAGTCTTCTGACCAAAGTGGCACGGGTTAAAATCCTTTATGGAGTCGAAGATGCAGTCAGAGATTCGTAGCTGACCAACACCCTATTCTGTCTCCAAGTGGCGGCCCTGGAACCAGACTGCAACCATGCAGCCTTGCTGACAGAATAGGGATAGAAGAGGGAAAACCTGCCACGTCTCCTAAAAAATGACGTGCTGAAACAGGATGCCGAAAGCCTCGCTGCATACAACGACACAACGTCACAGCGTCCGTTTCGTGAATTCAAGAGAAACGCCAAAGAAGAAGATAAAAGCCTCGATGAGGCATAGGTTCTTTCTATCAGAGTAACATTTATTAAAAAACGTGTATACCATTTGGCAACTTCAGTGACAAAAGGCCTTTATTCCGTATCAGGACACATCCTCTGTGTAGACCCCAGGAATTTGAATTTAGGATTACGCGTCCATTTATTAACCAGAAAGACTGTCTGTGTTCGAACGGCGCATACCTTTGCCAAAAGAATGGTTGACCCAAAACAAGCAAAGCAATGGGGAATAATCACTTAATTATAATTGGTTTTTTAAAGTGCGAGGATGCTTCACGTCAACCCTACATTCAAGAATGGATGGAACACTGAGCTATGACTGCAAGAAATATGTATGTCGACATGTCTCCGCCCAATTTCAAAAATAGCATCAACAAATTGAGCTGAAGAGACCAGACTAATCACAATACATGCACCGTTAAAGAACTTCCTACACAGAGTGACCGCAGACCATACACCATTCTGGAATTACTGCGACGGACAAGAGCAAACAGTGTAACCCCGTAATCTGGGTTGCCATAATTCTAAGATTTTTGAAGCAACTACTACAACCAGACCACTACATAACAAACACCCTGAATGGAGACAACCCAACTAAAGAAAACATATATTTTCCACTACTTGACTCGGGAAAGAGAAGAGTGAAAACTCATTATCGAGGAGATAGGAAAAGTCAAAGTGGAAGTAAAATAAAAACCCAACATTTAAAAAAATCTTCACAACTTGGAACACAACTGTAGGCTTATGCGTTTTTGGGGTAGCCTTTTCTGGCGTTAGATACGAGTACAAGTCCCCCTTTGTCTTCAATGTGCATGGATTCCTCTAGGAAAACAGTCATTTGTTCTCGAATGTAGCAGCTCATGCACAATGTTGTTGCTTCAGTTCTGGAGGCAGCTTCTGTGGCATCCACCTTGTACACATGATGTGGAACTGGAACACATTATAGATGGTGTGGTGTGCTGATGCCCAAAGGTGTTATTAGAAAGCTGCTCCTCTTTAGTGCATTTCACTTATGAGGCAGCAAGTATGTTCATCCATGTTGACAATCTTTTCTTTTGGCTCTGTTCGCTGAAATGGGTGACTTGCGAAGTGATTTAGATTAAAGTGATAAAAATGTGTGCATTTTGTCAACCTCACTATCTCGTCCTGATCTACATTTGGCTAATGGCAAGACATTATCAAGACGACTGGATGCAGAGGATGCAGATTTTTCCTCAGGGTTTACTCCTAAAGCCTTTCCGGAAATCAGGTATCTCGCAAGGCAGCGGGAGTGTATCACCAAATAGATTGTTAATTGCATGACCAGGACTAAATCTCTATTTTCATAACGAATGGGACTGAAATAATGTTCCAGAGATTCACAAAGTGTTATCAGAAAATAAGAGTCAATGCCACTCACATAGTGATAAAGGCACTATGATTACTCCGGTTTGCCTGTAACCACAGAAGGTAGCGGAGGTAGTACATTCAAATTGTGATGACGTGCACAGATATAAGCCACAACAATCTCACAAATGGCACCGACAAATGAAGAACTCGTCGAAGTAATATGATATTTTGTCACGGTGTTGCGAATTTCTGATTCTGAATTGTGAGATTTTCATTATTTCAAGCCTGTGTTTCATCTTTCCGTTCTGTCTCTTTCAAGTAAAGAAACACAATCAGAATGAGAGAAAGATAGTGTTAATAAACTAACATTTTAACAAAACCATGGAATAAATGAAAAATTCAAAGAAATCTGAACTACGTCATTCAGATTTCAAGTGTATGCACCAAGGTTATTACGACAGAGCATTGACGGCCTGAATTCTGTTTTGTACACGATTAGCAACGTCAGGTCATTGCCTTTGTATACATGGATAAACGTGATGGTCAACGAAAAGCGAGTGTTGTCTGTGAGTATATATTTACTTCATGCCAATCAGTCATTCAATTTTGTTATTCCTGTTGTCCAAAAACTGCCGAGCAATCATTTTCATGGCTACACACACTCATTACAGGAGCCCGTTAACAGGAGGACTGGTCATGGACCCCGTTACCAGGAGAGCTGGTCATGGAGCACGTTACCATGAAGGTTTGTCATGGAGCCCGTTACCAGAAGAGTTGGTTATGGAACCCGTTATCAGAAGAGTTGGTCATGGAACTCGTTACCAGAAAAGTTGGTCATGGAACCCGTTACCAGAAGGGTTGGTCATGGAACCCGTTACCAGAAGAGTTGGTCATGGAGCCCGTTATCAAGAAGATTGTTCATGGAACCCGTTACCAGAAGAGTTGGTCATGGAACCCGTTACCAGAAGAGTTGGTCATGGAACCCGTTACCAGAAGAGTTGGTCATGGAACCCGTTACCAGAAAAGTTGGTTTATGGAGCCTGATATCAGGATGGTTGGTCATGAGGTCCGTTACCAGTAGGGTTGTTGTGTAGCCCGTTACTAGTACGGTTGTTATGGAGCCGGTTACCATAAGGGCTTTTATGGAGCCTGTTACCAGAAGAGTTCGCCAAAGAGCCCTTTACCTCATACTTTAGAAGTTTCCAGCCACAAGACAAAGGTATGAAGACCTGCATGGGACGATAGAAGAGCAGCGACTAACCCATGTGAGAAAAGTACAAAATTAGTTTTTTGTGGTCCTAAATAAAATCACCACCGATTTTTATGCACGTCCTAGTGGTAAAGGTGGGAAACGCCCATTATCTTCATTTCAGTTACCTCTTAATGCGAAAGGCATAGTGAAGGTTATATAGGACTAAATCTCAACATAGAAAATCTAGCAAAAACGACACGCAGAATTGCCCCTTCCTCAGCCAAATATTGCGAAAGAAGGAAGTCTTCTGCGCTAATGCATTTTGTGTGCTATTAATGTGGTTGTTACGGTATCAATTTGTTTGACATGACCATGTTGCCTGTTCCTTGTACAACTTAATGTAATGGCATATTACGACTAATTTAAAATGCAGTGGCCTATTCCTTCCTCGCCATTTCGGTGGGACTAAAATCCACCAATGAGATTTAATGTTCTAATTTCATGTTCTTATATTCAGGAATATTCTTTGAACATGTCCCTTCCACAGACTGTGCCGTATCGTTTACGGAGATCAAAGATTCAAGATTTTAACTACACGGGACCACACATCAAATATGTCAATAGTTGATGTGACTCGGTAAAGACTAAGCAACAAGATTCGACTGCCACTACTTCAGCTTAACGACATTTGCAGTTGTTGCTTGTACTATTGTCAACTACCTAACGACAATAACGTCTATTACTACTACTACTACTACTACTACTACTACTACTACTACTACTACTACTGCAACTACTACTACTACTACTACTACTACTACAACTACTACTACTACTACTACTACTACTACCACTACTACTACTATTACTACTACTACTACTACTACTACTACAACTACAACTACAACTACTACTACTACAGCTACTACTATTACTATTACTAATACTACTACTACTACTTCTACTACTACTACTACTACTACTTCTACTACTACTACTACTGCTACAACTACTACTACTTCTACTGCTGCTGCAACTGCTACTAATATTACTACTACTTCTACTTTACTACTACTACTCGTATAATGAATACTACTGCATAGTAGTATATAACGTAAGATTCAACTATTAAAATGGAGATGTTTTCCTCTTTAATTGTCCTATCATCCACACGCTCAGTGGAGCTTATGTAATATCATGTGATCCACACAGGGATCGGCGTGACCTTGGTTCCAGCCCGCGTCTTCCCCAGATACGTAATATATAACTTCGCGGAGCGAAGTTATCGACTTTTATAATTAATAGGGGTAGCTAATTATTGATTTGTTGTTGTTGTTGTTGTCCTAGCGTATTTACAATATATAAACAAGTAGACAAATAAGACGAAACAAAAATATAATGGATATATACAGCTTTTATTTTTGTGATCAATATCACAATGGCTCGCAGTTCATTTCAAGCATCATTCTAAGTGGCTCAAACTACTCTTTATCAAAATGTTGACATCTGGTTGATACGTCTGTGTAGTTCCTATGGTACTTTCACTCGGCAATGTAGCTTGTCCACTTTCCGATAAAATGAACGAGTGAAAAGGTGTGATGAAATCTAGGCAAGCTTTCCCAGTCATCGGGGTTAACACAGTTATTAGAATTAATGTGTCCTTGTATCTTTTTATACACTACTTCCTTTTTTGTAGTTCAACATAAAACAGTTTCGTAGGTAGTCGACATGGGGACCACATAGCCAGGGCATCCCAACTGTACAGTACATAATATGTACCGGGGAGTAGGTCAATGTAACATTCAAGTGTTGATATGAAGATACCGAAATAAGACATTTCCACGTCCATTATTCGTGTTGCCTTATATGCTGCAACAGTTCTCCGTTAGTCTGAACGATTGTCGGTGGTTCTCCCCAGTCAGCGGGGTGAACACCGTTATTCTAATAAACGTGTCTTTGTAATTTTTTTCCACATGGCTTGCTTTTTTATAGTTCAACATAAAACAGTTTCGTAGGTAGACGACATTCAGACCACAGCACCAGTCCATCTCAGCTGTCCAGCACATAGCATGTACCGAGGAATCGGTAAAAAGTGTAAGGTTACAGCAGTAGCACTGAAAATATTTAGATAGAGAGTGGAGACGTTGTGACATCGTCCTCGTGTACGTGTCTTTTTATATAGAAACAGGATAGCGAGTTTCTGTGTTGTGTATATGTGTAAATACCAGTGTTGTGGACTTTGAATCCGACATTTTTCCCACCTTTGCTATGTCGCGTATTTAGGACTTCTAAAAAATTGTCTTTATCTAATTTAGTATAATTTTTATTTAGACCCTTAGTGCTAGATTTGTCGTAAGCCCCGAAACAGTGGTATGTTTTACTACATAAGGAGATCATCCCAGCTCCCTCGTACTCTAATTTAAACAAACCGGGCGTTCGTGTTTCGTACGAGCGAGTTTCTCTACATTTCTGACAATCAAAAGTCACTTTACCCTCACTACTAATAAACGAGTCTCGGTGCTCGGGACAGGTAGCGGCGGGGAACCACTGATCGTACTCGCTATAAAATTCGGATCGCAGGTTCGGTTTTATCGCGTCCAACAGAGTGGGTGTTGATAACGCTAGATACATACTGTCTGTATCTGTCTCACACAACTGAAAATCGGCTCTATCTATAAATGTATCTAGGCATTCATAATAGAAGCGCAACATCCGAAGTTTGGCGTACTGGTAAACGAAAAAACGTATTTGTAAGGGGAGATCCCAATTAATTTTCTTTTTAACTAACTCGACTTCAAAAATATCATCTATTAATAGACTCATTTTTTTAAAGCGGGGGCAGTTTATTAATTTTGACGTTCCCTCTCCGGTGGTGTACTTTACATCTACGTGTTTTGCCTTATCGGCTAAGGTTTTCCCATACGCAGAATTCCTTAAGAGCTTCATCGTTTCACTATTAATGGAATAAATCTCATCTCGATCACCTTGTCGGCGTGCCTCGGAAACCATATCCCCAAACTCTTTAAAACAAGTCACAGGTGAATATTCAATCACCTGGTAAATGTTCGTGACTTTCAACCCCTTTGACAGATACCAACGAAGGAGCGGGGTCGCCAACAAGATTTTACGACTCACATAACTACCTATTAACGTTCGTCTAGGGGTGGTCAAGAGTTTATGTTGCTCGGCATACTCGAGCATGACCGAGTCAAGATCAGTGCGACTGACGTCAACAGTTTTAAAGATTGGGGTCATCTCTGAAAAATGTGACTTCAGGTGGTCGGGAACGTGAATATCGCATTCTACTAAAACAAATAAACTTTCATCTTCAACAGAAGCCAGGATCTGTTGCTCCGTCAGGGATACTTATGTTTGTTATACGAGGGTTTTGGCTGGGGAAAGGTTGCTTTCAGAAAAGTCTTTATACTAGGGTCATACGTTTTGAGTTTTTGCCATTCACATTCCCAAATCTCAACCAAAGTAACCTGACACTCGGTCCTTAGGTATTCACTAACTTCGTGTGTCTTTTCAGACAACTCAACCAGAGATTTGTTGTTGACAGGGTTAGTATCTCGACCTGTGGTTAAGGGACAGTTGGTGTGTCCGTGGAAAAGGCAACCATGAAATTGGTAGACTGTTCGAGATTGTTTGTCCCAACCGTCGACTCTAATATGTTTAGGTCCCAAAGCCATCTCGCGACCATTGAACTGGGTCTTCAACCCGATCGTTTTGGTATGGGCTACCCACGTCAACCACTCGCGATACTGGATGGTGTACCTAAGGGGTTTATACTGCCTGAAACCGTCCTCTTTTTTCCGTCTAATAGGAAAATCAGTAGGCATCTTTTGCATTAGTGCCCACAAATAAAGAGCGTTGGCATCATAGCCCTTAATACTCTGCACAACTTTGGATTGGTTTCCTCTAACGACAGTCTTACCCTTTTCGTGGTATCTATGAAAGATAACAGAAGGACCACCGACGATATTTTGCCGAATAGTGGCATGCAAATCTTGTTCTCGTTTCGAACATAACGAGAAAACCACATTTGTCGGTAGGGTGTTAAAAAGATACTTTAAGGTTACACCAGGAACAGAAAAGGTGTCTTTAAACATATCGACCCCTAGATTCCTGTAAAAGTTAACTTGTTGTTCTAAAGCAACTAAGAATGGCACGACATCCTTGTTATTATACAAAACAAGAAAATCGCGCAGAGTAGACATTTTCTTGTCAGACCAGACATTTTGAATCCCTACATACTCGCTAGCGGACACGTTACAGTTTTTGAGGTTTGAAAAAAAACGCCGAATGGGGTGGTAATTGGGGTTCGTCTAATTTACGTAAATCTGTTATATATTCGTAACAGAAAACCCCTTTCGTTTCCTCTACTTTATAGGCCGCGAGGTATTTACTATAACTAAAACCCGGGGCTAAGTAATTGATAACATCTAAAAATGTTAATTTGGGGGTCGAAATACACATAAAGTTGTTATTTCTCTTGACTAGGTACTTAAACGCGTTACCCTATTGGGACTGGAGGAAATGTTTGATTAAATGTGGTTTTATGACATTTAGGTCGTATTTCCCCGAGTTGAAACCTAACACCGGAAGTTCGCGTAAATAAGCGTCTAACCTATCAACTAACTTCCCTGGTAATTCTGTTAGTTGGTTGTATACTCCGTCATAATGTTGTCGCAACAAGGCATACGTCTCGTCCGCTATAAGGGTCAGATGGTCGAGCATCTTATCCACTAACACTTGTGGGTCACCCTCGGTAATAAAATAGACGGGGGCTTCCAGACCCGGAACATTGGACGCTACCGAACAAGACAATGGGACGTGTTTGGCTGTAAAAGTGGTGACGTTACCCCCAGTTGGCAAATCAGCGTTCGGGAAATAACACTCATAATCATAGGTCGCCCTATAGGGGTAGACCCAAGTTGTATCAACCTCTATTCCATGAGCCGCGATCGATTCCCAAATAGTTTCGGGTACTGTATAAACACCACCTTTAAAACATTCTTTAGTTACACCTCCTGCACAGGTTTTCGAGTGTCTATTCAGCTCGTTATACGAGTTCCACAACTTCCCACACCTGGAACAGGGAAAGCTGTGGGTGGCTTTATTAATGTCCGATATGAACATGAAATGATTGGCGTGGAGCAAGAGCCGCAAGGTGTCTTTATAATGAGTACTACAGCGAAGCTTGGGGTAAAGTGTTTCCGATTCGTCGTATTCAAACACGTCGATGTTCAAACCGAAACACTGTTCTAAGGCGGTAATTTGAGTTACATAAATCCCGGGGAAGTCAATAAGAGACGCGAGACCCTGGTGTATTTCCCACTGAGTGAAAAGTTGCCTCGTTATTTTCCTAACATTACAAACGGGAACACCCCTAAAGGTTGCTAAACATCTAAAAAAACAAAGATTATTTACATAAGGTTTTGAGTTTGAGTCGTGTTGCAATGTACTAATGGCGCGATTGTTTGTAATGTAGGGTGGGAGATCAACTAAATAACACCCAATAGGATAGTCTTGGAGGTGGTATAAATAGAAAGAGGTGGCCGGTAGGGCTTCTACGAAATATTTAGTGTTGGGTCTATTGTGATGGGTAAAGTTAAGTGGGTCATTATCGACTACTTGTGAAACAAACTTATGAAAATCGTGTAGGTTGTTAATTAAAACAGGTTTGTCTAAGACACCGCTATTATTGTGACTGGCGTGGTAATATCTAAGTGCTCGCTTATCAATGTGTCTTAACATGGTGTGGTGACTATAATTTATTTTGAAGCGTTTCGTTTGCACGTTAAAGATGGATGTTAGTAACTCGTGCCAATCTACCGGTTGTGTAATGTCTTGTCGATGGAAAAATGTATAAGTTGACATGTGTTTGTTAGTATGATGGTGGGTGTGGATCGCCAGCCAGTTATCCGTATAGAGCTGTCGAAGATCAGCAGGGACGTCAGCTAAAGTGTGGAGATCAGAAGTAGGTCTGGGTCGTTTAGCGGAACCCGAATAATTAGCGCCTGGATCGCTTGGTCGTTTGCGGGAAGAAGAAGAAGAAGGACCGGCTGAAACTGGGACTACAAAGTCTGGGTTGGAAGACCCGGCTGAGGAAGAAGTCGCGTGCTGCCGCTGCACGTGAAGATGTAAGGCATCCAGTCTAGTAAAATTCCCCCCACATATCTGACAACTATACCGGTGGAGGGAGTGAGCGATTCTGAAATGCCGATTAAGGTTTCTGAGGTGGGTGAAAGGTTTTCCACACTTAGTGCAGTTTAGAGCGAGTAAGGTTGTAAAGTGGGTAGGTTGAGTGAAGGGTGCAGCCTGGTAAGGTGGTTGGTTGGGTACAGGTGAAGAGGGCCTAGTAGGTTGGAGGACAGTGTGAGCTGTTTGGTGGAACTTGTATCTGATATATTCGTTCAACGAATTGGCGTTAAAGTTGTAGCACGTAATCAATTACCGACGTGTATTCAATCGAGTAAAAGCGCGGCCTTTATCCTCAACACAGATCTCCAACACCGACCGGGCACCCATTTAGTTGCCTTATATTATAACGGTCGTGGAACTTTTGAGTATTTCGATTCTTTTGGTCTACCACCCCTTCACTCGGATATTACTCGTTTTATACGAAGAAATTCTTCCTTACCGGTCGTACACAACGGGCGGCATTTACAAGATATTTCTAACAGCGTTTGTGGACTGTACGCCCTTTATTTCATCTTAATAAAAGCACGTGGCGGGAGTATGAGTCGCGCCCTGTTACCCTTCTCGCAAAGACAACACGTCAATGATAGATTGGTTTTTCGTTTAGTCAGACACTGGATAAGACTCGACAAGTCTGGACACGTTTTCAAGAATCTGCCAGCGTATAAATACTCAGAGTGAGTGTCAAGACTGAACAGATGCTTTCACAGACCAACAAAGATGCATACAACTAATGAACCTATTACAAATTATGTATATGCGAGTAGAAACGATGAACTGGTGAAACCCTTGGGTACTGGGTTCAAAGTAGCTTCAGTAAGTTTTTACAGAGAGCATGCTTTACTACACATCAGAAAATACTTTGGAGAAACAAATCTAAAGTTTCCAACTAAGGTTGGAATAACCCTGACCCGCCAAGAATTTCAACATTTGCTAAGTTTCCGAGACGAAATTCTGAGTCTGAAAGATTACAACAATCAACATCAGCGATTCTGTTCAGTCCCTGTCCTATTACTTGCAACGCACCTTGTCCAGGTTGTACAAGTACAAATATACCCCTGGTTTTAACAAGGTATTCTACCGACGCTCCATGCGATGCTGGTGATAACGCTGTCTATAATCTACAACAACCCTATGATTGATAAACTAAGTGTCAGTTGTCGTCGTACTTTGTCAACAATAAACATCTTTTAATGTCAAAACTCTTGTTTTTTGTTCTTGTTGCTTAACTGTATATAAGTGTTGTATATATATATATATATATATATATATATATATATATATATATATATATATATATATATATATATATACATATATAGGTATCAGATCATCTCAATATACTCCAACCAAATAGAGCCACTTGGGTACCCTCTATTACAAAGATATCCCATAACACTTCAGTCTAGATGACAGTATTATGCCGTGTCACACAGTCATCTCTTACGACATGTTCTCTGTGGACAGTGGTGCTATTCTTAGCATAAAAAAGCTAATCTATATGTATATACATTTCTTAATCAGGTATAATATAGATATAGTATAACACGTACCTTAGTTTGTAAAACGGGAAATACACACAGCTCCTCTGTCGATCTGTGAGCGCAGACTTGTAAGGACTGATTGAGAATGCCTATTTTAGCTCTGAATAATACAATTCTGACTCCGTATTGTAATGCATTTTAAACCTTTATAGGTCAGGCAATTATATTGTCACATTGGTGTTAATGTAAGTGCGTGTGAATTAAGTTAACTCGATGACTGGTTTCGGTAATGATTTTGTGTCAGAGAAGGTCAATTTACTGTTCGTCTATCAAAAAAAATTTCTCGGTAATTGCTCGCTTCCAATTATCTGTTTTAACCTATCGTTATCTGAAACAAAATTTATCTGGTAAGTACCCTTCACACTTTTTCTGGTCTCGCTTGGACAGAAAAAATAATTAACGAATGTCTGGTGTTTAAAATAATTTCAGTTCGATTTGATAACACCGAGGTTTTGACTAAATTCCCACCAGCTGTTTAATAGCGACACTCCTTCCTAGATAATTGACACTCGGTGAAGCGAGTCTGATTATTAGCGACCGGGTTGAGTCGTTTCGTGAGCGTGTGACGATTAAGATGGACTAATTTGCGATGATAATACAGTTAATTTTTGGTTCTGTATTCACAAATGTGGATACAGCTATAAAATATCTTAGGCTGTACTGGTCAGAATTTACGCGCTCTCTAACTAGACACCTCACAACTTTGGTCAAAACTATCGAACGCTCCTGTTAACTCGACTGCCAATCCTCATTTGTCAGTTGTCGGGTTGTGAGAATGACGGATTACAGTGTTACTGAAAGCGACTTGCGTGACACGATACTTGTGTTACACCAAAGGGTTCATGTTAGGTCAACGGATAAATTGAGGCATTCACGTGTTATCACACAGCGCGCTAGGGCTATGGTTATATATTATATTGCTGATGTCTGTCGAGTATTCTCTTTTGAGAAATTGACCTTTCATTTAACCGTAGACATATTTGATAGATACTTAAGCGGAGAGACTGGAGAAATAAACATTAGAGACTTAAAACTAATTGCAATAACTTGTTTGTGGATAGGTAGCAAATATGAAGAGACTTGCACTTTATCGGTCACTCAACTGAGCGATATGGTGAATAACGTTTACCCAAAAAGAGTCAACTTAGCTAAAGAAAGAAGCATTCTCAAAATTCTAGATTTCCGGTTATGTGTAAGTACAACTGTTTCATATTTAGATATTTATTTAGACGTGGCTAGATGTAAAAAACATTCCTTCGGGAACCGCGAACTATTAGAAATGTATTCAATTGCGGATAATTCGCTGTTAGATAAAAACTGTGTCATATATAATTATCGGGAGGTCGCAGCGGCAATATTGATTCTTTATTCGTCAATTGCGGAAGATGTATACGAAATATCTGGGCTGACTCACGCTGATGTGAAAGCTTGCCTAGATTTCATCACACCTTTTCACTCGTTCATTTTATCGGAAAGTGGACAAGCTACATTGCCGAGTGAAAGTACCATAGGAACTACACAGATGTATCAACCAGATGTCAACATTTTGATAAAGAGTAGTTTGAGCCACTTAGAATGATGCTTGAAATGAACTGCGAGTCATTGTGATATTGATCACAAAAATAAAAGCTGTATATATCCATTATATTTTTGTTTCGTCTTATTTGTTTACTTGTTTATATATTGTAAATACGCTAGGACAACAACAACAACAACAAATCAATAATTAGCTACCCCTATTAATTATAAAAGTCGATAACTTCGCTCCGCGAAGTTATATATTACGTATCTGGGGAAGACGCGGGCTGGAACCAAGGTCACGCCGATCCCTGTGTGGATCATATGATATTGCATAAGCTCCACTGAGCGTGTGGATCATAGGACAAATAAAGAGGAAAACAGCTCCATTTTAATAGTTGAATCTTACGTTATATACTACTCTGTAGTCCTACTACACTGTTAGTACTAGTGCTGCTTGAACAGCCCTAGCAATGAGGCTGTCATGTTTTATATCAGACCCCTGCCCTGCAAGTGAATGTCTGACAGATGTCATCATGGGTATTCTGGTTTGTCTATATTATGGGTGGACAACATATTTTATCCAGATGATTTTGTCCATCCTGTTACGGGTCTCATCACTACAAGAATATCATCTACATACTAGTCCTAACTGGCAAAATACAAAAAATAATAACATTGTAACGTTTCTTGTTATTACGTTTTTGTATCTTTTTCATTATTTACACTGTATATGATACATTTCGCAGCTAATCTCTTACATGGGGCCAGTCCAGTTTAGTTACCATCTACCCTTGGTACGCTGGCTGTTATGTTTCTCTAAAGACCTAGTTCTCTATCCTTGACACCACTCTAAGTTTTTCCCTGTCCATCGCTTTACGTTATCCCCAAACTTATATCACTATTTTCTTATGACTTATTTTCCCTCCACTTTTACTTCCAGTATGGTTTTCAGAAATATCTTGGCTTTTAGTACGTCAATGTTGGACTTTAATTTCGTTCATTATTTCTTGTTGTACTCACAATTTCTCCAAGACTTCCTTATGTGTCATCCTGTTCTTCCATGATCTAGATCTCTAGTCTTGACATGTACGCAAATGGTCTGCCGCGATCTCTGTGTATTTTTGTTGTTGTTTTTGTTGTTTTTGTTTTTTGTTTTTGCGTTCGCCTTATTTCTCTAATCCCCAAGGCGGTGTGCGTTGCACCGTGGTTTTTATTTTGCGCCTGTCGGCCCAATGCATCCGACTTCAGCATGCATTTTATGTAAGGGTCTGCTTCCTCCTGCATTTTCTAAGGGTTTGCTTCCCCGGGGTAACGGCCGGTGCTGTGATGGGGATCGAACCCAGCACCTTCGGATTGTGAGCCGTGCCACTTATCCACTAGGCCACGCCGTCCCCTGATCTCTGTGTATGAAAAGGACAAGAATAGCTCCACTTCCCCATAGGGACCACGTCGTGAGAGGCGGCTAACTGTGTGATATGACAAAAAAGCGGCCACGGTTAAGTGGTTTGTTTAGAACAGTTGGGGGTCTTCATCGCTCTACTATTTGAGTATATTAAGATAGACTTACACATCAGTTAAACACCCTCCGCGGCACATATCCCAACGCAGCGGAGTAATACGCTGCTCAAGCCTAGACCGCCAAGCAGGAAATCTTCCTCTCGGCTACATCCAGCTCATGACAGAGCTGGGACCTGCACAGGGTCATCTGCACCTGTAGAAGTACAGGTTAACCAAGACTAGGACTAGTGCTGCTACTATTGTTACTACTACTACTACTACTACTACTACTACTACTACTACTACTACTACTACTACTACTACTACTACTACTACTGCTACTGCTACTACTTCTACTACCAGAACAACAACAGCTACTAATGCTATCGCTATCTTGTACTACGGCTACTACTACTGGAATTACTGCCACTAATTTGCTCATTCTGCCAATTACACTTCAACACTGCTACTACTACACATATATTACAACTATTGTTATTTCAAATACTTGTGTTGCTGTCAATGCTACATCCGTGTATTGTTACTATTTCTGCAACCATAACAACAACTACTACTACTACTACTACTACTACTACTACTACTATTACTACTACTACTACTACTACTACTACTATTACTACTACTACTACTACTACTAATACTACAAAAACACTACTATTATCACAAACTTATAATGTATTGTCATGCCATTTTCTAAAAATACACCCATTCAGTATGTACAAAACTGACAACTCAAGATTGTATTATATTGTTTATGTGCGCTTCCAACTTTCTATTCTTTGTTTAAAAATATCTTACCACTGTACACAGCGATACTACCACTACTATGCCTGCTACTACTTCTTTTACTATTACAACTACTGCTAATACTACAACTTCTACTACTACTTATATAGCAGCGGCTACTACTTCTTCTTCTACTACTACTACTGCTATTACTACTTCTACTGCTACAATTAATACTGCTTCTACTACTACTACTATTACTACTTCTTCTACTACTACTACTGCTACACTACTACTACTACTTCTACTACTACTACTACTACTACTACTACTACTACTACTACTATCTACTTCAATGACTACCAATACTCTTGCTACTACTACTAGGACAAGTATACTTCTACTTCTACTACTATTACTACTCCTGCTCCCACTGTTACTAGAAAGTGAAGAGTACAATAAAGATCATGTGACACATTCTGATCAGGACCCTATCTCATAGTGGTCATGAAAACAGACTGTGTTACAGTATGCTGACCAAAGAGGTGGGGGATCAACATTATAATCTCTATAGTTGGGACATAAAAAAGAATATCTGTACACCTTTTGGTAAAAGAGGATCGACTAAGTCATGTAAAAGAAACGTAATTAAGATCTACTTACAGGTTAAAACATACACAATGATCTACTATGGTGTTTTAATGTGTCAAGATCAAAGGTGATGTAACAATATATTTTAAGGAAAAGTCCCATAGAACGAGAAAGAAAGAAAGAAACAAAGACCAAATAATAGCAGAAAAACATTAAGACACAGACATACTGCGACATACAAATTCACATTTAAGTATACAATTCAATAATATAGTAAAACGTGGTACCTCAAGGATCTGATTTGTTACTGGTAGGCAAAATATGACAGGGATTTGCTTATACAATTATAGTATCACATTCAGAATGCAGGCCGTCTGCTCAAATGGCCTGAGCTTCTACCTACTACACCCACAGAGTACGAAAATGACGTTCTAGTAGCCGTTCAACCTTCTATGGTTCACTTGATCACCGATCAGTGAAAAGGACGTACGAATATGGTAAAGTCACCGGTTCAACATAGTACTAGACACGACACTAGTTTAGGAAGCTCTTCTGTCAAGGATGAAGTGTTAGAGACCTCACTGCACTAAGACACAAAATGTTTTTATGATATGGAGTGATTAGCAACCTTTTTCGCCACCTTTTCTTTCCTATTAATTAGTCGGGAATGAACTTTCAAGGGAGTTAATTGGAAAATGTCGATAACTGGGATCTGCAGGCACCTTTGCTCCGAGAAACGAGTTCTCTTCTGTCCGGAGCAAAGCCTAATAACGGGCTGTGTCACAACAGCATGGTGAAAGAGGTGGGGAGTAATATTCTTTTCACAATAGTGGCACGTTTGCTTAGGAGCCTCGCCTAGCACTACAGCTAGGATCACCACGGTCCACCATATCAAGTACACCTAGGGATATAAGAAGCGCCACAGCAACCTCCACCGAAGAGACATTGTCAAGAGTTGAATTAATTCAATCCGAGTAGCTTCTGAACATTCCAGAATATCAACAATTCAGCTATTCAGACACTTTCATGGTATTTACAAAAAACTGGCCTATATGCTTAAAAGTTTCGACTACCTGATAGAAGGCACAGTTTCATCTCCCGGATTGTTTACCAGGATTACATTAGCCCAATTCTGCACCGATGTTATAATAAATACAAACGATTTAATAAAATGATTCAAAGAACAGTAAACATTTTTTTTGCGTTCGCCTTATTTCTCTATTCTAAAAGGCGGTGTGCGTTGCACTGTGGTTTTTATTTTGCGCCTGTCGGCTCAGTGCATCCGATTTCAGCATGCATTTTATATATAACTCCCAAATATATAAACATATATTGACAAAAAGAGAACTTGATTTGGGTTTCTGTTCTCGTTTCTTTTATGTGAAACCTTTGAAATAATTTCAAATCTCGGTTAACCATAGCACAAAATGGATTATATCTACATCTCACGGTACTTGACAACATTGTTAGTAAGTTGTAAATATATTAATCGAATAATGTTTTCCGTCGTCTTACAAGATAACAATTTGTTGGCAATGTTGAATAGTAAAGTAACTGGAAATCATATCATAGAATGGGAGGAATAGAAAATCATGATCAAAACCTTTCAGCTTCCTGATGAATACAGGTCTTCAACAAATACTTGCCCAGTTCTGGGCTAGCCAATCGAGCTCTTTTCTGCTTCTTTCATGTTTCCATAACGTTTGTGTCAACCTCTGTCCTCCACGCGTGTTTTGATCTGTGTTAACTTCTCTTGCTTTGAGATTATCGAACAGAGACTGTCTTGAAATACTGCCGGCTGGTTTTCTTATTGTGTATATTACCCAACAGCAGCGCTTAATCATTACGTCATGCTCCATTGATTTCTGTCTGGTTCTTTCCAACAGATCTACGTTAGCAATCTTATCAAACAATTTTGATCTCTATATTCTGTGTATGCACCCATTTATGAAAACGTCTTCTTTTCGTTGTAGTGTTTGCTGTTCTCTGTGTTTCAGAGCTATACAATAGAACTGACTTTCAATCGGAGTTGAAGATTTGTATTTTGCTGTTGGAATTAATTTTACTTGATTTCCTTTAAGTTTTTCGCACTTGATGTAATCTTATTTGTGTTATCTTGATCTGTACTCCTACTTTGCCTCTATTGCTACCAAGATACATGAATAGTTTCGTATCTTGTCAGATTCTGGTTCCCAAAATAATGTGATTGTCGTTAGTGGCATCTATTCTCTGAACCTTCTTTGTTCTGTATTCTTAGCCTCATTTTCTGTGACCTCTCATTAAGCACATTGATTTTGTTGTGCATATGATTGCGGTTATGAGACAGGGAAGCCAAGTTATCGACAAAGTCCAGATAGGCAAGTTGAATTTGCAACAATTTCATTACATTTTTGTTGTTGCTGGTTGATCCTGATGTCTTTATAAACCAGTCTATGGCCAGCAGAAAGTTAAATGGTGGTAAGAGACGAGCCACTTTTAACACCAAGCGGCTCAGAAAGTTTTGCTTTAAATCGAAGTCCACATTTCATATATTCATGTTTTGTTAATTATGTTAGTGAACTTCTGGGGCACTCTATAGTTCTAAAGCAACTTCCAGAGTGATTTTCTGTCTAAGCTGCTAATTTTTTTTCTTCATATTTCACGAAGATGACATAAAGCGGTTAATTCCATCCCACACTTTGTTCAACTATTATTTTCGGTGTAGCTATCTGGTCTAGTCAGGGCCTATTTGTCGAAAGTCTGCATGTTATTCGCTGTGCTGTTTGTCTATGAATGTTTGTTTAATTTCATACATATAAAAGGATGACTATATATCTGATTGCCGCACGAACCATGAACGCCAGAGAATATTACTTCAGAAGAAGTAGAAGATCAAGAAGAACTACCTGCCCACTGTACAAGCCAACATGGATTTACAGCACGAAGGAAATGCTGGGTTGACGGTGTTGAATAATAACTATAGCGGTATGGATTGAAAATAACAACGGCCACATATATAACAAACAAAGAAGATGACATCTGCTCGTGTCATCTAATTGGGTAATTGTGTAAATACAACAGACACCCGATTCTTCATATTATCATTAACATCTGCCGTAGCAGCATGAGAAAGCCATCATTATATCCTTCTACGTTAAAACAACCGCAAAACAGAACCATGCAAACAATAAAATAAGAGAACCGACCTTGAAGATTCATTGTTTGATAATTAGCAAACATGCAAACAACAATTTCCGCCACCTCCGCCACCTCCGCCACTCTAACAAAACAATTAGAAAAAAAAAGGAAATCGTACTGTTTCCCGACCAGTGCCCATTTTGTTGTGTTCTTGTGTATGGAATATCCTGTTACTTATTCTACACCTGATTACAAACTCTGAATAGTATACAAGAAACAATACCACAACTAAAAGCAAATATCATGGGAAGACATTCAAAGGGCAGTTAATTGGTTAGAAATCGATTGGTACACGAACTCGTGGGTTATAACCCCTTGAACAGAGATAATTCTTTTTGAGAAATATATTGTAAAGATCAGATGGTATTTCAGACTACATAATTCATGTTTAAATGTTAATAATTTGTTTGCAGAGAAAAATTATAAAAATAACACACCAATTAAAAAAGAAAAAAATATATAATCTTTTTATATATATCTCATCACATCTCTTCTGTCCACTTTTCGCCAGACTTGGAGAGGAGAAGAGAAAGACATTCGTTTTAAGCGACTTCTGTGCCACCGCTAGTTTTAAATGTAAGACTGTCCTATTTCAATAATGATTCATCGGGCTTTTTAAAAATACCTCTTTTTTGTTCTGAAGCTCTGCTGTCTGATTTGATAAACTAACACACTGGTAGGTTTTAATCAGACTAATGGCAGCGGGACAAGTTATATTGCCATATGTTAAAATAATAAATGTTCTAATTGTCAATGTATCTCTAGCATATAATTGTTTCTACGTTCTGTTAGATCTCTTCGTTCTCTCTTTATCTTTTTAAGTAACTCACTTTTTGTTTGATAGCAAATAATTTAGTATTTATATGATACTAACAATGTGTTCACCGTCGTCGATGCGTCACATCTCTGACACTGTGGGTGGGTATATGGCTGATCAGACCAATGACAGCTGGAACAGTTTTATTGTATTACTGGTAAACCTGGTCTGCAGCTGGTACTGATATTCCCTATGCTCTAGAGTCACTGATTGCACGTCTGTCTTGAGCTGTCCGCACACGGAAGACCTCTGACAACTATTTCCCATTTTTTAACTCGCCTTTCCATTCTGAACGTATTTGATACAACCGTTCACAGGTAGTAGTGACTATTTAACATCACTCAGTGACTCATTCGGGCAACCCTTGAATCATTCCTTTGGGTGGCCAGGAAATTGCTTTCCTTCATTTAGCACTCGACACAAACTTTTTTTTTGGCAGCGGTTTGTTTGACATTCAATCAAGGTGGCCAACCCGTTGTAGCCGAGTTTTCTGCAAAAGTGCGTCATTCCTGGTCATTCTGGCTCTCAACAGGATCAGCAAATATGTAGCACGTACATAAAACACGTCGTGAAAGTGATTCAACACCCTGGCGTCACAATTGTATACATTCCGGCGATTTTATGCGTAGAGTAGAGCAAAGACAAACACCGGAAGATATCCCTCAAGTTTTATCGTTATGATGATTCCTCTACGTTTCCACACTATCGAGCGCTAGCGACCAAAAGCTTGGCTGGTATTTGCTATGTTATTAGTCATCTCATCAACAAGAATCACTGACCTCGACATCAATCGTCTGAAGTAGACACTTTGTTTGTACACATTACTGATTGGTAAGTGCCCTCTTTGCGCAAATGGGCGGGCTAAAGTTGTGACAAGCAGCAGAGAGTCAGTGCATGCCTTCTATTATTCAAGGCAGTCATCCGAAAAAAGGGTTCCCATATCGTATTGCGCCACCTTGGTTGTGACGTATATTCTCGTAAATGTGTGTGTAAAAATATATAGGGTGTCCCACTTGCTATCGGCCGCTGCGTTTCCCTTTTAACATTTAAACCAATGAAGAGCGTTATTCAATAAAATTTGACCTTGATATGTGAGAAACATTAAAGGTTGCTAGTGGTCACCATTTTCATCAAGGGATGTCTGCACGCGTCTCTTCGTGTTACAGAAGGTATTCACGAACACACCAAGAGTTACAGACTCAGTTACCCATTGAATGTTTCATGAAATTCCTTGGTTTTTTGCGAAACACTTTCCATTTCAGGATGCCCCATAGGACGAATGGTGGAGTAAGGTCAGGCGACCTCGGTGATCAAAGTCTCTTAGATATTACACCATCTACAAAGAAAAAAACAAAAATTTTAGCCGTTCTGACATTTGAGGTGTGGCATGTGGTTCCATCCTGCTGAAAACAGCCAGTACGTGGCTCCTCGTCGTCCAGCTGGCTCACAATATGTTCATGTCAAATTATATTAAATTACATTCATTGGTTTAAAAGTTGTAAAGGAAAATCAGGTGCCCGCCGGGAGTGGGACACCCTGTATAGACACACCTTCACACACGCACGCGCGTGCACACACTCTTGCAACATTTCCTATATGTTCATTATGTTTCTCACACACCATGGTATGTCACTGTCAAATTTAATTGAATCATCTTCACCGGTTTAAACGTTTTAAGGAAAAACCAGGGACCGGTATCAAGTGGGACACCATGTGTGTTTCTGTTTATAAATATATAATAATTAGTTTTGCCAACGGCAAGCAATGATGGCCACAATATCAGACGACATTGTATTAATAATGTGATGTGCGTAGTGTTTAGATTATAGTGAGGAAGAGATTGAGCTGGTCATCAATCTCCGTGTCTTGTCCCAAGTTATCTTGAACCAGTGGCAAGACTATTAGTCGAGACGACTATAGGTAACTCAGGATTATATAAATATATATATATATATATATGTCGCCAGAGGATACTTGGTTGTAAAGAATAGGACTACTTTAACCTTCTTAGAATAGAGAATAAGGACATAAAGATAACTGAGCCTTAAGCTAACAACCTCAGCATGTAAAACTATTGCTATTTAAACAGTTGGTCCATCAATTTGATAGTATAGAGGCTTGATGTTAAAGATTCAAATGTAGAATTGTTTTACAGTACAATATTTCTGTTCACTATAGTTTTCCAGAACTGAACTACAAGTGCTTGTCGATAACAGATTTATGTTCAGTACAGCTTCCAGAAGGTGACCTGTCTTCTAGTGCTAGAGTCACCAATCCCGGCCTCGCTCATCTCGATTGAGCAATGATGTGGGATTGCAGGTGTATAGTGATTATAATAACAGGTAAGATATTGTGTGTATGTGTGTGTGTGTGTGTGTGTGTGGGTCTGTGGTGTGGGTGTGTGCGTGTGTGTGTATTAGAATGTCTAGTGCGGCTTGGAAATTTAGAAACAAAAAGGACATCACCATCACAGGTTGGGTTCCTCCTATGGGTTATGGTATGTAACGCCCAGTAGCAAGACCCCACAAAATGAATGCAACAGTTACAAACTCAGCCAAAGGTAGAGTGCAGGTCTCATACTGTGGGGTGGGCTAAATATAAACAGGGGAAAGCCTGTAGGCCGGCTGCTCATCAGCTGAGACTTACCTACATTATGTAATCCACAAGAAGGAAACCATTAACAAACGTACTGCGAATAGCCACAACAGTTTCATTTTGCTGTTGTAGCTGTTGTTGTTGTTGTTGTTGTTGTTGTTGTTGTTGTTCTTCTTCTTCTTCTTCTTCTTCTTCTTCTTCTCCTCCTCCTCCTCCTCCTCCTCCTCCTTCTTCTTCTTCTTTTTCTTCTTCTCCTTCTTCTTCTTCTTCTCCTTCTTCTTCTTCTTCTTCTTCTTCTTCGACGTTTGTCGTGAAAGACGTTTGTGACGTATCGTAATTTACAAAGATGCTTCGATATCCGCGTCTTTAAGCCAAGCTTGCAGCTGGTTGGAGGACAAAAGAAATGTTTCAAAAGTTACTCAAAGTATCCCTGACACGTTTTAACATTGACATACATTCATGATAGTTCCTGAGCCAGAACCGTGAGGCATGGCATAGAACCATCACCTGATGCGCATCCACTGCTGAAGAAGACCGGAAGCACTGAAAAAACGTGATGCGCGAAAAGACAATACCGCCAACATCCATGTGACAAACCCTGACCTTATATGCTACATACGTGGAAGGTGAATCTGTGCCAGAAGGGAAGGGGACCTAGAGGTTATAGTAGACCATACAGGTTAGGCGAATGAGCAAGTCCAGGTAACAGTGGAAAAGGCAAATGCAATGTTGGGTATGATAAATATAAATTTAAAACAAAAGAGCAAGGAAGTGATTGTCAAACTAAATAAAATATTAGTTAGACCTAGATTGGAGTACTGTGTTCAGGTGTAGTCCTTATTGTAGAGGGGACATTCACATATTGGAAAGAATAAAAAGAAGAGCGACAAAACTGATAGCAGGATTCTGGAATTATAGTTATGAGGAGAGGTTAAGAAAATCCAGCCAACAATGTCTAGAAACGAGAAGGATTCGAGGTGATTAAATTCAGGTTTATAAGATAATCAACGGAAAGGATAAATTAGACTATAACACGTTTTTCAAGTGCGACCACCTACTAGAACAAGAGGATACAGATATAGATTAATTGAAGTAAGGTGTAGATTTGATACTAGAAAATATTTTTTCAGTCAGAGAGTGGTGAATGCTTGAAATACATTGCCACAGTAAATATTGGAGGCAGCGTGAATTAATGCATTCAAGAATAAATTGGACGCGTATAGTTATTTTTATATCAACTGAAGTAAACGAAATCGGTTATACACAGACTATGCAAAGTGTTCTAAACCAGTATAGAGAAGTTAAGTTAAGTTAATTTACAACTCGAGAATAATTTATCGGGAATAATGTTTTCTATTTCTTACAGGAGCTATGTATGCCGGCCTCGAATCCATAGCAGATGGTTCTCAACATACGTTCTACAGGGTGTGGGCCGACTATGGAGTTGCACCTTTGGGCAAAGCGTGGAATCCGAAATCAGCTGGACTGTGTGCTGTAGGAAACATGCAGATGCACCCTACCGCTAGGAGCTTCATGTTTAACCCAATCATTCCCATGTGCATCCCTGGAGGTTTTCTGGACAAAACATTACCTGGACCTAGTTCCGCTGAAGGAGACTTATTTGTCGATCTAAAACCACCTCAACGTCTTCGCGTACTATCATATGGAAACTGGACTGCATGCATTGGGTTCTTTCCTGAAAGATTGAATTACAAAAAGGCAGCAAAATTTTGTCAAAATATGGGGTACTTTTTGCCTTCAGTAAAAAACTTAAAAAAACTGGATATTCTTACCATTTTGGCAGGTGATAAATCTTTCTGGGTTGGGTGTGACGATATTACCTTGGAGGGTAGCTTTGTTTGGAAAGAGGACAGCACTGAGATAAGTTCAAATCTTATCAACGCCATTTTCTCGTCATCTGAGCCGAACAATAACGGCAATCAAGATTGCTGCCTGTATAGATACGAAACTAACATGCTTGACGATTTTGAATGTACAGGAATATACCCATTTGCGTGTGAAGTTTCTCTAGATAATTGCTTTTGATATTCGTTAGCCCAGAAACCTGGCAATACATTTTAAAGACTATTCAGTATACTTTGAAAAAAAATTCTTTCTCAATTGAATAACTCAATAACAATGGTTGATTTCAGAAACATAACCCTTGATGAATGTGCTCAATAAGAGGCATACAGGCTTGGGATACCTGGGGTGACTTTTCTTCCTGTTGTATAGGCACCATTTCGATCAAATCATATATAGATGCATACAGGCTTGGGATACCTGGGGTGACTTTTCTTCCTGTTGTATAGGCACCATTTAGATCAAATCATATATAGATGCATACGGGTCTGGCAGAACTTGAGACATTGACAGCTACCAACATGTATCAACGGCTGATCTTCATTCTATACAATCACTTGGTTCCCAACTCAGTTCAAGTGCCGTTTCCGCAACGAAGATTAGCTGCAATGAACCTCCAATATCCACTGTTTCTTGTGTAGACGGTACACTCTGCCAGATTGACAGTAGTCCATATTTTGATGTTGCCCTCTCACTTACAGAGCTGCCCGCCTCTTGTCCCCCGACATCAACCTTCCCCTACAGTATTGTTTTCAATAAAGTATCAATAAAGTATGACCAAAATATTGGGCATGCCTAATTTTAATAATGTCTGTCAAAAGTTCTTTACCCATGCTTGCTCTCATCAGGATATCGCTATTTGTTTGTTTCCTTTTCCACGAAATGCGAAATACATAACACCTGAAAATACTTGGTTTGATCAATCATTGTCAAGGTCAAAGTGTGAAAGGTTAGAACGCCTCCAGATTGATGGAATGTGACTGATCCTTGGGAGTAGCAAGAATACTCTCATACACGCATTGTGAAGATGAGATGACCGCTTGGACTTCTGTCTGTAAAATTTATACGCACACTGTCCCCGGTCAAATGCGAGAAGTCACAGCAAAGAGACACCAGCCGCACATGAACACTGCATATATTAAGCATACAAGAATCAGGAGAGTTATGTCATGGGCGGCGCAGGTAGAAAGAACGATTGTGGAGACCATAAACAAAGACGAAGAATCGAATCACAATGGAGATACACAGGCTACTATTAAGTCATTATCAACCTGGGAAGAAATGCGGAGAAAAAAGCGAATCTCCAGATTAAACAATTAATAAGTGAAAATTCTCATAATGTTGATCCTGCCATTTATTCCGACGGATCTTAAAAAAAGCTACTTGGGACTACTCTAATAGAGTGAGAGCCAGCGTCGTTGCTGAGCGAAGCGATGTATACATGATGAGAGTGCGGACCGAGGCAGTGACAACGGCTCTGAGGTGGCTATCTGAGACCTCTTGAAGGACCACCGTAATCGTTGTTGACACGTTATCTTTTCTTCAGCCATAAGGGCTGGCTACGACATGAGTGGATCGAGAGAATAGAGGCCTTGAACCTTATAAATCATGTGAGAATCTACTGTTCTAGTCATGCTTGGGTTTTCGCAAATGAAAGAGCCATCCTCCTGGCTTCAAATGTATCCGTAGGGGGGACATTGGCAAGGATAAAGATGCAATTTATATTGAACACCTAGTAGAGTGCAAGAAACGTCAATTAGTATCAGAGATGAACAGAATATTTGCAAAGACCAACAATTACACACCAACTTTCATATTAACTTCCTGTTTGGTGTCTGAAAACCATAGCTTCCATTGGTACAAGGTTAAGCGAAACTGATTACTGTATATAAATATAGGGGTTATGTTCCTTGTGCTTTGAACAGTAGCTCAAAATGGAATATGTAGAAGGGCATGGACTGGTTCTCTGTTACTTGTGTCAACTTTGACTCGATCATTAGCACACAGAAAACTGATGTAATGTACCAATGAGCACGAGGCACATCGTATAAACAATCAGTGGTTGCAAGTGAGGGGACAGACATTACAAGCGTTTGAAAAATGTATCAATCTCGGAAGCACGCTATTGAGATAAGTGACTATTTCTAAAGAGCTGGTTAATAGAATAGCAAGGGCCAGGACAGTTTTTGGGTGAATGATCTCAACAGCGTGGGAACTTCGAGGAATCTGCATAACGACTAAACTGAAGGTATACCATGCAGCCATTCTCTCGACCCAGCTCTACGCGTGGGAGAGCTTGACTGTCTACGCTGGGGATGCTAGAAGGCTAAATCATTTCCCCATCAATCGTTTGAAACGCATACTGCATATTTGATGGCAGGACCATATCACAGATAATGCAATGAACTACTACCAAGAGCCAACATGCCAGGTATACATGCACTTCTGCAAACAATCTCACTTGAGATGGGCTGGTCACCTTGCCAGAATTTCAAGCGAAAGGCTTCAAAAGAGGCTAGTATATGGTGAACTGAGTGAAGGAGGATGTTCACAAGGACGATCTGGAGAAGCATATTAAGGGATGTCATCCAGACATTAACACCTGAGAAAACCTGGTTCTAATTCGTTCAACCTGAAAGAATGCGGACACATTCGGCGCTCAAAATCAGCGAGGCATCCGTGCTCAGGCATCCAAGGATAGACACGCAATCAGGCAGCTTAGAGCAGGGGGAATACCAGACACAGCTGCGGACTATGTTTGCTTGTCGTGTCAGAGAACTTTCCGCACTCGCACTGGCTTGATCAATCGCGAGCGCATTCACATACTCAAGGATGAAGTAGGACATGAGAAGATGTTGGCAGTACTCATCGGCGACGATGGACGAATTATTGTTATTATGTTATTTTTGTACATTTCTGGCTAAAATATTCTCACACCGTGACTGAAATAACTCCCAAACAAATACTTGTATTCTGTATTGTAAACAGACACAAATCTGTGCTTCACATACACGCAAGATAAGATTAAGTGGCATGCCCTTTACAGAACGTAGCTTCTTACAACCGTCACTTATTTGGCTGTTAAACGTTTCTTGGGAAGTTTGCAGTACGGTAAGTTGTCATTACTTTCTGTACGTGGAGAAGCAATCGTTCGAGAAAAAAACCTAGTGTGTGCCAAACTGGACACCGTGGGAATCGAACCCGGATTGTAAAAACCGAGCGAGTTTCACCCCTAGGCCCCGCAGCCTCCTCACGTACACGTAAGATAAATAAACACAAATAACACTGATGTGATGGCTAACATAATAGCAGACGTAAAGGTTGTGGTTGGTAGAGGACGTGTCGCTACTGGATGTCAGTTCCCCCTTATTATCGAAGATATGTAGAAGCGAATCTGGGTCTTCTCGTGATCACCGAAGGGTACAGAAGCTTGGTCATCATCGTCGGATTGGTAGATATGAAATCTAGGACATGCTCATGATCATAGAAGGGTAGAGAAGCTTGATAACCATCGTCGCTGATTGGTAGATATGAAATCTAGGACATGCTCAGGATCATAGAAGGGTAGAGAAACTTGATCACCATCGTCGCTGATTGGTAGATATGAAATCTAGGACATGCTCATGATCATAGAAGGGTAGAGAAACTTGATCACCATCGTCGCTGATTGGTAGATATGAAATCTAGGACATGCTCATGATCATAGAAGGGCAGAGAAGCTTGGTCATCATCATCGCTAATTGGTTGTTGTTGTTGTTTGTTGTTGTTTAATGCCCACAATGAGTGCATTTTACTCTTTTTGTGCGTCCTGAAAAGGCTTCATCTGCGTGGAGCTCACTACTACGGGGATCACATCGATCCACATATTGCCAGCCAGGCTGCCTTGAAAACAACCTGCTTCCAGAGAACACTACATGGGAGAGAGATAGTGGTTTTGGTCAGTATGTTGTGCTTGACCGCACTGTCTTCCCAGTTTCTTGTGGTGAAGGTAAAAGTTGGATTCTTCATTACTGCATGTATGGAGCCGCAAAGGCACACACGCTCACTTCACACATACTCACTTCACACATCCACACTCGCGCACCAAATCATTCACCGACACACTCACTCACTCACACGCATACGCTCTATCACATACCCACAACTACTCGCACAACATTCACTCACACACATACACACATACGCATTCTCGCATATGCTCATCCACACACACATACATTCACATACAAACATACAATCATATATAAGCTCACAGCATGCATGCACGCACACGCACACACACACACACACAGACACACACACACACACACACACTCCTTTCCTCATAGGCGTCTCAGTCTTTGCAGACAATGCGCTGAAAATGCAGACTCTGAGCTGCCCAAACTGCAGGATCCGCCTCTCGGCCTCGCTGGTGTAATCCACAGGAATGCAATGCAGGAACACTTTTTTAGCACCAGCTCAGCTGCAGGAGCTGCTGTAATGAGTTCGCAATTTAAAAACCATTTGCCTTAGGTGCTATCACTCAGGATTTTCGGTCTAGGTTTATTACCGTAGCCCTACCCTCTTCCGAGGTTTCTACAAGGCAGTGGAGTCATTGCCAGCAGATACTAGTTACTCGAGACATCCGATGATACTCTCATCGTCCCAAGATTAGCTAGCAGTTCCTGGGACTTGTGGGTTTGAAATCAGAGTTCCTCCTCTCACAGGCGAACTGCCTGAACAGGCTAACGAGCTTTGTCTCCCTGGGCTTAGAGTCAGAGTTTATCTTCTCTTAGATTGGCTGCCAACCAAGGCTAATGAGCCCGATATGTACGTCTAGTAATAAAGCCGGGTACTCGGTCGCGCCCTACAGCAGGCTCTGTAAGAAACACGGGCCCCTCATGATGGTGCTGCTGGGCACATAATAATATAGGAGAGGATATTGGCATGGAAGTTCCTAAACGTCAAGCCAAACAGTGAATCCAGCGGCGATCTCTACAACTCTATGTGTTACACATATACATATATACACACACACACATACTGCAGCCTATCAGGCATGTCGTAAGAGACCACTAACAAGGATTGGGCATGAGGTTCCTGAACCTCCCGATTGAAACTATTTGCTAACGGAAAAAGACCGGAAAATCCTTCAGTAAAATACCCACAAACGCGAATAAAACCGTACAAACACTTTGTGACGGTTTGCTGTGAGACAATGGTTTCTTGTTGTTCTTGTTGTTGGTTTTGTTGTTGTTGTTGTTCTTCTTCTTCTTCTTCATCATCTTTTTCTTCTTATACTTTTCGTATTTCTTTTTCCATCATCTTCTTTTTCTTTTTTCACTACTTCTTTGTGACTGTTTGCTCAATAACGCCTTCTTTTTCCTCTTCTTGTCCTCCTCTATCCCCCTCCCCCCCCCCCCCCTCTTCTTCTTATTCTGATGCTGCTGCTATCAAATAATTCCATCAACATTTCACATAAACGACCGTCTGTCTCAGGATTCACTTTTCACCATACAATGTATCCCTCAGATGAATTGGAAAAGGACACGATGTCATGCTCTCCTCTACTAGAGTCAATATACTTGAAGAAATTGTTCTATTCTCTCCTCTCGTAGAGTCAATATACTTGAAGAAATTGTTCTATTCTCTCCTCTCGTAGAGTCAATATACTTGAAGAAATTGTTCTATTCTCTCCTCTCGTAGAGTCAATATACTTGAAGAAATTGTTCTATTCTTTTTCAGTTTTCCTGACAAGTGTAAATGTTTATATGTCAGGTTTTTAACTTTTTGCATTGGCCATATCGTGCCCTTATTTTGAATTGGACATCTTGTTGTCTTAGATTGTCAAATGATCATATCTTGATATGTAGTGGTTACCGCTGTCGCTGTTGTTGTTGCTGTTGTTGCCAGAACCAGCTCGTGATTATTCAGTATACTCTTGCTCCTTGGATGGCTGGGAATGCACCTTTCGTCACTCCCTCCCACTCCAGCGAGTCTAATGCCAGAGACATTTCGACCGCATTATGAGACAGGATGGGTGGTCTAAGTTAAAAGATGGAGCTCTTGATACCAACTCAGTTTTTGCGGAAGAGCAGAAAAGCCACAAGAAGACTAGAAAACGTAAGCCAGTTACCACGTTAGAAGAGTAACATTTTTGTGCCAACGATTCATTTAAAAGTGGTCCCCAAATTGCTGTATCTTCAGAGTGTTTTACTGACCCAATATTAATGCTAGTTGTTTTGACACATTTTGTTAATATATACTTATCTTCTTGCCCTCTCTGACTCCAAGAACCGCTGTCATTGGTTGATAACTCGTTTAGTGATCGCTACTCCTGATCATGTTTTTAAAGACAGTACCACACGTCAACCAGATCTCTCAGTCCGCAGTCCCCCTTCGTACTGTGCCTGAGTTCTGGTTCACGATTTCCATTTCTTGACTTCCATTCACGATTTCCAGGTTTAACATAGTATCATAGATGCATCTTATGATGGCGTCAGGTTTTTTTCTTA
Source organism: Ariolimax columbianus (assembly GCA_036924085.1). Lineage (NCBI taxonomy): Eukaryota > Metazoa > Mollusca > Gastropoda > Stylommatophora > Arionidae > Ariolimax > Ariolimax columbianus. Next base: position 91,211,763 of record JAVGWX010000004.1, on the reverse strand, counting down.
GATATTGTCTGATCCAATTTAAACGTCAACCTGCTATGGTGGCGTTCATGTCTTCTTGGCTGCTCCAGACAAGTAGTTCTAGTTGTTGGTTTCTGATGGTGATCAAAAAGAACATTTTTGTACATGTATTCTGAGACGCACTTCGAATTATTGCGCATCTCCACCTGAGTTTATTTTTATATTTATTTTAAATCTTCCTTTTCTTGACACCCCCCCCCCCCCCCCTCTCTCTCTCTCGTCTTATACATGACACGTGTGTACACAAACCTTGGTTATGTATGGTTGACAAACAGGAACGAAGCTTACACTACGATACAGGACGGGTACCCCTCAGTCATTCGTCGTTCATATTCTTCCCTTTGCCTGTATGTGTTTGTTGTACACGATCCACAATCTCCTCATTTCCTGTTTGGCTTCTCCGGCTCTTTTTCCGGTTCACTTCCGTCTTTCATGACTTACCATCACCAACGATCCCAAGATTATTATATTTGTATTTGTTTAAATTTCCCGTTTATGCTTCCATTGCCTGGACGACAGATCGCCGTCACTTCTTCTTCGGTCACGTAGTCTGCCTCTCATAGAAGTTCCAGCCCACTAGATCCAGATGATCCGGTAGCTCAGGCCATTTGAGCAGACGGCCTGCATTCTGAATGTGAGACCATTATTATATAAGCAAATCCCTGTCATCTTTTGCTTACCAGTAACAAATCAGATCCTTGAGGTACCACGTTTTACTATATTATTTAATTGTATACTTAAATGTGTATTTGTATGTCGCCAGTATATCTGTGTCTTAATGTTTTTCTGCTATTATTTGGTCTTTGTTTCTTTGTTTCTTTCTTTCTTTCTCGTTCCATGGGACTTTTCCTTAGAATATATTGTTACATCCGCTTTGATCTTGACACATTAAAACACCATAGTAGATCATTGTGTATGTTTTAACCTGTAAGTAGATCTTAATTACGTTTCTTTTACATGACTTAGTCGATCCTCTTTTACCAAAAGGTGTACAGATATTCTTTTTTCTGTCCCAACTATAGAGATTATAATGTTGATCCCCCACCTCTTTGGTCAGCATACTGTAACACAGTCTGTTTTCATGACCACTATGAGACGGAGTTCTGATCAGAATGTGTCACGTGATCTTTATTTTACTCTTCACTTTCTAGTAACAGTGGGAGCAGGAGTAGTAATAGTAGTAGAAGTAGAAGTATACTTGTCCTAGTAGTAGTAGCAGGAGTGTTGGTAGTCATTGAAGTAGATAGTAGTAGTAGTAGTTGTAGTAGTAGTAGTAGTAGTAGTAGTAGAAGTAGTAGTAGTGTAGCAGTAGTAGTAGAAGTAGTAGTAGTAATAGCAGTAGTAGAAGTAGAAGAAATAGTAGAAGTAGTAATAGTGGTAGTAGTAGTAGAAGAGGTATTAATTGTAGTAGTAGAAGTTGTAGCCGCTGCTATAGAAGTAGTAGTAGAAGTTGTAGTATTAGCAGTTGTAGTAATAGTAATAGAAGTAGTAAAAATAGTATTAGTAGTTGGAGTAGTAGTAGTATCTCTGTGTACAGCGGTAAGATTGTTTAAAAACAAAGAACAGAAAGTGGGAAACGCACATAAACAATATAATACAATCTGGAGTTGTTAGTTTTGTACATACTGAATGGGTTTATTTTTAAAAACAAATGACATGACAATACATTATTCGTTTGTGATAATAGTAGTGTTTTTGTAGTAGTAGTAGCAGTAGTAATAGTATGAGTAGGAGTAGTAGCAGTAGTTGTTGTTGTGGTTGTAGAAATAGTAACAATACAGGGATGGTAGCATTGACAGCAACACTAGTGTTTGAAATAACAATAGTTGGCAATATGAGCAGATTATTGGCAGTAATTCCAGTAGTAGTAGTCGTAGTACAAGATAGCGATAGCAGTAGTTGTTGTTGTTGCAGTGGTAGTACAAGTAGTAGTAGTAGTAGTAGTAGTAGTAGTAGTAGTAGTAGTAGTAGTAGTAGTTGCAGTACAGTTGTAGCAGTAGTAATAATAGTAGCCGCACTAGTCCTTGTCTTGGTTAACATGCACTTCTACAGGGGCAGATGGGGGGAGTGGTGCTATTCTTGTCCTTTTCATACACAGAGACAGCGGCAGACCATTCGCGTACATGTCAAGACTAGACATCTAGATTATGGAAGGACAGGATGACAAATAAATAAGGAAATCTTGGAGAAATTGTGAGTACAACAAGAAATAATGAACGAAATTAAAGTCCAACATTGACGTACCAAAAGCCAAGATATTTCTGAAAACCATACTGGAAGTAAAAGTGGAGGGAAAATAAGTCATAAGAAAATAGTGATATAAGTTTGGGGATAACGTAAAGCGATGGACAGGGAAAAACTTAGAGTGGTGTCAAGGATAGAGAACTAGGTCTTTGGAGAAACATAACAGAAAGCGTACCATGAGTAGATGGTAACTAAACTGGACTGGCTCCGTGTAAGAGATTAGCTGCGAAATGTATCATATACAGTGTAAATAATGAAAAAGACACAAAAACGTAATAACAAGAAACGTTAGAATGTTATTATTTATTGTATTTTGCCAGTTAGGACTGGTATGTAGATGTGTTATTCTTGTAGTGATGAGACTCGTAACAGGATGGACAAAGTCATCTGGATAAAATATGTTGTCCATCCATAATATAGACAAACCAGAATACCCATGATGACATCTGTCAGACATTCACTTGCAGGGCAGGGGTCTGATATAAAACATGACAGCCTCATTGCTAGGGCTGTTCAAGCAGCACTAGTACTAACAGTGTAGTAGTACTGTAATAGTACTGTAGTAGTAGTAATTATACGAGTAGTAGTAGTTAAGTAGTAGTAGTAGTAATAGTAGTATAACTGGCAGTAGTAGTAGTAATAGCAGTTGCAGTAGTAGTAGTAGTAGTGGTAGTAGTAGTAGTAGTAGTAGTAGTAATATTAGTTGTAGTGGCAGCAGCAGTAGTAGTAGTAGTGGTAGAAGTAGTAGTAGTAGTAGTAGTAGTAGTAATATTAGTAGTAGTGGCAGCAGCAGTAGTAGTAGTAGTGGTAGAAGTAGTAGTAGTAGTAGTGGTAGTAGTAGTAGTAGTAGTAGTAGTAGTAGTAATATTAGCAGCAGTGGCAGCAGCAGTAGAAGTAGCAGTGGCAGCAGCAGTAGCAGTAGTAATATTAGCAGCAGTGGCAGCAGCAGTAGAAGTAGCAGTGGCAGTAGTGGCAGTAGTAGTAGTAGTAGTAGTAGTAGCAGCAGCAGCACCAGCAGTAGCAGCAGCAGCAGCAGCAGTAGCAGCAGCAGCACCAGCAGTAGCAGCAGCAGCAGCAGCAGCAGACGTTATTGTCGTTAGGTAGTTGACAATAGTACAAGCAACAACTGCAAATGTCGTTAAGCTGAAGTACTGGCAGTCGTATCTTGTTGCTTAGTCTTTACCGAGTCACATCAACTATTGACATATTTGATGTGTGGTCCCGTGTAGTTCAAATCTTGAATCTTTGATTTCCGTAAATGAAACGGCACAGTCTGTGGATGGGAAATGTTCAAAGAAGATTCCCGAATATAAGAACATGAAACGTGTTGCAGCAATTAGAACATTAAATCTCATTGGTGGATTTTAGTCCCACCGAGATGGCGAGGAAAGAGTAGATTACTGCATTTTAAATTAGTCGTAATATGCCATTACATTAAGTTGTACAAGGAACAAGCAACATAGTTATGTCAAACAAATTGATACCGTAACAACCACATTATTAGCACACAAAATGCATTAGCGCAGAAGACTTCTTTCTTTCGCAGTATTTGTCTGAGGAAGGGGCAATTCTGCGTGTCCTGTTTGCTAGATTTTCTATGTTGAGATTTAGTCCTATATAACCTTCACTATGCCTTTCGCACTATGCCTACATTATCATCAGACGTAGGGATCGAGCGGATGCTATGGTAACGAAGAGCAAGTGTGGTGCAGAATGTTGGGCCGACCATAGACTTGTCATTGCCAAGCTAAACTTCAAGATCCAGCCCAAAATGCGCCCCCAAGGAAAGAAACCACCGAGGAGGCTAAATGTCTCTCAGCTGAAATACGAACCCACGAGAGGAGGCTTCCAGGAAGTGCTTGAGTGCAGACTATCTGAGCTTAGTTTTGAAAAGAACGACATCGAAGAGAACTGCGCATCATTGAGAAACACACTCTACGATACAGCTGTTAAACACATTGGCCCACTCACGCGCAAGCATAAGGACTGGTTTGATGAGAACAATCTGGAAATGCAGGGCCTTCTCGATGCAAAACATGAAGCGCACAGGGAATACCAGAGGGACACACCATCTCCGGCAGCAAAAGCTGCCTTCAATACTGCTCGCAAAGCTGTCCAGACCAGGCTTAGAGAGATGCAAGACTCCTGGCTCAGCAAAAGAGCTGACGAAATTGAGATGTTCGCCGAGCGTCATGACACCAAACGGTTTTACGAGGCACTGAAAGCTCTCTACGGCCCGCAGCCCTCTAGTAATACGCCAGTTCGCAGTGTGGATGGGGTACTGCTAACAGATAAGGTTCAGATTCTAGACAGATGGGCAGACCACTTCTGCAAAATACTAAACCACATATCGTCCATAAATGAAGAGGCCATCCGGCGAATGCCGCAGGTGGAACTGAACCTGGCGTTGGATGAAGTCATTACTGAGGAGGAAGTCGACAGGGCAATCAGTTCACTATCTATAGGAAAATCTCCAGGAGCTGATGCAATACCAGCAGAGGTATATAAGACAGCTGGCCCATCCCTCACCAGAAGGATCACTGAACTCTTCTGACACATGTGGGCTGAAGGTAAAATTCCGCAGGAGCTAAAGGACGCCTCAATCGTTCACCTGTACAAAAGAAAAAGCGAATATTCCACATCCGATGGCAAGATCGTGTCACTGACATCGAGGTTCTCTCGAGGGCTAACATGCCCAGCATCCATGCACTGCTAGATAAAGCACGACTAGGATGGGCCGGACACCTCGTCCGTATGTCAGACGAGCGGCTCCCAAAGAAGCGTCTCTACGGCGAGCTGAGAGAGGGATGGCGCGAGAGAGGGCGCCCAAAGAAACGTTTTAAAGACGGTCTGAAGGACTCACTAAAACGTTTCCAGATAGACATCGGCACCTGGGAATGTCTTGCGCAAAACAGATCTGACAGATGTGTAGCTGCCGGTGAAGATGACAGTGTTGTGAAAGCCCAGAACAGACGCGAGACGCGGAAATCCCGAGCAGCGGGAACACCATCCCCTTCTACAAACCTCGTGTGCCAGATATGTAGCAGATGTTTTCGTGCTCGCATTGGCCTGTTTAGCCACATGCGCACCCACACCCAACAGGGAAATCTGTGACAAGGATGATGTCGGCGGTCCTCATCGACAACGATGGACAGCCATTATGCCTTTCGCATTATGAGGTAACTGAAATGATGATAATGGGCGTTTCCCACCTTTTCCACTAGGACGTGCATCAAAATCGGTGGTGATTTTATTTAGGACCACAAAAAACTAATTTAGTACTTTTCTCACATGGGTTAGTCGCTGCTCTTCTAGCTTCCCGCGCAGGTCTTCATACCTTTGTCTTGTGGCTGAAAGCTTCTAAAGTATGAGGTAACGGGATCTATGACCAACTCTTCTGGTAACATGCTCCATAAAAGCCCTTCTGGTAACCGGCTCCATAAAAGACCTTCTGTTAACCGGCTCCAAAACAACCGTTCTAGTAACGGGCTCCGTAACAACCCTACAGGTAACGGGCCGCATGACCAACCATCCTGATATCGGGCTCCATGACCAACTCTTCTGGTAACGGGTTCCATGAACAATCTTCTTGATAACGGGCTCCATGACCAACTTATCTGGTAATGAGGTCCATGACCAACTCTTCTGGTAACGGGTTCCATGACCATCTCTTCTGGTAATGAGGTCCATGACCAACTCTTCTGGTAACGGGTTCCATGACCAACTCTTCTGGTAACGGGTTTCATGAACAATCGTCTTGATAACGGGGTCCATGAACAATCTTCTTGATAACGGGCTCCATAACGAACCTTCCTGGTAACGTGCTCCATGACCAGCTCTCCTGGTAACGGGCTCCATGACCAGCTCTCCTGGTAACGTGCTCCATGAAAAGCTCTCCTGGTAATGAGGTCCATGACCAGCTCTTCTGGTAATGAGTTCCATGACCAACTCTTCTGGTAACGGGTTCCATGACCAACTCTTATGCTAACGGGTTCCATGACCAACTCTTCTGGTAACGGGTTCTATGAACAATCTTCTGGTAACGGGTTCCATGAACAATCTTCTGGAAACAGGTTCCATGAACAATCTTCTTGATAACGGGCTCCATGATGAACCTTCCTGGTAACGTGCTCCATGACCAGCCCTTCTGGTAACAGGCTCCATGACCAGCTCTCCTGGTAACGGGCTCCATGACCAGCTCTCCTGGTAACGGGCTCCATGACCAGTCCTCCTGATAACCGGCTCCTGTAATGAGTGTGTGTAGCCATGAAAATGATTGCTCAGCAGTTTTGGGACAACAGGAATAACAAAATTGAATGATTGATTGGCATGAAGTAAATATATACTCACAGACAACACTCGCTTTTCGTTGACCATCACGTTTATCCATGTATACAAAGTCAATGACCTGAAGTTGCTAATCGTGTACAAAACAGAATTCAGGCCGTCAATGTTCTGTCGTGATAACCTTGGTCCGTACACTTAAAATCTGTATGAGGTAGTTCAGATTTCTTTGAATTTTTCATTTATTCCATGGTTTTGTTAAAATGTTAGTTTATAAACACTATCGTTCTCTCATTCTGATTGTGTTTCTTTACTAGAAAGAGACAGAACGGAAAGATGAAACACAGGCTTGAAATAATGAAAATCTCACAACTCAGAATCAGAAATTCGCAACACCGTGACAATATATCATATAGGTTCGACTAGTTCTTCATTTGTCGGTGCCATTGGTGAGATTGTTGTGGCTTGTATCTGTGCACGTCATCACAATTTGAATGGACTACCTCCGCTACCTTCTAGGCTTACAGGCAAACCGGAGTAATCATAGTGCCTTTATCACTATGTGGGTGGCATTGGCTCTTATTTTCTGATAACACTTTGTGAATCTCTGGAACATTATTTCAGTCCCATTCGTTATGAAAATAGAGATTTAGTCCCGGTCATGCAATTAACTCAATCTATTTGATGTTACACTCCCGCTGCCTTGCGAGATACCTGATTTCCGGAAAGGCTTCAGGAGTAAACCCTGAGGAAAAATCTACATCCTCTGCATCCAGTCGTCTTGAAAATGTCTTGCCATTAGCCAAATGTAGATTAGGACGAGATAGTGAGGTTGACATAATGCACACATTTTTCTCACTTTAATCCAAATCACTTCGCAAGTCACCCATTTCAGCGAAAAGAGCCAAAAGAAAAGATTGTCAACATGGACGAACATACTTGCTGCCTCATAAGTGAAATGCACTAAAGAGGAGCAGCTTTCTAATAACAGTTGTTTCTTTTCTTTGGCCGCAAAGAGTTGAAATCTATCGATATTCACCGGCGAATGAAGGTTCTGTGTAGTCATGCAGGCTTATCATTTCAGCAAGTGTGCGAGTGAAATAGGACGTTCCAAAGTTACGTGAGTTCTGTGAAAGGTTGTTCTGGACCACGTCAGGCACACCCAGTAGTGACACCAGAGCCGATGTCAACAGCTGAACGAATAGGGATGAACAATTGCCGAATGACTGTGAATGAAATAGCCGCACTTTTGGACATCAGCTAAAATTCAGCACACCACACCATCTATAATGTGTTCCAGTCTCACATCATGTGTACAAGGTGGATGCCACAGAAGCTGCCTCCAGAACTGAAGCAACAACATTGTGCATGAGCTGCTACATTCGAGAACAAATGACTGTTTTCCTAGAGGAATCCATGCACATTGAAGACAATGGGGGACTTGTACTCGTATCTAACGCCAGAGGAGGCTACGCCAAAAACGCATAAGCCTACAGTTGTGTTCCAAGTTGTGAAGATTTTTAAAATGTTGGGTTTTTATTTTACTTCCACTTTGACTTTTCCTATCTCCTCGATAATGAGTTTTCACTCTTCTCTTTCCTGAGTCAAGTAGTGGAAAATATATGTTTTCTTTAGTTGGGTTGTCTCCATTCAGGGTGTTTGTTATGTAGTGGTCTGGTTGTAGTAGTTGCTTCAAAAATCTTAGAATTATGACAACCCAGATTACGGGGTTATACTGTTTGCTCTTGTCTGTCACAGTATTTCCAGAATGGTGTATGGTTTGCGGTCACTCTGTGTAGGAAGTTGTTTAGCGGTGCATGTCTTGTGGTTAGCCTGGTCTCTTCAGCTCAGTTTATTGATGCTGTTTTTGGAACTGTGCGGAGACATGCCGACATACATATTTCTTGCAGTCATAGGTCAGTGGTCCATCCATTCTTGTATGTAGGTTTGACGTGAAGCATCCTCGCATATTAAAAACCCAATTATAATTAAGTGATTATTCCCCATTACTTTGCTTGTTTTGGGTCAACCATTCTTTTGGCAAAGGTATGCGCCGTTCAAACACAGACAGTCTTTCTGGTTAATAAATGGACGCGTAATCCTAAATTCCAATTCCTGGAGTCTACATGAAGGATGTGTCCTGGTGCGGAATAAAGACCTTTTGTCATTGCAGTTGCCAAACAGTATACACGTATTTTAATAAATGTTACTCTGATAGAAAGAACCTATGCCTCATCGAGGTTTTCTTCTTCCTCTTCGGCGTTCGTCTTGAATTCACGAAACGGACAATGTGACGTTGTGTCGTTGTATGCAGCGAGGCTTTCGGCATCCTGTTTCAGCAGGTGATTTTATAAGGGACGGTGCAGGTCTTCCCTCTTCTATCCCTATTCTGTCAGCCAGGCTGCTTGGTTGCAGTCTGGTTCCAGGGCCGCCACTTGGAGACAGAATAGGGTGTTGGTCAGCTACGAATCTCTGCCTGCATCTTCGACTCCATAAAGAATTTTAACCCGCGCCACTTTGGTCAGAAGACTGGTATTTAAACTAATCAGCCACCTAAGAAGAACGAATACATTGAGCGGAAAGTAGGAACATAGTGATGCATGGGATACGATTATTGGTATAGTAATAAATGACATGAACAAATCACATTACGTGTCTCCAAATCAACCAGGTGTATGGGCTTCTAGGACGTACATACACATACACCTACACATACACCTACACATACACCTACACATACATCTAGACATACACCTACACATACACCTACACATACACCTACACATACATCTAGACATACACCTACACATACACCTACACATACACCTACACATACACCAACACATACATCTACACATACATCTAGACATACACCTACACATACACCTACACATACACCAACACATACATCTAGACATACACCTACACATACACCTACACATACACCTGCACATACACCTACACATGCACCTACACCTACACCTACACCTACACATACACCTACACATACACCTACCCATTCACCTACACCTACATATGCACCTACATTTCAGACACACCTACACCTACACATTCATCTGCACATACACATGCATGCATAAACACGTACATCTACACCTACATAGACATCTACACCTACAAAAACATCTACACCTACAAAAACATCTACACCTACATAGACATCTACACCTACATAGACATCTACACCTACACAGACATCTACACCTGCACAGACATCTACACCTACATAGACATCTACACCTACACAGACATCTACACCTACATAGACATCTACACCTACACAGACATCTACACATACACCCACACCTACATGTACTCTTACACATAACCATACATATGCACACTAATCTTCATGTACACCTACAGCTACACATACACCCTACACCTACACATACACCCACACCTACATGTACTCTTACACATAAACATACACATGCACACTAATCTTCATCTACACCTACAGGTACACATACACCCATACACCTACACATATACTTACACATACACATAGACAAACACCTACACTTACAGATACACCTACACTTACACATACATACGAACCTGTACCTAAACATACACATACACAAACACCTATACATACACTTACATATGCATATGTACATTCACCTACACATACACCTACACATACACATACCGTTCTCTATTTTCAGCCCAACCTGCTCCTTCTGGTCCGTGGTCTATCATGTCGTAAACAGCTGTCCTTAGGTGTTTCCGTAGCAACGTAAAACCTCTGTTTAGCACTCTGTTTATGGATAATATACCACTTAAATGAAACATCTAATTAATTTCCATATGATAAAATAGCTGTTTACAGCTCCAGAATATGAGGATGATAAACAGAAAAAGCTCACTGAAAGATTCAAATAACATCAACATAGCCAAATGGACATCGTAAAGTGCTGAGTATCGGATCAACATTGCCAAATGGACATCGTAAAAGTGCTGAGTATCGGATCAACATAGCCCAATGGACATCGTAAAAGTGCTGAGCATAGGATCGAATTGGTGGATGAACAGCATAACGTATAGGAAACTAAAATAATTTGAGCCACATTTATTAAACGCCAGACTGGAAATATATACTGGAAAGTATGATACCTAAAAATGGAGGCAGAGACAAAACTCTGAGAAGATGGACAGATGATATAAAAGATGTTCTGAATAACATCGGAGACGGGAGATCTGGCTAAAGATCGAGAATCTTATCAGTTAACTGTGATGAGAGTGATGTTCTACAGAGGACATTATACATGATAGGGATTATCAAAATTGCTGATGAAAACTCAATTTTTGGACAGAATCCTCAATGAAACAACCAATTCATTCTAGGTATATTGACTTGACCATACTTGTCCGTATTCTTGCTCTGTTAAACGAAACGGGAAAGCTTAACAACTGTTAAAGGCCATAATTTTGTAACTAGTTTTGCCAGAATTATTTTTTCTATAAAAGCAGTTTCTTAATAAAACTTAACCTATCTTAATTATTTCACTACGAAGACAACCATGTTTAATAGCAAATTAAAGGAAAATGGTTGTGCAGTAAAAAAATGAAGGTCTTGTAGAATTTCGTTAAAATATTGCAAGTAATTTTTAATAATTATATCGTCATTTTTTGTAATAAAAACTATTTTTCACTCACAGAAATGTCACAAATTCATGAATAACCACTGCAACATAATGCAGGGATCAAGATGTTGAGTAGCGCATGAGCTGCAGTGGTCAGCGACTCATAGCTGACTGCTAGTGTCAGGATCAGCGAACCAGAGCTGCCAAGACCCTTATACACCTCCATGCGGTGATCCTGGATAAAAGGCTACAACAGGGCAGACTGGCTAAGGAGCAGGGATCGAAGAGGAACTGCTAACCCAGTACTCAAAAAATGCTTGCTGAAGTCGGATGTGTTGGGCAGAAAGGTGCAAATATCGCAGTCAAGCTGTAAACTACGACACAACGCATTCCGTTCTCTGGACTACATTCTGCTACTTAAGCCCTTTCAGTGTTTGGTAGTGGGAGATTGAGAATGAACGAAGCCAAGCCAAGCCGCCCAAACATAATGCAGATCGGTCTAGTGTACTTCAAAATAACAGCAATCCAAATATGGATAATATCTTCAAGAAAATAATTTTCTCTAGCAGTTCTGTAGCAGGTCGGGTCGACCCACATGGTCGACCATATTTTAGCAGCAATTTTAATAAGTTCTTGGTCTCAGTCAGATAGCGGTTATGGAATTTGGTATTGAAACTCATTCGCTATCATAGTCTCACGTTCTCTCGAATTTGCTATAGAAATATTGCATCTTCGTGTTTCTGTTGATGGTGCAGCAAAACGTTTTTGCCTTTTAGCATCACTAGATCCCGGCTATGACAACGCCACCTAATTTTCAGCATCAGATTCAGTAGGCTGAGTATGTTGAATGATATTATTTATTATATTTCTGACTCCGATTCAACATCAGAAAAATGTGAATCCTCGACACTAAATTTGTATAGCGTGCACAACTCCCTAGACTTTTCTACAGATAAAAACAACCTACTATTAGACAATCTTGAAGTGCTAGGTCGCCACGCATTTTTGTGACAAACACAACAAAAATTTGGCCTACTTGAAAGATGACAAAGGATTTCCAACTTTAAATTTCCACACAATGCACGTCAGTGCTTTTACAAAACGAAACGTAAATATAATCGTTACTACCCTTACCACGTAATGTCAATTAAAATTTAGAAACACAAAAAAAACCAAACAAATTTCGTTCTATGTGCTGTTAACGATATGAGCGTTTTTCTGGCATAAAGCGGATGCGGAAGCGTAACGCCGACAGCGTTCCAATGGTCTTTAAGAGTTTTAAGGTGCCTCTCTTGTTGGTTGTCGAAGGTTAATTTCAACCTTGTGTAACATGGTTGTTTACATCTCCGTTAATGGACAATAGACAGACAAACTTCAAAAAAATATCTTATTCTCATCAATAACGAACAATTTATGTTAAAGGGAGTGTATGCAGCAACAGGAACAATGGAAGTATATTTGAACAATATCATCGCAAACAGAAGCTGTTCAGAGTTACGTGTATGTGCAAAAGATAAGCTTTAATGTAACATGTCACACATTTAAACAACGTAGTATGTCTTCGTATGGGTATGTGTATTACACAAAGTATACAGACTTCAATGATACATACGATTAATACCATCTTGGTAAAATTTATGTTTCACTTCGTTGTATCGACAATAAACAGACAAACCTCAGCGATAGATCAGATTAATATCAACTTGATATAAATGCATGTTGACAAGGATGTCAATGGCAATAGACAGTCAAATCTCAATGGAGCATTTTTTTTCTCACTCTTGTTTTTTTTTACATAGGCTGTCGTTGCTTGTAAAGCTGTGTTATCTCCGTACAGCTTTTGTCTCTCATCTGTCTCGTGAGGTCAGTTTTGATCTCTCTCTCTCTCTCTCTCTCTCTCTCTCTCTCTATATATATATATATATATATATATATATATATATATATATATATATATATATATATATATATAAATATTATTTATATCTTAGTGTGTGAGTATGCAGCTTTGTAGGATGTGTTCCATCGTCATGGTATGCTCCCCACATTGACACTCGTCACCTATCTCAGTCTTTATTCTGTTATAAGGATGACCCTTGAGTTTTTTATGCTCAGCTCTCAAGATGCCGAATCGCACTTCTCTAGTTGAACCATAGTAGTAGCTTTTCGGAAGTGAAATGGTGTTTAGTACATTTTTTCCTGAACATAACTCTAACCATGTTCTTGACCTCATTAAATGCGATGCACACATATTTGTGTGGGCATGTTCTTTGTCTCCAGCTTCATTGCCTTCGGTATTGCAGCGAGAAGGAATAAACGGAATGACCAACATTGAACGTTCTGCTGAGGACTTTCTTAGAAAATGATGCGTTTAGTCTGGACAACAAATAGACACTATTCAATTATCCGTTTCTTCTTCTATTTTCTATTAGAGCAGATGTTCAACGCTGCATTTGGCCTATCTTAACCAGCTTTCAGTAAAGTTTAAAATCAGACATTTGCTGGAAAATATGTCAAACACTGCATTCAGCTTACTCTAGTCAGCTTTCGGGACAATCTGATTCATTGATTGAAGCATAGTTCCAACATTGCATTTTGCTTGCCCTTACCAGCTGTCAGGATGGCATGACTCTAGTCATTGGTTGAAGCATAGTTCCAACACTGCATTTGGGTTGCCCTAACCAGCTGTAAGGATGGCATGACTCTAGTCATTGGTTAAAGCATAGTTCCAACACTGCATTTGGGTTGCCCTAACCAGCTGTCAGGATGGCATGACTCTAGTCATTGGTTGAAGCATAGTTCCAACACTGCATTTGGGTTGCCCTAACCAGCTGTCAGGATGGCATGACTCTAGTCATTGGTTGAAGCATAGTTCCAACACTGCATTTGGGTTGCCCTAACCAGCTGTCAGGATGGCATGACTCTAGTCATTGGTTGAAGCATAGTTCCAACACTGCATTTGGGTTGCCCTAACCAGCTGTCAGGATGGCATGACTCTAGTCATTGGTTGAAGCATAGTTCCAACACTGCATTTGGGTTGCCCTAACCAGCTGTCAGAAAATCTTGATTACAATCAATTGTGTGTCTTGACCAGTATGTTTCGCCTCAGCCAGATTGCTCTTCGCTCTCGATGTTGGCTTGTAGTTGAGGTTGAATGCTTCACGTTCAGCGATTAGACTAAAAGCACAGATGGCACACAAAACAAAAGTGCACAGTCCCTCGCTTTTTAAATACATGAACATCTATGACGATGCGAAAAAGCGTACGATTGGCCTACCTATCTCTCATGTCGTCATCTTCAGCCCCCCAGCCGAAGTACATGTTTGAAGCTCCATTGATTTTTTAAAACTGATCATGGGTGAATGCGACGACGCCCCCAAACAGTCCGTCGTAAAGCAACCTGTGAAGAAAAGGGAAACGTGTACTGTATTAAGAGATTTTCGCTTCGTCGTTATGAGGTATCCACATGAGGTGTGGAAAGGAGGGTATATAGAAAGTGGACTACATGTGGACGGGAAGAGGGGGAAGAATGTATTTACGTTGAAAGCGGACATCCAAAAGCAAGTTTACACTTATCTGTAATCCCTGAATCTGAATTCCCTGCGTATTTAAGCACCAAACATTCTAAAAACGGTCATATTTAGTTGACTGTTTAAATATTACAAATAATGATTGTGCCGGTTAAGGGGGTTTCTTAAAATTAGAAAACCAACTATATTTTTATATGCATATGTATATGACAGGGCGTTGCTACGGTAATCCTGCTCAATTCGAGAGGAATCGCAGGTCTCAGGAACTTGATCCACGTGCTTCTCTGATAAGCCAATGGTGCGAGGCTACACTCTGAGGGATTACGGCCGAACGCCTCTAAGCTGGAATCCCGCCCTGAATATCAGCACCACTGCGACGGGAGGCAGCGATATGGTTGAGACCTGGGGCTCGCGTCTCAGCCCGACCCGGTAAAGCCACAGAAAGAGGTCTCTGCCGTCCTGTCGATCAAAGCCGGAGGGGAGCTGCTCGATATTCACCCCCATACGACGTTGAGGTGTGAAACCACTAGTAGAAGACTTAGTTCTCGGTCGGGGTGTCGTAAGCAGTAGAGCAGCCACCTCACTGCGAATTGTTGAGACTCAGCCCTTGATCATGAGATATGTTCGCACACCAGGCGAACAACATCTCCGTGCCATGAGCAGGCTTGTCCCCTGGTTAAATGCACTCCTGCCTCGTTCCTTACTTCTGTCTGCTATCAGTCATCCGAATGGAAGAGATGCAGGCCAGCGGCCATTGCACCTCTGCCCTATTGTGACAACCTCATAGGTGGCGGGGAATGATAGGTGTACCATCACTGCATAGGAGCCGAGAAAGTAAAGGGAGCAAGGAGATACCCCACTCACATGCATATGCTACGTTTCTGGCAGGACGTGACGATCCTGGGACACAGACACACTGGACTGCCTCTCTTCCAGGATAGTACAAATGGTACATAGTCCATCATATCATATCATATCATCACCACACCCTTTAGACACGAGTGGTGAAGACAACTTCCCTAAGAGAGATAACTCTGACCACAAACTACTGCTGCCTTGCAGTTAGGCTGGGGACAGCCAAAGGCTAAGGATGGCATCCCTACAGAAACGCCTGTTGAAATCGGATGCACTGGGCCACAGGCTTAACGAAACAGTGCAACGTATATCGCTGTATGATGACGTTACAACCTAACAGAAACAAGTATGGCGCTCAACCTGTGGAGTCCCGCCAGGCAGCGAGAGTGCCGGGCCCAACGTCTCGAAGGGGACCACCCAATGCTACTGGTGGTCACCCACCCATGTGCTGTGGAGTCAAGGCACAAGGTGATGGGGCAAAAACTATTCACCAAAAACCCAAGACCCTCAGAATACTACAGTAGAACGCGAAGGGAGTCATTAACAAAAAGGTTTCCCTAACACATCACCTGCATGAAGGTAAGATTGACGTGGCATGTATCCAAGAAACGCACCTCAACAACAACCACAGATTCTCAATTAGAGGATACCAGACCTTCCGTCTTGATAGAGAAGGTCATAAAGGAGGGGTCCTGATACTGACACGTAACTGCATACCGAGTAGCGCGGAAGCTGTCAATCACACCAGACAAGCAGAAATTGTAGGAGTCGACATAATGACACAAGAAACGAAGATCCGCATCGTCAACCTGTATGGCCCACCCAACAAAGACCTGTCGCTCTCGAGTATGGAAATCAAGGACTCCAGCTGCCTAGTAGTTGGAGATTTCAACAGCCACTAGGAGAGATGGGGATATTCGGACACAGACAACAGAGATGATGAAGTTGAAGACTGGGAGATAGACACAAATCTCTATCAATAGGCCGGAGGACAGCCCTAGCTTCTATTCTAGAACATGGCATTCCACCTCCACTCCAGACTTGGCCTTTTCCACGGAGGATATTCACCACAGAATGGACCGCCATGTGCTAAACCAATTGGCAGGTAGGGACCACAGGCCAATTAGGATAGAAATTGATATGGAAGTAGGCCCACAGGAAATAAAACCGCTCCCAGGCTGGAACTATAAACGAGCCGAATGGGACATATTTGCAATGCTGACAGATGGACTGTGTGAAACTATCAATACACGAAATAACAATATGAAACCGATGGTGGAAAGCCTAAGCAAAGCAATCAGCCACCGAAACCATCCCAAGAGGGGCAAGGAAAAACTACAAGCCATATTGGAATGATGAACTGAAGAAAGCGGAAGACGAAGAGAGAGAGCAATCTATGGAGGCAAATATCGCCCTCAAGGCCATCACGGAGAAATACAAAAGAACACTAAACCAAATAACAAGACACAGCTGGAAAAACAAAACAGAAAGCCTCAATTTAGATAAAGAAGGGAACAAACTATGGAATTTAGTCAGAGTCATGAATGACGAAACACCATCAAATAAACAAATTACCATCAAGCAGGGCGACAACATGCTTACTGGAAAAAAAGCAGCAAACGCCTTTATAGAACATTATGCCAGAGCAAACCATATTGATGTCCCTACAGACAGGCATACAGCCATTAGTGAAGAACAAAAGAGCCACTACAACATCAAGATGGCACCAGAGGAGCACATGATGGCAAAACTAACAATGAATGAAATGGATGAGGCCATGAGAACTTTAAAGAAAAAGAAATCGCTCTGAAAAGATCGGGTAACAAACGACATGCTGATGGGTTGGGGCAAACAGCAAAGCGGAAGTTACTATCAGTCCTGAACCAAAGCTGGAAAAGGGGAATGTACTTATACCAGTACCAAAGAAAGAAAAAGATTGAACAGATCCAAATGGATACAGGTCCATCAGTCTACTGAGCTGTGTAGGCAAACTGATGGAGCGTATGCTAAACACCAGACTGGTGTTGCACCTGGAAGAAAAACACATACTAATCCCACAGCAAGCAGGATTTAGACAACTGAGGACCAGATCACTCTCATAGCACAGGAAATAGAGGATGCTTACCAAGAGAAAAAGCATACAGTAGCGGTCTGGGTGGATCTAGAGAAGGCATTTGACAAGGTGTGGAAAGAGGGACTTAAAGTCAAGCTACGAAGAAGTAAAGTATGTGGGAAAATAGAACCTCGAAAATAGAACAGCCAGAGTTCAAGTACAAGGACAGATGAGCAAAAAGGTGGCATTGGAGCAAGGAGTACCCCAAGGGGGAGTACTGTCACCTACACTTTTCCGGGTGTACATAAACAACATCACTGAGAATATACCAAGAAGAGTCCACAGCTCCATGTTTGCAGACGATCGGGCTTTGTGGTACTCTGAAAAAAATCTCACCGTAGCAAGCAATCGGATGCAGCAGATCCTAACATCGTTGGAGGAGTGGGCGAAGTCATGGCTGGTCAAAATACACGAGGAAAAAACAACATGTACGATATTCTCGCATTCAAATAAACCATAGAACACCAAAATAAGTCTTAACGGCAAATACATGCGGCCAAACGACAGCCCAAACTACTCGGGAGTCAGATTTGATCGGCCCTTGACATGGAAAAGTCAGATCGAGAGAAACCGAATCAGAGCCAGACCAAGAATGGCAATCATGAGGAAACTTTCTGGCACAAGCTGGGGAGCAGACGAAAGAATACTAAAGAAACTGTACACTGGAAGAGTGAGACCAGTTCTCGAGTATGGCATTGCGGCATGGACAACGGCAGTAAAGGTGAACTTTGATAAAATTTGCAAACTTCAAAACCAAGCCATGAGAGTTATAACAGAAGGCATGAAGTGAACGCTAATTGTAGAAAAGATTACAAATCTGCAATCCATGACCGACAGAAAAGACTGCTGATCCCAGCAGCAAGCAGAGAAACCCAGAAGACTGACTGACCATCCAATGCACCAGAGGCTAAAGAACTTTGGAAATGGGAAACTAAAGCGGAGAAACTTTGCAGAAATAGCCAAAGCAAAGATAAACGAAGACCCTATGAACGCATTAACAACACCAAAGCCCATCCCTACTGTACGCAAACCTACCTTGAGGCAGCATATCCTTCCGGAGGTGGCGGAAAACATACCAGGTATTATAAACAAAAACAGGCAGACTGAAAAAGAAAGAAGAGATACAACCCTAGGGTACATAACGGAAAACTACCCAAGCATGGACTGGACCCATGCATACACCGACGGCTCTGTAACAAACACAACACAGAACGGAGAGGCAGGGTTATTCCTGAGCCTACCAAATGGTACAAAAGTAACACGGTCAGTGGCAACTGGAAAATGCTTAAGCAATTTCAGAGCGGAGGCAGGGGCACTGAGGGCTGCAGTAGAAGCAATGCTGACAAGCAAGAGTAATGAAAGCCATATAGTCCTGCTTACAGATGCCTTGGCCGTAGTTACAGCACTAAAAAGCCAGAAAACTACTGAACTTAATGATTTAAGAGCAGTACTCTGTCAACTATGCCAGCAGTCCGCACCAAAAAGAGTAGTGCTACAATAGGTTCCATCCCACTGTAATATCCAAGGCAACGAGGAGGCAGACAGACTGGCAAAAGAAGGTGCAAAACTACCACAACCAGATACTAGTGTGACATACGAAGAGTCAAAATAGGCTCATTAGAGCTAGATACATGACCGAGAGGATCAGTTGAATGTCTGAGCTCAACAAACCGAGAGGATCAGTTGAATGTCTGAGGTCAACAAACTGAGACGATCAGTTGAATGTCTGAGCTCAACAAAAAGAGAGGCTCAGTTGAATGTCTGAGCTCAACATTGCGTATGGCAATATGTCGCCAATGAATCCAAACTTTATGGACACCCTATTTATGATTATGTCTTCTTTGTAAGATAGTAATGTGACATCTGGTCAAAGGGGAACAAGTAAACGTCCATTCTAAAATCTTATTTTGCAGAAAAATCACTTGCTTCCAACGATTGATCATTCGTAAGGCGCATTACACTTTTATTTCTATTCTTTCACGCTTCTTAATGTAATCTAAATTACTTACTCTGCCTGCTGCTTTCCCTTCAAACTCCTCAAACGCCTCCCTTAAGTTGCAAATGTCATTACCCAATTACTCAAGCAACCTATCTGCTTACTTAGTTTGCTCATTTTGCGGTGTTTTCCTTCCGATAGTTCTGACAAAGTCATCGGCTATTTTAAATATTATTTCCGCTACCCTCTGTCGTGATTTTACAGACGGTCCAGTGCACACGTCTGAAAAATTCACTAGATTAGCACCCAAGGCTTGTTTTCTGACAACACACGAGCAATATAGACTAGCACATCGTCTGGGAGAGATTGGGCCCTGCTCGGTTAGCAGCATGTCCAACACACATCGTCAGGGAGAGATTGGACCCTGCTCGGTTAGCAGCATGTCCAACACACATCGTCAGGGAGAGATTGGACCCTGCTCGGTTAGCAGCATGTCCAACACACATCGTCAGGGAGAGATTGGACCCGACTCGGTTAGCAACATGCCCAACACACATCGTCAGGGAGAGATTGGGCCCTGCTCGGCTAGCAACATGCCTAACACACATCGTCAGGGAGAGATTGGACCCTGCTCGGTTAGCAGCATGTCCAACACACATCGTCAGGGAGAGATTGGACCCTGCTCGGTTAGCAACATGTCCAACACACATCGTCAGGGAGAGATTGGACCCTGCTCGGTTAGCAGCATGCCCAACACACATCGTCAGGGAGAGATTGGACCCTGCTCGGTTAGCAACATGTCCAACACAAATCGTCAGGGAGAGATTGGACCCTGCTCGGTTAGCAACATGCCCAACACACATCGTCAGGGAGAGATTGGACCCTGCTCGGTTAGCAGCATGCCCAAGACACATCGCGCGCACGCTGAGTATTTCCTTTCTTCTTCTTCTTTCGTTCGCTTTAAAATATTGTCAATATCTGCAATGTTGTCTCTTGTATAAACTTACTGTCTTTTGTAGTAATTCCTTTAATATTCGTGGCACCAGTAACAAGCCTGCGGTGTTCTTGACCGCGCCTTCGCCACCCCCCCCCCCTCCCCCAACACAGGAGTCTGCAGGGACTTCGGCCCACTTACCATGAAACCGCAAGGCGCCAGGTCTTTATCCCAGGATATTGAACGTCCGATGAGAATTGTAACTTGGAGTGTCCCTTTTTTGCCTGACTGTGTGACATGCAGTGGCCAACGCAACGGGCCACTTATGCTTGAACGAATATTATTGTTATCATTAGTATTAATCTCTCTGCAGCCCGACTGATCAATTTCTGAACTTTCTACTCTTATTATTGTTTTGAGAAATCGCTTGATTATGGACACCCAAACTACCAAGAGAATTCTTTTCTTCAGACCATCTACCCTTAACAGGCGACCTTCTGCCTCATGGCGCGCAGTAGTTTGCCTGTAAGACATTCATCAAATGTGGTCATTGCTTTCTTTATTCTTGCAAAGCCAGGGTCAAGTGCACTTGTGGTGCAGGGAGAGATTGGACCCTGCTCGGTTAGCAGCATGTCCAACACACATCGTCAGGGAGAGATTGGACCCTTGATCAGCTTGAACAGATATACCGAACAGGTATCACTACTTCATTTACACCAAGGAAACCACTATGACTACCAAGTAAAAGTGCCCAATTGTGACGTGGATGCACTCGAGAAATAGTACATGTTTTCAACTATTTCAAATAAGTCATAAGCTGGTGAGATAATGTCCAGCAAAATGGTCTACCAAATGTGTTGACTGCGCAAAGAATGGTAGGTATTCAACAAGCAGATTTTTTTCACGTCAATTCTTGCTCATTGGCAGGAATATCTCCCGCCAAAATCCGATAATAATCTTCTAAAATTGGCTAAATATACCTTATGCTTATTTAAAAAATGCCTAAATTATGTGTGCCAGTTCTGTATCAATGTGGCCCTTAAACTTGATGAAATCTACAAATCTCTCACCTGGTTCACCTATTCTCTACTATAACTTTGAACAAGTGATTGTTTTTCATTACGTTTTTCAACTCAGACTTGTGTTTGTACATTATTGTATTCTTTTATCTATTTGTAGATCTATACGTACACTGTGCAATGTCATGTGCCGCGAAGATTGAAAACGGCGATCAAAGTAAATATCGGGGCGCGCACAGCAAAGTTATAGTAAGTAAAATGTTTAATGGCTAGGTTTTAATTGGCTGGTGTTCCGAAGAAAAAGGTTTGAACTTTGTAATCGTTATCATGACCTCCTAAAATGAAGTCTTCTAAAACATATCTTAAAATCTATTCTTTAATACTCCATGACCACCTAGCAAATTTGATTTTATATTTTTTAAATCGGAAAAATCGAATGAAATCACATCGTTCTTCAGTTATTTAGATATCAGAGAGTGACAGTTTCGTGTAAGCAACAAGTTTGTATGGGAGCAATTGAGGGTCAATTGGACACACTCAGAAATAACTGAAAGTGTTGACGTCATTTTTGGACATAAACCAAAAAGTCGTGATTTTAAAGGAAACCTTCACATCAGGGGTATTCGAGACATTTTAAACCAGTAAGGGCAGCGTATCTTCTTCTTCTTCTTCTGCGTACACAGTCAGACAGTAACCATTATTTTTTCGAAAAAAGCGGCGGTCATCCTGAGGCTCTCGCTACTGCCATAGAGCTTGTCTTGCAGTTCCACTGGTAATGGCCACATCTGCTCTCTCTGATCCTCGTATGTCGGGCAGTTCTGCAGCAGATGTTCAGTGGTCATTTTACCAGTACCGCACGGGCATTCGTCGGTACTCCCTATCTTTAATTTGTTGAATAGGTGGTACCTCAGTCTGTTGTGGCCAGTGCGAAGTCTGAAGACAACGACCTGCTCTCTTCGGTTCAACTGGTAATAGGCATCGTTAATAGGCATGTTCGGTTTCCCATTTGGTCATGTATCTGGCTTTGATAAGCCGTTTTGACTCTTCGTACGTCATACTGGTATCTGTTTGTGGTAGTCTTGCACGTTCTTTTGCCAGTCTGTCTGCCTCCTCGTTGCCTTGGATGTTGCAGTGTGCCGGGACCCACTGTACCACTACCCTTTTTGGTGCGGACTGCTGGCACAGTTTGCAGAGTGCTGCTCTTAAGTCATTAAGCTCAGTGTTT
The DNA here is from genome assembly GCA_036924085.1 of Ariolimax columbianus. Classification (NCBI taxonomy): domain Eukaryota; kingdom Metazoa; phylum Mollusca; class Gastropoda; order Stylommatophora; family Arionidae; genus Ariolimax; species Ariolimax columbianus. The sequence continues at coordinate 91,188,995 of JAVGWX010000004.1, read as the reverse complement.
TTCTGGCTTTTTAGCGCTGTGACTACGGCGAGAGCATCTGTCAGCAGGACTATATGGCTCTCATTTTCACTGTGTGTCACCATTTCTTCCACTGCCGCCCTCAGTGCCTCTGCCTCCGCTCTGAAATTGCTTGTGTACTTACCAGTAGCGAATGACAGTGTTATTTTTCTGCCATTTGGTAGGTTCAGGAATGCTCCTGCCCCTCCGTTCTGTGTAGTGTTTGTTACAGAACCGTCGGTGTATGCATGGGTCCAGTCCATGCTTGGGTAGCTTTTCGTTATGAAGCTTAGGGTAGTGTCTCTCCTTTCTTTTTCAGTCTGGCAGTTTTTGTTTGCAATACCTGGTATATTTTCTACCACCTCTGGAAATATATCCTGCCTCCAGGTAGGTTTTCGTACAGTAGTGATGGGTTTTGGTGTTGTTAGTGCGTTTATGGGATCTTCGTGCATCTTTGCTTTGGCTATTTCTGCAAAGTTTCTCCGCTTTAGTTTCCCATTTCCCAAATTGTTTAGTCTTTGGTACATTGGGTGGTCCGTCAGTCTTCGGAGTTTCTCTGACTGCAGCTGGGCTCTGCAGTCTCTTCTATCGGTCATGGATTGCAGTTTTGTAATCTTTTCAAGTTCTACAATTGGCGTTGACTTCATGCCACCTGTTATAATTCTCATGGCTTGGTTTTGAAGTTTGTTAACTTTATCGAAGTTCGCCTTCGCTGCTGTTGTCCATGCCGCAATGCCATACTCGAGAACTGGTCTCACTCTTCCAGTGTACAGTTTCTTTAGTATGCCTTCGTCTGCTCCCCAGCTTGTGCCAGCAAGTTTCCTCATGATTGCCATTCTTTCTCTGGCTTTCATTCGGTTTCTCTCAATCTGACTTTTCCATGCCATGCGCCGATCAAATGTGACTCCCAGATAGGTTGGGTTGTCGTTTGGCTGCAGGATTTTGCCATTTAGACTTAATTTGGTACTTTGGGGTTTTAATGAAAGCGAGAATATTGTGCACGTGGTTTTCTCCTCGTTTATTTTGACCAGCCATGAGTTCGCCCACTCTTCCAGCGATGTTAGGGCCGTCTGCATCCGATTTCTTGCTATGGTGAGATTCTTTTCAGAGGTCCACATAGCCAGATCATCTGCAAACATTGAGCTATGGACTCTTCTTGGTATAATCTCTGTAATATCGTTTATATATACCAGGAAGAGTGTGGGTGACAGTACTCCCCCTTGGGGTACTCCCTGCTCGAGTGTCACCTTTTTGCTCATCTGCCCTTGTACTTGGACTCTGGCCGTTCTTTGTTTGAGGTAGTGGTTGATCCACTTGTACATTTTCCCACAAACATCACTTCTTCTTAGCTTGACTCTAAGTCCATCTTTCCAGACTTTGTCAAATGCCTTTTCCAGATCCACCCAAACAGCTACTGTGTGTTTCTGTGCCTGGTAGGCATCTTCTATCTCCTGGGCTATGAGGATGACCTGGTCCTCAGTGGATCTGTGCTGTCTAAAGCCGGCTTGCTGTGGAATTAGTATTCGTTTTTCTTCCAGATGCCACATCAGTCTGGTGTTTATCATCCGTTCCATCAGCTTGCCGACACAGCTCAGTAGGCTGATGGGCCTGTATCCATTTGGATCTGTTTTATCCTTTCCTGTTTTTGGTACTGGTACCAGTATTGCATCTTTCCATGCCTGGGGTACAATACCCCTTTTCCAGCTTTGGTTCAGGACTGACAGTAGTTTCCTCTTCGCTGTTTGGCCCAGCCCCATCAGCATTTCGTTTGTTATCCCATCTTTTCCGGGAGATTTCCTTTTCTTTAGTGTTCTCATAGCCTCTTCCATTTCGCGCATTGTAAGTTTGGCCATCATGTGCTCTTCGGGAGCCGTATTTATGTTTTCGTGTCCCTTTAGCTCTTCGCTAATGTCTGTATGCTTTTCTGCAGGGACCTCGATGTGGTTTGCTCTGGCATAGTGATCGACAAAGGCGTTTGCGGCTTTCAGGGCAGCGTATAACCTAGTCGACAGTGAGTTGGCTTACTAGGCTGGGATTACAGCATGCCAGGGGTTCGAGTTCACGGACGGACAGGAGAAAAATTCCAGGTCGTGGCCCGTGCCTGGTACGATCGCTCCTCCAGTCAACCCAGCTGTAAATTGGTACCTGATGTAGGAGTAGTGGAAGGTAAAAACAGCAAGAAAGGGAACTGGCGACCCCATTTCACACAGGTTGCGGCCTTGTGCAATTGTTGCCATTGGACTGACCTTCACCTTTACTTTTCTTTCTTAAATCCAGATATACGGGCTGCTGAACTAACGATGGTAAGTGACATGTGTGACCCCGACGGACATTGAAACAATTCAGGCAACGTTGCACCGTTAGAAAATTCAACCTGTTGATAGTGTGCTCGAAGATCACCTGCCAACTTCCTGTTGCAGGTTTTAAAACAATTGGTCGAGGTCACGAAACGGTGGATAGTTACCGATTGCTGATCGTCCCAATACGTCTAGCGATGGACAATAAGATCGAGATCAGGTGAGAGTGTTGGCCAGTCCATCATTGGGATATATTGCTGTTTAAGGAAGCCATTAACAAGACGAGCTCGGCGGGGATGAGCGTTGTCATCTTAGAGCACAGCACATTGGCCCATTGCCTGCAGTCCTGAGAGTGTAAAAGGCTGAATAATATGATCTGTATAGATAATACATGTGAGCTTTTCTACGACACAATGCAGCAAAAATTATGTAGTTCATGATAGAAACATTCCATTATGTAAGTGAGTCATCTTCATAACGATCATTCACCATGACTGCGCCATGTTGGAAGCGTTGTCTAGGAGCTCTACACAGACGATACATGCGATCAAGTATCTAAATACAGGAAGAGCTCCAGAACTGAATGGAGTCACTGAATATATTATTCAGGCGGGAGGGAAACACTGGCAGGCGGCAGGGAAACATGGGCAGGTGGGATGGAAACACATGTAGGCGGGAGGGAAACACTGGCAGGCTGGATGGAAACACTGGCAGGTGGGATGGAAACACTGGCAGGTGGGATGGAAACACTGGCCGGCGGGAGGGAAACACTGGCCGGCGGGAGGGAAACACTGGCCGGCGGGAGGGAAACACTAGCCGGCGGAAGGGAAACACTGGCAGGCGAGAGAGGAAACACTGGCAGGCGAGAGAGGAAACACTGTCAGGCGAGAGAGGAAACACTGGCTGCCGGGAGGGAATCACTGGCAGGCTGGAGGGAAACACTGGCAGGCGTGAGGGAAACACTGGCAGGCGGAAGGGAAACACTGGCAGGTGGAAGGGAAACACTGGGAGGCGGGAGGGAAACACTGGCAGGCGGGAGGGAAACACTGGCAGGCGGGAGAGAAACACTGGGAGGCGGAAGGGAAACACTGGCAGGCGGAATGGAAACACTGGCAGGCGGGATGGAAACACTGGCAGGCGAGCTAATGAAACTGATTGACAAACGCCTAAATAAATGGAAATGGAAAGCATTCCCAAAATAACTAGTTCATTAAAACAAAGGTACAAAAAAAGGCATTGCTAACTACTGTACGAAATTTCCACTCTCATCCTTGTACACGCTTTTCACGAGAGTAGGTTTAGAGCTTAGAAATGCAAAGAGGGACCACAAACCACGAGGGCAGGCGGGATTCAGGAAAGTTTACTCCACTATTGACCATCTCAATACTCTCCACTAGTTAATGATTAGGAAAAGGAAAGTGCAAATGAATAGGTAAAGGAAAGAACAAATGAATCGGACAAGGAGAGTGCAAATGCCTAGTGTTCGTGAACTATGAAAAGGGCCTTCGATAGCATTGAAGAGGCTGCTTTTTAAACGCACTACGAAATCAAGGCATTGTGGAATAATATGACTAATAATAAATATAAACTAGGGTTGCTCTACCAATAATTCCATTTCTATCGGCCATTTTTAAACACATTCAACACGACATCCGACAGGGTCTTCCCTACAGTCCTTAAGGAACTGTTCCGGACATTGGGATGGTAAGGGTAACAACATGGGAAGATGCGTAACCTTCTCTTAACCTTGGCTAGCTGATGACGTAACATAAACAACAGAGTAAAGGAAGCTGTACAATACTTAAGTGAGCTTAACATCACAAGCGTGGCAGTTGGCGTAAAAATAAACAGACAAATGACCCAATACATGTTGAACTTCTTCCCCGGTACTAAGAGTAGTGTTATAGGCCTGTGATTACTGCAGTATTTGCGACTCCCCTTGTCTTTGTACAGAGAGACGACGATTCCATTCCGCCAGTCGGCCGGGACGTATCCCGTCCTCCATACTTGCAGGAATAAATAGAGGGCAGAGCTGATCGGGTTGATGGCGTGTTTCAACAGCTCCGGTAGGATGTGATCCGGGCCTGCCGCTCGTTTCCGAATAGCAGCAAGAACTTCAGCTATAGTAGGGGGGTCTATGTTGGTTTTCGTATCTCGGGGGGATCTGGAGATTCAGCAGACAGCTCGGGACATGTTGTTGCTCGTGGGGGATTAAGTGCATAGGTGAAGTGCTCTTTCCACCTGTTTGCTACTTCCTCGTATGACAAGCAAATAGAGCCATCTGACTTATTGATAAACACTATGCTTTTTTTCTGTTCTGTTTGTCTCCAGGGTGGAGGAGCCTGATAGCCTGCAAAACGGGTCTGAGGTCATGAGATCTGAGACGAGCTTCGACTTCGTCAGCAATTTAATTGAGAAATCGTTCCTTGTCTGCCCTGGCCGCCGCGCGAAATTGGCCTTTCAGCCGCTGTCGTTCGTCCTGTTCTTCTGGAGTATGATGTCATACGAGAACCATTGCTGACTCTTTAGGGTCCTTATGTCGGTGATTAGCTCGGCGGTCTCGTATGTGGCGTTCTTTATGACTTCCCATGCTGCCTCCGTGTCATCTGGAATGGGGCCCGATGCAGCCAGGTTTCCCCTAACATCAAAGTATGTGAAGGAGGGCGGGGGAGGAAGGAAATGACTAACGTCTGGTCAGGCCCAACATACTGATCAGTCATGTTGGTCAGGGTCAGGCAAAATATACTGGACAAGACCCTCACCTCGAATTACCCGAAGTTCTTCCTGGAAATTAGCTTTTTTCACATCAGCCTAGTTAACGAGGTTTGGGGGCGGGGGGGGGGGGGGGGGGGGGGGGGGGGCGGGGGCGTGGAGGGTTGACGCGATACCCGTAGTAATGTGCGACACGCAGATGAAGGTAAGCGTAGCACAACTGCCTGGAGAACTGCGGTCCACCTCCATCGGCACGCTTCAGTTGTGATGAAAGCTACATCAATCCGCTACTAAATGTCATTTTCAGGTCGCACAGAAAGAGTAATCCTTCTCATTGTGGACATTCAACAACAACTGCCGTTATCGACACTCTGCTGTCAACCCCGTGGCAATGGATTCCTGATTACTGGTAAGGATGCCTGGCTCGATTCTGTGCAGTAGGAAATCAGGTTTAGGTTTCTCTGCTACAGTGAGAGGTCAGGCTGTTGCTGAAAGGAGTCGTACAGGGCAGCAACCTCCAGAATGAGAATGAGATAGAGGCGCTGACCAGTTCTGGATGCCTATCAGAGACCTCTTTAAGAAGGGAAGTCATCGGGGCAGTCTCCAAGTCATTACTTCGGAAGGTACAGAAGGACTGACAATACCGCCGAAGAGGTCTCAAACCTACAGGTATTGGTATGGATCTACTGTTCTAGACATGCTAGCATTCCGGGTAATGAAAGAGTTCATATTTTGTTGGTCTTGGCTACACAAGTCTCCATTACTGGCAGTTTGAATATGGATAGAGTGACGTTTTGAAGTCTGTCAATAGCCGCCTGCGTGGATTATGAAACCGCGCTTGATTAGTCACAGTCTGCTGAACTTTAAAAGCAAACGAGGGTCTAGCGGAATCAGGTGCAACAGAGGACGGAGCAGAAGTGTTTTCAAATAACTAGCTACAAGAACCACCAGTATCCACACCTTTCGCTATTTAATGAGAGACACTGAGCACATAGGGGTATACCTGAAGTGCAGTAAAGTTGATTTGTAAAGACGTAACAGAACAGATAAGGAAGGCAATGAAGAAGGGAACTGGCTTCATTCGAAGTTGAAACCTATTTCAATAAAACCTCTAACGCTTCATCCACTACAGTACAGTCCGCTATGGAACCAGCTTTTCATTTACTTTTGTTGGTTATTGATCCAGTGCAGTCTGTAGGTGGGCTCCTGCCCTTTTTCCCAATGTCAAGTAGCGGCATATGCAAGTGTTTGTGAGCTGTTGCTTAGTTTCGTACAAAGTGTTCCACTTATCTGACATTGAAGGACGGATTCTTTCCTAACACCGGCAAGCGCCGGACATTCAAACGGATGGTGTTCAACAGTTTCATACGGATGTATGCACAGTAGGCACTCTTAGGTATGTTCAATTTAATTTCAGAGTCAGTGTAACAAGAGAGACCATGAAGCTCGAGCCAACAAGAGAGACCATGAAGCTCGAGCCAACAAGAGAGACCATGAGGCTCGGCCCAACAAGAGAGACCATGAGGCTCGACCCAACAAGAGAGACCATGAAGCTCGAGCAAACAAGAGAGACCATGAAGCTCGAGCCAATAAGAGAGACCATGAAGCTCGAGCCAATAAGAGAGACCATGAAGCTAGAGCCAATAAGAGAGACTATGAGGCTCGAATCTACAAGAGAGACCACGAAGCTCGAGCCAATAAGAGAGACCATGAGGCTCGAGCCAATAAGAGAGGCTATGAGGCTCGAGCCAATAAGAGAGACCATGAGGCTCGAGCCAATAAGAGAGACCATGAGGCTCGAGCCAATAAGAGAGACTATGAAGCTCGAGCCTACAAGGGAGACCATGAGGCTCGAGCCAATAAGAGAGACCATGAAGCTCGAGCCAATTAGAGAGACCATGAAGCTCGAGCCAATAAGAGAGACCACGAGGCTCAAACCTACAAGGAAGGCCATGAGTCTTGCGCCTGTTTAAGAATTTCCTAGAAAGACGTACACATCATAATACACGTTCACCTTTCATGGTATTGGGCATTGTGCTTAAGTTGATACCTGAGTGGCTTGATCGTATAGGTACATTGATAACTTTTGTTTGTTTGTTCCTTTACTGATTCACTGATTAATAGATTGGTTGAACGGTTATTTAAAAAAAAATGTTAATGACTGTCTAACCAATTTACTTAAAAATTTGATTATGGGACTAACTGGTTCAATTAATGATTTATTGATCGCCCTATTACATTTTAACTGATTGTTTTAAATTATTGATTGAGTTGTTATTTCATTTTTTGATTCAATGATTGAATAATTGATTCACAAATTCATCTACTGATTTACTGCTTCAATTTTTGGTTTGATTGAATGTTTAATTGATTACTGCATTTATTTATTCATAAAATGATTGATTATTAAATCGTTTAAATTCATTGAATGCTTAATTGTCATTTATTGCTTGATTGATTAGCTGATTGATTGTTTACGTGGCTTATTGATTAAGTTATGATTATAAATTGCATTGATTAATGAAATGATTTTGTCTTGCTACAACCCATCGATCAATAAATCGATTGCTTTGAAAATAGAAGTGAACAGGACTCACCAAACAGACCTGACGGAAGATCAGAACACACTGTGTCGTTCCCGATTAAACCTTTTGACTCATTGTCGTTGTTGGAATTCTGTAAAGGCACATATAATGAATCCTCCACACACTTGCCAGAGCCTGAACCGTTACCGATGTGCCTGGCCTCGCTTCCTACTGTAAATACATCCTGGTGGTAATTCCCTGGTAAGACTCCTCTCAGCAATTGGCGCAGTGTCTGCTGGGGTTTGGGGTAGTTCCTCTGCATGTCAACGAAGAACCAATAGTTCAAAGACAATATAAATCCAAAGGCCAGAAAATAAATCACTGGTCTTCTGTACAGTCTGACTACCCGTAGAAGCTTGTAAATTAATCGAAACATCGTGCAACATCGATCTGGAAAAAAAAAATAGATTGTTCACAAAATAAATCAATTTAATGATAAACTCACCAAACAGCATTTTATGATCCTGGATGAGGAAGTAAACACTCGTTTATTACCGGAACCCGAAAGTGGAGTAAAAAATAGTAAAACTATGACCTACAAATAGTGTTGATCAGCCATCACGTCTAGAATGCCCGACAAGTAGTTTTGACAAGCCATCACCTCTAGAATGCCCTACAAGTAGTGTCCACAAGTCATCACCTCTAGCATGTATATCAAATAATTATTGTACTTGCGCCTTTGATTCAACTGAGTTAATTGCATATGAAACACATATTTTGAAAATATTAAAGATAGCAAGTGAAAATGTAAAGGATGCAACATTGATATTTCCCGCGAATGGGTGCGTAAGTGAACGGTATATCGACATAAAGCGATGTTGTAGTAGTGCATAAAATGGGATCTGTTCTGCCAGTGTTTCTCACCTGGTGTCCTTCGAAAGATGTTTAGGTGTCCTCCAGAGGTCCTCTTTGAATAAAATTAAATAGTTTCTTTTAACTTACCTACTTATTTTTGTGTGTCTGAGAGGACACGTCAAACGCCATAATTCCAATGTTCGGACACGCGAATTGTTTTGTTGTCCCCCCCCCCCCCCCCTTCCCTCCCTCCTCGACATGCCACGCATATTGCATATTTCCAGAATGTTTGTACAAATCATCAAGTGGTCCATACTAACATCTGACCGTTCGCTTAACTATCCCTACTAACACCTGCCCGTTCGCTTAACTATCCATACTAACATCTGCCCGTTCGCTTAACTATCCATACTAACATCTGCCCGTTCGCTTAACTATCCATACTAACATCTGCCCCTTCGCTTAACTATCCATACTAACACCTGCCCGTTCGCTTAACTATCCATACTAACATCTGCCCGTTCGCTTAACTATCCATACTAACATCTGCCCCTTCGCTTAACTATCCATACTAACACCTGCCCGTTCGCTTAACTATCCATACTAACATCTGCCCGTTCGCTTAACTATCCATACTAACATCTGACCGTTCGCTTAACTATCCATACTAACATCTGACCGTTCGCTTAACTATCCATACTAACATCTGACCGTTCGCTTAACTATCCATACTAACACCTGCCCGTTCGCTTAACTATCCACACTAACACCTGCCCGTTCGTTTTACCCATTCATCTCGGTTTATCCATGCAGATACTGTGACTAGATTGGCGACAGAGAGTGAGAGAAAGAGAGACACTGAGAGAGAGAGGAGGAGGGGGGGGGCGTAAAGGACATTGTTGTTAATGAAACTCAGATTTGAATTAATTTCTCTTGTAGACTTTCTTTGGTGGCGGGTTACAGTGACTCTCCTCACATTCCGAAGCGTACTTGACAAAGTCGACCAGAGTCCACCTGACTGTAGAGCAAGGCGAGACCCCTCAGTAAATTCGTTCTATGAGGATCAAAGTACGAATCCTCAATTCGTTAGTTAGACTAACAGGGATACAGTCTGTTTCCAGGGAGAACTAATTGCAAGTTAGGTGGGAGAGGGGTGGGATCTTGATCAGTGTGTTTTACTTGACTCTGACTAACTTAGTCTGATTAGTATGTTTTGTCTGACCGGAGATTAGTCATCTCTCTTTGGACGAAGATGATATAAGTTCACATTAGACTATCAGTGACTTGAATTTGGTCATTCTTTGCACAAGTTTAGATTCCAGACGTCGTGAAGGTCACACGTCCTTCAAGTGGTTGTCACTATCTCTTGTGTGCAAGTGAAAGCGTGAGATGATATGTCGGTTCATGTTACAAAGTTTCAGGTTTAATCCCAGTTAACGACACGCTCACGTCGACCCAGCTGCTATAGGTACCCAGCATTCTCTTAAGGGGGAAAGACAAAGAAAAAGGAATTGGCCACTCCGCCTCATAAACAAGCTGTGACTTCGAACAAAGGTGCCTAACACTTCATTCCCAACTGCAGTGTCTGCTCTGGGATTAGCTTTATCTTGACCATAATACGTTGGGATGTCTTCAGGTAAGTTGTATTTCCGCTTTTTCTTTTGTTCTTTTGTGAGAAAGGGGTTGCTGAGTAGTTAGGTTACTGCCCATTTGACCAAGGTGACACCAGTTCAAAGCCACGTTACTAGCTAGTCTTTCGGAAGTAACAATTTAAAAACCTGAACTGTCCACCGTACGTCGACTGCTGGAGCAAACAATCTTTCTTTCTTAGCCCATTAATTCTCTCAGCAGACGTCAGTAATCACATTGTGCATCTTGAGGGATAAAGTGTTTGCATCTAAAGAACCGAAGAAACAGGGTATTACAGCTCTGGAAGTTTCAAGCGATCCCTGGTCTTAACGAAGGTGAGATCGTGTGGTCGGAGACGGACGATAAACTCGGAAGTCCCGTGTACACACTGTACATGTAACAGAGCTCTTGGCAGTTGAAAATCGAAAAGTGGAGGATGTTAGTCCCTGTTCGGACAAAGACATTCTGAAATTAATAAAATTACGACCCAAACTTCGTTAACAAAGTAAAAATTAGTTTACAAATTTTACATTTTACAACCTCCAACAATTTTCACTTGGACAAAGATAGCACATGACCAAGACAGCGATTCATAGCAGCGAAATACTTCCTCATTTCAATCAAATTATAAAACTCAAGTTACAGACTTCGATCATAGACACTTAGCACACAAATTCCCTTCCCTATCTTGACACTGTCGCCATCTCTTCCGATGGATAACGTATTTTTTGTCTTTTAAGGAGAGCTGTACTGATAGTAGAAAACAAATATTTTAGCCCTTCTTATTTAGCCTTGTATTGTTGCTTCCTCGTTTTAGTGGAAGTCAAAGTGTTTTATAATTGTAATGTTTCTTATGAATTCACTTGGTTTTACCCCGTATTTTGTAGTGAGGAAAGAAAAGTAACAGGTGAAACATGCAGATCAATACCGCGACCTCACGTCCTTGTTGGTGCTCCTGGTAAAAGGCTGTGTCACATCGAGGTGGGGATCGACACTGCAATCCCTATAGAGGTGAGCTTTCTGAGAACTATCGCATTGCGTTACAGCCAGACGGACTCATTACGCTTCGGGATGTAAGAGGAGCCACTGTAACGAGCTACCAGAGAACGTCGTCAGGAGTTAACTCAACTCAGTCTCAATAGCCTAAAGAAACAACAGCAATCTTGTACTGGACAGGAATTCACGGTGTTTTCACTCAAAATGTATCTAGAAGTAGACAGCAATTCATGAATTCACTCAGTATGTATCTTGTTGTGCAAAGGAATTCAGTGTTTTCATTCAGTTTGTGGATTCAGTGTTTTCGCTCATTTTGTGAATTCAGTGTTTTTGCTCAATTCTTGTCTTGTAGTGGACATGAAATCAGTATTTTCATTCAGTTTGTATCTTGTAGTGGATCCATCATAATTTAACTAGCTAACCCAACTAAAACCCATCATAATTTAACTAGCTAACCCAATTAAAATCCGTCATAATTTAACTAGCTAACCCATCACAATTTAGCTAGTCAACACAACTCAAACATGTCATAATTTAGCTAGTTGACCAAACTCTAACCCATTCTAATTTAGCTATCTATTCCATGATAATATGGCTAGACAGCCCACCTTAATTTAGTTAGTTAAACCATCTTAATCTAGCTTGCTAGTGTAACTGCAATAAATAAAAATTTAGCAACCTTTCTCCTAATTTAGCTACGTAACTCTTAATGATTTAAGTAACTAATCAATACAAATGCAGCTATGTAAAGCATTTTAGTTTAGCTACCTAATTCATAATAATTTAGGCAGCAAACACATCACAATGTAGCTAGTAAACAGGTCGTAATGTAGATGGCTAACCAACCATAATTGCTCATAAAGGAATTACCTAATCCATCATAATGTATCTACTTAGCCCATCCTAATTTATCTACCTAACCCACGATAATGTATCTACATAGCCAATCACAATTTAGCTCGTTAACCCACCATAATTTATCTACCTAGCTCATCATAATGTTGCTAGTTAACCCACGATAATGTATCTACCTAGCCCATCATGATTTAGCTCGTTAACCCGCCATAATGTATTTACATAGCCCATCATAATTTAGCTCGTTAACCCACTATAATTTATCGACCTAGCTCATCATAATTTAGCTAGTTAATCCATCATAATTTATCTACCTAGCCTATCATAATTTTGCTAGTTAACCCACCATAATTTATCTACCTAGCCCATATTATATTGGCTACTAATCCATCGTAATTTAGCTAGTTAATCCACCATAATATATATATCTAGCCCATCATGATTTGGCTACTAATTCATCATGTTAGCTAGTTAACCCACAGTAATTGATCTACCTGGCCCATCATAATTTAGCTCGTTAACCCAACATAATTTATCTACTTAGCCCATCATGTTAGCTCATTAACCCACAATAATTGATCAGTTAGCGCATCATAAGTTAGCTCGTTAACCCACAATAATTGATCTACCTAGCAAGGAATGATAGCCATATAGTCCTGCTTACAGATGCCTTGGCCGTAGTCACAGCACTAAAAAGCCAGAAAAGCACTGAACTTAATGATTTAAGAGCAGCACTCTGTCAACTATGCCAGCAGTCCGCATCAAAAAGGGTAGTGGTACAGTGGGTTCCATCCCACTGCAACATCCAAGGCAACGAGGAGGAAGACAGACTGGCAAAAGAAGATGCAAGACTACCACAACCAGATACTAGTATGACATACGAAGAGTCAAAACGGCTTATTAGAGCTAGATACATGACCAAATGGGAAACCGAACATACTGGCTACACCAAAAACTATGCATATTACCAGTTGAACAGAAGAGAGCAGGTCGTGGTCTTCAGACTTCGCACTGGCCACAATAGACTGAGGTACCACCTATTCAACAAATTGAAGATAGGTGGCACTGACGAATGCCCGTGTGGTACCGATAAAATGACCGCTGAGCATCTGCTGCAAAACTGCCCGACATACGAGGATCAGAGAGAGAGCAGATGTGGCCATCACCAGTGGCAACACTAGACAAGCTCTATGGCAGTGTCAACAGCCTCAGGATGACCGCTGCTTTTTTCGAAAACATTAAGGTTGATGTCTGACTGCGTACGATGCAGAAGAAGATCTACCTAGCCCAGCATGATTTCTCGAATAATCCAAAGTACTTTAGCTAGTTAACCAACCAACATTTTAGCAGCTAACACAACTGTAACCAATGATAATGTACGTAAACACACAATATTCGTCCGTATTTAAATTTACAAGAGGTGTTTACAAAATAGATGTAACTCTATTCTGGAAGAAGGTTATTTAATTTTTTTTAAATTATTTGAACCAAAGCAGAGTTATTTTCCAACGAACACACCTGGCCTTATTTTGTAATGGTTTCTATGTGTGCCGATTTGTGCGAATGTGAATGTTGTTTTTTATAGTTTTAAATCATCGTAAATTTCGCTTATTTTCAATTGAGTATGGCCAAATATAACGTTAGGTATGTAAGGGAATGAATTACATTAGCAGAGGGGACATTTGTATGATTCAAAGACAAATATATAGTCGTCAATATACGATTAGTATCCGGTTTGAGAAAAGTGACGTTCTAAACCCGTTATGGAAGGCTACTTGAGAAGGTTGTGCACGTGGCTAAAAGCCTCATGATGTAAAAAAGCGTCTTTTTATACAAACGTTCTGCAAATGGGAACCTTGGTTGTGGGAATATGTTTTAAATGAAACGCAAATGGGAAACATAATCATCATAGGTACAACTAATGGCCATAGCCTTCCCTTATCTGTTGAGAAAACTGAACAGCTTTTGTAGCAGTAGCCTCTTTAAGTCATGATTAACTATAGGATGATGAGACATTGGGACGGTAAATAAAATTCTACTTATCTTTTTTGTGTTCTTTCTGCTTGCAGTGTTGTTGTTTCACTTCTTAGTGTTGCAATAGCTTATTTTCACCAAGCGCGAAGTGCCTAATCTTTTTCCATTAAAACATGTTGTTGGTAACCCCCGTTTGGAGGATTTTCCTTTCTTTTTTTCTTTTAAAAGACGTTTTCTATGTCCCGTGCTAGAATTGTTAATTGATACTCTGTGCTTCTATGCTACCTATATCCTGTTTGAGTTAGGGCGAGTCGCGAGTTGGTCTCAAGGTATCAGGTGAGTCATTTCCATGTGACCCACCACAACATATGACAACCACACATCATTATGAGACACCACACATCATTATGAGACACCACACATCATTATGAGACGTCACACATCATTGAGATATCACACATCATTATGAGACACCACACATCATTATGAGACGTCACACATCATTATGAGACACCACACATCATTTGAGACACCACACATCATTATGAGACGTCACACATCATTATGCGACACCACACATTATTATGAGACACCACACATCATTATGAGACACCACACATCATTATGAGACACCACACATCATTATGAGACATCACACATCATTATGAGACACCACACATCATTATGAGACGTCACACATCATTGAGATACCACACATCATTATAAGACACCACACATCATTATGAGACATCTAAGCAATAGGACACACGTCTCCATTAGAAAACATCTCAGTATTAGGACACACCTCACCATTATGACACACCTCACCATTATGACACTCCTCACCATTATGACACTCCTCACCATTATGACACACATCAGCAATGGGACACGTCTCCATTAGGACATATCTCACCATTAGGACACACCTCACCATTATGACACACCTCACCATTATGACACACCTCATCATTATGACACACCTCACCATAATGGCATACCTCACCATTTTGACCCACCTCACCAGTATAATACATCACCATAATGACACCTCATCATAATGACACGGCTAACCGTTTAAGAATCCGCCTACCACCAGAATATAAAAGCCCAGACTTGATTTACAATAATACCCAGATGTCAAACAAACGCACACACACATCCACGCACTGGCTAATGTGTCATAATCTACAAAACAAGACTTGTTTTTTAAAGGGGCGCACATTCGCTTAAGCAAAGGAAAATGATATCAAGCAAAGTAAACATTTGGCAAAGTCCAGGCAACGTGACATGCTTGCTGGTTGCTTGTATAAGCAAACACGATAATGTTTGCAAGTATAGTACAAGATCACACACATAGTCTCGTGCACACGGTTTCCCTTCGGTGTAATTAGATTTCCTGTTTCAAATAAAACTGTTTAATTATAATTCAAGATACTCGATTATCTGGCTCTAACCGAATGGGCAGGTGGCTGGGTGGGGGTTGCGGGTGCCTAATTGAAAGTATTTTGCGGGGGGGGGGGGGCATAGCAAAGTGGTTAGTGACACGGCTCAAACCTCAGAAGTAAATAAATATATTGACCATACTTGGAATTCTGGTATTCAAATAGGTATGTTGCTAATCCATGTTGCCAGGTAGCCGAAGGCTATCTGTAGTAGGTATTTTAAACTTCCTGCTGCTTACTAAGTCTGGGGGAAGGTACAAATAATTTAGGTAGATTTTTAACTAGAATTTTTTTATTTTGTCGGGCAGCAGTCAATAAGCATACTCTTTTCGTTTTCTAACTGCCAAAGGATTGTTAACGAGCTCGACACTGAAAACGGGAGTTCGATCTCACTACCTAGAGATCATGGGCATTTTTACTAGAAGATCCACGTGAAAAAATCTTGGTTTTCACCGTGATTTGAACCCATTCACATCCAACACAAGAGACGGACATAACATGCTGTCCGGGACTTAGTGTCGGGGTCATGCATAATCACCATAATCACCGCATAATATACTGACCAAGACTAATATATCTCTTCCATGTAGCGCTCCATGGAAACAGGTTGTTCTTAAGGCAGTCTTTCTGGCTAGATGGGGATCGACGTGATCCCCGTAGTAGTAGCGTCACGAAGATGAAGCTAAGGCATAGAGTAACAACCTGAAGGACAGCTGTCCACCTTCATCAGCACGTTTGGGATGTGAGGAAATCTACTATAGTTCGTTCCAAAATTACTGAGCAAATTTAGCGATTCATATGAAATAATCCCCTTTACAGAATGTAATAAAATTTGTTGTGGGTGTTAATAATAGTCACAAGCGTGAGAGAGTATTTTTTACACATCTGAAACTGTTCTCCTGTAAGTTATTACTTATTTGGGATTAGTTAAATAACACTGATCTGGATTTGGTATAACTATACAAGTTTAATAGTAACACATTCCAGTTGTCCGTTCAATTTGTATTATTGTCTCCTAAAGCTGAGTTATTTGTAGTGCGCAATCGAGAATTTCATGAAAAATAAATCAAGCGAGTCGTTCACACTTCATTGCACACATGGTTGTGGCGTATCATTTGTTTTCTTTAGGAGAGGTTGAACGAGCTACATGCTTATCAATTTAGTAATTAATGAGTTTGAATTGCGAAATCATGACGAGGCAGATGGTATCTGTACTATTGTATAGTTACTTCTGCAGAGAAGTCAGAAGGGGACGTTCATGACGTACAAGATCTTAGGAAGAGAGCGCAAGATTCCCTTGGCATAGAACATATTTCTCACACCCCTCCAAACCCCCGCCCTACTTCCCCACCCCAAAAATAAATAAATAAATAAATAAATAAATAAATAAATAAATAAAAATAAAATGGCATAAGACATGACGACTTAAAATATGCAAAATAATACAGTTGAACAAGGCAAGAAAAGGAAAATCGATGACTTCGACAAAGATGTTATTGGACTGAAGATTTTGAAAATGTTTAGGAGAAATCGACTTGTTACATTTCGTAAACTAAACGTTGGACTGCAAAGTCGAAATTTCAGAAACCGCTTTTTTGAAACTTGTTATGTGCAGCAGCTTCACTTTTCGGAAATCTGTTAGTGGCAGGGACATAGTTTGTGAAAAGCCTCACCTCATTGCATCTCGATACAAATACCTAGGGCAGATTTGTGAGCGCAGGATGGAAGGCTACGACATATTATATTTGGACGAATCATGGGTAAATGCTAACCTTACATGTGAGAACGAATGGCAATCACTGGATGGAAACAAGAGAAGGGAAATTCTAAGTAGCAAGAGCCAACGCATTGAAATAGCTCATTCATGTAGAAAAAAAAAAAAGGTCTTAAAAGGGGCTCAGAAACTCTTTTACAAGCACAGTCCACAGATGGTAGGGACTACCAATCTGAAATGGAGATATTTTCAGGACTTGGTTGGGGAACACACTTCTTACCACTCTGGATAGGCCGACATATCTTGTTATGGAAATGCATCCTATCAGAATGTTATAGCGCAGGAAGACACAATTCCAACTTCATGAAGCACGAAACAAGTAATCATGAATTGGCTTGAAAAAGAAAATATACCATTTTGTCACAACAATTTAAAACTAGAGTGGGATCAAGATGCTGAGCAGTGCATGAGCTGCAGTGGTCAGCGGCCCATAGTTGACTGCTAGCGTCAGGGCCAGCGAACCATAGCTGCCAAGACCCTTCTACACCTCCACGCGGTGATCCTGGATAACAGGCTGCAGCAGGGCAGACTGGCTAAGGAGAAGGGATCGAAGAGGGAATGCTAAGCCGGTACTAAAACAATGGTTGCTGAAGTCGGATGTGTTGGACCGAAAGGTGCAAATATCGCAGCCAAGCTGTAAACTACGACATAATGCATTCCGTTCTCTGGACTACATTCTGCTACTTAAGCCTTTTCAAGGTTTGGTAGCGGGAGATTGAGAACGAACGAAGAAGAAGAAGAAGAAAACTAGAGTTATTGCAGCTTGTGAGGCGGACTAGGAACACAAAGATGTTTTCAATTGACAAGATAATTGTAGAGCATGGACACACTTCTCTTCGACTACCACAGTACCATTCAGATCTTAAACCCATATAACTTGTTTAGGCTGCAGTCAAAAATCAAGTTGCAACACAGAACGAAACTTTCAAACTATGTGATGTTCAAGAATTGACACTTGATGCCGTCTCAAAAATAGATGTTGAGTACTGAAATAAATGTGAAGAGCATGTGCTTTGCGATGGTTTGCATTTAATCCAGTCCTTAGCAGTAGTTAATCTCTTCGAGTCGTCAGAATCAGAATAGAACAGTTCACGTGCCAATCTCAGCTGCTGACACCTCCACCAATTGCCTAACTGCACTTTTATGAATACAAATTGTGTTGCTGCGTTCAAAGAAAGTAAATCAACTGATACAGACTGCACTAGCGATAATTCAATCCCCTCACTGTCCAAAGTTCTGCAATATCCAAATGGATAATCTCAGTCACATTCGCATCAAGAAACACTCCGATATTTTTCAGCGGTATGAAAAGATAGTGCATTTAATTTGTTAAATTGTTTTTCCTTTTTAAATTTAAACCTTTTTATTCTGTGGGGGGAGGGCGTGGGGAGGGGAGGTGGTAGTAGGGAGGGAAGGCGGACAACAGAGCAACAACTGGTACTTTATTTTTCTGCTTTGCACACCGAATCTTTCGTGATGATCTTGAGTCCTGTGAAGATCCCAAGATCACAATCTTGTTCAGGACTTTCAAGATCACAATCTCGTTCAGAAACCTCCAGATCATAATCTCGTTCAGAAACCTCAAGATCATGATCTCGTTCAGAAACCTCAAGATCACAATCTCGTTCAGAAACCTCAAGATCATAATCTCGTTCAGAAACCTCAAGATCACAATCTCGTTCAGAAACCTCAAGATCACAATCTCGTTCAGAAACCTCAAGATCACAATCTCGTTCAGAAACCTCAAGATCACAATCTCGTTCAGAAACCTCCAGATCATAATCTCGTTCAGAAACCTCAAGATCATGATCTCGTTCAGAAACCTCAAGATCACAATCTCGTTCAGAAACCTCAAGATCATAATCTCGTTCAGAAACCTCAAGATCACAATCTCGTTCAGAAACCTCAAGATCACAATCTCGTTCAGAAACCTCAAGATCACAATCTCGTTCAGAAACCTCAAGATCACAATCTCGTTCAGAAACCTCCAGATCATAATCTCGTTCAGAAACCTCAAGATCACAATCTCGTTCAGGACCCGTGCCGCAAAAGATGACACAATTTGATAGGACAAGAATATTGAACTTTACGTATACTAATGGAGAAACATTTTCTACGTCTCATTGAATGTTAGCACGTGTAGTGGAGATACGCCTTTTGAAAAGGTCGCTACCATTTAGTGTATTAGTGTAAAATCCAAGGCTTGATTAACATTGGTTTGTGCACATGCAAAATTATATTACAAAACCGGCTGTATGCAAAAACTACGTTTTCTGGGAATTCGTTGAACAAGAAATATTACGATCGTAAAAAATACAGTACTACCTGCAAAAAAGGACTGTTATAAGTAAAGTGGGATCAAGATGCTGAGCAGCGCATGAGCTGCAGTGGTCAGCGACCCATAGCTGACTGCTAGCGTCAGGGCCAGCGAACCAGAGCTGCCAAGACCCTTCTACACATCAACGCGGTGATCCTGGATAACAGGCTGCAACAGGGCAGACTGGCTAAGGAGAAGGGATCGAAGAGGGAATGCTAAGCCGGTACTAAAAAAATGCTTGCTGAATTCGGATGTGTTGGACCGAAAGGTGCAAATATCGCAGTCAAGCTGCAAACTACGACACAACACATTCTGTTCTTTGGACTACATTCTGCTACTTAAACCCTTTTCAGGGTTTGGTAGTGGGAGATTGAGAACGAACAAAGCCAAAGCCAAGTCATAAGTAAAGTAGTTTTTGTGAAAATTGGGCGTGAATTTGTTCACCAATTTTGGAACGAACTATCTAATCCTCCACTTAACACATTTTTCTGGGCGCACAACAAAATGAACTTACGCATTGTGGGCATTAAACAGCAACTGCCTAAGCTGTCTCAGCTTTCTGTTACTGTTAGGTTTGGTGACTTTTCTTCATAAAGAAGGTGTTTGAGCCCGCATTTTACGTTAGTCTCAGCTTTCTGTTACTGTTAGGTTTGGTGACTTTTCTTCACAAAGAAGGTATTTGAGCCCGCATTTTACGTTAGTCTCAGCTTTCTGTTACTGTTAGGTTGGGTGACTTTTCTTCACAAAGAAGGTATTTGAGCCTGCATGTTACGTTAGTCTCAGCTTTCTGTTACGTTTTGTGGCGTTGTGACTTGTCGTCTGGGAAAAAGTGTTTGCACTAAATTTCAGATCTCAGTTATTAATTTATTTTGTGCGAATAGTTTCTTTCCTCCCTACTTTCCCAATCTTCACCAAAATTGTTTTGTACTAATTTACAGTTGCATAAATAGTAATAAAACTTACTTAACAAAGTGTTATACACAGCATCACTCATCTTATAGTATGATCAAACAGACTTTGACCGGTCACAAGACCCGAAAAGTGACCGTTTAGAGCTAAACAGGCATAACAAACAGATATCGTAAAAACATATCACTGTCCACACTGCCTTGTGGGATACCTGTTTACGGGAAAGGCTTCGAGAACAAACTTTGAGGAACAACCCGTAGCTGGTGTCCGTAAAGCAGTCTATAGTCCCTCTTTTAATTCATGAACAAGGTCCGAAGGAATTTTCTACTAAACTGCATGCCAGATTCAAATGATTTTTCGCATGCAGCCTTTCTGTTTCTATTTCTATAATCGACGTCACTGCACAACAGGCATACCCATAGGTGCTCAGTCTTTCTCATCAAATGACGTAAGGTATGGCTGCTGGTGGTCCCTGTAGCTCGCTGGTTGTACACTCTCCTTCTCCGTACTCTCATGCGCTCATCTTCGCAGCCTTAAAATATCCATGACGCTAAAACGTTGATATAATCTAGAATTTTGCACATCGGTGAATTCATTTGATCTTTTAGGACCTTTGCAAAGAAATGGCATTAAATTTTTACATTTTACAATACGCAGCTTAATTTCTCGTCGTATTTTGTTCATTGGCGTATCTCCTTAATGTCTTGAGAGATCAATTGATTGTTTGTTTTGCCCTTTATATAAAATCGTAAAAATGGCACCGATATGCAACAGTTAGTACAGCCCTTTGGTCCCCATTAGACCCCAGGGTTGTATTAAATGCGCAGCTAATATTATGTTGCTTAAAGCATTTGAATATTGAAATGTATTTGTTGTCATTGTATGTACACTTAATAGTTTTGATACATACGCTAATTCATCCAAGTCTGCTAATCAGTATATCCACAAATGATGATATTAATCATTCCGAATCTGTCGATTCAAAGAGGTTGATAATTGTTAGTGTGTAATGTGTAATGTGTAATGTGTAATGAGAAATATTAAAGAAGAGGAAAACATTGAAAGTTTTTATACAAATGGTTCCGATTGGTGGTTACGAGATTCCAGAGATACGATATGCAGACTACACAGTGATACTATTAAGAAATGCAGAAGGGCTAGAAGGGCTTTCAGTTGCAAATAGACATAGTAAAAATCAAAACATGTTTATAAATATAAACAAAACAAAGACAATGACCACCAACAAAACACGATGTAAACATACATGTTACAGTGGGTGATGAGGGGATAGATCAGGTCACGCGTTTTGAATATCATGGTTCCAGAAATTGCAAAAATGGCG
The DNA here is from genome assembly GCA_036924085.1 of Ariolimax columbianus. NCBI lineage: Eukaryota > Metazoa > Mollusca > Gastropoda > Stylommatophora > Arionidae > Ariolimax > Ariolimax columbianus. The sequence continues at coordinate 91,167,368 of JAVGWX010000004.1, read as the reverse complement.
ACTGCTCGAAAAAAATCAGAAGAAGACTAGCCATGGCAATGCAGAAACTGAACAGCCTGAAAAAAAATTATGGCAGAGGACGAACAAAAAAAACACAAGCGAATGTCTTGAGAGCTTGTTTTTTTCTGTGGCAGCATAATGCTGGGAATCATGGACGATTACCAAAACTTCTAGACAAAGAATCGAATCCTGTGAGTCAAAATCTTACAGAAAGACCCTCAGAATACTCTTTCCAGGTTGGGAAAGACTCCTACATGGTATTTCAGACTCGAAAACAGAAAAATGGCGCCATCTTGTGGCAAACCTGAGCATCAAACTAAACAGTCGACGCGCCTTAAAACCTTTCTAGATCTTAAGTAACAACCCAGCGAGCAATCCTGCAGATATAATACAAACTAACCCAACCAAATAGCCGACAATTTGCTACTGAACTGGAAAACCACTAACAAAAAACGGGGAAAACCAAGATCCAGCGGGATTGTAAACATGAAAATTACTTACTGACGACACTCTTTTCCATAGAGAAATTAAATAAGGCAATACATTACATTACAAACAACTGCGCAGCTAGCCCTGGTGATTTGAGGACAGAGAAAATATAAAACTGTGCAAATATCGTAGTCTGGAGGAAATTCACGTGGTAGGCTGATAAAACCAGGAATAACTCCAACTGTTGACGACGGGGAATAGGGGTTAAGTGACACGGCTCACAATCCGAAGGGCCTGGGTTCACAGCACCCGCCGTTATCCCGGAGAAGCAAACCCTTATAAAATGCAAGAAGAAACAGACCCTTACATAAAATGAATGCTGAAGTCGGATGCACTGGGCCGACATGCTCAAAATAAAAACGGCAGTGCAACGCACACCGTCTTGGGGAAGAGAAAAATAAGGCGTTCACAAAAATTCAAAATTCAACCGAACCTACAAATTTCCGACCAGTGTCGTTACTATCTTTATCACATGTGAAAAGTTTTTGATAAACAAATTATCCTGCACCGTATCGCCCCATCGAAGCGCCATTGATGTCCTTGCCACAACATGCACCTCAAACCAAACCCCAGTAAAATCCAAGTATGTGCCTCCACCTCAGAAAGAGAATAGGAAAAAGAAAACTACTGGTGAAATTTTAAGGACAGGAGCTGGAACACAGCACGATCACAAATACCTGTGTGTAAAGATGGATAGCACACTGTTCTATGCAATACACTACCAATCAACATAACGAAAGATACATACGAGAAGTCATATCATCCGAAAATTGATTGATACAACATGGGAAGCACAGTCAGCGAACCATAGCTGCCAAGACCCTTCTACACCTCCACGCGGTGATCCTGGATAACAGGCTGCAGCAGGGCAGACTGGCTAAGGGTATGTGATTGAAGAGGGAATGCTAACCCGGTACTAAAAAAATGCTTCTGAAGTCGGATGTGTTAGACCGATAGGTGCAAATATCGCAGCCAAGCTATAAACTACGACACAACGCATTCCGTTCTCTGGACTACATTCTGCTACTTAAGCCCTTTCTGGGTTTTGTAGTGGGAGATTGAGAACGAACGAACGAAGAAGAAGAAGAAGAAGAAGAAGAAGAAGAAGACATCCAAACAACCAATTAATTATTGAACTATAAAATCTTTACCAGCTGGAAGGCAAGAAGAGAATTAATTTACATAAACTGCTATTAACAGAAATTCTAACAGAATACAATGCCAAGATACGATTAGCATATTGAGTCATTGCGAAGATTAACTGATAACTCAACTATTCACACGATTGATAACAAATGGGAAAAGTTTAGTACAACATTGAAATACACAGCTATAACGACAGCTGGATACACAAAAACGAAAAAGTGACTGAGTGATGACACTTTGGTTAAAATCCAAGAAAGAAGACACCAAAATTAAACCTCCTTGCAGCTAAAACACCTATTGCATATGATAATTGAAAGAAGGCGTATGACTCACTTTATAAAATGGTTAAATATAACGCTCGCAAAGACAAGAGGCAGTTGTTCAATGAACTGGTCACAAGAGCTGATAGTGCAGCAAAAGTGGGCAACAGATCACCAGATCACAAGACAGTTATGCAATAAACCATCTACTACAAAAACACCAATGGGAGATAAACTTTTTACTACAGAAAAAGAACAGATGCAACTTTGAGCAGAACATTTGACAGAGATATTGAATAGACCACATCTCACAACAACCTCTAATTTTGAAAGCGGAACAGACATGCCCCTCTTACCAGTGTCCTGTGCAGAATTTACACTCGCAGACATCAAAAGAGCCATCCCCAAACCAAATAATTTTAAGGCAGCAGGGGATGATGAGATAACTGGTGAAATGTTAAAAGTCGCAGATGATACCACCCTCACTCATCTCCTATCCATCATAAATCTTCTTCTTCTTCTTCTTCTTCTTCTTCTTCTTCGTACGCTGTCATCTGTCAACTTGTATTTGTTGTCTTTCTGAGGCTGTCGACACTGTCATAGAGCTTGTCTAGTGTTGGCACTGGTGATGGCCCCATGTGCTTTTTCATAAATAATGTCTGGAAAGAGGAAAAACCACCCCAACAGTGGAAAGATGGTATTATTGTAAAAATAGGAAATAAAGGATTGACACAACTGGCGTGGCATAATACTCCTGTCATACTCCTGTCATACTCTGCAGCATGATATTAGAAAGATCCAGGGAACAAAGCAGAGGTCATCATAAGAGACGAATAGACTGGCTTTAGCCCACAACGTTCTTGCATTGATTATTGTTATACTGTCATAGAAGAATCAGTAGAAAAGCAATCCCCTCTAATGATCTTCTTCTTCTTCTTCTGCGTACACAGTCAGACAGTAACCATTATTTTTTCGAAAAAAGCAGCGGTCATCCTGAGACTCTCGCCACTACCATACAGCTTGTCTTGCAGTTCCACTGGCAATGGCCACATCTGCTCTCTCTGATCCTCGTATGTCGGGCAGTTCTGCAGCAGATGTTCAGTGGTCATTTTACCAGTACCGCACGGGCATTCGTCGGTACACCCTATCTTCAGTTTGTTGAATAGGTGGTACCTCAGTCTGTTGTGGCCAGTGCGAAGTCTGAAGACAACGACCTGCTCTCTTCGGTTCAACTGGTAATAGGCATCGTTTTTGGTGTAACCAGTATGTTCGGTTTCCCATTTGGACATGTATCTGGCTTTGATAAGCCGTTTTGACTCTTCGTACGTCATACTGGTATCTGTTTGTGGTAGTCTTGCACCTTCTTTTGCCAGTCTATCGGCCTCCTCGTTTCCTTGGATGTTGCAGTGTGACGGAACCCACTGTATCACCACCCTTTTTGGTGCGGACTGCTGGCACAGTTTGCAGAGTGCTGCTCTTAAGTCATTAAGCTCAGTGTTCTTCTGGCTTTTTAGCGCTGTGACTACTTCGAGAGCATCTGTCAGCAAGACTATATGGCTCTCATTTTCACTGTGTGTTGCCATTTCTTCCACTGCCGCCCTCAGTGCCTCTGCCTCTGCTCTGAAATTGCTTGTGTACTTACCAGTAGCGAATGACAGTGTTATATTTGTGCCATTTGGTAGGTTCAGGAATGCTCCTGCCCCTCCGTTCTGTGTAGTGTTTGTTACAGAACCGTCGGTGTATGCATGGGTCCAGTCCATGCTTGGGTAGCTTTTCGTTATGAAGCTTAGGGTAGTGTCTCTCCTTTCTTTCTCACTCTGGCAGTTTTTGTTTGCAATACCTGGTATATTTTCTACCACCTCTGGAAATATATCCTGCCTCCAAGTAGGTTTTCGTACAGTAGTGATGGGTTTTGGTGTTGTTAGTGCGTTTGTGGGATCTTCGTGCATCTTTGCTTTGGCTATTTCTGCAAAGTTTCTCCGCTTCAGTTTCCCATTTCCCAGATTGTTTAGTCTCTGGTACATTGGATGGTCCGTCAGTCTTCGGAGTTTCTCTGACTGCAGCTGGGCTCTGCAGTCTCTTCTATCGGTCATGGATTGCAGTCTTGTAATCTTTTCAAGTTCTACAATTGGCGTTGACTTCATGCCACCTGTTATGATTCTCATGGCTTGGTTTTGAAGTTTGTTAACTTTATCGAAGTTCGCCTTTGCTGCTGTTGTCCATGCCGCAATGCCATACTCGAGAACGGGTCTCACTCTTCCAGTGTACAGTTTCTTTAGTATGCTTTCGTCTGCTCCCCAGCTTGTGCCAGCAAGTTTCCTCATGATCGCCATTCTTTCTCTGGCTTTCATTCGGTTTCTCTCAATCTGACTTTTCCATGTCATGCGCCGATCAAATGTGACTCCCAGATAGGTTGGGTTGTCGTTTGGCTGCAGGATTTTGCCGTTTAGGCTTAATTTGGTACTTTGGGGTTTTAATGAGAGCGAGAATATTGTGCACGTGGTTTTCTCCTCGTTTATTTTTACCAGCCATGAGGTCGCCCACTCTTCCAGCGATGTTAGGGCCGTTTGCATCCGGTTTCTTGCTATGGTGAGATTCTTTTCAGAGGTCCACATAGCCAGATCGTCTGCAAACATTGAGCTATGGACTCTTCTTGGTATATTCTCTGTAATATCGTTTATATATACCAGAAAGAGTGTGGGTGACAGTACTCCCCCTTGGGGTACTCCCTGCTCGAGTGTCACCTTTTTGCTCATCTGCCCTTGTACTTGGACTCTGGCCGTTCTTTGTTTGAGGTAGTGGTTGATCCACTTGTACATCTTCCCACAGACATCACTTCTTCTCAGCTTGACTCTAAGTCCGTCCTTCCAGACTTTGTCAAATGCCTTTTCCAGATCCACCCAGACAGCTACTGTGTGCTTCTGTGCCTGGTAGGCATCTTCTATCTCCTGGGCTATGAGGATGACCTGGTCCTCAGTGGATCTGTGCTGTCTAAAGCCGGCTTGCTGTGGAATTAGAATTCGTTTTTCTTCCAGATGCCACATCAGTCTGGTGTTTATCATCCGTTCCATCAGCTTGCCGACACAGCTCAGTAGGCTTATGGGCCTGTATCCATTCGGATCTGTTTTATCCTTTCCTGTTTTTGGTACTGGTACCAGTATTTCATCCTTCCATGCCTGGGGTACAATACCCCTTTTCCAGCTTTGGTTCAGGACTGATAGTAGTTTTTTCTTCGCTGTTTGGCCCAGCCCCATCAGCATTTCGTTTGTTATCCCGTCTTTTCCGGGAGATTTCCTTTTCTTTAGTGTTCTCATAGCCTCTTCCATTTCACGCATGGTTAGTTTGGCCATCATGTGCTCTTCAGGAGCCGTATTTATGTTTTCGTGTCGCTTTAGCTCTTCGCTAATGTCTGTATGCTTATCTGCAGGGACCTCGATGTGGTTTGCTCTGGCATAGTGATCGACAAAGGCGTTTGCGGCTTTCTTACCTGTGATCAAGTTCTCGCCCTGCTTGATAGTAATTTGTTTATTTGACGGGGTTTCGTCGTTCATGGCTCTGACTAGCTTCCATAGCTTGTTCCCTTCTTTGTCCAGGTTTAAACTTTCCGTTTTGTTTTTCCAACTTTCTCTTGCTGTTTGCTTGAGAGTGTGTTTGTACTTCGCCGTGGCGGCTTTGAGGGCGATGTTCGCCTCCATGGATTTTTCACGTTCTGCCACGTTCCTAGCATTTGTTACTGCATCTTCCACTTTCTGTAACTCATCATTCCAGTAGGGCTTATAGTTTTTCCTAGCTCCTCTTGGGATGGTTTCAGTGGCGGCTTGCATTATTGCCTTGCTTAGGCTCTCTACCATGGGCTTCATTTTGGTGTTTCGTGTGTTGATGGTTTCACACAGCCCATCTGTCAGGATTGCAAATCTGTCCCAGTCGGCTCGTTTGTAATTCCAACGTGGGAGCGGTTTTGTTTCCTGTGGGCCTACTTCCATGTCAATGGTTAGCCTGATCGGCCTGTGGTCGCTACCTGCCAGTTGGTTTAGCACCTGGCGGTCTATTTTATAGTGTATGTCCTGTGTGGAGAAGGCCAAATCTGGAGTCGAGGTGGTATGCCATGTTCTTGAATAGAAGCTAGGGCTATCCTCCGGCCTATTGATTAGGGAGAGATTTGCATCTATCTCCCAATCTTCCACTTCGTCACCTCTGCTGTCTGTGTCAGAGTAGCCCCATCTCTCCGAGTGGCTGTTGAAATCTCCAACTACTATGCAGTTGGAGTCTCTGACCTCCATACTCGAGAGCGATAGGTCTCTGTTTGGTGGTCCGTACAGATTGAAAATGCGGAGCTTCGTCTCTTGAGCCATTATGTCAACTCCTACAATTTCTGCTTGTCCGGTGTGATTGACAGGTACCGCGCTACTCGGTATGCTGTTTCTGGTCAGTATCAGGACCCCTCCTTTGTGGCCTTCTCTATCTAGACGGAAGGTCTGGTATCCTCTGATTGAGAATTTATGGATACTGTTGAGGTGCGTTTCCTGGATACATGCCACGTCAATCTTACCTTCATGCAGGTGGTGTGTTAGGGAAAGTTTTTTGTTAATGACTCCCTCCGCATTCCACTGTAATATTCTGAGGGTCTTGAAGTTTTGGCCAATAGACGTTACCCCATAGCCATGTGCCTTGACTCCACGACACATGGGTGGGTGACCACCAGTAGTCAAGGGTGGGCCCCTTCGAGGCGTGAGGCCCGGCGCTATCGCTGCCTGGCGGGTCTCCTCAGGATGAGCGCCATACGTTTTTCGAATAGGTTGTACTGCCATCATACTGTGATTTACGTTGCACTGTTTTGTTAGGCTTGCGGCCCCGTGCATCCGATTTCAACAGGCGTTTCTGTAGGGATGCCCTCCTTAGCCTTTGGCTGTCCCCAGCCTATCTGCAAGGCAGCAGTTGTTTACGATCAGAGTTTTCTCTCCTATGGAAGTTGTCTTACCAGACTATCGAGTCTTCACTACTCGTGTCTATAGGGTGCAATGATGATATGATATATGAGATGGACTGGTTTACCCGGAAGAGAGGCAGTCCAGTGTGTCTGTATCCCAGGATCGTCACGTCCTGCCAGAAACGTAGCATTTGCATTTGAGTGGGGTATCTCTTTTTCCCTTTATTTTCTTGGCTTCTATGCAGGGATGGTACGCCTAGCATTCCCCGCCACCTGGGGTGTTGACACAGTGGGGCAGGTGTGCAATGTCCGCTGGTCTGCATCTCTTCTGCGTCCAGTATGATAGTTATATGGCTGATAACGTACAGAGGTAGATATCGTAGCCGGAGTGCATTCAGCCAGAGGACAAGCCTGGTAATGTCACCGAGATGTTGTTCGCCTGGTGTGCGGACAACTCTCATGGTCGGTGGTTGAGTCTTGACAGTTCACAGTGAGGTGGCTGCTCTACTGTTTTCGACACCCCGACCAGGTACTAAGTCTTTGGTTGGTGTTTTTTCGCACCCCATCGCCGTATAGGGTGAGTATCAAGCAGTTGTCCGCCCGCTTTGACTTGCGGGCGGCAAGGACCTCTTACTGTGGCTCTACCTGATAGGGCTGGGGCGCAAGCCCCAGGTCCCGAGCATGTAGGAGCCTCCCATTGCAGTGGTGCTGAGATTTTGGGCGGGATTGCGGCTTACAAGGGTTCGGTCGCAATCCCCCACATGGTAGCCTCGCGCCCTTGGCTTATCAGCCTGGTACGTGAACCAAAGTGTCTGCGGCTCCTCTCGATTTGAGCTGGTTTTCCGTAGCAACGCCCAGTCATTTGTAGGGTAAAACTGACCTGTCTTCAGATGATCTATTTCCAGCACCCGTTCACTATTTGGTCAGACGAACTTATTGAGGGCTTTTGTTTGTCAATGACCAGGTATTTGAAATCTGCGGTTTCTGCAGAGTTAAAACACGATTTTCGTAGCGTTCTTTCATTTGAGTGTTTGAGAGCTGACTTGTCATCCGTGAGTCTAATACCAGCGTACGTTCATTATTAGACCCAAACGGCAGTGCTCTCGATTTGTCAGTTGTTCTACAGTATAGGCGTGTTCAGTCAAATTTAGCCGCAGATTCCACACCTGGTGGTGCCCTTCCGTCAATTCCCTTAGCGAGACAATCAAGTTTCTTAGGGGGTAGCCCCAAAATTGTCGAGGGTCTAATTCCAGCACATGTTCTCTATTAGACACCGCGAAGGTGTACTTTTTGATAGTCATTCCGCAGTGTTGGCGTGGTAAGTTAACTTAGGTCTCAGGCTCCACTCCTGATAGTGCTCTTCCGTCAATTCCTTTATCACACACTGGATGCAGACAGAACCGAGCCACAGGGGCATAACCCCAGAATTCTGGGGGTCTAAGTCCAGCACCAGTTCCATATTAGACCCCAGAAGAGTGGTCTCGGCATGTCACTCATTTCAGTGTTGGCCGTGTTGAGTCAAATTAAGCCGCAGGCTCCACTCCTGGTGGTGCCCTTCCGTCAATTCCTTTAAGTTTCAGCTTTGCAACCATACTTCCCCCGGAACCCAAACACTTTGGTTTCCCGGAAGCTGCCCGCAGAGTCATCGAAGCAACTCCTGCGGATCGCTAGTCGGCATCGTTTATGGTCAGAACTACGACGGTATCTGATCGTCTTCGCGCCTCTGACTTTCGTTCTTGATTAATGAAAACATTCTTGACAAATGCTTTCGCAGTAGCTCGTCTTGCGGCGATCCAAGAATTTCACCTCTAACGCCGCAATACGAATGCCCCCGTTTGTCCCTGTTAATCATTACCTCCAGTTCCGAAAACCAACAAAATAGAACCGAGGTCCTATTCCATTATTCCATGCACCATTATTCAGGCAGCCGAGGCCTGCTTTGAACACTCTAATTTTTTCAAAGTAAACGCGCCGGCCACCCAGGACGCTCAGCGAAGAGCACCCGTGGGAGAGAGCCCGCAGACGGTAGGGCAGGAGACAACGGGCAGTGAACCGGCGCGAGCCGGACCGCCCGCCTGCGCCTGAGATCCAACTACGAGCTTTTTAACTGCAACAACTTTAATATACGCTATTGGAGCTGGAATTACCGCGGCTGCTGGCACCAGACTTGCCCTCCAATAGATCCTCGTTAAAGGGTTTAAAGTGTACTCATTCCAATTACGGGGCCTCGAAAGAGTCCCGTATTGTTATTTTTCGTCACTACCTCCCCGTGCCGGGAGTGGGTAAGTTGCGCGCCTGCTGCCTTCCTTGGATGTGGTAGCCGTTTCTCATGCTCCCTCTCCGGAATCGAACCCTGATTCCCCGTTACCCGTTACAAACATGGTAGGCATGTCACGTACCATCGACATTTGATAGGGCAGACATTTGAAAGATGCGTCGCCGGCACATGAGGCCATGCGATCAGCACAAAGTTATCCAGAGTCACCAGTGGGGACGCCGCAACCCCGCGAGGGGAAACGACGATTGGTTTTGAACTAATAAAAGCGCTCTTTCCGCGAGGGTCGGAGCTTGGTAAGCATGTATTAGCTCTAGAATTGCCACAGTTATCCAAGTAGGATCGTGTCATCTAAGGAACCTCGACTGATTTAATGAGCCATTCGCGGTTTCACCGTGAGACAGTGTGAACTTAGACATGCATGGCTTAATCTTTGAGACAAGCATATGACTACTGGCAGGATCAACCAGATATCTGTCGGAGACGTACGTACTGCGCACACCGGTCGGCGGAGGAAGGGTGTGTAAAATGCCTCACTGGGACGGCCGCAGGGACCGACTGACGGGACGGACGGACGGTTGTTCCACCCGTCCCTCACTCCGTCGACCTAGGACCGCCTGACAGGGGCCTTCTACACGCACCAGACGACCGACCGACCGACCGGGCTCGCTCGAGGAGGGATGGCAGCGCTCTGTGCAGAACGGATCCCAACGACCTCGGCGACGAATTTCACTGGGACTAGAGACACCATTTGGCCTGCCCTTCTCCGTAGGGAGAGACGAACGGCAGGGCCTCGAGGCAACGATTCCTGCTTTCCATTTGCCGGTCACAAGCTCTTTGCGAGAGTCGGACCACCAGCGAGACGTACTGTCGAGCTCTGCTATAAGCCTTAGAGAAATCACCACGGACGGACCACGTTTCCTGATACGGACCAGACTAGGGCACCTCGGTGGAGGAGCCACTACCACAAACCGCACCCAATTCGCACTACGGGGAAAGGCAGGCGAGCGTTTTCCGCAAGCCCGCGCTATCGCTCCGCCTGGCGGGACTGAGATCGCTTTACCAACACTGGTTGAAATTGAGTCGCTGCGGCGAGACAACTACCCCAGATCCTCTAATGATCAACTTCATTGACTTCAAAAAGACATTTGATAGTCTATCGGTTCAACATTATGGAAAATTCTAAAAAAACTATGGCTTACCCTCAAAATACATAAATATTATCAAGGCCTTATATGATAATTCACGATGCAGTGTTCGAACTACCGAAGGCAACACTGAATGGTTTAACATAAAAACAGGAGTAAAACAGGGTTGTATTTTATCACCTCTACTATTTGGCATAGCTATAGATTGAATTATGAAACACTATGCCCATGATAAGCATTTAGGCATAGAATGGACAGATAACAAGGCCTTAGAAGATATTGATTTTGCAGACGACCTATCGCTACTAAGTAACACTATTGAAAAAAAACACAAGAAAATATAGATAGACTACGCTAAAGGTTTGAACAGACAGGAGTAAACGCCAGAAAGACGAAAATCATGGCTTTCACAACTACAACGGTTGATATCAAGCTACATGGGAATCTCTACAAAATGTCCAACTCTACACATATCTGGGAAGCAATATGACACAGGATGGAGATGCCACGAAATAAATTTTCACTAGAACTGCTTTGGCCTCCTGCTCCATTAATTAGCTCACCAAAATCTAGAAATCAACGCATAGATACCAAGATTAGACTATTCAACTCAATCGGAATATCAATTCTGACATATCTTGATGTGAAAACTGGAAGACAACAAGAGCGTTGGAAAACAAACTAAATATCTTTGACAATGAATGTTTAAGATAATTATTGAATATACGATGGGACTAGTTAATAACTAATGACTCAATAAGAACAGAGACAAACCAAATATACCTGTCAACTATCATCCGGAACGATGGACGTACATCGGACGTCCTTAGAATGAACAACAACCGCCTTCCATTGTAAGCACTCGAATGGACACCAAGGGGCGTTTGTTAAAGAGGGAGACCAACGGAAACAGAAGAACAATCATCTGAGAGTACTCAAATATGGGCCGTCGCAGCCTACAAGTTCTAAAAACAGTGGCGTCACACCGTTCCAACTGAAGATCATTTGTTTCTGCCTTATGTGCCGAATTTGGCGCGAAAAAACTATAGATAGATAAATAGAAGCAGCCAAGCAAAACACACATCAAAAATGAGAGTGTGCAGGCGTTATTTATACTCGCCTTTAACATGTAGCGTATAAACATGGTCATTGAACAAACGAATGAAGAAGAAAGTTAATATCTTTTAAATGTGGACAAATAGAAATATGGGGCTCATCGATAGGAAAGAAAAGAAAAGAAATAAGAAAGTTTTTCTTAGAATTTAGGTATACAAAAAAAAAATTGATGAGCGAAGAGTCGAGTAGTTAAAATTTTTTGTCCCTTTAAAAGACTCAACATTTTGATGACAACAGAACTGGAAGGAAAGGTGGAGGGCAACATTGTCAGAGGTAAGCAAGGCTGTAAGTTGGAGAATGAAAGGGAAAAGTCTGGTATCAACGCAACGAACAGATGAATGACTGTAAACACTGAGAGCGAACAGGTGAATGACTGTAAACACTGAGAGCGAACAGATGAATGACTGTAAGCAATGAGAGCGAAGAGATGAATGACTGTAAATAATGAGAGCGAACAGATGAATGCAGCGAACAGGTAAATCATTTTAAACACTTAGAGCGAACAGGTGAATGACTGTAAACACTTAGAGCGAACAGGTCAATGACTGTAAACACTTAGAGCGATCGGATGAATGATTATTAACACGTAGAGTGAACATGTGAATGATTGTAAACACGTGGAGCGAACATATGAATGATTGTAAACACTTAGAGCAAAGAAATGAATGATTATAAACACTTTGAACAAACAAGTGAGCGACTGTAATTACTCGGAAACACTTTGTCTTTTAAATGGACAGCTGTAGTTAGGTCCTATTTTTCACCTGAATCAATCAGGTGAATGTATGTAAACACTTGAAATGAACAGATGAATGTATGTAAAAACTCGGAGAAATGCTGCATATAACAGTGTCCATCTGTAGCGACAGCCCTAGTTTGAACTACATAAAAAACAGATGAATGATTGTAAACACTTGGAGCAAACAGGTGAATGACTGTAAACACTTGTAGCAAGCAGGTGAATAACTGTAAACACTTGAAGCAAACAGGTAAATGACCGTAAACACTTGGGACAAAAAGATGAATGATTGTAAACACTTGTATCAAACAGATGAATGACTATAAACACTTGGAACAAACAGATGAATTACTTCAAACATTTGGAGCTAACAGATGAATGACTGTAAATATTTAGGTTACACTGACTTGTTACACTAAATAAAATTGAACATACCTCAGAGTGCCTACTGTGCATTCATCCGAATAACCTGTTGAACACCCTCCGTTTGAATGTCCGGCGCTTGCCGGTGTTAGGAAAGAACCCGTCCTTCCAGGTCAGATAAGTGAAACACTTTGTACGAAACTAAGCAACAGCCCACAAACACTTGCAGATGCCGCTACATGGCATTGGGCTAAAGGGTAGGAGCCCACCTATAAGCTCCACTGACTCAATAACCAAGCAAATTAAAAGGTTGTTTCATAGCGGACTGTGTTGTCGTGGAGGCGTTTAATTCTAATATATTTCAACTTCTAATGAAGCCAGTTCCCTTTTACACTGCTTTCCTTTTATGTTCTGTTTCGTCTTTACAAATCAACTTTACTGTATTGCAGGTATACCACTATGTGCTCAGTCTCTCTCATTAAATAGTGCAAGGTGTGGATACTGGTGGTTCTTGTAGCTAGTTATTTGAAAACACTTCTGCTCCGTCCTCTGTTGCACCTGATTCCGCTCGACCCTCGTTTGCTTTTAAAGTTCAGCAGACTGTGACTCATCAAGTCATAATCCAGCACGCGGCTGTTGACAAACTTCAAAATGTCACTCTATTCATCTCCAAACTGCCCGTAATCGAGGCTTGCGTAGCCAAGACCAAAATATCAGCTCTTTCATTACCCGGGATTCTAGCATGTCTAGAACAGTAGATCTATTTCAATCCCTGTATGTTTGAGACCTCTACGGCGGCATAGTCAGTCCTTCTGCACCTTCCGAAGTAATGACTTGGAGACTGCCCCGATGACTTCCCTTCTTAAAGAGGTCTCTGATAGTCATCCAGAACTGGTCAGAGCCTCTATCTCATTCTCATTCTGGAAGTTGCTGCCCTGTATGACTCCTTTCAGCAACAGCCTGACCTCTCACTGTAGCAGAGAAACCTAAACCTGATTTCCCACTGCACAGCATCGAGCCATGCATCCTTACCAGTAAACAGGAATCCATTTCCACGTCAGTTGACAGAAGGATTACTCTTTCTGTGCGACCTGAAAATGACATTTAGTGGCGGATTGATGTAGCTTTCATCACAACTGAAGCGTGCCGATGAAGGTGGACCGAAGTTCTCCAATCAGTTATGCTATGCTTTTCTTCTTCTTCGTGTCGCTCACTACTACGGGGATCGGGTCGATCCCCCCATCTCGTTAACTAGGATGATGTGAAAACAACTAATTTCCAGGGAGAACTGCGTGTAAGTCGAGGTGAGGGTCTTGTCCAGTATATTTTGCCTGACCCTGACTAAAATGACTGATCAGTATGTTGGGCCTGACCAGACGTTAGTCATTCCCTCCCCCCCCCCCCCCCGCCCCGCCACCCTTCACACCCGTTACATTTTCTGTGACCAGCGATAGCTCTACAACTGCACTAATCAGGCCCTAACATGAATTTTACATTGTAAATAAGAGTATATCCCCCCCCCCTCCCCCAAACGCCCCCCCCCTTTTCAAATGTGAGGAAAACTAATTTGAAAAGAACAAAAAATTTGCACTGCAAATATTGTAAACCAAATACATTAAAAAAAATATCAATGGTTAATGTTGTTTGCGAATGTCTACAATGAGTAGGATTACTCTTTCTGTGCGCCATGAAAAGGATGTTAAGTGACGCGTTGCAGTAGCTTTCCTCACATCCAGAGCGTGCTAATGAAGGTGGACTTCCAAGTGGTTGTGCTATGATTGGATTCATCTGCGTGTCACTCACTACTACAGGGATCATGTCGATCGATCATCTTGTTAGATAGACTGCCATGAAAACAACCACTTTCCAGATAGGGCTACAATGAAGCCAAGATGATTGTCTTGGTCAGTATATTTTGTCTGTACAGACGTTAGTCTTCCTTCCCAAAACGAATGGTAAGTGCTGAACCATTGTGCTGCTATCCTTAAGGAGATCTCTCCATTAATTTTGTTGAAGTTCGCAACTTCTGGGTTCAAGTAAAGGGACGGAGTCACATTTTTGACAGGCTCAATTTAAAGCCGCATGAAACACATGGATCTCTAACGACCGCGAGACTAGGAAGGAACTCGACGACATCCTTGTGAGAAATCTCGATTGGGTTACTTCCTGTCGTATCTTTCGTAGTGCTAAGGTCCCTGTCAATACTGACCGTCGCTTGCAGATGATCAGGTTCTCCATCAGCCCATATGCTTCTCCAAAACCTGTGCCGACCCCTATATACAATATCCAACTTCTCAGGGCTAACCCAGATGTCGCTGAGAAATACGCCGATGATGTCAAGGGAAACCTGGCTGCATCGGGCCCCATTCCAAATTACACGGAGGCAGCATGGGAAGTCATAAAGAACGTCACATGCGAGACCGCCGTGCTAATCACCGGCTCAGCGGCCCCCAAAGAGTCAGCAATGCCTCTCCGATACCTCGTATGACATCATTCTCCAGAAGAACTCAGCCAGGCTACGCAATGACCACGCCGAACGACGACGGCTGAAAGGCCAGTTCCAGGGCAGACAAAATTGCTGACGAAGCTGGTCTCAGATCTCACGACTTCAGAGCCACCTTACAGGCTTTCAGGATATCTCCATCCTGGAGCCACAGAACAGGAAAAAAAACAAAAACGTAGAGTTCATCAGTAAGTCCGACGGCTCCATGTGCTCGTCATATGAGGAGGTAGCAAATAGGTGGAAAGAGCACTAAACGTATGCACTTAATCCCCCACGGGCAACGACATGTCCAGAGCTGTCTAATGAATCCCTGGATCCTTCCCCAGATACAGGAACCAATATCGACCCCCTTCTTATAGCTGGAGTTCTTGCTGCTATTCGGAAACTCAGAGATGGACGAGCGGTAGGCCTGGATCACATCCCACCGGAGCTGTTGAATCACGCCATCGACCGGATCAGCTCTGCCCTCCATCATTTATTCCTACAAGTATGTAGGACGGGAGACGTCCCAGCCCACTGGCGCAATATAATCGTCGTCTCTCTGTACAAAGGCAAGGGGACAAGCAAAGACAGCAGTAATTACAGGCATATAACACTACTCTCGGTACCGGGGAAGATGTTTGCCCGCGTGCTACTGGCTAGACTCAAGCCTCTCTTGAGCACAAAACGTCGCCAAGAACAGTCTGTCTTCAACCAGGGCCGTTCTACAACAGTCGCTAACCTTACTCTGCGCCTCATTGCCGAACTGCACCCGACCTTCAATCGCCCCTTGTACGCTGATTACGTGGACCTGAAGTCCACCGCCTTCGACTCGGTTGACCGGCCGGCTTTATGGAAAACCCTCCAGGAAATAGGCACCCCGGGCCCCCTGTTAAACCTGATCAAGGAACTACACAAGAATACCGGCGCCATAATTCGATTGGGTGGCACTCTCTCTTACAGATTCCCACGACTTCGAGTGGCAGACAAGGATGTGTTCTTGCCCCTGACCTATTTTGCCGGGCAGTTGACTGGCTTCTTGACCGCCTCAGCTTCCATCGGGAGGGTATAGCTATTGATCAGTCAGTCTTCACTGATCTGGTTTACGCGGACGACATTGTTCTATTCGGCACAGACAGATCAGCGCTTCAGTGTTCTCTGCAAAAATGATAGACAGTGAAACGCCCTCCCTTTGCCTGTCTATATCCTGGTCGAAGACCAAAGTTCAGAATCTAATTTTCGACAGCACCCCAGGGTATTGAAACTCAAGGTCCCACTATGGAGGGCACCAACGAATTCATCTACCTCGGTAGCATGATATCATCCGATGATCGCAGCGGTCCCGATGTATCAAGGCGGATGGGACTTGCTATGTCCAATATCCACGCCCTCCGACGTGTGTGGAGTAATAGCAAGATCTGCATTGGGACAAAAATTCGAATTCTACCAGTCCTACGTGGTCCCAATCCTACATTACGGCTCTGAAACCTGGACATTGATGAAACATGACATGTCGAGACTGGAAGCCTTTCATATACGCAACCAGAGGCGTATCCTGGGCATCCGATGGCATGACTACATTTGCAACGTTAAGGTCTCTGCTAAAACAGACCTTCATCCAATCTCAGAAACACTTGATAGGTGCCGAGTTTCTTTGTTCGGTCATGTTGTACGCATAGACCAGAAAACTCCTGCCCAAACGATTCTACAAATGTCGTTCCTCAGCGCCAAATGTCCCCCCCCCCTCCCCCGACCGGCTGGAAGCGCAGAATAGGCCGTCCCCAGTATGGCTCCAGCAAGTAGCAACCTCCTCCTCTGCCCTGGACGAATCCTAGAACCACGCCACAGCTGTGGGTCATGGATGTGGCCGACCGCCGCGCCTCAGACGTCTAAGCGAACATTATGGGGGAGAGGGAGAAATGAGTGGGGGGGGGGGGGGGGGTTGAAAAGGGGGGGGGGGAGAGATGAAGTTCAACATGCATTGTGTCTTTTGTCTGTTTATTTTTTACGCCAACTGCCACTCTTGTGATGTTAAGCCCCGTAAGTATTGTACAGCTTCCTTTACTCTGTTGTTTATGTTACGTCATCAGCTAGCCAAGGTTAAGAGAAGGTTACGCATCTTCCCATGTTGTTACCCTTACCATTCCAATGTCCGGAACACTTCCTTAAGGACTGTAGGGAAGACCCTGTCGGATGTCGTGTTGAATGTGTTTAAAAATGGTCGACATAAATGGTATTATTGGTAGAGCATTTGTCGTTTATTTTTGTTATTAGTCATATTATTCCACGATGCCTTGATTTCGTAGTGCGTTTAAAGATGCAGTCTCCTCAATGGTATCGAAGGTCCTTTTCATAGTTCACGAACACTAGGCATTTGCACTCTCATTGTCCGATTCATTTGTTCTTTCCTTATCCTGTTCATTAACTAGTGGAGAGTTTTGAGGTGGTCAATAGTGGAGTAGACTTTCCTAAATCCTGCTTGCTCTCGTGGTTGATTTCCCTCTTTGCCTTTCTAAGCTCTTAAAACTGCTCTCGTGAAAGGCTTGTACAAGGACGAGAGTGGAATTTTCGTACAGTAGTTAGCAATGCCTTTTGAAATGGACATGGTAAAGCCACTGGTTCAACATAGTACTAGGTACGACACTAGTTTAACAAACTCTGCTGCCAAGGATGAAGTGTTGTAGACCTCATTGCACTAAGACACAGCTGTTTATGAGATGGAATGACCAGCAACCTTTCTCGCCACCTTTTCTTTCCTTATAGTAAGCCGGGTATGAACTTTCAAGGGAGTTAACTGGAAAATATCGATAACGGGGATCTGCCGGCACCTTTGCTCCGAGAAACGAGTTCTCTTCTGTCCGGTGCAAAGCCTAATAACGGGCTGTGTCACAACAACATGGTCAAATAGGTGGGGAGTAATATTGTTTTCACAATAGTGGCACTTTTACGTAGGAACCTCGCCTAGCACTACAGCTAGGATCACCACGGTCCACCATATCCAGTACGCCTAGGGATTTAAGAAGAGCCATAGCAAACCTCCACCAAAGAGACGTTGTCAAGAGTTGAATTAATTCAATCCGCGTGGCTTCTAAACATTCCAGAACATAAACAATTAAGCTATTAAGACACATGGTATTTAAAAAAACTGGCCTATATGCACAAAAGTTTGGACTACCTGATAGAAGGCACAGTTTCATCTCCCACATTGTTTACCATGATTATATTAGCCCAATTCTGCACATATGTTATAATAATTTCAAAAGATTTAAAAAAACAGTAACAATTTTTGTTTGCGTTCGCCTTATTTCTCTATTCTCCAAGGCGGTGTGCGTTGCACTGTGGTTTTTATTTTGCACCTGTCGGCCCAGCGCATCCGACTTCAAAATTCATTTTTATGTAAGGGTCTGCTGCCTCCTGCATTTTCTAAGGGTTTGCTTCCCCTGGGTACTGGTCGGTGCTGTAATGGGGATCGAACCCAGGATCTTCTGTCTGTGAGCCGTGTCACCTAACCACTAGCCACGCCGTCCCCTAATTCCCATTTATATATATATATATATATATATATATATATATATATATTGGCCAAAAAAACAAACTTTATTTGGGTTTCTGTTGTCAACGTTTCTTTTATGTGAAACCTTTGAAATAATTTCAAACCTCCAGTAGCCAAGGCATGAAATGGATTATATCTAAATCTCACGGTACTTGACAACATTGTTAGTAAGTTGTTAATATATTAATCGAATAATGTTTTCCGTCGTCATACAAGATAACAATTTGTTGGCAATGTTGAATAGTAAAGTAACTGGAAATCATATCATAGAATGGGAGGAATATGTTGAATAGTAAAGTAGCTCAAAATCATATCATAGAATGGGAGGAACATGTTGAATAGTAAAGTAGCTCGAAATCATATCATAGAATGGAAGGAATAGAGAATCTTGATCAAAACCTTTCAGCTTCCTGATGAATACAGGTCTTCAACAAATACTTGCCCAGTTCTGGGCTAGCCAATCGAGCTCTTTTCTGCTTCTTTCATGTTTCCATAACGTTTGTGTCAAGCTGTCTCCTCCACGCGTGTTGTGATCTGTGTTAACTTCTCTTGCTTTGAGATTATCGAACAGAGACTGTCTTGTAATACTGCCGGCTGGTTTTCTTATTGTGTATATTACCCAACAGCAGCGCTTTATCATTACGTCATGCTCCATTGATTTCTGTCTGGTTCTTTCCAACAGATCTACGTTAGCAATATTATCAAACAATTTTGATCTCTATATTCTGTGTATGCACCCATTTATGAAAGCGCCTTCTTTTCGTTGTAGTGTTTGCTGTTTTCTATGTTTCAGAGCTGTACAAAAACTGACTTCCTATTGGAGTTGAAGATTTGTATTTTGCCGTTGGAATTAATTTTGCTTGATTTCCATTAAGTTCTTCGCACTTGATGTCCTCTTATTTGTGTTATCTTGATCTGTACTCCTACTTTGCCTCTATTACTACCAAGATCCATGAATAGTTTCGTATCTTGTCAGATTCTGGTTCCCAAAATAATGTGATTGTCGTTAGTGGCATCTATTCTCTGAACATTCTTTGTTCTGTATTCTTAGCCTCATTTTCTGTGACCTCTCATTAAACACATTGATTTTGTTGTGCATCTGATTGCGGTTATGAGACAGGGAAGCCAAGTTATCGACAAAGTCCAGATAGGCAAGTTGAATTTGCAACAATTTTATAAAAATGTTGTTGTTCGTTGCTCTTGATGTCCTCAGAAACCAGTCTATGGCCAGCAGAAAGTTAAATGGCGATAAGAGACACCCCACTTTTAACACCAAGCGGCTCAGAAAGTTGAACTATAAATGGAAGTCCACATTTCATATATTCATGTTTTGTTAATTATGTTAGTGAACTTCTGGGGCACTCTATAGTTCTAAAGCAACTTCCAGAGTGATTTTCTGTCTAAGCTGTTAAATGCTTTATCATATTTCACGAAGACGACATAAAGCGGTGAATTCCATCCCACACTTTGTTTAACTATTATTTTCGGTGTAGCTATCTGGTCTGTACAGGGCCTATTTGTCGAACGTCTGCATGTTATTCGCTGTGCTATTTGTCTATGAACGTTTGTTTAATTTCTAGTATGAATAGAGAATACCTTCTATTACTTGTAAAGGGTTGCTCGATCTCTGCCTACAAACTGCGTCATGAGTTTTGTATTTTATGTAATGAAAGGATTTTCTTTCATTTAATAATGCTTGCCCTGTACTGTAATCTTTAGAGACTTTTCACGGAAGTCCGGTCTAGAAACCCAGGTTCATTCATTTAAAAGGATGACTCTATATATGATTGCCGCACGAACCATGAACGCCAGAGAATATTACTTCAGAAGAAGATCAAGAAGAACTACCTGCCCACTGTACAAGCCAACATGGATTTAGAGCACGAAGGAAATGCTGGGTTGACGGTGTTGAATAATCACTATAGCGGTATGGATTGAAAATAACAACGGCCACATATATAACAAACAAAGAAGATGACATCTGCTCGTGTCATCTAATTGGGTAATTGTGTAGATACGACAGACACCCGATTCTTCATATTATCATTAACATCTGCCGTAGCAGCATGAGAAAGCCATCATTATATCCTTCTACATTAAAACAACCGCAAAACAGAACCATGCAAACAATAAAATAAGAGAACCGACCTTGAAGATTCATTGTTTGATAATTAGCAAACATGCAAACAACAATTTCCGCCACCTCCGCCACTCTAACAAAACAATTAAGAAAAAAAAAGGAAATCGTACTGTTTCTCGACCAGTGTCCATTTTGTTATGTTCTTGTGTATGGAATATCCTGTTACTTATTCTACGCCTGTTTACACACTCTGAATAGTATACAAGAAACAATACCACAACTAAAAGCAAATATCATGGGAAGACATTCAAAGGGCAGTTAATTGGTTAGAAATCGATTGGTACTCGAACTCGTGGGTTATAACCCCTTGAACAGAGATAATTCTATTTCAGAAATATTTTGTAACGGTCGGATGGTATTTCAGACTACATAATTCCGTTGAAAATTCTCCCCTGTTTAAATGTTAATGATTTGTTTGCAGAAACAAATGATAAAAATAACACACCAATTAAAATGAGAAAAAAAAATATATATCTCATCACATCTCTTCTGTCCACTTATTTCGCCAGACTTGGAGAAGAGAAAGACATTCGTTTTAAGCGACTTCTGTGCCAACGCTAGTTTTAAATGTAAGACTGTCCTATTTCAATAATGATTCATCGGGCTTTTTAAAAATACCTCTTTCTTGTTCTGAAGCTCTGCTGTCTGATTTGATAAACTAACACACTGGTAGGTTTTAATCAGACTAATGGCAGCGGGACAAGTTATATTGCCATATGTTAAAATAATAAATATTCTAATTGTCAATGTATCTCTAGCATGTAATTGTTTCTACTTTCTGTTAGATCTCTTCGTTCTCTCTTTATCTTTTTAAGTAACTCACTTTTTGTTTGATAACAAATAATTTAGTATTTATATGATACTAACAATGTGTTCACCGTCGTCGATGCGTCACATCTCTGACACTGTGGGTGGGTATGTGGCTGATCAGACCATTGACAGCTGGAACAGTTTTATTGTATTACTGGTAAGCCTGGTCTGCAACTGGTACGATATTCCCTCTGCTCTAGAGTCACTGATTGCACGTCTGTCTTTGGCTGTCCGCACACGGAAGACCTCTGACCTCTATCTCCCATTTTGAAAGCGCTTTTCCATTCTGAACATATTCGATACGGCCGTTCACAGGTGGTAGTGTCTATTTAACATCACTCGAGTGACTCATTCAGACTATCCTTGAATCGTTTCTTTGGGAAGCCAGGAAATTGCTTTCCTTTATTTAGCTCTTGACACAAACGTTTGTTTGGGAGCGGTTTGTTTCACATTGAATCAAGAGGGCCAACCCGTTGCAGCCGAGTTTTCTGCAAAAGTGCGTCACCCTGGCCATTCTGGCTCTCAACAGGATCAGCAAATATGGAGCGCGTACCTAAAACACGTCGTGAAAGTGATTCAGTACCCTGGCGTCACAATTGCACACATTCCAGCTATTATATGCGTGAAGCAGAGTAGAGACAATGACGGGAAGATATCCCTCAAGTTTAGTCGTTATGCTGATTCCTCTACGTTCCCACACTATCGAGCGCTATCGACCAAAAGCTTGACTGGTATTTGCTATTTTATTAGTCATCTCATCAACAAGAATCACAGACCTCGACATCAATCTTCTGAAGTAGACCAATTTTTTTTACCAATTGCTGATTGGTAAGTACCCTCTTTACGCAAATGGGCAGGTTAAAGTTGTCACAAGTAGCAGAGAGTCAGTACATGCTTTTTAGCATATTCTGTTTTAAGCTATTATTCAAGGCACAGTCATCCGAAAAAATAGTTCACATATCGCGCGACCTTGGTTGTGGTGTATTTATTCGTAAATGTATGTGTGTGTGTGTATATATATATATATATATATATGATTTCCCACTTGCTACCGGCACCTGGCTTTTCCCTTATAACATTTAAATCAACGGAGAATATTATTCAATAAAGTTTGATCTTGGTATGTGAGAAACATAATCAGCAGCTCAAATTTGAGGCTGCAAGTGGTCGCCATTTTCATCAAAGGATGCCTGCACTCGTCTCTCCGTGTTACGGAAGTTATTCACCAACGCACCAGGAGTTACAGACTCAGTTTCCCTCTGAATGTTTTCATGCAGTTCCACCATGAAATTCCTTGGCTTGTTGCGAAACACTGTCCATTTCAGCATGCCTCATAGGAAGAATGGTGGAGTAAGGTCAGGCAACCTCGGTGGCCAAAGTCTCTTAGAAATTACACTATCTACAAAGAAAAAACAAAACAATTTTAGCCGTTCTGACATTTCAGGTGTGGCATGTGGTTCCATCCTGCTGAAAACAGCCAGTTCGTGGTTTCACGTCGTCCAGCTGGTTCACAATATGTTCATGTCAAATTATATTAATTTACATTCTGTTGTTTAAAAGTTGTAAAAGAAATCCAGGGGCCCACAGCAAGTGGGGCACCCTAAATAAAGACACACCTACACACACGCGCCCGTGTGCATACACTATTGCAAGATTTACTATGAGCTCATTATGTTTCTCACTCACCAATATATGATGTCGCTGTCAAATTTTATTGAATTACATTCACTGGATTAAACGTTATGTTTGATTAGTATGTAGTCAAGATGTTAAGGCACTCGCCTCTCACACTGGTGAACGGAAACGGTAGGCAAGACCAGAGTGCCTCCATTCTGAGTAACTCCAGTCGTCTCGACCAATAGTCTTGCCACTGATTCAAGGTAACTCAGTATAAGAGTGAGATTGATGACCAGCGCAGCTTCCTTCTCACTATAATCCAAAAACATAGCAGAACACATTTTTAAGACAAAACCGTCTGATGCTGTGGCCATCATTGCTTCGCGATGGGCAATAACTTGTTATGAGGAAAACCCAGTGGCCGGTATCGAGTAGCCCACCCTGTGTGTTTCTGTCTATAAATATGTAATCTTTATTTTTGCCCATCGCAAGCGTTGATGTCACAATATCAAACTTGTCTTGTAATTTGTTATGTGCGCAGTATTTAGATTATAGTGTGGAAGAGAATGCGCTGGTCATCAATATCAGTCTCTTGTACCAAGTTACCTTGAACCAGTGGCAAGCAAGACTATTGGTCGAGACGACTGGGGATAGCTCAGGACGATATATATATATATATATATATATATATATATATATATATATATATATATATATATATATATATATATATATATATATATATATATATATATCCAGAGGATACCTGGTTGTAGAGAATATGACTTTAACCTTCCTAGAAATGCGTCAAAAGCCAATAAAGCTAATAACCTCAACATGTTAAACTATTGCTATTCAAGCAGTGCAATTTCAATTTTTTTTGTTTTTGCGTTTGCCTTATTTCTCTAATCCCCAAGGCGGTGTGCGTTGCACTGTGGTTTTTATTTGCGCCTGTCGGCCCAGTGCATCTGACTTCAGCATGTATTTTATGTAATGATCTGCTTCCTCTTGGATTTTCTAAGGGTTTGCTTATCCCGGGGTAACGGCCGGTGCTGTGATGGGGATCGAGCCCAGCACCTTTTTCTTTTTTGGTTGTGAGCCGTGTCACTTAACCACCAGCTCAAGCCGTCCCCTCAATTTCAATTTGATTTAATAGGAAACAGGCTTTATGAGATTCAGATGTAGAATTGTTTTACAAGAAAATATTTATGTTCCCTATAGTTTTTCAGAACTGAAGTACACGTGTTGGTACCATATTCATGTTCAGCACTGCTTCCAGAAGGTGACCTGTCTTCTAGTGCTAGAGTCATCAATTCCGTCCTTGCTCATCTCGATTGAGCAATGATGTGGGATTGCCGGTGTATAGCGATTATAATAGCAGGTAAGATATTGTGTATACACAATGTGTGTATGTGTCTGTGGGGTTTGCGTTCGTGTGTGTGTGTATGTGTGTTAGAATGTCCAGTACGGCTTGGACATTTAGAAAAAAATAGGACATCACCATCACAGTTTCGGTTCCTCCTAGGAGTTATTTTGTATATCGCCCAGTAGCAAGACCTCACATAATGAGAGCAACAATTACCAAATCAGCGAAAAGCAAAGTGCAGGTCTCATAATGTGGGGTGAGCTAAATATGAACAGGGAATAGCCTGTAGGCCGGCTGCTCATCAGCTGAGACTTACTAACATTATGTAATCCACAAGAAGGAGACCATTAACAAACATACTGCTATTAACCACAACAGTTTCCTTTTGCCGTTATTGTTGTTTTTCTTCTTCTTTTTTTTTTCTCTTCTTCTTCTTCTTCTTCTTCTTCTTCTTCTGCTTCGACGTTTGTCGTGAAAGAAGTTTGTTGTATTTCGTAATTTACAAAGATGCTGCTATATCCGCGTCTTTAAACCAAGCATATCCGATTTCTGCAACGATATTTTTGTGACCCGGTTACCATCCATAGCCCCCGATCCATATCTCTTGGCCAGGCTGCATGGTTGCGATCTATCTCCGAGACTGGCACTTTGATGCAGAAAAGGGGCTTGGTCAGAAATGAGTCATTAACCCAGATGCAAGTAGCCAGTAACTCTGGTTTCTCTTCACAACGTACACATCTTTCGCCTTTTACTAAAGATTTGTTTCAAATCAAACGACTCTTTGTTTCAACTGACGTTTTCAAAGTACAGCTTTCAAAGAAACACCTATCAAGCTAAAATGTCTACTATCAAATCTATCTACAAGATGGTGCCTGAGGAGTGTGTTGGAGGCTATGCATCTGGAGCACGTCCTCTAATAGTAAAAGTGACAGGGGCGCACGCTTCCAGCACATCTCTTGCTCAGATGAAGAGCATACTTATAGGGCCTTTCGCCATCGAGAAAGGCGCTATCAATGACGTTTTCAGCCTGGAAAGCCCCAGTAGGTGGTACCTGACACTGACAGAAGCAGGTCAGACAAAGCACTACAATCGCCTGCATGGGAAACACCTCCAGTTGACAGATCCCAAGATTTCTGTCACCATTGAGCAGCTGGAAAAAGAGCACACAAGGGCTACCATTCACTGGCTCCCTTCTGCAGTCAAAGCCGAAGCAGTACGGAAGATTGCTGTGGCACTCAGCGGCGATTCGGAGGCGGAAGCACACAGAGTGCCAAATTGCCCCGACAGGGCGGTCATCCTGTGTAGACCGATGGAACCGCTTCCTCACTACACAGCGGTGACGGCATCAAATGGATTGGTGCTGACAGTGTTGGTGACTGTCCCAGGAAGACGTACAGAGTGTACTTTTTGCAAGAGTACTGAGCATTGGCCCAATAACTGCCCGAATAGGTAGAAGACAAAAAAAAAGTGCAGAATAAAAAAGTACAAGCTCGTCAACCTCCACAAAAAGATGAGACTGCCTTCCAGGTAGTCAACAAAAAAGCGGCGACGACACCAGTCAGACCCGACCAGCCCAGCAGTCTCCGTGTATCACAACAACACGGCAGAAGACCCTACTCCAGCACAGGCCCACAGGCGAAAGAACAGCCTGTGTGACACAGCGACAGAGGCGACACCCCGGACTACTTTGCTGCGTACCCCTCTGCTCCGGGAACCCAACGTGTCCACAAAAGTTTGGGGGACTCCTCTTGAAGCGCATACCCCCATCAAGACTGCTCCACAGCTGAAGACCTCCACAACGGAAAAGACAACTGTATGGGGGACTCCTCTGAATTCTAAGACCCCAACGAAGACTCCACGGAAGTTAATTATCGCACTCGACAACGCTGATGAGATTTAATGTTTTTTTATCATGTCATTTTAAAACACACACTACAACATTACTCTAATTAAATAAATGTAAAATAAATATAGATACAAACAAAAATGCCAGAATTAATAATAATTAGCATAAATATCCGCGTCCTCAGAGGTAAAATTAACGAGGTCATATCTCCTACACATAAATATAAACCAGACTTCATACTTGCACAAGAAACAAACATACACACAGACCACCAGGCATCCCAAATTACAACACACCTAGGGATGAAACATGCATGTTTTAGCTTGGGCAAATTTAAGATTGGATCAGGGGTAGCAATCATACAGACATCAGACAGGTGAGAAATCCTAAATAAAAACAGAGACAGCGAAGGAAGAATTGCAGTAGTAGAGGTCAGCAATAGTTCACACACATACACAATAATTAATGTGCATGCACCCGCTACTTATAGGTAACAACCTCCGTTCTACGAGAAGTCAGTCTAATCACACACTAATACCAGGGACACAATACTACATATATTAATTGACACATACAGCCTAATTGACACATACAGACACACACACCCTCAAAAAATCGAAACCACATACACACACATTGTATACCAGAGAGCAGCACGTCTAGACAGAATATACGCACACTCAGACCACCACATAACCCAGGCCAAACACTTGCCAGAAACACTCAAGTTTACAGACCACAAGGCCGTGATCACAGCGATAAATACAAAAAAAGTAGATACACCAACCAGACGCTCAACACACTGGAAATTCAACAACACCTTACTACAGGATATGACCTACACAGACCCCAAGACAAACCTTATTCTCAGGCACACAAATAACATTCCAACAGAGAACATACAACTAAACTGGGAAACATTAAAGAACACAATACGTGATAAAACCAAATTTATAGCAACAAGAATACACAGAGACAGAATACGAAACGAAAAGATACTAGAGGATGCCATCAAATTAACAAAGCAGACAAATACTCGCCTCGCATTCTCGAACTGCAAGACGAATTGGAACAGTGCAAATGCCACAGATTTCAAGGAGCCCTTTGGAGAACAAAACTTAACGTAATAACACAAGAGACCCCTTCAAAACAATACTTAGCGATAGAACAAACTATACAAAGAAGCAGACAAATAGGAGAAATAGTTGACATGGATGGGAACACACAGACAGATACACCAAACATAATTCAAGCTTTTGGGGACTTTTACAGTAAGCTATACACAGAAGAAACGACCCAACCACACATCTAAGACACTTTCACACACTACTCAAAAATGCATAAATGCATAAAAAACAAATCACCTGGACCTGATGGGCTTACCGCAGAATTCTATCAACATTTCTTGCCTAACTTAGGACCACTACTTTTAAAAGTATACGCAGAGTCCTTCAAAGAAACGGAACTTCCACCTAGCATGAATCTATCTTACATTACCTTCATTTCCAAAGATAACTCAGACAAAACACAACTAAAAAACTGCAGACCAATATCCCTGTTAAATGTAGACTATAAAATCCTAACAAAAACTCTAACCAACAAACTGAAACCAATCATGTCACATCTCATCCATGAAGACCAACAGTGTAGAGTTAAGGGCAGAAACATTCATCAACACACACACTTCATATGAGACATCATCCAATATACGCACGAGAAAAACTGTCAGTCATCAATCTTATCCCTGGATCAAGAAAAAGCTTTTGATAGAATATCACACCAATACCTCCACAAGCTTTTGATAGAATAACACACCAATACCTCCACAAGCTTTTGATAGAATAACACACCAATATCTCCACAAGCTTTTGATAGAATAACACACCAATACCTCCACAAGCTTTTGATAGAATAACACACCAATACCTTCACAAGCTTTTGATAGAATAACACACCAATACCTCCACAAGCTTTTGATAGAATAACACACCAATACCTCCATAAAGTCCTACTGCATTGTAACATTGGTGACCACTTTCGGAGGTGGATAGAAATCCTTTACAAAAAGCCTGAAAGTAAGGTCTTGGTGAACCATGCTCTCACTGAAACTTTCCGGCTAACTGGGTCTGTGAGACAGGGATGCTCTCTCTCACCTCTACTCTACACCCTAGCCATAGAACCCCTTCTGGAGAAAATTAGATAAGATAGCTTCATAAAAGGCACTTTTATACCAGGGAAAGGCGAACGGAAATTACTTGCATATGCAGATGACACCATCTTCTTCCCACCAAACCACAAGTCAATAGAAAATATCCTAAATACATTCACAGATTTCGGAAGAGGCAGCGGTGCAAAAATAAACATTCAAAAATCAACAATAATGGGCATAGGCAAATGGAAAAACAAAGCAGACTTCCCATTTGATTTAGCAACAACAAATAACATGAAACTATATGGCATCACTTTCCCATCTCATCCAAACCGCACACACAATGCCACATGGCAGAAACTAATCACACAGATTACAAACATGTTACACATGTATAAGTTTAAAACAACAACAATTTTTAGCAGGAGTGTAATAGTCAACACGTATATCATTCCCAAACTAATATATATATATATATATATATATATATATATATATATATATATATATATATATATATATATATATATATATATATCTACAGTCTTTAACCCCCCTGGGCGCACAATAAAAGACATAAACATACAGATTAGGCGTTTCATATTTTGGAACACCTACAACAGCATACAACACAAAACACTGAGACAAGAGAAAAGACAGAGAGGCATTGCACTTCAAGACATACAAAGAAAAATTCAAGCACTCAGAATAGGTCATGTAGGACAGATCGTCAGTCATCCTAAACAACATTCACTGGCACACTACTACATTGGCCTCAGAATATCCATGCTGAGACCTTTAGATAACACAACACCACACCACTTTGGCAGCTTACCCTCCTTTTATAAGACATGTATACAGGCCATACGTGGACACCACAACTTAATACACCAAGAAACAAACAAAATATACAAACAACTAGTAAAACTGCAGGCTCCTTCACTAAACCTCAGAATCAAGAGAGGATACAATTATTTCATAACAGACTACACAGACACTTTCACAAACCTATATGACCCCCACATGGTCCCAAAGGCAAGAGAAATAACGTATAGACTCATTTTCGACTTGACCCCAATAAGAACACTAGGAGGCCACAAACCCAAATGCCACCTATGCAAAACAAGTGTACGAGAAACAGAAGATCACATTTTTTACACATGAAACACAGTCAAAAAAAAATTAAAAAATTATACACGAAAGCATTCAGATACAAACCAGACAAAAAGTAGACATGTACAAATCAGTTATGCTCAACATTATACCCAAAACATCACCAGTCATTAGAAAACAAATGCTCATCTTATTGTCCTAATACAGATACATAATATGGACATGCAGAAACGCAGCACTATTCCACCATAGAACCTTTAAATCAAACACCATTTCACACATTTTTCAGCAGAAGGCGTTGTCCAGTGCGCAGAATTAAGTAAAAATGTAAAAATAGATATGTAGGTAAGTATGGATGTGTGTGTGTACATGAAGATGTGTGTATAGGTATATGTACCAATATATTGCATGCGCTCACACATGTATACTTACAAATTCTACATACAATGAATGAGTATAGGCATATGTATGCTCGCATGTGTGTATATTATATAATATATGTATATGAACATGTGGGGGTAAATATATATATATATCCATGGGAGTGTGGGTTAGTGTATGCGTATGTGTATTATGACCTAGATGTAAAATTTTATATGCGTGCATGGGTATGTACGTATGTGGTATAAATATCAGGTATGTATGTATACGCTCATATGGGTATGTGTGTATATGTATATACGTGTATGTGTGTATATATGTGTATGTATGTGTATGTATGTGTGTATGTATTTATATATATATGTGTATGTGTATGTATGTATGTATGTATGTGTGTATATGGATATGTGTGTATGTGTATGTATATATATATATATATATATATATATATATATATATATATATATATGTGTGTGTGTGTGGATATATATATACATATATGTATGTGTATATATATGTATATATATGGGTGTGAGTATACAAGTAAATGTATTTCAAGTATTTCAATGATTTGTTAAGTATTAAATGCAAAGTTAAAAAAGTTGGGCCACCAAGAAAATGCCTAGTCCTTTAAAGCACCATATTTCTAAAGTACAGTCAGTCTTTGTCCATCAAGGTTGTGATTGTACATATGATAACAACACAATAGGAACACCTGGGCCATAAAAGTTTGTCCCTGAACTGAAAACCTGTTAAATGGTACCCAGAGCAAGTGAAAAAGTATCAATTACTTGCCCCAATAACTGAGTTCTTTTGTTTCCAGCTGGACAAACTTGCCCATAGAGCAAGACCTACCACTCTTCCTGTCCCCCAGTGGTCAATTTATTATCTCTTTTCTATTGACTTAAGTTTTTATGGCCAGTCCATTTTAGACTACTCTGCCATAAATAGAAAAAAGACAGAAAACAGGGTGGATTTTTATGGCAGTGGTGTGTCAAATAAATACCATAAGTCAAGGTGAGAGGTCCCTAGGGAAGAAAATGGCCCACCTTTAAGCCAATTTTTTAACATCTGACCTTGATCAAATATTTGACAAAATGTTAAGCTCTTACAGAAAGGAAATCCACCTCTTCAAGTTATAATATCAATTGATATCTCCTTGTTCCCCTGTTACATTTACCACCATCTCCCATATTTCTCCTGACTTTAGACCTTTGCATTTAAAACCAGTATTATCATGACTGTATACAGGTATGTGTATATGTACTGGGTGTGTACTTATTTACATGTGTGTGGAAGTAGTTATATGTACATGCATGTACGTTTTTGTTTTTTTCTATGTATGTGAATAAATGAATGTATGCTTGTGTGTGTATAAATGAATATGTGTGTATAAAGAAACATCTGTAAGTGTGTATAAATGAATATGCATGTGTGTGTATAAACAAATAGGTATGCGTGTATAAGTGAATATGTATGTATGGACACATGTGTAAGCATATTGCCTTTGCAAATATCTCAAAGAAAAAAAAATGTACATCACTAACTTCTTGAAAATTTAAATCATTTTAAATTGATGTCACCACTCACTTCACAAAATGTAACTCCCACCATCTCATGTTTCATCTCATGGGAAATTATCATTTCATTTCACCTCACATCATGTACAAATTTTATTTGAAATTTGTTGTTCAAATTTGAAAATTGTAATAATTCATTATGTGCAAAAAGAATTTAAAAAATAAAAAAAATAAAAAATATTGAGGCAAATATCTAAGCAACAAAAAAGAAAAATTATTTGGAGTCAAAGAATTGTGAATTCTTGAAATACATTGCCACAGTAAATAGTGGACGCAGTGTCAATTAATGCCTTCAAGAATAAATTTATATCAATGGAAGTAAAAGAAACCGGTTGTATACAGACTCAGTAGAGTGTTCTAAACCAGTATAAAGAAGTTAAGATAAGTTAAGTTACAACTCAGGAATAATTTATCAGCAATAATGTGTTCTATTTCTTACAGGAGCGATGTATGTCGGCCTCGAATCCATAGCAGATGGTTCTCAACATACGTTCTTCAGGGTGTGGGCCGACTATGGAGTTGCACCTTTGGGCACAGCGTGGAATCCGAAATCAGCTGGACTGTGTGCTGTAGGAAACATGCAGATGTACCCTACCGCTAGGAGCTTCATGTTTAACCCGATCATTCCCTTGTGTGTCCCTGGAGGTTTTCTGGATAAAACATTACCTGGACCTAGTTCCGCTGAAGGAGACTTATTTGTCGATCTAAAACCACCTCAACGTCTTCGCGTACTATCATATGGAAACTGGACTGCATGCATTGGGTTCTTTCCTGAAAGATTGAATTACAAAAAGGCAGCAAAATTTTGTCAAAATATGGGGTACTTTTTGCCTTCAGTAAAAAACTTAAAAAAACTGGATATTCTTACCATTTTGGCAGGTAATAAATCTTTCTGGGTTGGGTGTGACGATATTACCTTGGAGGGTAGCTTTGTTTGGAAAGAGGACAGCACTGAGATAAGTTCAAATCTTATCAACTCCATTTTCTCGTCATCTGAGCCGAACAATAACGGCAATCAAGATTGCTGCCTGTATAGATACGAAACTAACATGCTAGACGATGTTGAATGTACAGGAATTTACCCATTTGCGTGTGAAGTTTCTCTAGATAATTGCTTTTGATATTCGTTAGCCCAGAAAACTGGCAATACATTTTTAAGACTAATCAGTATACTTTGAAAATAAAATTCTTTTTCAATTGAATAACTCAATAACAATGGTTGATTTCCTTAACATAACCCTTGATGAATGTGCACAATAAGAGGCATACAGGCTTGGGATACCTGGGGTGACTTTTCTTCCTGTTGTATAGGCACCATTTCGATCAAATCATACATAGATGCATACGGGTCTGGCAGAACTTGAGACATTGACTGATCTTTATTCTTAACAATCACTTGGTTGTCAATTCAGTTCAATTGCTGTTTCAGAAAAGAGGATTGGCTGCAATGAACCTCCAATATCCACTGTTTCTTGTCTTGACGGTACATCCTGCCAGATTGACAGTAGTCCATGTTTTGATGTTGCCCTCTCACTTATAGCGCTGCCAGCCTCTTCACCCCCGACTTTAACCTTCCCCTCCAGTATTGTTTTCAATAAAGTATCGTGTATTCTCATATGACCAATATACTGGACTTACCTAATTTTAATCATATCTGTCAAAATTTCTTTACCCATGCTTGCTCTCATCAGAAAATCGCTATTTGTTTGTTTCCTTTTCCATGAAATGCGAAATATATAACACCTGAAAACACTTGGTTCGATCAATCATTGTCAAGGTCAAAGTGTGAAAGGTTAGAACGCCTCCAGAGTGATGGAATGTGACTGATCCTTGGGAGTAGCAATAATATCCTCATACACGCATTGTGAAGATGAGATGACCGCCTGGACTTCTATCTGTCAAATTTAGATACACACTGTCCCCGGTCAAATCCTACATGTGATAAATCACAGAAAAGAGATACCCGCAGCACATGAACACTGCAAGAATCAGGAGAGTTATGGCATGGGCGGCGCAGGTAGAAAGAACGATTGTGGAGACCATAAACAGACGGAGAATCGAATCACAATGGAGATACACAGACTACTATCAAGTCATCATCAACATGGGAAGAAATGCGGAGACTGGTGCAATAAAAAAAGCGAATCTCCAGATTAACCCGCAGCACGCCCCAGTCCAGATGTTCTTGACACACTCGGCCTACAGAAAACGGTGTACGGACAATTTTTGTATCTGAGATCTCTTGAATGAACACCGTAATCGTCGTTGACACTTTATCCTTTCTTCAGTTATATGGGCTGACTGCGACATGAGTGGATCGAGAGAATAGAGGCCTTGAACCTTATAAATGAATAGAGGCCTTCAACCTTATAAATGAATAGAGGCCTTGAACCTTATAAATGAATAGAGGCCTTTAACCTTATAAATGAATAGAGGCCTTGAACCTTATAAATGAATAGAGGCCTTGAACCTTATAAATGAATAGAGGCCTTGAACCTTATAAATGAATAGAGGCCTTTAACCTTATAAATGAATAGAGGCCTTGAACCTTATAAACGAATAGAAGCATTGAACCTTATAAATGAATAGAGGCCTTCAACCTTATAAATGAATAGAGGCCTTGAACCTTATAAATGAATAGAGGCCTTGGACCTTATAAATGAATAGAGGCCTTGAACCTTATAAATGAATAGAGGCCTTGAACCTTATAAATGAATAGAGGCCTTGAACCTTATAAATCATGTGAGAATCTACTGTTCAAGTCATGCTTGGGTTTTCGCGAATGAAAGAGCCATCCTCATGGCCTCAAATGTATCCGTAGGGGGGACATTGGCCATGGATAAAGATACAATTTATGTTGAACACCACAGAGTGCAAAAAAAACCACGTTAATTCGTATCAGAACTGAACAGGGTATTTTCAAAGACCAGCAATTACACACCGACTTTCATATTAACTTCCTGTTTGGTGTCTGAAAACCATGGCTTCCATTGGTACAAGGTTAAGCGAAACTTATGTTGCCATAACCAACATTACTGTATATAAATATAGGGGTTATGTTCCTTGTGCTTTGAACAGTAGATCAAAATGGAATATGCAGAAGGGCATAACTTAACGTCTTTATACTGGTTTAGAAGACTCTGCAGAGTCTGTATACAACCAGTCACATTTACATCACCTTGCTCTAAAATCTATGCGCATCCAGTTTATTCTTAAATGCATTAACTTTCCTGCCTCCACTACCTCCCCTGGCAATGCATTCCAAGCAGACACCACTCTCTGACTAAAAAAATGTTTCCTAATATCTAACCTGGACCTCTCTTTAATCAGCTTGTAGCTATGCCCTCGTGTTATTGTAGGTGGCTGTATTTTAAAAAAACTTGTTATAGTCTAATTTATCGATTCCTCTGATCATCTTATAAACCTGTATTAAGTCACCACGAATTCTTCTCTCTTCGAGACACTGTAGGCCGGTTTTTCTGAGTCGTTCCTCATAACTGTAATTCTGGAATCCCACTATCATCTTTGTCGCTCTTTTTTGTATTCTTTCTAGCATGTTTATGTCCCCTCTATGATAAGGACTCCACACCTGTACACAGTACTCCAATCTAGGTCTAACTAAAGCTTTATACAGTTTGACGATCACTTCCTTGCACCTATGTTTAATATTTCTTTTTATCATACCTAACATTGCATTTGCCTTTTTCACTGCTACCTTAACTTGCTCACTCACCTTTCCTGTATGATCTATTATAACCCCTAGGTATGATCTATTATAACCCCACGCATGGACCGGTTCTCTGTTGCTTGTGTCAACTTTGACTTGATCATTAGCACACAGAAAACTGATGTAATGTACCAATGAGCACTAGACACTTCGTATTAACAATTAGTGGCTGCAAGTGAGGGGACAGAAATTACAAGCGTTTGAAAAATGTATCAACCTCGGAAGCAAGCTATTGAGATAAGAGACTATCGCTGATGAGCTGACAAATAGAATAGCAAGGGCCAGGACAGTTTTTGGGTGAATGATCTCAACAGCGTGGGAACTTCGAGGAATCTGCATAACGACTAAACTGAAGGTATACCATGCAGCCATTCTCTCGACCCAGCTCTACGCGTGGGAGATCTTGACTGTCTACGCTGGGGATGCTAGAAGGCTAAACGATTTCCCCATCAATCGTTTGAAAAGCATACTGCATATTTGATGGCAGGACCATATCACAGATAATGCAATGAAGTACTACCAAGAGCCAACATGCCAGGTATACATGCACGTCTGCAAACAATCTCACTTGAGATGGGCTGGTCACATTGCCAGAATTTCAAGCGAAAGGCTTCAAAAGAGGTTAATATATGGTGAACTGAGTGAAGGAGGATGTTCATAAGGACGATCTGGAGAAGCACTTTAAGGGATGTCATCCAGACATTAACACCTGAGAAAACCTGGTTCTAATTCGTTCAACCTGAAAGAATGCGGACACATTCGGCGCTCAAAATCAGCGAGGCATCCGTGCTCAGACATCCAAGGATAGACACGCAATCAGGCAGCTTAGAGCAGGGGGAATACCAGACACAGCTGCGGACTATGTTTGCTTGTCGTGTCAGAGAACTTTCCGCACTCGCACTGGCTTGATCAATCGCGAGCGCATTCACATACTCAAGGATGAAGTATGACATGAGAAGATGTTGGTGGTCCTCATCGGCGACGATGGACGAATTATTGTTTTATGTTATTTTTGTACATTTCTGGCCAAAATATTCTCACGCCGTTACTGAAAAAAACTCCCAAAACACCACTTGTATTCTGTATTGTAAACAGACACAAATCTGTGCTTCACATACACGCAAGATAAGAGTAAGTAACATGTCCTTTACAGAACGTAGCTTCTAACAATCATCACTAACTTTGCTGTTATAAGTTTCCTGGCAATTTTGCAGTACGGTAGGTTGTCATTACTTTCCGTACGTTCGAGAAAAAAAATACCCCAGTGTCCAAACCGGACACCGTTGGAATCGAACCCTGCGTGATTGTAAAAACTGAGCGAGTTTCACCCCTAAGCCACGCAGCCTCCTCATGTACACGTAAGATAAAGCAACACAAATAACACTGATGTGATGGCTAACACAATAGCAGACGTAAAGGTTATGGTTGGCAGAGGACATGGACTGGATGTCACTTCCCGCTTATCGTCGAAAATGTGTAGAAGCGAATCTGGGTCTTCTCGTGATCATTGAAGGATAGAGAAGCTTAGTCATCACCATCGCTAAACAGTTGTTATTGTTTAATGCCCACTATGAGTAAGTTTAATTTTGTTTTTGTGCGCATGAAAAGGACGTTAAGTTGTGGGCTGTAATAGCTTTTCTCACATCCGAGCATGCAGACGGTTGTGCTATGCGTGGCTTCATATGCGTGGTGCTCACTACTACGGGGATCACATCGAACCACTTCTTGTCAGCCAAGCTGCCTTGAAAACAGCCTGTTTCCAGTGAAGGCTACATAGAAGAGAGATAGTTATCTTGGTCAGTATGTTGTGCTAGTCCGCACTATCTTCTCAGTTCCCCGTCGTGAAGGAAACAACTTGGTTTCTCATTACTGCAGGTATGGAGTCGCAAAGGCACACATGCTCACTTCAGAGATGTTCACTTCAGACACGCTGATTCCACATGTGCTCACTTGACAAAAAACTCACTTCAGAGATGTTCACTTCAGAGATGTTCACTTCATACACGCTGATTCCCCATGTGCTCACTTCACAAAAAATTCACTTCACACACCCCCACTCGCACGTATTACTCACTTACCGACACAATCACTCACACGCACAAGCTCGCTCACATACTTACTTCCATACATACTCACTCCCACACATACTCACTCCCACACATACTCACTCACACACATACTCACTCACACACATACTCACTCACACACATACTCACTCCCACACATACTCACTCACACACATACTCACTCCCACACATACTCACTCACACACATACTCACTCCCACACATACTCACTCCCACAACACTTACTCACACAAAATTCACTCACACACATACGCACATTCATTCTCGCATATGCTCATCCCCACACATATACACTCACATACAATCACACATAAAGACAGCCAACATGCACAAACACATACAGCAATAAACACGTACAAATAAAAACACGTCCACCACTATTTAAAAAAAGTTATTGCCCATCGCGAAGCGGTGATGGCCACAACAGACGATTTTATCTTAATAATGTGATGTGCACTGTAATTGGATTATAGTGATGAAGAATATATGCGCTGGTCATCTATCTCATTCCTCACCCGAGTTACCTTGGATCAGTGGCAAGACTATTGGTCGAGACTACTGGAGGTAACTCGGGATGGAAGAACTTTTTTGTTTTTTTTTCACTTACCTCCCGTGAAACCAGGGTTTGCTTGAATCTTGCGCGATTCGATCACCCACCGTTTCCGTTCATCACTGTGAGAGGCGAGTGCCTTCTTAACCTCTTGACTACAGCGACTCACACCCCCCCCCCTCCCCCAATCACCACCGCCACCATTAACATGCACATATATACTTACACACACACATCTACATATACAAACACCGCTACTCACACACACATGCGTACAAACATTCCCAACACCTAGGCATTTGCATACCAACAAACGTTAAAATGCAATCACGCACACTCATACAAGGTGTGTTCAGAAAGTATCCGACATTTAGACCGGAAAAATAGAATGACTCATCTGGAGGTTTGAAACCCTACTCCCATTCAAAATACACTAACGCATGGCCATGGCCGTCCACTGTCGAAGGAAAACAGCCAGGCTTATTTTATTTCCGGTGAGAAAAATAAGGTCGATACTTTTTGAACACACCTCGTATGCACAAACACACACACACAGTTACACATATACACACACACACACACACACACACACACTGCAGCCTATTAGGCATGTTGTAAGAGACCACTAACAAGGATTGGACATGGGATTCGCAAACCTCGCAAACTATTTGCCAACGGAAAAAGACCAGAAAACCCTTCAGTAGAAAAACCACAAAGTCAGGTAAAACCGTACATACACTTTCTGACGGTTGGCTGTAAGACTCAATTATTTGTTGTTGTTATTGTTGAGGTTGTTTTGTTGTTGTTGTTGTTCTTTATTTTCTTCTTCTTTATGACGGTCCGCTTTAAGACTCAATGACATCTTCTTCTTCTTCTTCTTCTTATTCTTCTTCTTCTCATACTTTTTGTATTTATTTTTTCATCATCTGCTTTTTCTTTTTTCACTACTTCTTTGTGACAATCTCCTGTAATATTCAATGACGTCTTCTTTTTCCTCTTCTTGTCCTCCTCTACCTCCCCCCTCTTCTCCTTATTCTGATGGTGCTGCTATGAAGAAAAAAAACCCTATCAACTTCCCACATAAATGACCGTCTGTCCCAGGATTCACTTTTCACCATACAATGTATCCAATGAATTGGAAAAGGAAACGATGCCATTCTGTGCTCTCGTAGAGTCAACGTGACTTGAAGAGATTGTTTTATTCTTTTTAAGTTTTCCCGACAAGTGTAAAGGTTTATGTTTATGTTTTTAACTTTTTGGCATTGGCCATAAGGTGTCCAGAGTCGAACCCACGCCACCTGATCACGAAGTCGACTGAAAAGAACTAGCATCAATATTGGGTACACTCTGAAGACACAACAGTTTAGGGACCACTTTTAGACGAATCGTTGGCACACAGATGTTACTGTTCTAACGTAGTAACTGGCTTTCTTTTTCCAGTCTTCCTGTGGCTTTTCTGCTCTTCCGCAACAAATTGAGTTGGTTTCAAGAGCTCCATCATTTAACTCAGGCAACCCATCCTGTCTCATAATGCGGTCGAAATGTCTCTAGCATTAGACTCGCTAGAGTAGAAGGGAGTAACGTAAAGTGTATTCCCAGCCATCATTGCATCATTCCCAGCCATCATTGCATCATTCCCAGCCATCATTGCATCATTCCCAGCCATCATTGCATCATTCCCAGCCATCATTGCATCATTCCCAGCCATCATTGCATCATTCCCAGCCATCATTTCATCATTCCCAGCCATCATTTCATCATTCCCAGCCATCATTTCATCATTCCCAGCCATCATTTCATCATTCCCAGCCATCATTTCATCATTCCCAGCCATCATTGCATCATTCCCAGCCATCATTTCATCATTCCCAGCCATCATTTCATCATTCCCAGCCATCATTGCATCATTCCCAGCCATCATTTCATCATTCCCAGCCATCATTTCATCATTCTCAGCCATCATTGCATCATTCTTAGCAAGATTCTACTTAACAATCACCAGTAGGTTCTGACAACAACAGCAACAACAACAGCGACAACAACAGCAACAACAACAGCGACAACAACAGCAACAACAACAGCGACAACAACAGCAACAACAACAACAGCAACAACAACAGCAACAACAACAACAGCGACAACAACAGCGACAACAACAACAACAACAGCGACAACAACAGCAACAACAACAACAGCGACAACAACAGCAACAACAACAACAGCGACAACAACAGCGAAGACAACAGCGACAACAACAGCGACAACAACAGCAACCACAACAGCAACAACAACAGCGACAACAACAGCGACAACAACAGCAACAACAACAGCAACAACAACAGCGACAGCTGTAACCACTAGATACCAAGATTTGATCATGACAATCTAAGACAACAAAATGTCCAATTCAAAAAATTGCTAGAGATTTGAAATTGGACATTTTGTTGTCTTAGATTGTCATGATCAAATCTTGGTATCTAACGGTTACCGCTGTCGCTATTGCTGCAAAATTAATTACGCCATCATTGTCTACCATGGACGGTGACCTTTGCCTTTTCAGATATTGTTAATATATGCTTATCTTCTTGCCTTCTCTAACTCCAAGAACCGCTGTGATTGGCTGATAACTCGTCTAGTGATCGCTATACCTGATCATGTTTTAAGGACAGCGCCAATCATCAACAAGATCTCTTAGTCCGAAAGCACCCTTCGTACTGTGCCTCAGTTCTGGTTCACGATTTCCAATTCTATGGTTTAACAAAGCATGATAATTCTTATGATGGCGTCCGGTTCTTTTCTTAGAAAGTGGCCGATCCAATTCAAACGCCAACCTGCTATGATTCGTTCATGTCTTCCTAGATACTCCAGATAAGCAGTTCTTGGTTTCTGATGATGATCAAAAACGAACATTTTTTGTACTTGTTCTGAGACACACTTCGAATTATTGCAAATCTCCACCTGAGCTTACATTATATTTGTTATTTTTCTTCGTTTTTTTGTCCACAACTACACACACCCCTTCCCCCCCCCCCCCATATACATGACACACCTGTACAAAAACACTACGATACAAAGCTGACACCCTTCCGTCATCCGTCGTTCCTATCCCTCCATTTGCTTGTTTGTGTTTGTTGTACATGAATCACCACCTGCTCATTTCCTGTTTGACTTCTCCGGCTCTTTTTTCAGTTTCCCCAACACTTCCTTCCTTCACGACTTACTCTCAACAACGATCCCAATCTTAGTGTATATTTGTATGTATCTAAATCTCCCTGTTATGCTTCCATTGCCTCGACGATAGAT
This sequence comes from Ariolimax columbianus, assembly GCA_036924085.1. Classification (NCBI taxonomy): domain Eukaryota; kingdom Metazoa; phylum Mollusca; class Gastropoda; order Stylommatophora; family Arionidae; genus Ariolimax; species Ariolimax columbianus. The sequence continues at coordinate 91,126,202 of JAVGWX010000004.1, read as the reverse complement.
GCCGTCCTTTCTCCTTCGGTCACGTGGCCCTCTCACGAAAGTTCCGGCCCACCAGATCCAGATAGTCGTGGTCATCCTTTAGAAGCGCCCGGGGTTGCCCTCGAAACACCTGGCTAAAGCAGATCGCCATTCCCCCCAACAAAACTGCACGTGGTCACGAATACGGTCATTCGACGCGACGGTCCCTTGTCGCCAAAGCGCATTATTACTATATTATTATTAATGTTATTATTATTACTAGGAATAGTATTATATTTCCGAGATCAGTTAGTTTTTATGTGTATTGTCCGTTGTTCTTGGTCAAAAGGAAAGGACAAATTAGAATATAACAAGTTTTTCAAAATACAGCCAGCTACAAGAATAAGAGGGAATAGTTACACATTAATTAAAGAAAAGTCCAGATTAAATACCAGGAAATAATTTTTAGTTAGCCAGAGAGTAGTAAATACTTGAAAAGCATTGCCATAGAAAATAGTGGATGAAGGATAAATTCATGCATTCAAGAATAGATTGGATTAGCATTGTTATTGGGGAGGAAGACTAACGTCTGGTCAGGCACAACATACTGATCAGACATGTTAGTCAGGGTCAGGCAAAATATACTGGCCAAGACCTTCACCTCGGCTTCCTCGTAGCCCTCCCTGGAAACGGGCTGTTTTCATGACAGCTTGAATAACTGGGTGAGTGATCGACGTGATCCCCATAGTAGTGAGCGACACGCAGATGAAGCTAAGCGTAGCACAACCGCCTGGTGGACCCCGGTCCACCATCATCAGCACGCTCCAATGTGAGGAAAGCTACTATAATCCGCAACGTAACGCCCTTTCCATGGCGCACAAAAGTGTAAGCTGACGCATTGTAGGCATTACAAAACACCAACAACCTTGATTTGCAAATACATGTTCCTCGTTAAGATAAACAATACATATAAATTAGAACATTTCCTTCCTCCAGAAATTGTAACACTGAACCCGTGCAATTATCGACTCAAATATCCAGATCTCTGCATTATATACAAGCCGTCTGTTTGTTCGTGTAAATATGGTATCTATGTTGCGTGTTAATATTTGAACAGATATTTTCCAGAAGACTATCGCCGCTTAAAACAAAAAGGACCAGCTCCTGTAATACTGAACTTACATATGTGTTTAACAGAATTTGTAAATAAGCACCGTGTTGACCTGAATCATACTCTATTGTGTCATCATATTTGCCAGTGAGAAACACAGATTGCTATGTGTACTTTAATGCAATTTCTTTAATAATCCCCTCTGTTATACTTAATTTAATATTTGCAGACACAACAAGAAGAATTGTGGGGATTAGTAATGATGTGAAACTATTTATAATCACAGCTGTACAGATTTATTTACAGTGGTGATTGAAGAACAAGGTTGATGTAGATTTCTGGTACTTTTTCAGTTAAGGAATTATGTTTTATAAGGACAAAACACCTTTCTGGACCTTCATAACATTCTTAGGTAAGTTATTTCATAGAGGTCTTGCAGGGCTAGGTCTGACAGCAGCACTACCATGGGTAGTAGAAGAGAACTACTGCTAGACTTGGTGAGCGTGTTGTTTGAGGTCCAGAATAAGTGAGCTTACTCTTTTGTGCGCCCCGGAAAGGCCGTTAAGGTGTGTGTTGTAGTAACTTGTTCACATCCCGAGCGTGCTGATGAAAGTGGACGGCGGTCGTTCAGGTGGTATGCTTGACTTAAACTGCATGACTCTCATTACTACAGGGATCACGTCGATCCACATATCATCAGCCTGACTGTCTTGAAAACATCCTGTTTCCAGTGGACACTTCATGGAAGATAGATAGTGGTCTTGGTCAGTATATTGTGCCTGACCGGACTAGCTTCGCAGTTCTCCGTGGTGAAGGTAAAAGTTGGGTTCTTCACTACTGCAGGTATGGATCCGCAAAAGCTGGTTAATTAAAACCAGGTTTGTTTCTAGTTTATTACATTGTGTTGAGCAAGTCAATATTTTTTGTTTGTTTGATGTAGGCAGACATATTGGAGGACGATGCTACGACAGATGAATTCATGGACTGCACAACTTTGAAATCAAAATAGGGTCGAGCGGAGTCGGGTGCATGAGATGACAGATTAGGAGTGTGTTTAACCAACGAACTACAGGTACCAAAAGTATCCACACCCTTCGCCATATACTGAGATGTGCTCTTGATGTCGCTAATGCCACAAGTACTTTATTTAGGTACTTTTTACGACTTCATTTGGTGACGGTTACAGTGGCTCTCCTCACATTACTTGGAATACCTGGAAGGGTTGTCGGGATCCTCCTAGCTGTAGTGTAATGGGTGGCTCCCCGGCAAGCTCACCGTTATGTGGACCACAGTGCCGAGCCTCCCCCCATTTCCCCTCCCCCCTCGTCGTAGCCAGACTGCGATGAAACAGTCTGTTTACAGAGAGAAGTGACTGGAGGTGAGGTAGGGTTTTGATCAGTATGTTTCACGTGACCCTTACTAACATAGTCTGATTAGTATGTTTTGCCTGACCCAACGTTAGTTTCATCTGCCCACATACTGAGATACTTATTACCTACCGGTATGCCATGAGTGCAATACTTACTTGCTTTCCGTGTCCCAGGCACTACGTTCCACATCGTTCTTCCAGTATAGGATCAAGATGCTGAGCAGCGCATGAGCTGCAGTGGTCAGCGACCCATAGCTGACTGCTAGCGTCAGGGCCAGTGAACCAGAGCTGCCAAGACTCTTCTACACCTCCACGCGGTGATCCTGGATAACAGGCTGCAGCAGGGCAGACTGGCTAAGGATAAGGGATCGAAGAGGGAATGCTGGCCCGTTACTAAAAAAAATGGTTGCTGAAGTCGGATGTGTTGGACCGAAAGGTGCAAATATCGCAGTCAAGCTGTAAACTACGACACAACGCATTCCGTTCTCTGGACTACATTCTGCTACTTAAGCTCTTTCAGGGTTTGGTAGCGGGAGATTGAGAACTAACGAAGCCAATCCATTCTTCCAGTATTCAGCTATTCGGATTGCCCTGTCGCAGCCACTCAGCAGGTCGCAAATAATTCAAGACTCGTTTCAGGGCAGCTGCTTCAGCTCTTTCCATCTTTCGATGCCGCGTTTTTAAGGACTAGTATGTAGGGGCTGGGTTGAATGTAAGAAACCTCGTCTTGATTTTAGTCTTATGCGACGTATTTTATGTCCAGACATAAGGTGCCTTGGGTCGTTTACCTGTTTCTCTATTTTTATCTCTGACGCGACAATTCGTCGTGTCTCTGGTGGCTCTACTCTGATAATGGGGTATATTTTATCAGTTGGTGTAGGTCTTAGACACCCAGGGACTATATGGCCTGTCACATTCACTGCTGTATCAATAAGTTTGACATGTGCTAAGTTCTTGCCTGGCGCAGCGTACTCAGCCATGGAGAAACACAGGGGAAGTGCCGATATTCTTAGGCCATCTGGTTTGCGCCGCAGTGCCAGTCAGCTTTCGTATGACTCTATTTCTTGCATGTATTTTCTGTTTTGTCTCCCTGCAATGTACCACATAGAACTACGTACGATCCAGCTTTATTCCCGGTCATTTGGGAGCTGTGCTGTGTTCCTGTTCTTGTCATTAGATTTGCAACATTCTTCTTGTCTTTCTGTTTCTGAGATGGTATTTATCCCATACTTGGGTCTTACTGGTATTTGATTTGAGGTGATTTGTATGGTAGTTTAGAGCAAGGGCATTAAGGACGTTTATCAATTTATGTTTGACTTCTTTGAAGTCATTTCCTTGGATAGCTACTGCTGTATCATCGGCATACATGCATTTTGTCCCCTCTGTTACAATGAAGTAGATTTTTAAAGAGAGAACAGGAAAGTACAGAATTATGAGAGAAACATACCAATGGAAGGGCCTGTTACCACACGCTGGATATAAATGGTCGAATACGTGAGGGGATGTGGGACACAGTCAAAGAATATGAGAGTTCAACACCTATCCTCGGCTTTAAATGGTTCTTTTCCTAGAACAGCAACCAAACTAGTGCCCCTTCAATGAGCTTGACAAAAGCATTACGTTTAGCTACCTGTCATCGGCCACACGTTGATCTCTATAAATCAGTAAAGGTAGTCCCAAGGCCGACAGTGCTGTTGTGGATGAAGTGTTAGAGATTACTTTGAATAAGATCACAACATTTCTTTTAGTTTGAGTGGTGAGGTCTCTTCTTCGCGGACTTTCCTTCCCCAACAGGTACCCATTTATTACTGGGTAGTCTGGATAGTGCTCAGTTACGGTAGTTCAACCCCGTACCTTTTCCGTAAAAAGAGAGTAGTCTGCCACTACGCTAATCAGAGGCTCAATGAATACGAGGATGCAGACTACTAGACGCCAAACACAGTATATTGTCTACCGTTTAAAAAAAAAAGACAAAACGTCCAAACAAACGAATTCAAAAACAAGAAAGATTAACAGGGTTTATTAATATCCTTTTTCAGATAGCTAAAGAAGGCCATGGTTTATTCCAGTGTTTCAGTGTAATCATGTTCATCACGTGCCCGTAAGTCGACTGGTAAAAGCTGTCGTGTACCTCCACAACGTTATTCGACCAGTACGTTTATCGGGAAACTCCGATGTTCATCTGAAGACTGTCAGAATCACATGGAAACTTCAAGGCTCTTCTGGTAATTTTAAGGTTCCTTTGAAAACTTCAAGGTGCATCTGGAAACTCTAAGGTTCATATCGGGAAGGCAAGATTCATTTGGAAACTTTTACGTTCATCTGGAAACTCCAAGGTTTATTTGGAAACTTCAAGGTTAATCTGAAAATTCCAAGGGTCATTTTTAAACTCTAAGGGTCATCTAGAAACTGCAAGGTTGATATATGAAAGCTCTAAAGTTCAACTAGAAACTCCAAGATTCACATCATTAAAATCCTTGACATCTTTATGCAGAGCACAGGTTTTTACCAAATACGTGCCAGGTCGTTCTGTCCTGAACATCTGCTCAAGCTCTGCTGGTGTCTCCCATGTTTTCTTTCGGTTTATCTCCAGTTCTGTTCTTCATGAGTGTTTTGATCTGTCTCTACGTTCCTTACTATTGATATACCAGAACAGAAACTGCTTTGCACTGAAGGCTGCAGTAAAAGCAATGCTGACAGACGAAAGCAATGAAAGCCAGATAGTCCTGTTTACAGATGGTCTGGACGTGGTTACAGCACTAAAATGCCAGACAAATACTGAACTTAATGATTTAAGAGCAGTACTCTGTCAACTATGCCAGCAGTCCGCACCAAAAAGAGTTGTGGTACAGTGGGTTCCATTCCACTGTAACATCCAAGGCAACGAGGAGGCCGACAGACTGGCAAAAGAAGGTGCAAGACTACCACAACCAGATTCTAGTGTGACCTACGAAGAGTCCAAAAGGTTTATTAGAGCCAGATATATGGCCAAATGGGAAACAGAACATACTGGCTATACAAAAAATTATGCCTACTACCAGCTGAACAGAACAGAGCAGGTCGTGGTCTTCAGACTCCGCACAGGCCACAACAGACTGAGGTACCATCTATTCAATAAACTGAAGATAGGTGGCACTGACAAATGCACCTGTGGTACAGAGAAATTGACCGCTGAACATCTGCTGCAAAATTGCCCGGACATACGAAAACCACAGAAAGCACATGTGGCCATCACCAGTGGCAACACTAGACAAGCTCTATGTCAGTGTCGACAGCCTCAGGATGACAGCTGCTTTCTTCGAACAAATTCAAGTTGACGTCTGACAGCGTACGAAGAAGAAGAAGAAAATTATGGCTTGTAATGCTATCAACTGGTTCCCTTAATGTGTGCACTAGTCAACACCAGCACCTTCTCCTCACATCACGCTCCCCTGAAATATGTATGTTTCTTACCAACAGTTCAACACTAGTGAATTTATTATACCATTTCAATATCTCTATTCTGTGCATGCATCCACTTATGGAAGTCTGTTAGGTTATGGTTAATTTTCTTTTTAAAAAAAATTTGTTCTCCATATTTCAGAACCACACAGAAAAAGAATGCGAATCCCTGCATGAAGGCATCATTCAAAATGATAGAGTTAAACATTGCTTTTCAGAAGCTAAAAAATAAAAAAGCTCCAGGAAAAGATGGCATCACAAATGAAATGATTAAAAACTTAGATCAAGGGGCGAAAAGAAAACTCCTGAAAATCTTTAACCAATCACAGAGCAAGGGTAAGATCCCAGACCAGCGGTGAGAAGCTATCATTATCCCTATCAGAAAACCAAAAAAGGACAAGACAAGCAAGTAAAGCTATAGACCAATAAGGCTGCTCAGTTGTGTTGGAAAATTAATGGACAAAATGGTAAACGCAAGACTTATAACACATCTAAAAAAACACCAGCTCCTACTCAACTCACAGTCAGCCTTTAGGAAAAACCGCAGCACAGAAGACCAACTAGTTTACCTAACCCAAGAAATAGAAAATGTATTCCAGGGTAAGGAAAAAGTACTTGCGATCTTTGTGGATAGGGCAAAAGCTTTTGACAAGGTATGAAGAGAAGGACTCATCCTTAAACTATTAAACAATTATTATACTGCAACTTGTTTCCATGGTGTTATTTGGATATTCTATTTGGTTAAATGTTTAACACATCTGTTCATTTTGTTCACAGCCATTGTACTGATGACGATAAGCAGACCCTCATCATCAATCCGAGTGCCACAACGATTGTTTCAACTAAAGAAGAACCCTCAGCAGGGTCCGAGACGTTTGGGCAAGGGATGGATCGACAAATCTCGGAAAACGTGTGCCAGAAAATGCATGCAAACGTACGAAACATGTTACAGTTTTCTCTTCAATGCTCAGACCGGGCTTTGCACGCCTGCATCTCTTGCCAATGAACACCAGCTTCTCCCAAATGCTGATGAAGGTGAACTCTACGAGAGCGCCTCGTGCGACACATCCAAAGGCTTCAAAATTGTAACCAGAGGAGCAACCATGGCTTGTGTTGCAAGATTTGGACCAGACAACTACACAAACGCCGACGCTGACTGTCAAAGCAAAGGCGGATACTTAATGTCTGTTACAACAGTAGAGAAGTACTACATCCTTTACTACAACGTTTCGAAGAACACCAACACTTGGATTGGATGCGACGATATTGTAGAAGAAGGAAAGTTTGTTTGGAAAGAAGATGGGCATATCCTTACAGATAAAGAAAAGACTAATTTATTTGCTTCTGGCGAGCCAAATGATTTTCTGAACTCTGAGGACTGCATTACTATTGTGGCCTATTCTCAGGGGTTGATGGACTATAATTGTTCCCATCTGCATAATTACGCTTGTGAAATGAGATACCCGTAATAAAGCGACAACGATTGACAATTGTTCGCTTTTTGACCAGTGGTTTTTTTCTGAAAGTTAATTACTTTTTGTGGTAATTCATTTGTTAGTGCGGTGGTCGCCCAGCCGGGCGAGCTAGATTCAATCCCCAATTCGAAGTCGACCCAGCCCCCAATAATTTGGTACCACAACGGGTCTGGAAAGTAAAGGCGGCCCTGCGTGATGCTGACCATATCACCCCTAGTGCGCCGTTGGTCAAGAAAATCTGAAACTAAACACCAAATAATCTATATACCACACTGTATGTTAACCAATTCTATCTAACCTTTCTTTGGGTTTGCTCTCCCGCATGTTGGAGTCAAGTTAAGGAATGCGTCTGTACATACCTAGAGCTCAATCAGCCAGATTTTGTGCATGGTGTTAAGTAGCCCCAAGATATTCTGATGTCATAGAGCGCAGAGGATCACTAAGAGATTATTCCGCCTGTTAAACAACATAACGAAGAACAATCTCTCTGAGCATCAGCAAAACCAAGATAATGACCGCTGTCATAATAAAACACAGAAATTTACTTCAGAACAGTAAGAAATCGAAATCGTCACAAGTCACGGCTCTATTATCAACAACAATAAAAACTGATAAAAAGAGGTCTGTAGAAGAACGGTAATGGCAATACAGAGATTAAATAAAATTAGAAATGTATGACAGAACAATGACCGTCTTTAGATATAGGCTGTGGCAGAACCCTAACAAAACAACACAAATCAAAACCCTGAGGACAAGCATCTTCCCTATTGCAGTGTGCGGAGACCATAACACTGAAAAGGAAAATTGAATCTTTCGAGCTAAAATGTGAAAGGACAGTTCTAAGAAAACGATGTACAGCGAACATGAAAAACACGGACGTCCTAAAATATCTGGATTTAGATCAAAATTGGCTGGTAACCACAATATCGTTTAGGAAAATTCAATATTTGGTCACATTAAAAGCCACAATAGTCTGTAAGAACTATACTGAAAGACATGGTTCCTGGGAAACAATACAGATTAAAACAGAAAGGAAGATAAGACTCACGACATAAAACATGTTCTGAAAATGGCGGGAAAACTGGCTAAAGATCGAGTTTTACAAGGCGGATGTTACGAGAGAGACTTTCTACAATAGCTTTGATACTGCATGATGATAGTGCCAAGTAAACTACACAGTTTACATTTATTTGAATCTGCTGAGGGACGAGTCGTTATGTATGTGTTTGTTTGAAGTATCTTTTGTTGCAGTTGATGAGTCGAGGTGTATAAAGTGTAAATGAATCTAGGGGAGCTGTGTTCGCGTTTCTCTTTTTTGTCACTATGACGAGTCCCGGACAAACATTGCGCGTGTGTTGTATTGGCTCTAATGGGTGGGTGTAGTTACAGCTGATAGGTTCGTGGGTAGGTTCGTTTGATTGCATGTGAAGTAGTTTATAACACATTGTGGCAACGTGTAAAATAACTGAAACATGTGGCAGGATGGCAAAGGAAAGGAGAGAATGTTATTAGAAAATATATATGAGATTAGAGAGAGAGAGAGAGATGAGAAAGGGATACTCGAGAGACATAAGACATATATGAGAGACTCATGAGAGACAGGACAAAAATATGAGACATCAGATAGAGAGATACGAGAGAGAAAAATGAGAGAGAGATAAGCGAGACTTGAAAGTGAAGATATAGGCGAGACAGACAAAGGAGACAAGATGCGAGAGAAATGAAAGGGTTGAGAAAGATGAGACAGATGAAGAAATGATAAAGAAACAAGAGAGAGAGAGACAGAGAGAGATGAAAAGAGAGATGCGAGGACAAACGGAAAAGAGACAGATGTGAGATGACAGATGAGAGAGATGAAGGAGATGACACGTGTAAGAGAGACAGCGATGACAGATGAGAGAGGTGAGAGAGGTGAGAGAGGTGAGAGAAATATTAGAGAAATGAAGGAGAGGAAGGACATGATAGTGAGTGACAGAGAAAACATATAGAGGTAAAAGATAGGAGGCAAATAAATTAGATGAGAAAAATGATAATTATAAGAATATCATAAGAGAAACGTGAGAGAGATACATGAGAGTGACATGAGAGTGACATGAGAGTGACATGAGAGTGACATGAGTGATACACGAGACGTGTGAGAGACATGTGCCAGATGTGCGAGAGAGATGAAAGAGACATGACAGAGAAATGAGATTGATATGCGTGAGATAAGATACATCATAGGGACATTAGAGATAGACATGAGAGAGACATGAGAGAGATGGCATAGATGTGGGAGATATTAAAGAGACATAAGAGGGGCATACCAGGGATGTGGGAGATATGAAAGAGACATAAGAGGGACATACGAGGAATGTGAGAGATATGAAAGAGACATAAGAGGGACATACGAGGAATGTGAGAGATATGAAAGAGACATAAGAGGGACATACGAGGAATGTGAGAGATATGAAAGAGACATAAGAGGGACATACGAGGAATGTGAGAGATATGAAAGAGACATAAGAGGGACATACGAGGAATGTGAGAGATATGAAAGAGACATAAGAGGGACATACCAGGGATGTGGGAGATATGAAAGAGACATAAGAGGGACATACGAAGAATGTGAGAGATATGAAAGAGACATAAGAGGGACATACCAGGGATGTGGGAGATATGAAAGAGACATAAGAGGGACATACGAAGAATGTGAGAGATATGAAAGAGACATAAGAGGGACATACGAGGAATGTGAGAGATATGAAAGAGACATAAGAGGGGCATACCAGGGATGTGGGAGATATGAAAGAGACATAAGAGGGACATACGAAGAATGTGAGAGATATGAAAGAGACATAAGAGGGACATACGAGGAATGTGAGAGATATGAAAGAGACATAAGAGGGACATACGAGGAATGTGAGAGATATAGAAGAGACATGAGAGACATACGTGAGATATAGACACGAGAAAGAGATAGACATAGGTTAGAAATTAGAGAGATGGGAGAGAAATAATAGAAATGAGAAGCGATTAAACATTTTAGAAAGAGAGATTGTAGATATGTGGGAGTGACGAGAGATATTTGAGTGTATAGAACAGTGTTTCTCAACTTGGGTGTCCTTGACCTACGATAAATCGCTAGGGGTTTCGTGTGAAACAGTGACGGCAAGACATATGTAAATCAATTATGGAATCATGTTTGTGTTTCATTTTATATTCGCAATTTTACTGTTCACACGTGCAACATATTCTTGGAACATTCTTGGATATATATAGTCTTCAACCTGTTAATCATTAGTAATATATTCGGCCCCGAATGAAGAATTTGTCTACCAAAAGACAAGCAGGGGTTTCAACTTAGAAAAGACAATGTTTTTGTCTAAATTGACTTCAAAGGTAACATTTCCTCGACACAAATATTTGATTATATGCCATATGACCTTGATTTACCTTACGTATTTTCAACGTGGCGAACAAACGATTAAGTTATTGTAGTAGTTATTATCTGTTTTCGCTCTGCTTCTTATTCTTCTTCTTCTTCTTCTTCTTCTTCTTCTTCTTCTTCTTCTTCTTCTTCTTCTTCTGCGTTCATTCTCAATCTCCCGATAACAAGTCCTGAACAGGGCTTTGCAAGTAGCTGGATGTAGTCCAGGGAACGGATTTGCGTTGTGTCGCTAGTTTACAGTTTGACTTCGATATTTGCACCTTTGCTATGCTTACATGCGTTAATTACGAGATTGGTTGTTTATATTTATTTCGCATTTGTGTTTACGGGTATAGAGTAAGTTTGAGGTTTCCTGAAAAGGCAGTGATTGAAAAATTCTTTTGTCAATAAACTAGAGAAAAACGTCAGTTATTTTTAAGCTTAAAGCTTACGAATGAAGTTTATACAATTGAGAGAAATATATTAATAATGATGTATAATAATACGTATGTTGAAGTTTCCTGAGACATGAATGTTTCAATGGTTTTGCGAGATTCCACAGGTTGAAAAAGGCGAGTATAGAGAGATAAGTGAATGATGAGAGAGCTAATTGAATGATGAGAGTGGTGAGTGAATGATGAGAGAGATGAGTGAATGATGAGAGTGATGAGTGAATGGCCAGAGAGATGAGTGAATGATGAAAGATATGAGTGAATCATGAGAGAAATGAGAGAATGATGAGAGTAATGAGTGAATGATGAGAGTGACGAGTTAATGATGAGAGTGATGAGTGAATGATGAGTGAAGGATGAGAGTGATAAGTAAATGATGAGAGTGGTGAGTGAATGATGAGATTGGTGAGTGAATGATGAGAGTGATAAGTAAATGATGAGAGAGATGAGTAAATGATGAGAGTGATGAGTGAATGATGAGAGTGATGAGTGAATGATGAGAGTGATGAGTTAATGATGAGAGTGATGAGTGAATGATGAGTGAAGGATGAGAGTGATATGTAAATGATGAGAGTGGTGAGTGAATGATGAGATTGGTGAGTGAATGATGAGAGTGATAAGTAAAGTCGACAACGAATTTCTTCTTGTTTTTGTTTTTATGCTATTTCTGTTTGTGTTCCTGTTTTTCTATTTGGCTGCAATTTTTTGTTTTGTTGTTGCTTTTATTTGTGTTGTTATTGCTGCTTTTGTTATTGCTGTTATTTAGATTTTGTTTTTGTTATTGTTGTCGTTTCAGTATTTGTTGTTTTTGTTGTTATTGTCATTTCTGCTGTTGTTGTTTTTGTTGTTTTTATTGCTGTTGTTTTTGTTGTTTTTGTAGCTGCTGTTTTTGATTATTTTTGTTCTGCTGTTTTAGATGTTATTCTTGTAAAATACTAGTGCAAAGCTTTTTACTTTTGATTATCTTTCTTTGGTCGCTGGCTACCGATACATACTGAAGAAGGCGGACATAATTCCTCATGGCAGTATGCAGTTTGAAGTGTCCCAGTAGAATAACTACGACAAGGATAACAGTATCAATCACCACCTCGTTGACCAGACTGCTGTAACACAGCGTGCTTCCTGGAGCACGCCTAGGATACTAGGATGAGTGTGGATCAGTTTCTCTCTTCTCTAACGCGGACTCTAATCTCCACATCCAACAACAACAAATAACGATACGGACCAGAATTTGCGGATAACAAGAGTCGCTTTGGCAAGCTCTTCCAATGCACTTCTGTTTATTTTATCGTCGATAAAAACACATGTAGATAATGGCTCAGTGACCGCGCCAGGATAAAAACAAAACGATACCTTCGCTCTGGCCTCAAGAGCTTCGTCAGAGACAAATAAGAAACTAAAACAACTAACATAGCAATAATAATAAACCAAGGCATCATGTAAAAATGGGTGGGAGGGAGGGGCGTGGGGGAGGTGGGGGAGTGGATGGATTGGGGGATTGGGGGGTGGGGGGGGGGTAAGTTCTACGCACTACCAGGTTGTGACAGGAAAGTGCGAGTAAGGATATGTCAGCTATGGAATAAAATGGACCAATCATGAAATTGTCAATTTGATTGCACACAGATAAAAACAGACGAAACATGAACATATGAACATTTGTCACACACACACATGCGCAAACACCCACCCACCCATTCACCCAAAACACTTACACACACACGCCCGCACGAAAGGGACGCATGCACTCTCACACACACACACACACACACACAAGAGACAGTCATATTCAAAGACATTGATACAGCAATGAATGAATAAACAATAATAATCAGATATAAGTATTTACATAGAGATGGAAGGGGAGAGAAAGCGGAATGAGGATGGAAGCCTATGCAAATGTTTAGAAGGTAATCAATCCGAGAGGAGACAACCCATACGGAAAATCACACTATTTTCAAACTAAAAAACTGACACCGGACATGACATAAGAACGTGTATGAGATAACATAGGGACGAGTTGTGCAACTTATCTTGTTTCTAAGAGGCAAGATGCCGCCGTTGACCACCTGGTGAGTTTTGAGTCAGCTTCTAGCCAACAGGTCATGCACGTTTCTATCATGTTTGCTTGCCTTCTCTACCACTCAGCGTGACATCACTCGTACCGACGCACTCACCTCTCCCTACCATTCATCCTCTGACCCTCTTAAACTGGTTCTTACTTGTCATCTTCACACCGCCTCTGACCATGGGACCTTGTTCCGCCATCTCCCCGTCCTTCGTGCAGATCCTTCCACATAGTGGCAAACCCTTCTATGTCTTTTTAGAAAAAGTGAAAAGCAAAAAAAACCACAAAACTGCTTTGTTTATTTTATATTTCAAGAATAGGTAATACATGATAAATGTATTTTAAATTGGGTTAAAGAGGTGTAACAGTATGTCTCATTTGGAGGTTTTCTTCCTTTTCTTATCTTTCTTCTTCTTCTTTTCTTCTTCTTTTTCCTCTTCTCTTTCTTCTTCTATTTTTCTTCTTCCTCTTCTTCTTCGTCTTCGTCTTCTTCTCCGTCTCCGTCTTCTTTTTTTTGTTCTAGCTTCTCCTATTATTCAGCGTTCCTCCTGAAAAGGATGTTGTGTTGTAGAGAGAGAGAGAGAGAGAGAGAGAGAGAGAGCGAGAGAGAGAGAGAGCGAGAGAGAGAGAGAGAGAGTGAGAGAGAGAGAGAGAGGGAGAGGGGGAGAGAGAGAGAGGGAGAGGGAGAGGGAGAGAGAGAGGGAGAGAGAGAGAGAGAGATCTGCCAAGGTAATAAGCCAAATTCATGATACAACGTTTTTGTGCAATCCTAATTATGTCCTTTTAATGATCTTGATGTCAGTCCTTCGCCTTAACTATTATCTTCATGTGGCAATACATATTTTTATGTGATTATTGCACCCTCGTTAATATTTTTATGTGATCATAGAAACCTCGTTAATAGTTTTATATTATCATTGAACCCTCGTGAATATTTTAATGTGATCTCTGGACCCTCGGGAATATTTTTATGTGATCATTGAACCCTCTTTAATATTTTTATGTGATCATTGAACTCCCATTAGTATTGTTGTGTGATCTCTGGACCCTCGTTAATATTTGTATGTGAACACTGAACCCTCGTTAAGGTCTTCATGTGACAACTGAACCCTAGTTAATGTTTAAATTTGACAATTGGACCCTTGATAATAATAGCATATTACAACTGGACCCTCGATAATGGATACTTGTACTATTTGGACTTTCGTTAATGCATTCATGTGATCACTGAGCAGTCCTCATTTTCCATACAAAAATAGGGTCCTTGTTCTTGTCTTTATGTATGGTTCTTCTTCCTTCACAATTTCCTTAATGTGGCCCTTGTTTCCTTGATATTATCTTACTTTGAGGCTTGGTCCTTTATCATTGTGTTATATAGACCTTGTTTCTTTATCATTGTCATAATGTGGGCTTTGTTCCTTCATGATTGTCTTTATGTGGGTCTTTTCCCTAGATATTGTATTAATGTTCACCTTGTTCTTGTCTTTATGTGGGTCTTTTCCCTAGATATTGTATTAATGTTCACCTTGTTCTCGTTATTTTATTTATGTGAGCCTTGTACCCTCGTCTTTGTCTTTATTTTGGCCTTATTCCATCGTTATGCATTATGGTGGGTCTTATTCCACCGTCCTTGTCTATTTGGGCCTAATTCCCTTGTCCATGTCTTTATTTGAGCCTTATTCCCTCGTCGTTAATTTGACATTGTTCCCTCTGCCTTGTAATCTGGAGGACTTTGTGTCCTCGTATTCTGTAGGTCCTTGTTGCTTCGTCCATGTCTTTATTTGAGCCTTATTCCTTCGTCCTTGTAATCTGGAGGGCTTTGTTTTCTCGACCTTGTTTTCTGGAGAGCCTTGTTCCATCTTCCATGTCTTTATTTGAGCCTTATTCCCTCGTCCTTGTAATCTGAAGAGCTTTGTTTCCTCGACCTTGTTTTCTGGAGGGCCTTGTTCCTTCGTCCTTGTCTTTATTTGGACCTTATTCCCTCATCTTTGCATTTAGGTGACCCTTATTCCCTCGTCATTAATTTGTCATTATTATCTCGTCCTTGAATCTGGAGGGCTTTGTGTCCTCGTATTCTGGAGGGCCTTGTTCCTTCGTCCATGTCTTTATTTGGACCTTATTCCCTCGTCCTTGTAATCTGAAGGGCTTTGTATTCTCGATCTTATTTTATGTATGCCTTGTTCCTTCGTCCATGTCTTTATTTGAGCCTTATTCTCTCGTCGTTAATTTGTTATTATTATCTCGTCCTTGGAATCTGGAGGGCTTTGTGTCCTCGTATTCTGGAGGGCCTTGTTCCTTCGTCCATGTCTTTATTTGGACCTTATTCCCTCATCTTTGCAGTTAGGTGGACCTTATTCCCTCGTCGTTAATTTGTCATTATTCTCTCGTCCTTGTTTTCTGGGGGGGGGGGGCTTGTTCTCTCGCCCTTGTCTTTATGTGGGCGTCGTTCGCAGGTATACCGGAGCCTAGTGAGCTCTTTGAACGACCTGGCCTTATCTCCTCGTAGACATTTATAAAGCAGGGAGCAGCGTTGAATATGGATAGGAGTAACATTTTGGAGTCGTTTAATGACAGCCTCTTGGATGGGGACACTGCCATAGATGAATCAGCAATACACAGCCTGTAATATTTTGAAATCCAACCTGGATTATGCATGGATGTGTGTCGGATAGGACGGAGCAAGGCGTGTATACACTAGTCCAGTACTGGATCAAGGAATGAAAGCCATATAGTCCTGTTTACAGATGCTCTGGCCGTAGTCACAGCACTAAAAAGCCAGAAAAATACTGAACTTAATGATTTAAGAGCAGTACTCTGTCAACTATGCCAGCAGTCCGCACCAAAAAGGGTAGTGGTGCAGTGGGTTCCATCCCACTGCAACATCCAAGGCAACGAGGAGGCAGACAGACTGGCAAAAGAAGGGGCACAATTACCACAACCTGATACTAGTATGACGTACGAAGAGTCAAAACGGCTTATTAGAGCTAGATTCATGACCAAATGGAAAACCGAACATACTGGCTTCACAAAAAATGATGCCTATTACCAATTGAACAGATGAGAGCAGGTCGTGGTCTTTAGGCTCCGCACAGGCCACAACAGACTGAGGTACCACCTATTCAATAAACTGAAGATAGGTGGCACTGACGTATGCAGTTGTGGTACCGGAAAAATGACCGCTGGACATCTGCTGCAAAACTGCCCGAAATACGAGGACCAGAGAAAGCACATGTGGCCATCACCAGTTTCAACACTAGACAAGCTCTATGGCAGTGTCGACAGCCTCAGGATGACCGCTGCTTTTTTCGAAAAAATAATGGTTGCTGTCTGACTGCGTACGATGAAGAAGAAGAAGAAGAAGAGGAGTACTGGATCCTTCAATGTCCATACTATTCGCCATTAGCTGAGCTAGACCTGCTTTTTGGTCTGTCCAGTGTGCAGTGAAGTAGATTCTTGACAGAACATATCTTGTAAAGGTAAAAATGACAATAGTAACATCCCAAAATTTAGTTGTTTTTATATTGCTTAGTAAGCTGGTGAATACTGTTATCCTGGAACGAACGTAATCGAATATTTTTTATGTCTTTGAAATGAATTTACACACTTATCGTAGAACAAATGCAGTCAAATTTCTTCAAGACTTTGAAATGAATTTACAAACTCTTATACTGGAACGAATTTAGACACATTTGTACATGTCTTTGAAATGAATCTACACACACTTATCATAGTACAAATATAGTCAAATTTGTTCATGTCTTTGAAATGAATGTACACACTTTTTTCCAATGCCGGGCATGGGCAAAGGTAGATCAGAATCGAGTATTAATTTTTAGCCGCGTGAACGAAAGCATTTGGTAACCTGATCGCAGCCTCAATCACTTCTCTGCTAGAAACAAGAGCTCTACGGTTCTAGCCAGCCGTTTGTACAAATGAGATAACGATCCCGAAAGTCTGTAACAGAAAATAAACCTCGTTGATGAAGAAAGACACATGCGTGTATTGGTGCCCAGTTACAAGTTGTGTGTGACGACTGGGAGGCGGTACGATTGGGAGGTGTGACGACTTGGAGGTGTAACAGTATGTCTCATTTGGAGGTTTTCTTCCTTTTCTTATCTTTCTTCTTCTTCTTCTTCTTTTCTTCTTCTTTTTCCTCTTCTCTTTCTTCTTCTATTTTTCTTCTTCCTCTTCTTCTTCTTCTTCGTCTTCTTCTCCGTCTCCGTCTTCTTTTTTTTCTTCCAGCTTCTCCTATTCTTCAGCGTTCCTCCTGAAAAGGATGTTGTGTTGTAGTTTACAGCGAGGCTGCGATATTTGCGCCTTTCAGTCCGACACATCATGTTTTGCCTTCTCATTCCAATCCTTATTCTCTTATCAAGAATGCACTAGAGCAGCCTGTTTCTAGGGCCGTTGCTTGGCGGCGAAATGAGGTCTTGTGTAGCTCTGTTTCTCTGACCCTAGTGCAAGCAGTTCGCTATCAGTCTGTTGCTGCTGTCAGCTCATTCATTTTGTGACATCTTCCCTCATTTGAAAGTTTTGCGCTGGCAAATCCCCTTGTTTATTTTATGTTGTTAAGTTGTGTTGTTGTTGTCTTTTTGATAAGCTGTAGTTATGTTGTTGTTATGTTGTTGTTATGTTGCTGTTATGAATCCAGCAGCACTCGCACTCTCGCTCTTCGGTCCAATGCCAAATAATGATATATGAAGATGTTTATTACCATACAGTGTTAAGTTAAAGTTAATTTAAAGTTAAAGCACTTCCTTAACATCGTTAAGTACCCGACACTCAAAGAGATGTTGATAAATTGCTTCGTATAAGTGTGTACACAGCTGGCACTATAGAGTGTGTTGTGGTTGGAGCCTGAGTCTTTAAGTGGCATGTGAGGTCTCCGCCGGAAAATAGTGCTCAGAATAACAGGCTCGACCGATGCGCATTCGCCGTCTCGGACCACTGGAGTTTGATTCCAGGGTGTATATATATCCCTTTCTTATCTGTTGTTTTGTGTTTCTGTTGTTCCAAATTCAACAGCACTGCCTTTGCGGTCATTGGGAAGACTTTGTTTACCACTTTTTACCGCCCCGCTTGAAGTACATGTATTTAACGACCGAAGGGTAGCTTGATTCAGGTGTTTAAAGAGAAATACAATGCATCCGTAGCTATTGACAGTGTTCGATAACGGGTGCAGTGCAAACAAATCAATATAGGCAATACAAAGTTGTAACCGCGATAATACGTTAGTGCAAACATGTGCAAAGACGAGCTGTGGGACAATATGTATATTACCAGTGTACTAGTACTCGGTTAAGTGGCGATACAATACATTAAGCTCCTTGCATGAAAGAGTTGTCTTACATTTAGTAAGATAGTCTGTCACGTTAGGTATATCTGAGTATCCATAATATCAGACATGCTGATGAAACAGTGTTAATTTGCAGAGGATATAGTACATCTGCAGGTCCTAATCGATAAGATAAACATTAAGAGCCAGCAATGTGAACTGTAAATCAACATAAAAAGACAACATATAAAGTTATGGTGTTCACCAAAATGAAAGAAAGTCCACAGGTGACATCCACAAAAATGGATAAATTCTCTGGAAAAAGTGTGAAGCTATTGATACCTTGGTCATCTAATATCTGTGGATGGCAAATGCGGAAAGGAGATCATTAAGAGATTTGCAATAATAAAGAATACATTTAACAGCATGAGACATAGACTTCTGTTCAAGCAGATTTCTCAAAACTTAAAAATGAGAATCATTAAATGATATGTACATTCAGTTTTATCGCAGGGAGTAGAAACCTGGACCATGACCAAGAAAATGGAGAAGAGTATTGAAGCCTTTGAAGTGCGGTAATCCAGAAGATTTGGACGAGTTTCTTGGAAAGATAGGAAAAACAAGCAGTGAGTTTTGGGAACAACTCAAGGTAGAGAAGATACTTCTTAATGAAATAAGAAGAAAACCAATAAATTATGTTGGTCATGTCAAGAGAGTCTGCTGAAAGTTACATAGAGGAAAGAGTGGAGCGACAGAGAGTGGCAGAGGCACAGATGGACAGATAACATCAATATGTGGTAGGTACACAGTTTGGCTGAGTGTACCAGACTGGACAGAGACAGATGGAGTTTCATTGCCGTCAACCTTGGATGTGGAGACGGCACTTGATGATGATGATAATTAAGGAAAAACTTATTTGCTATCTTGGGTTTGGAGTTGGAATTTATTGGACATAATGTTAACTAGAGAGGTAAAGGATAGGACCACTGGTACATTTAAAACATGTCGTAGAAGACAAAAAAGTGCGCACCGTGCAAGGATAATTGAACGTACACTTCTAACACGGAAGCCAGTTACAGTTGCGGAATTTTAGATTTACTCTTCTAAAAAATAAATAATTGGTGGCAAATCAACGCTCGCATCGTACACTGGGCCATTTAGAGATGGTTTGTACAAAGGGGTCAATTGAAGATGGTTTGGTACAAGGCTTCAATTAGTGATGGTTTGGTACAAAGAGGTCAATTGAAGATGGTTTGGTACAAGGCTTCAATTAGTGATGGTTTGGTACAAAGGGGTCAATTAGAGATGGTTTGATACAAAGCGGCCAATTAGAAATGGTTTGGTACAAAGGGGTCAATTAGAGATGGTTTTATACAAAGAGGTCAATTAGAGATGGTTTGGTACACTGGGGTCAATTAGAGATGGTTTGGTACAAAGGGGTCAATTAGAGATGGTTTGATACAAAGCGGCCAATTAGAAATGGTTTGGTACAAAGGGGTCAATTAGAGATGGTTTTATACCAAGAGGTCAATTAGAGATGGTTTGGTACAAACGGGTCAATTAGAGATGGTTTGGTACAAAGGGGTCAATTAGAGATGGTTTTGGTACAAAGCCTCAATTGAAGACGGTTTGGTACAAAGGCGTCAATTGGAAATGGTTTGGTACAATGCCTTAATTAGAGATGGTTTGGTAAATGGGGTCAATTGGAGATGGTTTCTTACAGAGGGTCAATTAGATATGGTAACTGATAGCATAACAAGGCAGTCTCTATTATATTTTCACTTGGGCAAGAGCAGTTCAAAACGTGGGGATAGAAGTACAAGACAAACATGAGGGAAACAGGAAGGACTGAGAGAGCTGGTCAGGATGGTCCAGAATAATAGGATTGACAGAGAGCTGGAGCTGTTAGCCTAGAATAATAGGATTGATTGACAGCTGGGAAACAGGAAGGACTGAGAGAGCTGGTCACCATGGTCCAGAATAAGTGGACTGATAGAGAGCTGGAGGTGTTAGTCTAGAATAAAAGGATTGATTGACAGCTGGAGGGGTTAGTCTAGAACAGGTCTCTGTGTGTATCTGATTAACAATTGTGTTCAAAGGGCAACTGAAAAAAGCACTAATTGAGTTATAATTAAGAAATAACACTGACGCATACAGAAGAAGACGCCAAGATGGCAGCGCAATGATCAACAAAACATGGTTTGAGCTCAACTCTTTTTGTTCGACATAGAACTCGGTAACATGGAACTCAGTAATATCAAATTCAGTAATTTAAAACTCAGCAACATGAAACTCAACAATATGAAACTCAGCAATATGAAACTCAACAATATAATACCCAGCTATATAAAAATCAACAACATGAAACTCAGCAATATAAAAGCAACAGAAAACTCAACAATATAACACTCAGCAACATGAAACTCAGCAACATAAAACTCACCAATATGAAACTCAACAATATGAAACTCAACAATATAAAACTCAACAATATAAAACTCAACAATATGAAACTCAACAATATAAAACTCAACAATATGAAACTCAGCAATTTTAAACTCAACAATATGAAACTCAACAATATGAAACTCAACAACATAAAACTCAACAACATAAAACTCAACAATATGAAACTCAACGATATGAAACTCAACAATATAAAACTCAACAATATGAAACTCAACAATATAAAACTCAACAACATAAAACTTAACAATATGAAACTCAACAATATAAAACTCAACAATATAAAACTCAACAATATGAAACTCAGCAATATAAATGCAACATAAAACTCAACAATATGAAACTCAACAATATAAAACTCAACAATATGAAACTCAACAATATAAAACTCAACAATATGAAACTCAGCAACATAAAACTCAACTATATGAAACTCAACAATATGAAACTCAACAATATGAAACTCTACAATATGAAACTCTACAATATGAAACTCAGCAATATAAAACTCAGCAATATAAAACTCAACAATATGAAACTCAGTAATACAAAATTCAGCAATATAAAACGCAACAATATAAAACTCAGCAACATAAAACTCAGCAATATCTTCTCTTCTTCTTCTTCGTACGCTGTCAGACGTCAACCTGTATTTTTTCGAAAAAAATCAGTGGTCATCCTGACGCTGTCGACACTGCCATAGAGCAGTATTGCCACTGGTGATGGCCACATGTGCTTTCTCTGGTCCTCGTATTTCGAGCAGTTTTGCAGCAGATGTTCAGCGGTCATTTTTCCGGTACCACAACTGCATACGTCAGTGCCACCTATCTTCAGTTTATTGAATAGGTGGTACCTCAGTCTGCTGTGGCCTGTGCGGAGCCTAAAGACCACGACCTGCTCTCATCTGTTTAATTGGTGATAGGCATAATTTTTTGTGTAGCCAGTATGTTTTGTTTCCCATTTGGCCATGTATCTGGCTCAAATGAGCCTTTTTGACTCTTCGTAGGTCACACTAGAATCTGGTTGTGGTAGTCTTGCATCTTCTTTTGCCAGTCTGTCTGCCTCCTCGTTGCCTTGGATGATACAGTGGGATGGAACCCACTGTACCACTACTTTTTATGGTGCGGTCTGCTGGCATAGTTGACAGAGTATTGCTATTAAATCATTAAGTTCAGTATTATTCTGGCTTTTTAGTGCTGTGACTACGGCCAGAGCATCTGTAAACAGAACTATCTGGCTTTCATGGCCTCCGCTCTGAAATTGCTTGAGTATTTTCTAGTTGCCACTGAACGTGTTATTTTTCTACCATTTGGTAGGCTCAGGAATACCCATGCCCCTCCATTCTGTGTTGTGTTTGTTACAGAACCGTTGGTGTATGCTTGGGTCCAGTCCATGCTTGGGTAGTTTTTCTTTATGTACCCTAGGGTTATGTCTCTTCTTTTTTTTTCAGTCTGGCTGTTGTTGTTTCCAATACCTGGTATATTTTCTGCTACCACCGGAAATATATGCTGCTTCCAGGTAGGTTTGCGTACAGTAGGGATGGGCTTTGGTGTTGTTAATGTGTTTATAGGGTCTTCGTTCATCTTTGCTTTGGCTATTTCTGCAAAATGTCTCCGCTTTAGTTTCCCATTTCCAAATCTATTTAGTCTTTGGTGCATTGGATGGTCAGTCTTCTGAGTTTCTCTGCTTGCTGCTGAGCTCTGCAGTCTCTTCTGTCGGTCATGGATTGCAGATTTGTAATCTTTTCAAGTTCTGCAATTGGCGTTGACTTCGTGCCTCCTGTTATAACTCTCATGGCTTGGTTTTGAAGTTTGCTAATTTTGTCAAAGTTCGCCTTTGCTGCTGTTGTCCATGCCGCAATGCCATACTCGAGATTGGTCTCACTCTTCCAGTGTACAGTTTATTTAGTATACTTTCGTCTGCTCCCCAGCTTGTGCCAGCAAGTTTCCGCATGATTGCCATTCTTTGTCTGACTCTCAATCAGTTTCTCTCGATCTGACATTTCCATGTCATGCGCCAATCAAATGTGACTCCCAGGTAGTTTGGGTTATCGTTTTGCTGCATATATTTGCCGTTAAGACGTATTTTGGCGTTCTGGAGTTTGTTTGAAAGCGAGAATATCGTACATGTTGTTTTTTCCTCATTTATTTTGACCAGCCATGAGTTCGCCCACTGCTCCAGCGATGTTAAGGCCTGTTGCATCCGATTTCTTGCTATATAAAACTAACCAATATAAAACTCAACAATATGCAACTCAACAATATGAAACTCAACAATATGAAACTCAGCAATATAAAACTCAGCAATATAAAACTAAACAATATGAAGCTCAGCAATATAACGCCCAACAATATAAAACTCAGCTATTTAAAGCTCAACAATATAAAACGCAACAATATGAAACTCAGCAATATACAGCTCAACAATATAAAACTCAACAATATGGATCTCAGCAATATAACATTCAGCAATATACAAATTAGCAAAATAAAAATCAGCAATATGAAACTTAGTAATATGAAATTCAGCAATATCTTCTGCCTCTTCCTCGTTCTTCTTCAGACCTCGACTTCAATGACACTAACAAAGGCAGCAGTCGACTCAAGGCTCTGTAAACTTCCGTACAGCTTCTTGTGGAAGGACACTGGCTGTTGCCAAATGTTACTTCTTTTGTCGGTATACAGTGGACAGGACTGCAACATATGTTCTGCCTTCACGGGGGCTGTGTCGCAGGAACAAAGGTCTGTAGTGCCAATCTTGAGCCTGTTGTACAGATGACATCTAAGTCTGATGTGACCTGTGCGTAGCCGGAGAATGATCACCTGGTCTCGCCTGGACAGTTGATAGTAGGCATCGTTTTCTATGTGGTCTAGGTGGTCTTTTTCTATTTGCACTGTACGTTGCCCTGAGGAATGCTTTAGTCCCATTGTATGTGATTTCTGTACCACTCTGCTTCAGAATTTCTCTCTCTCTGATGACTCTGTCCGCCTCCTCGTTGCCTGGAATGTCGCAGTGGGCTGGTATCCATTGGACTATGCTTTTTTTTGAAGCAACTAGGACAGGTGTTCCAACGAGTCTACCAAAGCACCGAAACTCAGAAATATAAAGCTCAGCAATATAAAACCCAGCAGTATAAAACTCAACAATATTAAACTAAAGGTGGAGCTCAGATGCATTCTCCAAGATAAAAAAAAATTAATAAAAATAAACACAAGATATTTTAATCCTAATGTCAAGTCTGTCCAACTTTATTTATCAACACATGGCATATGGCTACAGAGAGTAATTGAACCTGGTTGTAAACTTTCCACATATATCTTCTGCACATTCTGCTTATGTTCTGTAAAGTAATGCAGAAGGTGGACATGGATTTTCCTAACTGTAATGCAATGTTACGTTCCTCAGTAAGGTCACTCCGATGAGGATCGCCGTGTCTTTTCCCACCTCGTTGGTCAGACTGCTGTAGCACAACCTGTTTCCAGAGCAATGTGGGGGCGCAAAGTGGAAAGTTGCTCTGTAAAAATCTAAAAAGAATCGGACAACAGATTTAACCGCTGGCAGGAAATCAAGTGCAGGGGACTTGAGCTCCATCTTCAATGGTAAAGGGGGTGGGGGTGAGTGCGGCTCCCTAACCGTAAGCCAAGTACCCATTTACAGCTGGCTCGATTAGAGCGTACTGGTAGCGAGAGCTGAACCACTTACCTTTGTCGTTTAACTGAAGTGCTCAACTACTTCCGTAATCAGTATTTTTCACCAAACCCTTGCTCGAGTCTTGCATCCAGGATCACCACATTCATGTGGCAATCAAATCGACAACAATGACATATATCCGGAGACTGGGGATACAAACTGGTGATGGATAGGACACTCTCGCTCACAAAGAAGTCTGCTACAATAACCAAATATGCGTTTAATTGGAACCCACATGGATAATTAAAAGTGGGAAGACAAAAAACGTTGTCAAAGAACGGTGGAAGAGGTGGTCAGGACTATCGGAGTCAGACTGGCATAATTCAAACCAAAACAACCCACCAAAACAAGTTCCAACTGTCCGTTTTATTTCTACCATTAGTTTATTTCGAGAAATTAGAAAATACATTGGTGGATTGCTGAGCTAGTCACAGTTTTTCGTCAAAACTCCGTTGGTTAGGATTTTAGGGCCAATCAGGATTAGCCTCAACGCATCCATAGCAGTTCCGAAATATAGAGACTCGCTATAATGTGTTTGTTAAAGCCAACTGAAGCCTTAATGTTTGTAAGGCAGCAGTCAGCTACCCACAGCTGACTGTCAGGGCCAGTCAACTAGAGCTGCCAAGACCCTTCTACACTTCCACACGGTGATCCTTGATAAAAGGCTGCAACAGAGCAGACTGGCTAAGGAGAAGGGATCGAAGAGCGAATGCTAACCGGTACTAAAAAAAATGCTTGCTGAAGTAGGATGTGTTGGTCCAAAAGGTGTAAATATCGCAGTCAGGCTGTAAGCTACGACACAACGCATTCCGTTCTCTGAACTACATTCTGCTACTTAAGCTTTTGTCATGGTTTGGTAGCGGCAGATTAAGAACGAACGAAGCCAAGCCACATGTTTGTGAACCTGCATGTGCTATTTCTGCTGCTGTATTGTAGTCAGCGAATCGAGAATCCAGTCCTGTTTCGTCAGCAGTGGTAAAACTTCAGTGCTATCCTAAACTGCCCTTCAACTATCAGTGAATTAGCCATAACACACATGCCTCAAGCACATTGCAGATGAGGTTGAGAAAGCAATCAGCTTAATGTCCAGTGGCAAAGCTCCGGGTCAGATGCTATTTCTGCTGAGCTGTACTAGGCAGGAGGCACTGTGCTGCTTCACAAACTAACATGTCTCTTTTGCTCAATTTAGGATACAGGTAATATGCCCCAGGAACTGAAAGATTCCACCATTGTCCACACGTGCAAGCACAATGGCCCACGTAAATCTTGTGATAACCACAGAGGGATCTCCCTCTTGTCGATCGCTGGAAACATTTTAGCTCGAGTTTTGCTTAACCACTTCACAACTCATCTCGAGCAGAAGCTACTCCCATAGGGTCAATGTGGTTTCCGAACTGGTCATGCGATGGTTGACATGATTTTTGCAGCTCGTAAAATCCAAGAGAAATGTCAGGAACAGCACCGTGATCTGTACCCGACGTTTTGTTGACTTGACAAAGGCTTTTGACCCCGACAACAGCTACGGACTCTGGAAAATTATGGCGAAATTCGGCTGTCCCGAAAAATTCATCACAATTGTCAGCCAGTTTCATGATGGCATGCCAGCCCGTGTGCTGAATGATGATGAACTCTCTACAGCATTCCCATTCATAAATGTAGTCAAACAGGGCTGTGTGCTGGCCCCAACACTTTTTAGCATAGTATTTGCAGCCATGCTTTTTGATGCAACACGTGACTGTGACATTGGCATACAGATCAGATACCGGACGGGTGGACAACTGTTCACTCTGAGGCGCCTTTAGGCCCTCACAAAGGTGAAAGAAGCAACTATCTTAAATCTCTTCTTTGCCGACGACTGCGCAAAGAACACGTGCTCATAACAGGACATGCAGGCAATCGTGAATGAGTTCTCAACTGCGTGCACTAATTTTGGTCTGACTTTAAACGCCAAAAAAACAGAAGTTATGTTTCTAATTGCGCCCGGATGCCCTACCACGAACCAAACGTCACTGTACAGGGATATCGCCTACAATCAGTTGATAGCTTTACCTACCTTGTCAGTACCCTCACCAGAGAATGAAATATTGACTATGACGTCCACAACAGTATTTCCAAGGCGAGTGCTGCTTTTGGAAGACTACGAGAAAATGTTTGGGACCTGCAGGGAATCAGTGATGCCACCAAGGCTGGTGTGTATCGTGATGTTGTGTTAACCACCCTTCTGTAAGGCATGGGCAGTCTATAACATGCATGTCAGGAAACTTAATCATTTCTATGTAAACTGTCTCCACAGACTGCCCAGGATCGGTTGTCAGGACAGAGTGCCCAACCTTGAAGTCATCAGCAGGGCTAGACTCTCTGGTATCCATACGCTGCTACAGAGAGCCCAGATCAGATGACAGGACAAATTGTTCGCATGTCAGATGAGCGACTCCCTAAACAAGTGTTGTACGGTGAGCTCATGACAGGACAGCGCTAGCAGGGGAGGGGGGGGGGGGGGAGAGAAACGATACAAAGACACTATAACAGTTTCTTTGAAACGTTTCTCTATTGATGTTGCTGACTGGGAGCTGCTTTGCTCCAAACCACTCAGCCTGGCGCACTGCCGTCACATTGTGCTTGCATCGCTGAGCAGAGTACCATCACGGAGACGCAGAAAATGCGAGCTGGTTGAATGAAAGAATGCAAGACTGTCCAACTACAAATGCTGTTCCCGTGTGCCCTATGTATGGTAAAGTTTGTCACTCTCAAATCTGACTGCCCAGTCATATACGGTCACATCTGAATGAACATATCTGACCTTGTTGCCATCTTCGCTTGCGATGGGCAACTAACAACTAACAAACTATCGTAGTCATCACCATAGGCTTCACAACCTTCTTCACAATCATCACTACGACAACAATCATCAACACAATCACCATTACCATCATCACAACTGCCATCACCATCATAATCACCATCACCATCATCCCCACTACTAACATCATTACTACCATAATCATCGTCCAAATCATCATCACCATCCCCATCATAGCCACTACCATCATCATATCTACCATCATCCCCACTACCATCATCATCTCTACCATCATCATCTCTACCATCATCATCTCTACCATTATCCCCACAACCATCATCATCTCTACCATCATCCCCACTACCATCATCATCTCTACCATCATCATCTCTACCATCATCATCTCTACCATCATCCCCACAACCATCATCATCTCTACCATCATCCCCACTACCATCATCATCTCTACCATCATCCCCACTACCATCATCCCCACTACCATCATCCCCACTACCATCATCATCTCTACCATCATCCCCACTACCATCATCATCTCTACCATCATCATCTCTACCATCATCATCTCTACCATCATCCCCACAACCATCATCATCTCTACCATCATCCCCACTACCATCATCATCTCTACCATCATCCCCACTACCATCATCCCCACTACCATCATCCCCACTACCATCATCATCTCTACCATCATCCCCACTACCATCATCCCCACTACCATCATCATCTCTACCATCATCCCCACTACCATCATCATCTCTACCATCATCCCCACTACCATCATCCCCACTACCATCATCATCTCTACCATCATCCCCACTACCATCATCCCAACTACCATCATCATCTCTACCATCATCCACACTACCATCATCACCACTACCATCATCCCCACTACCATCATCCACACTACCATCATCCCCACTACCATCATCCCCACTACCATCATCCCCACTAGCATAATCAACTCTACCATCATCACCAATACCATCATCACCACTACCATTATAATCACTATCGTCATCAAAACCACACTCACTACCATCAAAATAAACACCACCACCATCATTCTCACAACTACAGTCATCATCATCGTCACCACCTCCACTATCGTCATCACCATTACCTCCACCATCAGTATTCCCATCATCATCGTCACCACCTCCACTATCGTCATCACCATTACCTCCACCATCAGTATTCCCATCATCATTGTCACCACCTCCACTATCGTCATCACCATTATCTCCACCATCAGTATTCCCATCATCATCGTCACCACCTCCACTATCGTCATCACCATTACCTCCACCATCAGTATTCCCATCATCATCGTCACCACCTCCACTATCGTCATCACCATTACCTCCACCATCAGTATTCCCATCATCATCGTCACCACCTCCACTATCGTCATCACCATTACCTCCACCATCAGTATTCCCATCATCATCGTCACCACCTCCACTATCGTCATCACCATTACCTCCACCATCAGTATTCCCATCATCATCGTCACCACCTCCACTATCGTCATCACCATTACCTCCACCATCAGTATCCCCATCATCATCGCCACCATCATTACCTTTTTTTCAACCTTCATGAGCACTCTTCAACAAATCGAATTTTTGACCATCTTCTTGAGATTGACACTTAAGACATCAACTGCCCGTGCCTCTCACTAGATGCTCCTTGGCCTTTTCGTATTTCTCTTTGCTTATGTAATTCACTCTAGACGGTAGTTTTCAAGTAACACGTAAGCCACTACAAGCACATCCAGTATGTAAGGGTCATCCTCAATGCAGTCCAACACCAAACAATGCCGTTTGAGTTGAAGTGATGTAGATTTAATTGCTAATTAAGTAACAACGAATTATCTGATGGAATGTCCAGTTTCTTTTATCGCTGTCTTGTGGCTGTTTACTCTTGCATGGTTAGATTCCAATTGACATCCTGGTAGACTGGAGCATGGTCTATGTGCATTACATAGACGCTCAATTATGACGAGATGATAGAAACAATGAAATCATACCCTTGAATGATGAAATTATATGGGAAGTAATTCAAATATTTTTGTTTTTTTGTATTTTTACATGATAACATCCCTTAGACCATAAAAGTCATGTATTCTGTTTTCTCTATTTTTTTTTCAAAATCTGGCTCCGCCATCAAGTAGTATCCCACATTTATCCATTTCAGCACATTTGCGCAATAGTACGTGTCGTAGTGTCTGAGGAACTAATAGATAAAGTAATTAGATAAATTACATGCTCTTTTTTTGCAGTGGCGACTCTCACAAATAAAACACATTAACATTCAGTCATCACATTCGCTCCAACAGATGCATGTAACTCTCAAAAAGTGAAAGTCCCCATTACAATTCCTTCCATCACGTTCTCTCTAGTTGACACACGTAACTCTCAAAAAGTGAAAGTCCACACCAGAATTAATTCCATCACGTTCTCTCTAGTTGACACGCGTAACTCTCAAAAAGTGAAAGTCCACACCAGTATTAATTCCATCACGTTCTCTCTAGTTGACACACGTAACTCTCAAAACGTGAAAGTCCACACCAGAATTAATTCCATCACGTTCTCTCTAGTTGACACACGTAACTCTCAAAAAGTGAAAGTCCACACCAGAATTAATTCCACCACATTCTCTCCAACAGACGTAAGAGGTAAAGGCAAAGGTCAGCCCCAAAGAAAACAATTAGCGTCAGGAATGCAGATAACTTTTCATATACTAAGCCGCAGCCTATGTGAAGTGGGGTGACCAGCTCCTTCCGTGCTGTTTTGACTTTCCCCAACTCATTCGTCAAGTACCCATTTACAGCTGGATCGACTGGAGGAGCTTTCATATCAAGCACGAACATCGGCCCGGATTTTTTTTATCCGTCCGTGAACTAAAACCCTTGAAGGCTATAATCCCAGTCTAGTATGCCAGCTCACAGTCAACTAGGCTACTCTCTACAGAAATGTACATCACTTTAAAAAAATTTTAAAAAATTTAAAAAAACAAAAAAGTCCATGCTATAATTCATTCTGTCACATTCCTTCAACAAAACTTCCGTGCGAAGAAAGAAGCAACGAAGCAATGTGAAAAGTGTACACACGCCACTCAGGGAAAAGTGTACATGCGCCACTCAGTGAAAAGTGTACATGCGCCACTCAGTTAAAAGTGTATATGCACCACTCAGTGTAAAGTGTACATGCGCCACTCAGTGAAAAGTGTACATGCGCCACTCAGTGACAAGTGTACACGCGCCACTCAGGGACAATTGTACACGCCTCACTCAGTGAAAAGTGTACACGCGCCACTCAGTGAAAAGTGTACACGCCTCACTCAGTGAAAAGTGTGCATGCGCCCCTCAGTGAAAAGTGTACATGAGCCACTCAGTGAAAAGTGAACATGCGCCCCTCAGTGAAAAGTGAACATGCGCCCCTCAGTGAAAAGTGTACATGCGCCACTCAGTGAAAAGTGAACATGCGCCCCTCAGTGAAAAGTGTACATGCGCCACTGAGTGAAAAGTGAACATGCGCCCCTCAGTGAAAAGTATACATGCGCCACTCAGGAAAAAGTGTACATGTGCCACTCAGGAAAAAGTGTACATGTGCCAGTCAGTGAATAGTGTATACAGCGTTGTTTGTTCACAGCTCATATTATCATGCACTGGACAATATATACTCACAGAATAATATTGTCATAGATTGGATATGATTTATTCACAGTAAATATTATCATAGACGGATGTTATGTGTTCACAGTTTTAAATTATCTTAGAATAGCCATTTATTTGTTCAGTTTTTATATTACCTTGTACTGGATATTACTTGTTCCTTTTTTTAATTTTATCATGGATTGTATATTATTTTTTCAGTTCTATATTACCATGCACTGGACATTATTTGTTCAGTTTTTATATTATCATAGAATGTACATTATTTGTCCACAGTACAAATGTTAATATGGACTGGTTATTGTTTGTCCACAGTAAATATGATCATAAAAAGGTGTTTATTTGTTTTGTTTAGGTATCTCACAAGCATAAAGCGATGGAAGACTACAGTAATAATCCCCCAACATTCCTGTCCCCGGCCCCAGGTTAACACAATCTTGACCCAATGCCCTCCTGCTGAGTTCATTGACTCCAAACACCTCTCCAATCGTTGTATTTGTGAGTACTTCTCCGTCTTCTCTCCATCTGTACGTCCCGTGTGACTCAAGATTGTCACAGCCAACCCACAGGATAGTAGAGTCCCAGATTTGCCTTAGAATCCTTAACTTGTCCATAGTTTTAACCGATATTAGAAATGCATCTTTGCGTTTGCAAGAGACATCGGCCTCCGTGTAATTAACTTTGGGGCCAAAAATCCCAACACAGGCTGCGGTTGATCCGTAACTCTGAATGCTGAACCCTGCGGTGGTGTCACAACTGATGGTGTAGTACAAATCCCCTTCTATGGCAATTGGGGCGGGTTTGCTTCCAGCTATTTCAGAACCTGGTGTGCAAAGTCCAGAATTTGAGTTATACAAAAAGCTGGTACAATCTATAAAAGCGTCAAAGCATTTTGTGGCGCAGGAGATAGGGCTGAGGTCGTACCAGCCTGAACTCAGGCGACGGGGTCCTTTAGCTGGATTTGCTGTAAAATAAAACGTGTACTTTTGTTGGGTGGCTGTCAGTACAGTTGAGGTATCAGACAAACAAGTCCAGACTGTGGAAGAGACAACAAATTCAATTTGGTTGAGGTCACGTTTGTTATAACATAATTGTACTTCTCCATTGCTCTTCTAATTACTCAGATGACTCATTCAAAGCACATGGCTGTACCACAACAGATGACTGAATCACCAGTAGATAACTGCATATCACTGCAGATGTCTGCTTACAGGAAGTCGGCATCAAAGCACTTTGTGTTATTTTCAGTAGTGTCTTCTTCTTCTTCTTCTTCTTCTTCTTCCTCGTCTTCTTCTTCGTCCCCATTGTAGTTCGTCCTGATAAGAACGTTTCTTTATACGAGGCGTGTTTAAATGAAACCGGACCTAACTGCACCAAGTCAACATACGTACGATGCGCAGGATGACGTCACTGCTGATCTAAACAGCACATACCAATCGTCAAGTTTGCAAAATTTCATTATCCTCCGACTCATAGTTTTCTCAGCAGACCGTTGAAAACATGGCTGGTGTGATACGGAATCTGCCCATAGTTGATTAGCAAGCGGTGATTCGATTTCTAACATCTGACAGATGTCGACCGGTTGATGTTCATCGCAGAATGCTAGCAGTATCTTGTGTCAAAAGTGTGTCGAATACAACAGTGAAGAACTGGAAAACATTTTCTAAAGAAGGACGTGAGTTTGGAAAGATCTTCCGAGACTAGGTCAGGCGCATATTGTTGCGTCAGAAACTGTCATCTCAATAACTGATGCAGCAATTCGTGTGGACCCTCGCCGGAGCTTACGTTCGCCAAACTTTTGTCACCATACACTGCCTGCAGTCTGCGATGAATGTCAAATGGCCGGCATCCTTCAGCTGTTCGAAACCGAATCATCACTTGATGATAAACTCTGGACGGATTGCTAGCTCCATACAAAAGCCTTTTTAGTTACCTTTTGTTCACATATGTTGGCAAAGTGGCTGATTATTTCTTATATATTTATGAGCTTTAGGATAAGGTAACAGTCAGATGGAGTCTCACAGCTAACACTGCCGTCGAGGATGAACTGTTTTAAACTTCCTTGTACTAGGCTTCAGCTTGTTTAAGAAGTGGTCGTCGCCAGTTTCCCTGCTCGCTGTCTTTACATCATTAACAGCACGTCAAGTATCCACTTACAACTGGGTCGATTTGAGCATTTCTATAACGGGAATTAAAAGCATTACTTTTGCTCCGAGAAGCAATCCCTTTACCACTCTCTGCAGTTGTGATCTCCCAGATTACTGATATGATATGAATCTTAGTTCAATGGAACATGGACAGATCTGATAGTCGGAAGTGACACATCCCGTTTTCCAAGTGATTCAGCTCCTATTAGTTTTGTGAAACTCACGTGGGAAAAGATTCATTATGGCTGGGTACACTTTGGTCGAGACTTTTAATTGCCATCCTCTTTTTTGTTTTTGTTTTTCTATAAAATGTTGAAAGCCTGGCCACGGCACGTTCTTCTCTCGTTAATGTCATGGGTCATACCAGCTCGTGACCATGTTTCTCGTATTTCGTTTTGTCGCGTGCTTTTGGTTGTCATTATGATTTGGGCTGAATGAGGAAGGTCATCTACCTATTGTCAGAATTGCTATTTTGGTAAACATTGAAGGTCATCTGCATGTTGTCAATATTGTAATGCATACAAAAAGGAAGAAAAAAGATACTGCCAGGTCAAGGGGTTAGAAAGGGAAACATATCAACTCTGTTAAACAATTCCTTTTCTTCTTTGTCGTTCGTTCTCAATCTCCCACTACCAAACCCTGAAAGGGCTTAAGTAGCAGAATGTAGTCCAGAGAACGGAATGCATTGTGTCGTAGTTTACAGCTTGGTTGAGATATTTGCACCTTTCGGTCCAACACATCCGACTTCAGCAAGCATTTTTTGAGTACCGGGTTAGCATTCCCTCTTCGATCCCTTCTCCTTAGCCAGTCTGCCCTGCTGCAGCCTGTTATCCAGGATCACCGCGTGGAGGTGTAGAAGGGTCTTGGCAGCAATGGTTTGTTGGCCCTCACGCTAGCAGTCAGCTGTGGGTCACTGACCACTACAACTCATGCGCTGCTCAGCATCTTGATCCCTGTTAAACAATTCAATGGACTGGACGGTCTATCGAGACAAATGTTATGTTTATCTGGTTGAGACAAGGGACAGGAAAAGGAAACTTATTTATTGAACTGATAGCCTCACCGAAAAGCTGCGACATTGACCCCGATAATTGGAAGAACATTGCTGCTGATCGCCCTGCCATGGCGTAGTCAAATCTCTGCTAGCACGGCACATATGAAGCAGACAAGAATAAAGTAATCTGCACCGAGACGAGTGACACGAAAGGCAAGAAACGAGATGCCTCCGTGTGACGGTCAGACAGTGTTTCTCTGCCCTCAGTGTGACAGACGTTTTCGGGCTCAGATTGGTTTGATCAGCCACCTACACAAAAGACGATGCCTATTACCAGTTGAACAGAAGAGAGCAGGTCGTGGTCTTCAGACTTCGCACAGGCCACAATAGACTGAGGTACCACCTATTCAATAAATTGAAGATAGGTGGCACTGACGAATGCACGTGCGGTACTGGGAAAATGACCGCTGAAATTTGCTGCAAAACTGCCCGACATACGAAGATCAGAGAAAGCAGATGTGGCCATCACAAGTGGCAACACTAGACAAGCTCTATGGCAGTGTCGACAGCCTCAGGATGACCGCTGCTTTTTTCGAAAAAATACAGGTTGACGTCTGACAGCGTACGAAGAAGAAGAAGAAGAAGAAGATCAGCCACCTACAAACTCAATCCAGGATTGACAGATGCCAATGTGGTCCTCTTGGGAAACGAGGGACAAACAACAATTTTAATATCGCTTTCGTTATACTACTGTCTTCTATGAAGTGTACGATGTAAATCGGTTCTTGTGTCTTAATTCACACCAAACAGAGTCATCTGGGTTTCCGTTATACAAATTTAACAGTTGATGATTGTAACGAGAGATTCAATTTCCGGTTAAGGGGAGGACAGGTCGATATAATTTTATTTTTAATAAATAAGTAAAGACTTAGATAAAGATAGAAGTGTAGAAAAAAAAAACATGGAAACCCTAACTTAACACTAACAATAGCCCTAATTCTAACCTTAACGTTAATCCTAGCCTTAACCTAAATCTAACCTAACCCTAATTCTAGGCCAAGAACCCAAGAAATCAATTGATAACAAGGCAGGAATACGCACAAGCGGAAGCAGAAATTCTCGTAAATATTCGCATAATGTTTTACACCCGCAGTAATTAAAAAGCAAACTATTCTGTGACTTCACTACCTCAAAAACGGTGCTAAAGATATATATTTATTTTGTTTGGAGTGAATTAAGGCGCACATACCAAATAGATCGTGTGCAAATCCTCCACCTCGGTGGAAGGGGATGTCCTATGTCTAGCTTTTGTGGTTTGGCAGGTTTTGTGGCGAACTTTAGTATTGAAATGGAGCGATACGGTTGCTGTCGTGAAGCTATGACGAGGAGCTGGTCAGCTGGCAGTGGGACAGGGGATAAAGGGAAGATGGATGGTCATACTTTGTGACCGAATCATATCGCGAGACAGTGGCTATTCTGGAACCTGGCATGCAAGAGATATAGAGGCCGCCAACAAATAATACAGGATGGGAAATAGAGGCAGCCATGTGCGAAACAAAACAGACGTGGGAGATGTTGAAGAAAGGGGCGACAGACTCCGATCATCCTGATCCTTAGATTGAGTGAAGCACTCATTGAAATCTATTCAACGAGCAAAGACAATTGACCTTCGATTATCGTATTGATAACTGGCAGAGTAATGCTCGTTGACGTGTTGATATCATCATTTTGATGGTGGTGTTTCATTGAAACCTGACAATTTACTTTCATCTGCAAGGGTTTCGTTGACACCTGGCAATTTACTGAAATGGTTCTATTGAAACCGGACAATTTACTGCAAGGGTTTCGTTGACACCTGGCAATTTACTGAAATGGTTCTATTGAAACCTGACAATTTACTGCAAGGGTTACGTTGACACCTGACAATTTACTGCAAAGATTCCGCTGAAACCTGACAATTTACTGCGAGGATTCCGTTGAAATCTGATAATTTACAACAAAATTTCCGTTTAAACCTGACAATTTGCAGAAAGGGTTCAGTCGAAACCTGCCAATTTCCTGCACGGGTTCCATTGAAACCTGACAAAATTACTTTAACGGTTGCAGCGAGACATGACACAATTACTTCAAGGGTTGCACTGACACCTTTCAAAATTACTTCAAATGTTGGAGTGAAACCTGACAAAATTGTTTCAAAGGTTGCAGTGTGACCTGACAAAATTACTTCATTCGTTCCTGTCAAAATATCTGAGAAAGGTTATTCAATTTCTTCATCCGTTCCTCCACTTATTCCTTCATCCCCTCATCCCTTCTCCTCTCATCCATTCATCTCTGTTTATTAATTATTTATTATGTACTATTTCTTAAGTGTATCAATATACGGATGTGCTCTTGTACTTGACTGTGTCGGTAGTTTATCTGTTGTAAAGCGACTCAGTGATACCTACTGGTCTGTTCATGCTGATGTCATGGAGACATTTATTATTGTACATACATTGTTCAATATTTCTGAACATAATTTCCACCAACATTGATACGCTTATCCCGTCGCTTCATCGATGCACCAAAACCTGGAGACTAGAAGTCTTTAGACAGCTGCCACAGTCACATTTTCACTTCTCACGCCAAGATAAGATTATAAATTACGATGTAGGCTACACCTACATTCCGTGGCGAAGGGGTTAAGCCGTCGGCCTCGTGATTAAGTGATATGGGTTCGACTTCGTCTTTTTCACGGGTGCTTGATGCGGAGTCCCTAGCATCTCGTAAACGTCCCATAGTCGTCTTGTCCTTGATTTGCCACTGAGGTCGGGCGGCTCGAGACGAGAGAGTGAGGATAAAAAGTAGAGCAGTTAATCATTACTAAAAATAGCGCTAGCAAATACATTGTGCCATCATCGTCCTCGATGGACGTCGGCCTTTGCCTTTGCTTTTTTGCAGGCTAAACCACGCGCACACGCCCACTACAGTTGATACCGGGTCTATCGTCACGCGCGTGTTAGCTTGAATCATCTTCTAACTCGACCACGCCTACCAGGTCGGACTTCATTAGCAATTTTTGATCGTTCCCAAGAAAATGTGTGAACCCAGTCCTGCACCGCTTAACACGACAAACACTTCTCAATGTAAACAGAGAGATTTTCCTTATGAATATCCCTTGCAGAAAATTGTTTTGCAGCCAAAACCTTAATGTACAGCATCACGCTGTTTTTTAATTGCACCACTCTGTGACCACGGACGCCGTTTTGTATGCCAGCTGCGCATGTGCATGTGACACCTAGAGTCTGCTACATATAGTAATCACGATGTAGGATGTGGCTTCTATCTAGTGACAATTTAAAAACTACCAGCTCCATTATTCAGTTCAGTTCATCCCGTAACCCATCAGGTCGTTGGGGCACACATGAAGACATAAAAATCCAACGCCAGCTCTCTCTGTCTGTCGCCGCCTGACGTATCTCACCGTGACGAAGGCCTGACCACTCAGCGATGTTGTCCACCAATCTCTTCCTTGGACGTCCTCGCCCTCTCTGTCCCGGTACGGATCCAAAGAGTATCGAATTGGGAATTCCGTTGGACCTCGCCACGTGCCCGCACCAGGCCATCTTTCGTCTTTTGATAGTTGTGAACAGATCTTCAAAAGGACCAATAGCGTCTTCAACTCTCTGACGGATGTCTACGTTCGTGACACGATCCTTATATGTATCATTTAGGAGTTTTCTATAGCACCGCATTTCCATTGCACGTTTCTGCCCTGGATATCTGCTGTAATGGTCCAGGTCTCGCAGGCATACAGAAATATTGACAGCACCAAAGAGCGCAGTAGTCTGACTTTTATGCCGAGGGCGAGGCGCTTGTCTCGCCAAATAGGTTGCAGCCTAGTCAGCGCCGCTGTTGTTTGTGCTATTCTTGCAATTACCTCTGGCTTCGAACCCTCTTTGCTGATCAACGATCCAAGATATTTGAAACCTCAAGTACCTGCCCATTTGCCTCTATGACAGATTGAAAACCTGCAACGTTATTGGTCATGAGCTTTGTTTTATCAGCATTTATTTCCATACCGAAACTCAGGGCCGTTCTATCCAATCTACCAATCAACTCCTTGAGTTCCCTCTCTGTGCCTGCCAATACATCAATATCATCAGCAAAGCGGAAGTTTGTGATAAGCCTGTCACCTATTTTAACCGTGCCAACATGTCCTTTTAAGGTCGTCTCCATTATTCTCTCCAAGAAGATATTGAAGAGTGTGGGGGAGAGTATACAACCCTGCCTCACACCCACCGTCGTACGGAACCAATCGCCTAGCGTTCCCTCTACTGAGACAGCGCTGGTCGCCTGCTGCTAAAGGTTTGCAATTACCCTCACAATATCACTGTTGAACTTATAATGCCTCATTGTTGACCATAGCGCCGCATGCCACACTCTGTCAAACGCCTTTCGAAAGTCAATGAAGGCAGGGTAGAGTGGTTGATGATACTCTGAGTACTTCTCATTCAGTAGACGAAGATTAAATATCTGCTCGATGGTACTCCTTCCCGCTCGAAAGCCCGCTTGTTCTTCGGCAATGATACTCTCCGCTTGAGGATTCAGTCTGTTAAGTAATATCCTCAAGAGAACTTTACTTGGATGACTTATCAGACTGATTGTTCGATAGTTCTGACACACATTTAGGTTTCCCGATTTAGGCAGTGGTATAATGACTGATTTTGTCCAGCAGGTGGGCCACACTCCTGTCTGCCAAATTCTATTGCAGATGTAAGTCAGGGTAGTGATTGTCGCCTCACCTCCCACTTGCAGGAGCTCTGCTGGAATATTATCCACACCGACAGCCTTCCCTCTCTTCAGCATTTTTACGGCTTCATATACTTCTTCCCTTGTTATCGTTTGATTTTCCTCTATCAGACTCACTTCAGGAGACATTGCCATTCTTGGGTCACCTCGATCTTCATGCTTATATAGCTCCGAACAGTACTCTGTCCAGGGCTCACGAATGTCTTGAGCTTCTGTGAGACATTTCCCACTCTTGTCCTGAATCGTCGTATTTCGACTTTGGACAGGTCTTACTAAGTCCTTGACTAATTTATATGCTCCCTTGGCATCATTTCGTTCCAGATTTCATTCGATAACTGCGCACTGAGCCGTTATCCAATCCACCTTGGCCTGTTTCATCTTGGTCTTTATGGATCTATTTATCTCTCTATATCGCTGAATCACATCTAGTGTATTCTTCGCTCCCTTCAATCGTCGTCTCTTGTCACATAAGTCCAGTATTTCACTCGTGATCCATGCTTTCTTTTTAACCCTGCACCTACCTAGAACCTCAGATGCCGTGTTGAGTAAAGCCGCATTCAAGGCTTCAGTCATCGTCTCAACATCTGCCTCCTCGTTTAGAACCAAGAGAGGAGCGAAACGTCCCCCCAACACTGCTCCAAAGGTCTCCACTTCATCAGGGCACTTCAACTTCTCCAAGTCAAATCTCAGTCGAGTTATCTCTCTTTCCAGAACTTTCTTTAGTCGGAGATGCATGGTCATCACCACTAAGTCGTGGTCGCTCCCTACATCGGCCCATGGGAAACTTCTTGTCCGGGCGCTATTGATGCTAGATCGGAATCTCCTTTGTACCAAAATATAGTCTATTTGACTATGAAGCGTATTGTTTGGGCTGTGCCACGTCCACTTCCTCGACATTTTATGTGGTCCCATCGTATTCGCTACTATCAGCTTATTGTAATACGCAAATTCCAAGAGTCTTAGACCTCTATCGTTGGTGGTCACATTCCCATATGCTCCACATGTGCCTTTCCAGACACGTACCATTATTAGCTAAACAATATCGTACCAGGATAGCATAAACACTCCATCCCAACCCATATAATCTGTCACGTGACTTAACTTATTTACACTAACAGAGGACGCAAAGTAGGGAGTCTGGCCACCCTCTGGCCATGGCTTTATGGAGGTAGCAGGGGCCCTAAGCTGACTGGTATTTGGACCTTCTTCTTCTACTCTCTGGCGTTATCTTTGTC
This sequence comes from Ariolimax columbianus, assembly GCA_036924085.1. Lineage (NCBI taxonomy): Eukaryota > Metazoa > Mollusca > Gastropoda > Stylommatophora > Arionidae > Ariolimax > Ariolimax columbianus. The sequence continues at coordinate 91,085,821 of JAVGWX010000004.1, read as the reverse complement.
GAACCCCTAACATTGGTAATATAATCACGGCAGATGTAACTTAATTAATAGACTGTGTGCGTTGTTCTGTTAAAATGGCTTCACTGTACGAGTTATTTGTTAGTCGTTTATTATTTAAAATAATGTTTTAGTATTAACTCCTCGTCAACACAATAAACTGTCTGTGATACTGAGAGTAGTAGGTTTGTGGGCGCCAATGTTAAATTGTCTGATTGATCTTGCTTCAGGATTTATCATTTTGTTGTTGTTGCGATATCTCTATATTATTCAAGAGACCTTTTGCTTCCTCTCGCAATGTGACTATCTCTTCCTCTCGCAATGTGACTATCTCTTCCTCTCGTGATAGGTCTTTCTCTTCTTCTCCAGCTGTGACTTTCTCTTCCTCTCGCGATGTGGCTTTCTCTTCCTTTCGGTCTGTGGCTTTCTCCTGCTCTCGCGCTGTGGATTTTTCTTCCTCTGGCGATGGGAATTTTTCTTCCTCTGGCGATGTGGATTTTTCTTCCTCTGGCGATGTGGATTTTTCTTCCTCTGGTAATGTGGCTTTTTCTTGCTTTGGCGATATGGATTTTTCTTGCTCTGGTGATATGGATTTTTCTTGCTCTGGTGATGTGGCTTTTTCTTCCTCTGGTGATGTGGCTTTTTCTTGCTCTGGTGATGTGGATATTTCTTGCTCAGGTGATGTGGCTTTTCCTTCCTCTGGCATTGTGGCTTTTCCTTGCTCTGGTGATGTGGCTTTCTCTTGCTCTAGGTTGTTGCTTTTTCTTCATCTGGCGATGTGGCTTTCTCTTGCTATCGGTTGTTGCTTTATCTTCCTCTGGCGATGTGGCTTTCTCTTGCTCTCTGTTGTGGCTTTTTCTTCCTCTGGCGCTGTGGCTTTCTCTTCAACAAATGTGTCTATTGCCTTCTTTATTCTTTCATAACCAGAGACATGTGCCTCAATGACATCAGCATGAACAGACCAGCAGGTATCGCTGAGTCGCTTTACAACAGATAAACCACCGACACAACCGAGTACAAGTGCACATCCGTATATTGATGCACTTAAGAAACAGTACATGTTTTCAACTGCCAGGGAAAGTCAGTAAATATGTCCCAATATTGAACGGTTTTCGTCACACGAATCACAAAACTCATAAATGAACCCACTCGGGTATTTCTTATGGATACCCTACCCTACAAACGAGGTTGATTTTAATGCTGATCCATCCCTTTAGACCAGGACTGCCGATTCTGGGTATCTAGTGGCTGTCTTCAAGACAAATGTCTTCAGGATATTAGGTGTAGTCTCATTTGGGGCATCCTTTTCTATCAGGTGTGTTTTAATGACTGGAAAGCACAGACTTTCATAAGGTGGAGGTCCAAAAAACTTGTTTTCTATCTCTTCTGGTTGATGGTGAATATGGCTTTCTTCTTAAGCTATATCCTCTGGTAGATGGTGAATATGGCTTTCTTCTTAAGTTATCTCCTCTGGTAGGTGGTGAATATGGCTTTCTCCTTAAGCTATCTCCTCTGGTAGATGGTGAATATGGCTTTCTTCTTAAGCTATCTCCTCAGGTAGATGGTGAATATGGCTTTCTTCTTAAGTTATCTCCTCTGGTAGATGGTGAATATGGCTTTCTTCTTAAACTATCTCCTCTGGTAGATGGTGAATATGGCTTTCTTCTTAAGCTATCTCCTCTGGTAGATGGTGAATATGGCTTTCTTCTTAAACTATCTCCTCTGGTAGATGGTGAATATGGCTTTCTTCTTAAGCTATCTCCTCTGGTAGATGGTGAATATGGCTTTCTTCTTAAGCTATCTCCAATTTAGACGGTTGCTTCAGTACTGTCTTTAGTTTCCGTCAATCTGCATCCTTTTTGGGTGGCCCTTTCCTTATCTCTTGTATCTCTCTACCTTAAATTAACTTAACGTCTTTATACTGGCTTAGAAGACTCTGCAGAGTCTGTATACAACCAGTTTCATTTACATTACCCTGCTCTAAAAGCTATACGCATCCAATGTATTCTTAAATGCATTAATTGTCCCTGCCTCCACTACCTCCTGTGGCAATTCATTCCAAGCATTCACCACTCTCTGACTAAAAAATATTTCCTCATATCTAATCTGGACCTCTCATTAGTTAATTTGTAGCTATGCCCTCTTCTTCTTGCAGATGGTTGTACTTTGAAAAAAAACTTGTTATAGTCTAATTTATCTAATTACCGTTTCAGTCATTGTCGAATTTCACTTATATCTAACTGTTCTATACTGGCCTCTATCTCGAACTGCATGACCCCCCCCCCCCTCTCCCCACCCACACGGATGAGTCAGAGAGCTTGATTCTGCACCCGGTCACTAGAGGAAATGTCATTGGTGGGAACAGTGGTATGCATGAGAAGGCTATAGTCCATCATTGGTCGTACGTCTCCAAGGTATAGTTGTCGAAGAGTTTGCTTATCAGCTCCCCAATGTATGCTAGCGAGTCTCTTCATTAGGTTGATTGCCTTAACTCTAAGATTGCAGATTCTGGTTTGCTCATATTTGACACACTATCATGCAACTGCCCTCCTCAATTGGCTATTATGTGCTCCTAAAAGACAAAATACGCGGTGCAAGCTGTGAAACACTGTGGCCATTCATCCCGTTAAACTGTACAATTCTCTTAACTGGGTCACGACCGAGTACGCAACGCAATATTCAGCACAGCGTATCTATGTAACTAATATCTGATGTGTCTAGTCCAGGTTCGGTCCTGTAACGTGAACACAGATTTGCCCGACAGTCTGGTCTCATTTACTGCCATTTTGAAGACTTTGTTGTTATTTTTCTTAAACTTTTAAAATGCAGATTTGTTTTTGAATTTTTGTATTTTGTAGCTATTTGTAAGCCTCTATATGGTATATCCCGAGTGGTCTGCCGGGGTCCTTGTGTATGACAAGGACAAGAGTAGCACCACTGCCTCACAGAGAGCATGTCGTTAGAGGAGACTAATTATGTGACATGGCATAACACCGGCCACGGTTAGGTGGTTTGTTTAGAGCAGCATAGATGGCGCCTATAACAGGCTGCGGGTCTATTTTAGTGTTTGAGTCTATTTTAGCGTTTAAGATCAGTTAACCACCCAACGCAGCGAAGTATTAAGCTGCACAAGACTTGCCAGCTGAGCAGGAAATCCTTCTCCCGGCTACATCCAGATCATACCAGAGCTGTGACCTGCACAGGGGCATTTGCCACTGTAGAAGTACAGGTCGACTAAGAACTAAGAACCAAGAACTATATGGTATGCGTGCGCAACAACCCATGAATTAAGAACAGCAGTAATCCTAAATATCATCGGGGCATTAGATACTGTCCTAAGAGTCAGCCTTTTTGTAGGTCGTTATTAGTGCGATTACAAAATAACAACATTTGTTTGAGAACAAAACGAAAGTTATATTTGAAAATTATTTTTAAAACGTTTTATCCGGCTCTCAACATGTTCTGGGCCATATAATTCAGCCTACTAAGCCTTATGGATACTTAGGCACTGTTTAAACCTCACAATAACTGAAACCTTGTCTACACATCATCCTTGACGATAGCAACTACTACATCTACCTTGACCTTTGCTTGAACCACTAAATTATTAAAACCACAACTGTACCTGAAAGAAATGAAATAAAACACCCAAAGAGTAGAATTAGTTTCAGCATTTTGTTCTTTAGCAAAGGCTTGCGACTTAAATTTCTCCTCCAAAGATTTCAACTGATCCAACATTATGCAATATATTCTATTTTTATGGGTAAAAGTTCAGACACATTAAAAATTTTAAAAATTAAAACCAACTGAACAAATATAGACATTTTTCAAGAGCATCTGAAAATATCCATGGTAACATGAAAACTTGTTTCAATGGTACATGACAAATATTTACGTTTGATTGTTTTGCTCTTACGTTCGCAGTAGGAATTGATCTCTGGCTTCACCTGCATGTTTTTTACTGTTTAATTTGTACATAATACTGAATACGCGCTTTCAGGGATCTTGTTTATTTTAATTGCGATGTATTTATTTACCAGATGTGGTATGTCTCGTGCAAATAAACAATTCCGAAGCTAGTGAATGATCGGTTGTTCCATGATTGGTTTGTGGTTCGTGTTTCATGTCCTGCAAGTCTTTGATCCAAGGTTTATTGGTTCTAGGGTGCTCAAGTGGATTCTGGGAAGGGTATGCATGTGATAGCGACAAGAATAGGTTGCCATACCGAAGGCGTTATAAGAGGTAGAAAAGTTATAGTGTAACATCTCTAGCATTTAAGGCTCTATGTATTTCACATAGAAGAGAACAAACTCATTGCCACATTGAGAGCCTGTCGTTGATTTTGTTGTTTAAATAAGCTATTCGTATTGAGTCAATCACCTTTCATGAGTTTTCTTTCTACTTGCGTGAGGTGGTCCTTTATATTCTTGTTATGGCGTAATGTGTCCCCTTATATTCTTGGGATAGGCGTAATGTATCCCCTTATATTCCTGTAATGGTGTAAAGTGTCCCCTTATATTCATGTAATGGTGTAAAGTGTCCCCTTATATTCCTATAATGGTGTAAAGTGTCACCTTATATTCTTATAATGGTGTAAAGTGTCACCTTATATTCTTATAATGGTGTAATGTGGCCCTTATATTTCTGTAATGGTGTAAAGTGTGCCCTTATATTATTATAATGGTGTAAAGTGTGCCCTTATATTCGTATAATGGTGTAAAGTGTCACCCTATATTTCTGTAATGGTGTAAAGTGTCACCTTATATTCCTGTAATGGTGTAAAGTGTGCCCTTATATTCTTATAATGGTGTAAAGTGTGCCCTTATATTCTTATAATAGTGTAAAGTGTCACCCTATATTTCTGTAATGGTGTAAAGTGTGCCCTTATATTCTTATAATAGTGTAAAGTGTCACCCTATATTTCTGTAATGGTGTAAAGTGTCCCCTTTTATTCTTAAAATGGTGTAAAGTGTCCCCTTAAATTCTTATAATAGTGTAAAGTGTCACCCTATATTTCTGTAATGGTGTAAAGTGTCCCCTTTTATTCTTATAATGGTGTAAAGTGTCCCCTTAAATTCTTATAAGGGTGTAAAGTGTCCCCTTATATTCTTATAATGGTGGAAAGTGTCACCTTATATTCTTATAATGGTGTAGTGTCACCTTATATTCCTGTAATGCCTAGAGCAAGAGTTCTTGTCCTGTGCACAGTGGACACTTTGGGGTCCACGAGGTCTTCTCATAGGTCCCGCGATGGCTTGAAGTAATGTCATGAACTGTTGCTTTTAAAATCAGAAGATAAATAGAAAGATTTCAAAATACAGAGGGACAGAAACGAGAAGAAATACAGCAGATGTTAGTAAACAGACGCCCGGGTGGTAGTTTGAACGGGTAAGACAGATGATAAGACATGACATCAGGACTGGCGTCAGTGTTTGCAGATGTCTGAAATTTATGTTTTCTTTTTTATGAATGACTAACACATTACCATGAACATTTTCAACTGCAGACATTGTTTACTATTGCAAATACACAGATAATTCATTCCTGAAGATTTGTAATTACGGAATACTTTGGAGGTCGGTGACAGAAAAGATGTTAACACGATGTCTACGATAACGGAAAGTTTAAGAACCGCTGGCCAAGAGTACTCCATTATATTCATGAAAAGGGGATGGGGGAGGCACATGAGAGGAGATTGGTAATAGTCCTGTTGTCTCCAGACAAATGTCTCCAGTGTGATCCAAACTTGTGAAATGCTGTAGACTACCGAGCTATAAATGGATACTTTTCCGTCTACGTGCGAATAAAACGCCATGGGAGAGCTAAAGCTGCCTATATTGGGTCAAGTATGTGGCGTCAGTCATTGAAACCTTGATTTGTTGTAGGATTTCCGTAATATTATCTATCCATCTACCATGTAGTCTACATTGGGCACTCTTATATCCATCACGTGACAACTGATGAGATGCATGCTTGTGAAGTGACGGAAGCATCTTATTTGTAATGTTGCTGTATACTCAGCAAAAATGTGAGATGTTGAATAGCACAGAACATATCGCCGCTTGCACGGCTTAACACAATCTGGCAAGATAAACGGTTAGAACTACGAACGAAAATCAGATTAATGCGTACATTGATCCTGTCAATGTACCTATATGTTTGTGAGACATGAACAGTTACAGCTGACCTTCAACGAAGGATACAGGCCTTGGAGATGAGATCTTTCCGAATACTTCTAAACGTCACGTACAAAGATCGAGTTACAAATGAGGAAATACAAGACATAATTACAACAACAATATGGCCTTTTAAAGACCTCTTGGCAACTGTCAGAAGAAGGAAACTCGCTTGGTACGGTCACATATTGAGATCACATGGTCTTGCAAATATTATCCTGCATGGAAAGGAGCAAGGCAGACGATGAAGAGGCCGTCCCAAAAAGAATGGACCAATCTCCGACCAGAAGAGGCACAGGCAGCGGCCGCTGACAGAGAAGGATGGCGTGAGTTATGGGGATGTCTTCATGTGTGCCCGAACGACTTCATCGGTTACGGGATTACCTGACCTGACCTGACTTGAGTCAGCACACTATCACAATATTGCTAATGCCATTGGTTCTAATTCTTCTTCATCGATCGTTCTGACAAATATGTTTCGATGTTGTGTCGTAGTTTACATCAAGACTGTACTATCTGCAACTTTGAGCCCAACGCATCCGGGTTGAGCTGGCTTTTGGGGTACTGGATTTGACTTTACACTGCTATCTATCGTCTATTAGTTTAATCTTCTTCGTCTTCTTTTTTTTCTTCGATCAACTGATGATATTCTTCTATCCAACCCGGTGAGGTTCATGAAGGAGACTGTGCGTTTCAGGTCTTCAGCGGTCCCCCACAGCTTTACTAGCATGTTCGCTCCCACGGGTCAGACTACATCTCCTTGGTCTGCATAAGTGGGACAGTCTAGCTTGATATGTTCTGATGTTTGCTTGTGTGCTGCGCAATCGTACGTGGTGGTATCTTTAAGACTCATTCTATGGAGGTTTGCCTTAAGTCTGCATTGTCCCGTTCTGAGTCTGTCCATCTATGTCTGCCCATCTCTGCCAAGTTTGTCTATACTGTCATTTTCTGGATTTTATTCTTTCTGCTGGGCTCTCCATCACGTCCTCACGGATCGTTTGATGAGTGTCTTCGCTACTTTATAGCTCTGTGGATGGTGAGTCTGTGTGCTGCCACGTCCTGCATTCGCGAGCTAATCCAAGGATACCACAGAGGGCGGGAATCCATTGTAGGACAAGATTTGATTTATTGGGACAGCAACTAGAACACATTGTTCTAGAATCGAAAAGTTTCGCACTTTTCGATTACAGCTTTAAGGATGCCTGCATGTTTTCTGTCATCTTCTCTGGTCAGACGGTTTTGGACTTTTCCTTAGTAGTCTGTTTTTAGTTCTCTTTTGGAACTTATGGCATAGAAGGTGATCAGGTAGTCTTTTTTAGTTTTTCAAACTGAGTAAAGGATTTTGATTTTTCCTTAATTCGAGGGTCTCAAAAACTTTATATTTTCCAAAGGTAATTAAGAGACCCATACATTTGACTCGGTCTAGTTTTTCTGTGTGTTTTTAGCCGCTGTTATCTATGTGCTAGAGCCATATTCCCTGATTGGTCCGATTGCCATAGTTATAGACCTATTTGAACATTGGTTTGTTCCCCCCCCCTCCCCCACTTACCCCAGGTTGTAACAGTCAGTTTCTTCATCACAGAGTCGTGTCATGGCCCTTTCATGTCACTTGTCCGGATTTTCTTAATATTTGGCTTCCAGGTGAGTCTTGAGCCAATGTGACTCCAAGGAATGTGAGCGTGTCCAATTGGGGTATTAGTTAGTTTCCAATCTATATTGTTATTTTCTTTTTTTTTTTTAGAAGGAGAGTGAAAAGAGGGTAGCGGAGGTTTTGGTGTGGTTTATTTTCAGTTCCTATTGCTTTGTTCAGTTCTCCACCTTCTCTACTGTCTTTTGGGGTATTATGAGGCTATTGTTGCATGTTCTGTGCCTGTCCATACAGCGAAGTCTTGTAGTGTGAATTGTATCCTCATATGATACATACGCACATTCCGTGGCAGTTAATCAGATGCATGCTCGTGAGGATACCGAACCATCTGATTCTTTTATCTTGCTGTACAGCATGGACCCGTGATAGTTCTCCTAATATTTGTGTATCGTTTCTTATTCTTCTTTATCGTTTGTTCTGATAAAAACGTTGTGACATTGTGCTCTAGTTTACAGCAAAGACACATCCGGACTCTGTTGTCTTTTTTCGGTACTGGATGTCCCTTCCCACTGTGATTCATAGTCTTATAGCCAGACTACACTTTTGTTGCATGTTTTCAGGGCGGCTACTTGGAGACGGAATATGGTCTTTGTCAGCCCTGGTTAGCTTACCCTGATCTAAACAGTAAGTTATGAGTTAATGGCTGGTATCAGTTCCTCCAATGTGCCGAACCTTCAGGCCCCGTGTCATTATTTCTCATTTTTACCTCTCCTCGTGACATTGAGGACTTTTCTAAGATATTTAATTTTCCACATCCAATTTCAAACTGAGTGCTTGAATAAGGATCAAATTTGACACTTTTAGCATAGAGTTGGCATACATAATGATGTTCGTCCATCACGTGTGATGAAGACTGCTCACTGAGAATTCAAGCTACAACCTTCGTTCAGTCTAAACTAATTACAACATGCCTGATCTGAATCGCGCGTACGGTCAGTTATCTTTCGTCCTCAGCAGATCATCAATAACTGATGTCTATGAAGACTACAAATACGTTGGTCCCGAACTGAGTCGTGCGCACGAGCAGTTAGTTATCTTTCGTCCTCAGCAGATTATCAATAATTTATGTCCGTTGTTTTTTTCACCTCTACTGAGTTTATTTTTGGGGACCGCGGTAGTGCACTGGCTTGCCAGTCAGGAGATCAGGGTTCAATTTCCAGTTGATGTGGTATTTTTTTTTCTGATCACAAAACCAGCTCCTGTGGTCAACCCAGTCACAGAATTTGGGTACCATAAAAATATGGGAAGTAAAGGCGGCCGTCGTGATGCTGACCACATAATCCACTATGTGCCGTTGGTTACAAAATAATAAAGGCCTAACACCATATTTCCTATGCGCCACACGGCATGACGGGATCTTTCCTTTTTTTTTTTACCAAGTTTATCACCTCAGTTTGTTGTCGATCTCAACTGGCGCAAGCACTGAATCTGTGAGACCTACATCTGTCTTTTCTTTCCACTATCTTTGAGTTTTACATCCCCGGTATTTGCATCACCTTTATGGCACACTCGTTGTTCTTAACATGTCATTACAGGTGAACAGATTACTCGATTTGCTCATTACAGGAAGTCCACCATTTGCACTGATGGGCAGTAGTGTAATTGCCCCTGATGTATAGTGGGATAACTCCCTGTACAGCTCTGATGTCTCTGTCTTTAGTTCCCGACTTTTATTGCCATTTTAACTCAGCCTAAACAAATATGGCGGTGGTTACGAGGTACTCTGCTCCTTCCCCGTTGGCTGATCAGCAGTCAATCTTAATCTAGCTACTTTCCTTTAGAATGCTATTGACTGCCGTGTCCACTTGTCATCTTGTCATTCTAAATGTGACAGCCTGGCGATAGATTATATGTCGTCTAGCCCGCACTCTGGAGACCAGATAATACAGCCAAATGGGCTGGCCTAAAAACCCCACCATATTTAGCTCAACATTCTTCAATACGTGCCGATCTCGCTAACCCGGCGATAATGAGAGGGTGAACTCAAAATGAACTGTTCCCTTCTGAATGAAATATTCCATCTCTGTCCCAACTAATTTTAGCTCCAGAGAATAAGCTGCTGGCTCTAACTCATCTACTCCTATACACATAACCCTGTTACAAACTATAACCCTGTTACATACTATAACCCCTTTACATACTATAACCCTTTTACATACTATAACCCTGTTACATACTATACCCCTGTTACATACTATAACGCTGTTACATACTGTAACCCTGTTACATACTATAACCCTGTTACATACTATTACCCTGTTACATACTGTAACCCTGTTACATACTATAACCCTGTTACAAGGTTCTGTCTTCGTTGAACTTAGCCTTTAAATTTAGTGCCTGGAAACACGAGCGACATCCTGCGCAATGTGGGTCAAATGGTATCTAGAAAGCCGGAGATGGAAAATCAAGAGAAGGGTTTCTAAGACAAGTGGACTAAAGAGTAGTGCTTCCTACTTCTCACTTATTACTGTGACGGACAGCGAGGGATTTACCTATTGCATGATAAGCATGTACTCAATTTATCTATTGCAGAATGGACATATACTCAATTTATCGATTACAGAATGGACATGTACTCAATGTATCTTTTGCAGCGTGGACATGTACTCAGTTCATGAGTTGTAGAAGGAAAAGTACTCAATTTATCTATTGTAGCAGCGGCATGCGCTCAATTTATATGTTGTAAAAGGGACAAATACTCAATTTATTTATTGTAGCAGGGACATGTACACAGTGTATTTATTGTAGCAGGGACATGTACACAATTTATTTATTGTAGCAGGGACATGTACACAATGTATTTATTGTAGCAGGGACATGTACACAGTGTATTTATTGTAGCAGGGACATGTACACAATGTATTTATTGTAGCAGGGACATGTACACAATGTATTTATTGTAGCACGGACATGTACACAATTTATTTATTGTAGCAGGGACATGTACACAATGTATTTATTGTAGCAGGGACATGTACACAATTTATGTATTGTAGCAGGGAAATGTACACAATTTATGTATCGTAGCAGGGACATGTACACAATGTATTTATTATAGCAGGGACATGTACACAATGTATTTATTATAGCAGGGACATGTACACAATGTCTCAATTGTGCAAGGGACATGTGCTCAGTTTCTCTTTTGCAGCATGGATATATACTCAATTTATCTATTGCAGTAGGAACATGTGCTCAATTGATCTATTGCAAAATCTATTGTGTTCAATTTATTGATATTTGTTTATTTCTTTATTATCTTAAATTTGCAAATAGCTTAAGAATTAATATATCAAAAGACTTTCGTCCATTTTATAGGAAAATATAGTGCACATTATGTTCTATATACGTATTTTGCAATTATTCAAACTCTTTGATCGCTCTATTTTCTGGTTTTGCTATTGGCTTTGCTTCTGGCAACTTAACAATACTAGAATGCTTCTTTATTAATGCCTTTTATTGGTGTTATTTTCTATTTTCTTATCTAAAATGGACACATGCCTATACAGACGGATGAGCTGCAAATTCTACCCGGTACAGAAGAGGTGAAAGTTGGGGGGGGGGGGGGGTGAGTGGGTGTGCGTGTGTGGTGTTAGTCAGACAGAATAAAGTGGAAATGGTAACTTTTTTGGGGGGGCGGGGGTGTCATGTTGAAAGATTACCTGCATCATGGCAACACGGTTAAAAGGGCAATAGTATGTAGATATCCTTATCAAACTTTTAAAGACTGTGACCAGAAGACGAGGAATAGCGCGCACTCAAATTATGTCTTTGCTTCAAGACAAGCTTTTTCCGGTACGTATTTTGATGTAATAAGAAGCTTTATATCGAAGTAGCAGATTAAAAATGAAACATCCCATCTATTTATATTTGGTAAGCCACTGTTGGTAATGACGTCATCACCCCATTAATGAAGCGTGAGCACTGTTCTGTACCCCGTCTGTAGATTCCCAATTAAATTGTGAACATTGTGTTACAATTATATTATATTACTTAGCGGACATAATTGAGGTAAACTCTTCTCAAACGTTTCTGATCCCTATGATGTGTTAGCAAACATATTCAATTGCTGTTTTATTCTTCACATTCTGATTGTGATGTTCGAGACTGAGTTGGCCGTCAAGCGTGACTCCAAGTTAAGTAGGATATCCTCAATTAGTGTTCTTATAATCTGAAATTCATATTTTGGTTGACACCTTTATGACTTTTGGTAAAGATGGTATATACTGTGTTTTCAAAATTGATTTTCGGTTCTCATGTTTGGCATCAGTCATGTAATCTGCGTTGGTCTCCATTTAGCATCCGTACCTCACTCTGACTATCATCTTGACTCTTCCATAGTCATCAATATGCAAAGCTTTTTCAGCTTTGGGTTGGTCAAACAATTAATTAATGTGGTTCAGGATAAGAAAACAATTTAAAGATGAGCCTTATGGTAATTCTGCATCTATGACTTTTTCAGATGAGAAACTTCTTCTTCTTCGTTCGTTCTCAGCCTCCCGCTTCCAAGCCCTGAAAAGGACTTTGCAAGTAACAGGAGAACGGAATGCATTGTGTCGTAGTTTACAGCTTGACTGCGATATTTGCACCTTTCGGTCCCACACATCGATCTCAGCAGGTCAGAAGAGTATCCGTATCTTCGTCTGGATCGTTTGCTCAGTTTATGAAGTACTTTATCTAGTTGGAAAACTTGACGTGAATTCCCATGTTGATCATCTTGACCAGAAAACATTTTCTCCAGACTCAATCATAAACCTGATGTAGGTTAACAAGAAAAAGATGACACTGCTTGCTTGTTGTTCTGGGAGTCATAATATAATTTATTTTTTGGACTAGCCTAAAAATTAGGTCTTGCACAACTGACGATTCTAAACTCTATTTGTTCATGACATAAAGTGGTATATCTCTCAAGGAAACAATAGAAACATGCATTTATGATTCTTTTAATTAATTTGCACAGGTACGATGTTTAGGAGATGGGTCGCCATTTTTAGGTTCATTTGGAGATTTTTTCTTCACAAAAATGACACTCTTCGTGCATTCTTTAAAGGTTTTGGAAGCTTTCAATTTCTTCATATCATGATGATAAATTGTAAAATAGCGTCTTTTCCTCGAATTCCGAGGTAAAGTAGCATTTCGTTATGAACCTTGTCCGGCTCCGGAACATTTCTAGGCTTGAGTTTTTTCAAGGTTTGATTGAACTCTTGAATGTTAGTGTCTGCTTCAAATATGGAGATATTTGGTTGTGAATATTTAGATTTGTGGAGATATTGGGTTGTGGAAATATTGGCTTATATAGATATTGGTTTGTAGAGATATCGGCTTGTAGAGATATTGGCATGTGAAGATGTTGGTTTGCGGAGATATTTGTTTGGGAAGATATTGGCCATTTGGAAATTTTGGCTTCGGAAGATATTGGCCTGTGGATATTTTGATCTGTGAATATTTTGGTCTGTGGATATTTTGGCCTGTGGATATTTTAGCTTGTGGAGATCCGGGCGACTGAAGAGATATTGGCTTGCGGAGATTCTGTTGTTAGCTAAAATGCTTCCTGTTCTGTAAGTTTCCCTGCTATATTTACTGATGTAAACTGATTGAAGTGTTCTGTTCGTTAATATTTTATATTTAAAAAAAAAAAATATTTCTGTGCGTGTCCTGTGGTGGTTTTATCTCCAACTATCAATGAATTTGGTTTTTTTTTCTATTTCTCTCAGACAGACTGTCAATAAACGACGAACTGTGTATTTCCATTATGCCATATATCTTATTTGGAGCATGTATTTGTGCATTATTCACGTTTCACGTCAGGTCAGGTTAGGTCATCCTGTAAGCGGTGAGGTCGTTGGGGCACACATGAAGACATCCTCAAAACTCCACGCCATCCCTCTCTGTCAGAAGCCGCTGCCTGTGACTCTTCTGGTCGGAGACTGGTCCATTCTTTTATGTTGTCTTCCCATCTCTTTTTGGGCCGGCCTCTTCGTCGTCTGCCATGCACCTTCCCGTGGATGATTGTGTTTGCAAGACCATTTGATCTCGATATGTGACCGTTCCAAGTGAGTTTCCTTCTTTTGACAGTTGCCAAGAGATCTTCGAAAGGCCCTATTGCCGTAGTAATTCTATTTCGGATTTCCTCGTTTGTAACTCTATCTTTGTACGTGACGTTTAAAAGTCTTCGGAAACATCTCATCTCCAAGGCCTGTATCCTTCGTTGAAGGTCAGCTGTAACTGTCCATGTTTAGCATTCTTAAATATGAATTTATTCCATGCTTTGTTGTGCTGCATTTATGCTTCATGTGGTGGCATTTGCTTTTGATACTGTACCTTCTTTCTATTGTACGTCGTATATAACAATCTGTATTTCTTTTCTCCAGAATGATTTATATCATTTTCAACAGCACCTTGAAATACATTGCGATGCTAATATCAATATTTCTTTTGAAATCGCTTCATTAAGTGTTTCTCCACTGTTGGTTGTGTTTGTAAGATGAGCTGACGTTTCTTTACTGAGTGTTTGTATACTGTTAGTTATGTTTGTAAGGAGATGGTCTGACTTCTCTGTACTGAGTGTTTGTATACTGTTAGATGTGTTTGTAAGGAGATGGTCTGATGTCTCTTCACTGAGTGTTTGTATACTGTTAGTTGTGTTTGTAAGGAGATGGTCTGGTGTCTCTTCACTGAGTGTTTGTATACTTTTAGTTGTGTTTGTAAGGAGATGGTCTGATGTACCTTCATTGCACGTTTCTCCATTGTTAATTGTGTTTGTAAGGAGATGGTCTGACGTATCTTTATTGATTGTTTCTACACTGATAGATGGCGAACTGAGACGCTAGTTCGGTCAATCACAACATTCAGACCAGAATGTCCCATCAGGGTCAGGCACAATATACTGACCAAGACTACTATTTCTCTTCCATATAGTGTTCCATGGAAACAGGTAGTTTTCAAAACTGGCTGACGAGAGGGTGATCCCCATAGTAGTGAGCGTAACGCAGATGAAGTAAAACATGGCACAACCGTTGGGAGGACCACGGTCCACCTCTATCGGGATGTAAGAAGCGCTACTACAACCAGTCACTTTACATCCTTTTCAGAGCGCATAAAAGAGTAAACTTACTCATTGGGGGCATTAAACAACAACAACACTGTTGGTTGTGTTTGTAAGGAAATGTCTGATACTTCCTGGACTAACTGGAAGTTTATTTTTTAGAAGTTTTCTTATTGAAATATGCTTTTTTGGAGTGTTCTTATGGCCATAAAAAGTGGCCAATGATTATTTTCAACGATTCAAGAGCATTCAGGTAGCAAGAGCGTTTCAATTTAGATGATCAAATAGTTAATGCAGGTCGACTAGTGACAATTGTGCCATGTTCAGCAGTGTAGTTGTAGATAAGCATACGAACACGGGACAATCTGGAATGAGCAACACCAACCGAAACAAGATAACTATCATTCACTGAATGTTCTGCAGTTAAATATTTATGGTTTGAGAAACAGGAAACCTTAGCTCACCAAGATTCAAGGTTCATGTGGTCCTCGTGCAAGAAACTCTACTCAAGAACTTTGGCTTGAACTTAACAGGATACACTAGTTATGCCTTACAGGACAAAGTTAACTACTGTAATGACATTCAGAGACACGTTTCACATAAACACTGCCCATCCTATACATGCAGGAAGTCAGAATCTCATCCATTAGATTAAAATACGTCGCGATAAGAATAGATATCCCCCTCCTCCTCACATCTACCCTCAACTCTCCCACATACAACTCTCAATCTACTTGAGTTGAATGAAACACAATATCATAATCCTCTTTACCGGGGACAAGGGCACTCGCGTCGTTGGAATTAAACATGTCACATCAAGACTGGAAATTAGTCGAATAGCTCAACGATGTAACCACCTTATCTGTATTGCAAGGAACAGAATATATATCAGTGCATCTACACAATTTATAGAATGTATACGGAAAACATACCAGTGCATGTTCAAAATATATAAACAAATATTTAACTATTTTAATATACATTATTCCACTAGCAAGAGGGGTGCGGCAGGGCGACACAGTTTCTCCAAAGCCTTTCAAAGCAGCGCTTGAGGACATATTCCAATAGCTGAGTTGGGCCGATAAGTAAGTAGCATGTTCGTTTACAGAATGTAGCTTCTTACAACCGCCACCTATTGCTCATAGTTGGGCCGATAGAGGAATACATATAGATGGGGAAAGGCTCACCCACCTACGCTTTGCAGAAGACATTGTACTCATCAGCCACACCACCGAGGAGGCCCAACACTCCCTGAACGAACTGGATGAGGACAGTAGCGGTGTCGGACTACGGATGAGCAAAAAGAAAACGCAATGTCTCCAAAACACATATTGCCTCAAATGTGAGATCAAGCTAGAAAATGAGAACGCACTCTATTTCGAGACGTTGTGGAGGCTGCGTTGTCTCTTAACTATCCATACCAACACCTGCCCGTTCGCTTAACTATCCACACTAACACCTGCCCGTTCGCTTAACTATCCACACTAACATCTGCCCGTTCGCTTAACTATCCATACTAACACCTGCCCGTTCGTTTAGCCCATTCATCTTTCGGTTTATCCATGCAGATACTGTGACTAGGTTGGCGCCAGATAGTGAGAGAGAGACAATGAGAGAGAGAGAGAGAGAGAGAGAGGGCGTAAAGGACAATGTTGTTAATGAAACTCAGACCTGAATTAGTTACTCTTGGAAACTTTCTTTGGTGGCGGGTTACAGTGACTCTCCTCACATTCCGAAGCGTACTTGACAAAGTCAACCAGAGTCCACCTGACTGTAGAGCAAGGCGAGACCCCTCAGTAAATTCGTTCTCTGAGGATCAAAGTACGAATCCTCAATTCGTTAGTTAGACTAACAGGGATACAGTCTGTTTCCAGGGAGAACTAATTGCAAGTTAGGTGGGAGAGGGGTGGGATCTTATCAGTGTGTTTTACCTGACTCTGACTAACAGTCTGATTAGTATGCTTTGTCTGACCGGAGATTAGTCACTTCTCTTTCGACGAAGAGGATATAAGTACACATTAGAGTATCAGTGACTTGAATTTGGTCATTCTTTGCACAAGTTTAGATCCCGGACGTCGTCAAGGTCACATGTCCTTCAAGTGGTTGTCATTATCTCTTGTGAGCAAGTGAAAGCGAAGAGATGATATGTCGGTTCATGTGACAAAGTTTCAGATTTAATCTCCGTTAACGACACGCTCACGTTGATCCAGCTGTTATGTGTACCCAGCATTCTGTTAATGGGGAAAGACAAAGGAAAGAAATTGGCCACTCCGCCTCAAAACAAGCTGTGACTTCGAAGAAAGGTATCTGACACTTCATCCCCAACGGCAGTGTCTGCTCTAATATTAGCTTTATCTTGACCCTCATATATTGCGATGCCTTCAGTTAAGGTTGTATTTCCCCTTTTTCTTTTGTTCTTTTGTGAGAAAGGGGTGGCTGAGTAGTTAGTTTACTGCCAATTTGACCAAGGTGACACCAGTTCAAAGCCACGTTACTAGCTAGTCTTTCGGAAGTAACAATTTAAAAAACCGGGACTGTCCACTGTACGTCGACTGCTGGAGCAAGCAATCTTTCTTTCTTAGCCCATTATTCCTCTCCTGACGTCCGCTGTGCATCTTGAGGGATAAAGTGTTTGCTTCTAAAGAACCGAAGAAACAGGGTATTACAGCTCTGGAAGTTTCAAGCAATCCCTGGTCTTAACGAAGGTGAGATAGTGTGGTCGGAGACGGACGATAAACTAGGAAGTCCCGTGTACACACTGTACACGTAACAGAGCACCTGTAACAGTTCCCGCCGGAGCAGAGAGTTTAAGACAGGGGTGATGTGGTTGCTGATAACAAATGTACCTGAATGCGTGTCAAGGTCACTCACCGTCTCAACAAAGGAGAACAGAGTTGGGGTAAAGAATGTGGACAAGTAGGAGCTGACCACTGGCCTTCCGATTTGGGTAGGGAGAAAATGATTGACAGACGGATTGGCAGCGGGGCTTGCTGCGAGATAATGAGTGACAGGTGTGCAAAGTGTTTCGTTCCAATAAGACAGAATATAGCCATCCCCTGTGATCCATTGGTCAAGCTCTGACTTTGCTTAAGGATATATAACTCGAGACAAAGTTTAGCTCGAGGAGGCTGGATGGAGAGGCGAGGAAAGGGGATAAGTGAATGGAGATACGAGTCTGGTTTAACTCACCGACTTAGATAGAGGAGCGATTGATATACTGTTGCACGATGTTAGTGATAGAACAGGTTCGCTCAAGTAGGTGTGTGAGTTTTGTATTAAGTGATAATCTGAACGTTGTGTTGTAAGCAGGACACAATGTGAACGAGTTATGTCCAGATCGCCCGCCTGAGGGGATTTGAGTGAGGAAGAGTATTTGAAAAGGTGTGTTGAGGACGCAGTTAAGGCGAGGTGTGTGTGATGTAATTGCAAGGCAATAGAACTGGGTTTAGATAGTTGGGAATTCCATCAATAGCTAATGCTTTAAATTTCCGCTTTATTTAATTTTTATATTAACGTAAATATAAAACATAGGAATAATTAGTTAAGATGATATGTATTGAATTGGGTTTGTAATTCCACCACTCATTTTTATGATATGCCACCTGCTGTGTGATATGTCATTTACTGAGTATGGTCATGAATGATGTGGATGAGTGTGATAATGTTCTAAGTTAGAATACGGCCAGGGCAAACAGTGAGGTCTGTTACACACTTGGCAATTTAAAGTCGAAAAGTGGAGCCTGTTAGTGCCTGTTCGGACAAAGACATTCGGAAATTAATAAAATTACGACCCAAACTTCGTTAACAAAGTAAAAATTAGTTTACAAATTTTACATTTTACAACCTCCAACAATTTTCACTTGGACAAAGATAGCACATGACCAAGACAGCGATTCATAGCAACAAAATACTTCCTCATTTCAATCAAATTATAAAACTCAAGTTACAGACTTTACCACAGACACTTAGCACACACATTCCCTTCCCTATCTTGACACTGTCGCCATCTCTTCCGACGGACAACGTATTTTTTGTCTTTTAAGGAGCGCTGTACTGATAGTAGAAAACAAATATTTTAGCCCTTCTTATTTAGCCTTGTATTGTTGCTTCCTCGTTTTAGTGGAAGTCAAAGTGTTTTATAATTGTAATGTTTCTTATGAATTCACTTGGTTTTACCCCGTATTTTGTAGTGAGGAAAGAAAAGTAACAGGTGAAACATGCAGATCAATACCGCGACCTCACGTCCTTGTTGGTGCTCCTGGTAAAAGGCTGTGTCACATCGAGGTGGGGATCGACACTGCAATCCCTATAGAGGTGAGCTTACTGAGAACTATCGCATTGCGTTGCAGCCAGACGGACTCATTACGCTTCGGGATGTAAGAGGAGCCACTGTAACGAGCTACCAGAGAACGTCGTCGGGAGAACTCAGTCTCAATAGCCTAAAGGAACAACAGCAATCTTGTACTGGACAGGAATTCACTGTGTTTTCACTCAACATGTATCTAGAAGTGGACAGCAATTCATGAATTCACTCAACATGTATCTAGAAGTGGACAGCAATTCATGAATTCACTCAGTATGTATCTTGTTGTGGACAGGAGTTTAGTGTTTTCACTCAATTTGTGTCTTGTAGTGAACAGGAAATCAGTATTTTAACTGTAGTATCTTGTAGATCCATCATAATTTAACTAGCCAACCCAACTCAAACCCATCATAATTTAACTAGGCAACCCAACTCAAACCGATCACAATTTAACTAGCCAACCCAACTCAAACCCATCATAATTTAACTAGCCAACCCAACTAAAACTCATAATTCAACTAGCTAACGCAATTAAAATCCGTCATAATTTAACTAGCTAACCCATCACAATTTAGCTAGTCAACACACTTCGAACATGGCATAATTTAGCTAGTTGACAAAACTCTAACCCATTCTAATTTAACTACCTAGCCCATGATAATATGGCTAGATAGCCCACCTTAATTTAGTTAGTTAAACCATCTTAATCTAGCTAGCTAGTGTAACTGCAATAAATAACAATTTAGCAACCTTTCTCATCATAATTTAGCTACGTAACTCTTAATGATTTAAGTAACTAATCAATACAAATGCAGCTATGTAAAGCATTATAGTTTAGCTACCTAATTCATAAAAATTTAGGTAGAAAAAACATCACAATGTAGCTAGTAAACAGGTCGTAATTTAGATGGCTAACCAACCATAATTGCTCATGAATGAATTACCTAACCCACCATGATGTACTACCTAGCCAATCATAATTTAGCTCATTAACCCACCATAATCTATCTACATAGCCAATGATAATTTAACTTGTTAACCCACCATAATGTATCTACCTAGCCCATCATAATTTAGCTCGTTAACCCACCATAATTTATCTACCTAGCCCATCATAATTTTGCTAGTCAACCTACCATAATTTATCTGCCTAGCCCATCATTATTTAGCTCGTTAACCCAACATAATTTATCTACCTAGCCAATCATAATTTTGCTACTAATCCATCGTACAATTGCTAGTTAACCCACCATGATTTTAGCAGCTAACACAACTGTAACCAGTGATACTGTACCTAACCACACAATATTCTTCCGTATTTAAATTTACAAGAGGTGTTTACAAAATAGCTGTAACTCTGATCAGGAAGTAGGTTACTTAATAACAAAAATCATTTGAACCTAAGCACAGTTATTTTCTTGCGAACACACCTGGGCTTATTTTGTAAATGTTTCTTTGTTTGCTGATTTGTGCGAATGTGAATGTTGTTTTTTATAGTTTAAATCAACGTCACTGAATTGCAAATTTCGTTTAGTTTCAATTGAGTATGGGCAAATATAACGTTAGGTTTCTAAGGGAATGAATTACATTAGCAGAGGGGCCAATTGTATGATTCAAAGCCATACATATAGCAGTCAATATACGAGTAGTATCCGGTTTGAGAAAAATAGAACCACGGTGACCACCTAAACATGTCATGGAAGGCTACTAAAGAAGGTTGTGCATGTGGCTAAAAGCTTCAAGATGTAAAACCATTTCTTTTTATATCGAGACCACAAATGCGTTCTGTAAATAGGAGCGTTGTAGTTGTGGGAATATGTTTTAAATGAAGCGAAAATTGGAAACATAATCATCATAGGTACAACTAATGGCCATAGCCTCCCCTTATCTGTTGAGAAAACTGAACAGCTTTTGTAGCAGTAGCCTCTTTAAGTCATGATTAACTATAGGATGATGAGACATTGGGACGGTAAATAAAATTCTACTTATCTTTTTTGTGTTCTTTCTGCTTGCAGTGTTGTTGTTAAACATCTTAGTGTTGCAATAGCTTATTTTCACCAAGCGCGAGGTGGCTCTTCAGATAACATCTCCACTTCGATCGGTCTGCAGCTTCGTCTTCCCAGGATGTCAGATTCATGTCCTGGGCTTTCATATCACGCTTACACACATCTTTTATCTTCAACTGTGGACGACACACTGTTCTCATACCATCTGCCTACTGTCCAAAGAGGATGTCTTTAGAAATGCGACCATATTTCACGTGACGAGCATGGCCAAGCCATCATAAGTCTGTGCTGTCTAAGGAGTGTACATGCTTAGGATACTGGTGCAAGAGTGCACCTGTGCATTTGTCACTCTGTCCCTACATGTGATTCCAAGAATGGATCATAAGCGCCGTAGATGGAAGTCCTTGATGGTGATCTTCCTGATCTTTGTTTTCTCATTGAGTCTTGCAAGGTTAAACAGCCTACCATGTGACCTAGTGTAAAGGCAGATTCCTTCATTTGTATTACCACATGCATGTTTCAGTAACAGAGCAAAGAAGATCACTAACAGTGTCGGGACCAGGTAGCAACCTTGCTTAACACTACTGCGAATAACAAATGATTGTGATATGCTACCATTAAATCGGGTTGTTCCTTTCGTGTCTTCATATAAATCGTAGCAGTTTGCTTGGGCAGTCTATTTTAGGTTGGATATTGAATTCCATCCCTACTGACAAAATCAAATGCCTTTGTCAGGTCAATGAAAGCGATTAAAAAGGGCTGATTCTGCTCACGTGACTTTTCCTGAAGTTGCCGAAGAGAGAAAATCATGTTGATTGTTGATTTTCTAGAGCTAAATGCACACACTGGCTCCGGATATATAAGCTTAGTCAATTTGTGTAGTAAGATTACTCTGGCAAAGACGTTGCCTACAACAATGAACAGACAGAAACCTCGACCGTTATTAGTAATTTATATCACCTTCGTTTTTGTAAAATGTTACAATGTGTGCATCTTTCATATCTTGAAGTATAGTGGCCTCTTTTCAGCATTGACATAACATCTTATACAGCAGTTGCAAGAGTGGACCCTTACATCACTTTACCAGATCAGGTGGGAACCTGAGGTTAAGCAGTCAATGACTTTAATATGATTTTTTACGATGTTTCGATGTCTAGTTCGTCTGTACTGGGATAACTTATGACAGTTCAAGGGCTGTGGGAGTGACGATATTGTCACATGACTAGAGCTTAGAATAATCCCAACGATTCATCTGCTTTCCTTTCTGTTATTTTCTTGCCGATGATGGTTTTCCTACCCAGAGGATCAATATTATTACTTAAAGAATCGTACATTTGTCTTATATTTCCTGTTTGAGCTGCAATATGGATGCATACTCTGAGCTGTAGTCAGTATTCATTTGCACAATGACGAGCTGTCTGTTGAACTTGGCTTCTGGCGGACGAAGGTGTCCAGAGTTTGGAGGCTGCTTGAATTTAATCAGAACATTACTCTTGGCCTCAATTACTGGTTTCATATCCTTCACTTAGGGGACGGCGGGGCCTAGTAGTTAAGTGGCACGGCTCACAATCCGTAGGTGCTGGGTTCGATCCCCATCACAGCACCGGCCGTTACCCCCGGGAAGCAAACCCTTAGAAAATGCAGGAGGAAGCAGACCCTTACATAAAATGCATGCTGAAGTCATATGTACTGGACCGACAGGCACAACATAAAAACCACATTGCAACGCACACCGCCGGGAGGATTAGAGAAATAAGGGGAACGCAAAAAAAACCCAAAACAAACCCAATATCCTTCACTTTAGCTTCAAACTAGTAATCCGATTTAAGAGCTATTCTTCCAAAGGTAGACAGTACAGTGCTATGAATGGTGGTTCGGAGATGCTCACATGCCTCTGCAACAGTGGTGTCTTCAGGTCATAAGCGTTGGCATCTTTCTATGCAGAACAAACTGTTGCCCGTGCAGCACGATTCCCCTCTCCAAGTACATAATTGATTCAAGGGAACAACTTTAGCCGATACACCCTGGAATCAGCCACGTCACAGAAGTTGCCAAAATAGCGATGGAATAGCCCATATATTTCGAATTCGGTTCAAGCCGGATAATCGAGTATCTTGAATTATAATTAAACAGTTTTATTTGAAACAGGAAATCTATTTACACCGAAGGGAAACCGTGTGCACGAGACTATGTGTGTGATCATGTACTATGCTTGCAAACATTACCGTGTTTGCTTTTACAAGCAACCAACGAGCATATCACGTTGCCTGGACTTTGCCAAATGTTTACTTTGCTTGATAATATTTTCTGTTTTCTTTACTTAAGGCGAAAGTGCGCCGCTTTAAAAAAAAGTATTTTTGGGTAGAATAGGACACATTAGCCAGTGCGTGGATGTGTGTGCGTCTGTTTGGCATCTGGGCAGAATTGTAGATCAAGTCTGAGCTTTTAGATCCTGGTGGTAAGCGAATTCTTAAATGGTGAGGTGTGTCATTATGATGAGGTGTGTCCAAATGGTGGAGTGTGTCATACTGGTGAGGTGTGTCATAGTGGTAGTTTGCCATTGCTTTCTGAACGTTGTTCTGGCCGCTAACAAACTATGATCTCTGGTGCGGCTTTAGCCTGATACTAGGCGTTCGCAGCTACCCCAGTCAGAGTTGTTGCATTCGACCAAGTCGGTCGTCCGCCTCTTCCACCAACAGCTGTGTGTACTAGTCAGGGGTGGACTCCACTTCTTGTCGTTTCACTCACGTAGTTTAGCTGGCCAGCCAAAGCCATTGCCCTGGAAAGGTCTAGCACAAGGAAGCGCCCTATGTTGTATAATATACATATCAACGACCAACCTGTAGACACAGATATGACGACATTCATTTACACCGACGACACAGTAGTCGCTGTCCGAGGAACACATTTACACCGACGACACAGCAGTCGCTGTCCGAAGAACACATTTACATCGACGACGCACAGTCGCTGTCCGAGGAACAGGTTTTCAAGTTGTTGAACATAAACTGAGAAGCGCCATTGTTGTCCTTTCCACAACATGCACCTCAAACTAAACCCCAGTAAAATCCAAATATGTGCCTCCACCTCAGAAAGAGAATAGCAAAAAGAAAACTGCTGATCAAATAGGAAGGATAGGAGATGGAACACAGCACGATCACAAATACCTGTGTGTAAAGATGGATAGCACACTGTCCTATGCGATACACTAACTATAAACAAAACGAAAGATTCATACGAGAAGTATTATCATCCGACAATTGATTGATACAACATGGGAAGCACAGTCAGCTGTCCTCTGAACATCAGCAATCGCCCTGTGCTTCTTCGCATCTGACTGCGTCGGACCAGTTTGGACAAACTCTACAAATGTCAAACTGATTTATATGACAATCAATGAGAATGGCTGGATAATTACACGGTGCCTAAACCTACTCCAAATTTATAGAAAAAAATACCCTAAATTCAACATAGCACCGCATGAGACAAGAAGAAGTGTCGCATGAGAATTGGAGGAGAGAAACAGACACACGACCGAAGGCACCCTATGTTTGGACACCAAGTGCAGTGTACAAGACTCAGGGCACCCTATGTTTGGACACCAAGTGCAGTGTACAAGACCCAAGACACCCTATGTTTGGACACCAAGTGCAGTGTACAAGACTCAGGGCACCCTATGTTTGGACACCAAGTGCAGTGTACAAGACCCAAGACACCCTATGTTTGGACACCAAGTGCAGTGTACAAGACTCAGGGCACCCTATGTTTAGACACCAAGTGAGTACACAAAATTAAAATCTAGATGAAGTTTCTTACATTCAACACAGTCCCTACAGTTTAGTTCCGGAAAATGCGCATCGGAAAATTGACTGAACTGACGTAGGAATTCTAGATCGAGTTAGTTACTGGAGGAGCCTGCGCCTGTACACCACTAGCCTTACGCAGCATCGACGTCACTAAATAGACTCCGAACTGGTGTATCACGATTCATGAAGACCTTAAAGAGATGGGGAAACGGGAATGATGAGACATGCGACTGTCTTGCAATACGATACCCGATACACGCACTGTCTAGCAATACGATACCCGATACACGCACTGTCTAGCAATACGATACCCGATACACGGACTGTCTAGCAATACGATACCCGATACACGCACTGTCTAGCAATACGATACCCGATACACGCACTGTCTAGCAATACGATACCAGATACACGGACTGTCTAGCAATACGATACCCGATACACGGACTGTCTAGCAATACGATACCAGATACACGCACTGTCTAGCAATACGATACCAGATACACGGACTGTCTAGCAATACGATACCAGATACACGCACTGTCTAGCAATACGATACCAGATACACGGACTGTCTAGCAATACGATACCAGATACACGGACTGTCTAGCAATACGATACCCGATACACGGACTGTCTAGCAATACGATACCCGATACACGGAGTACCTGATGATCTGCCCAAACCTTCTGAAAACGTGCATGCTTGGTTGGTTGGTGGGCGGGGTATTGATCCAGCGGGCTGTGGACTCCTGTTCTTTGATACAATGCCATAAAGTGGTATTTGCAAGTGTTTAGAGCTGTTTAGTTCCGTACATAGTGTTCAGTTTGTCTGGCCTCGGAGGAAGAAGCTCTTTCCTAACACAGGCAAACAGGACATAAAGAAACATGTTGCTCAACAGTTTCAAAGGGATGTGTGCACAGCCGGCAATTTGGAGTATGTTTTAGTTGGATTCTGTTCAAGTGACTGTTACGTTGTATGTGTTGAATACGAGGTCGGAAAATGGTTTTTTGATTTCTCCTTTTCAGAAGGTTGATGTTGTCATTGGCATTTGGAATGGCCATATGTTTGTCGATTTCTCTCTCAGTATTCCCCATTGTACATCTATTCAGTCAGGACTCTTTGTTTGCAGTCTTCAGTAGTTGTTTGCTTGTCTATCTGGTTGCAGGCGTGTATTGTTGTTCCTAATTTTATCACTTTTAAGCCATTCATTCTGCATTGTTGATTTAGTGACCAGGAATCCATTGCATAACCTATCTGACTTCATGGCATATGATAAGTTGGTTGGCACCTAGGGATATGTGGGTCATTTCAAGCTTACAATGGTCACATCTTCCAGAGCTTGAAGGGCAGATAATTAGTCTGTAAAGATTACAATGCTTTGGGCTTTTGATGAGAAAGCATCAAATACAGTCCTCAAGATGTACAGAGCTACTTCCAGTACCGTTATTTCTGAGCCATAGTGTGAACATCTTTCCACAGGCATCAAACAGCTTGTCAGATGTTCTGGCGGGAGACTCTATGTAGACTCCATCACCATCATTAATGGCAGTCTTAAAAGCAGGGTAACACATTAAATGAATTATATTTTGAGAGGGAATGACAATGCAATCAACGTTGCTGAACATTGGAAACATGATGTCTGACGTGGTGCTCAGGACATAGAAAGTAAGTGCTGATGTGGATTTAAAGATATGAACAGCTGTTTAATATTAATACAGAACAAATGTTTCGACAGATAGAGCAAATGCAAGGACTAATTATCGGTGGAGCATCAAAAAATAATCTCTGTTGTGCGAATAACGGTGTTCTGTTGGTTGAAAGTGAACCAAAATTACAAGAATTTGCGATTCAAGTAGATAAAAAATCTGGTGCACGGATTGAACATTAGCACTGATAAAACAAAAACTATGATATTCAGCAAAGTTGAATTCACATTTCGAATATACTCTCAGATAAGATAAGGGGATCAAGAGAATCTCCTATGTTGAAAATATAATGAGGGGAAATAGGAGAAGTAAACTGCAAAATGTAAACCAGACAGAGAATAGGGATAACCAAATCTATGTGGACCAAAAAGCGTCAAGTATTGACATCCAAACAACCAATTAAAGAATGAAATGGAAAAGCTTTACCAGCTGGAAAGCAAGAAGAAAATTGATGTACAGAAACTGCTATTAACAGAAATTCGAAAAGAATACAATGCCAAGATACGATCAGAATATTCAGTCATTACTAGCATTAACTGATAACTCAACTATTCGCAGAATTGATAACAAATGGGAAATGTTTAGTACAACATTGAAAGACGCAGCTGTATTGACAGCTGTGTACTTCAAACACAAAAGAAAAATATGACTGAGTGATGACACTTTGAGTAAAATCCAAGAAAGAAGACACCAAAATTAAACCTCCTTGCAGCTAAAACACCTATTGCATATGATAATTGAAAGAAGGTGTATGACTCACTTAATAAAATGGTTAAATATAACGCTCGCAAAGACAAGAGGCAGTTGTTCAATGAACTGGTCACAAGAGCTGATAGTGCAGCAAAAGTGGGTAACAGCAGATACCTTCACCAGATCACAAGACAGTTATGCAATAAACCATCTACTACAAATACACCAATCGGAGATAAACATGGGAACCGTCTTACTACATAAAACGAACAGATGAAACGTTGGGCAGAACATTTGACAGAGATATTGAATAGACCACATCCAACAACAACCCCTAATTTTGAAAGCGGAACAGACATACCCCTCTTTCTTACCAGTGTCCTGTGCAGAATTTACACTCGCAGAATTCAAAAGAGCCATTCCTAAACTAAATAATTTCAAGGCAGCAGGGGATGATGTGATAACTGGTGAAATGTTAAAATTCGCAGCTGATACCACCCTCACTCATCTCATATCCTTCATAAATGATAAGTGGCCAGAGGAAAAACCACCCCAACAGTGGAAAGATTGTATTTCTGTAAAAATACCAAAGATAGGAGACTTATCCGATTGTAACAACTGGCTTGGCATAACACTCCTGCCAGTGTCTGGGAAAGTACTCTGCAGTATGATATTAGAAAGACTCAGAGAACAGGTATATGTCATCATAAGAGAAGAACAGACTGGCTTTAGGCCAAAACGTTCTTGCATTGATTCCATTTTGACACTTAGAACTGTCATAGAAGAATCAGTAGAAAAGCAATCCCCACTAATCATCAACGTCATTGACTTCCAGAAGGCCTCCTTTGACAGTCTACACCGTCAAACATTATGTAAAACTCTAAAGAACTATGACTTACCCTCAAAATACATTAATATTATCAGTATTATCAAGGCTTTATATGATAATTCACGATGCTGTGTTCGAACAACCGAATGCTAAATGGTTTAACATAAAAACAGGAGTAAAACAGGGATGTATTTTATCTATTTTATCTATTTATACTATTTGGCATACCTATAGATTGAATTATGAAATACTAAGCCCATGATAAGCATTTAGGCATAAAATGGACAGATAATAAGGCCTTAGAGGATATTGATTTTGCAGACGACCTGGCGCTACTAAGCAACACTAATGATAAAAACACAAGCAAATATAGATAGAGTATGCCAATGTTCAGAACAGATAGGACACGCCTCAAAGACGAAAATCATGACTTTCACAACTACACGAGAAATCTCTACAAAATGTCCAACATATCTTGGAAGCAAAATGACACAAGATGGAGATACCACGAAATACATTTCCACTAGAAATGCTTTCGCGTCCTGCTCCTTTAATTAGCTCACCAACATCTGGAAATCAACGACACTGAGCAAACATACCAAGATTAGACTATTCAACTCAATCGTAATATCAATCCTGACATATCTTGATGTGAAAACTGGAAGACAACAAGAGCGGTGGAAAACAAACTAAATATCTTTGAAAATAAATGTTTAAGAGAATTATTGAATTTACGATGGGACTAGTTCATAACTAATGACTCGATAAGAACAGAGACAAACCAACTATATGTGTCGACTATCATCCGGAAACAACGATGTCCTTAGAATGAACAACAACCGTTTCCCATTGCAAGCACTCGAATGGACACCAAGAGGCGTTCGGAAAAGAGGGAGACCCAAGGAAACACTCAGAAGAGCAATCATCTGAGAGGGCTCAACTATGGGTCTTAGTACCGTACAAGATCTAAAAACAGTGGCGTCACACCGTTCCAACTGAAGATCATTTGTTTCTGTCTTATGCGCCATATTTTGCGCGAAAAAAAAACAGATAAATAAAAGCAGCCAAGCAAAACACACATCACAAATCGCCTAGACCATATAGTATACAGACATGGACATTGAACAAACCATTGAAGAAGAAAGTTAACGTCTTTTAAATGTAGACACGTAGATGTATGGGGCTCATCTTTAGGAAAAAAACAAAAATAAATAAGTAAGTTTTTTTTTAGACTAAGGTATATAAAAAGAATTGATACGCGAAGAGTCGAGTAGTTAATATTTTTTTGTCCCTTTAAAAGATGCAACATTTTGATGAAAAGAGAATTGGACGGAAAAGTGTACGGCAACATTCTCAGAGGTACACAACGTTGTAAGTTTGAGAATGAAAGGGAAAAGTCTAGTATCAACGCAACGAACAGATGAATGACTGTAAACACTGAGAACGAACAGATGAATGACTGTAAACACTGAGAACGAACAGATGAATAACTATAAATAATGAGCGCGAACAGATGAATAACTGTAGACACTTAGAGCGAACAGATGGATAACTGTAAGCACTGAGAACGAACAGATGAATGACTGTAAGCACTCAGAACGAACAGATGAATGACTAAACCCCTGGAGCGAACAGGTGAATAATTGTTAACACTCGGAGCGAACAGGTGAATGACTGTAAACACTCGTGGCGAACAGATAAATGATTGTAAACACGTAGAGCAAACAGATGAATGAATGTAAACACGTAGAGCGGACAGATGAATGAATGTAAACACATAGAGCGAACAGATGAATGAATGTAAACACGTAGAGCAAACAGATGAATGAATGTAAACACGTTGAGCGGACAGATGAATGATTGTAAACACATAGAGCGAACAGATGAATGATTAAAAACACTTTGAAAAAACAAATGAACGACTGTAATTACTTGGATACAGATTGCATTTTAAAGGGACAGCTGTAGTGAGGTCCTATTCTCCACTTGAAGCAATCAGGTGAATGTATGTAAACACTTAGAGACATGCTGCATATAACGGGATCCAGCTGTAGTGACAGCACTTACTTGAACTACATGAACAACAGGTGAATGACTGTAAACACTTGTAGCAAACAGGTGAATGACTGTAAATACTTGTAGCAAACAGGTGAATGACTGTAAACACTTGTAGCAAACAGGTGAATGACTGTAAACACTTGGAGCAAACAGGTAAATGACTGTAAACACTTGGAGCAAACAGGTGAATGACTGTAAACACTTGTAGCGAACAGGTGAATGACTGAAACACTTTGAGTAAACAGGTGAATGTATGTAAGGGTGTGTTCCAGCACTGATGTTGTTGTTGTTGTTTGAAGCTGCTCGTACTGCGTTAAATCGTCACAATGTTTCTTTGGTAGCAGATTACGCAGTCTCTTCTTACATCCAGAGGAGTACTTGAGGAGGTGGATCAAAGTCAGTCATTCATCTATTCGCTCTTAGTGTTTACAGTCATTCACCTGTTTACTCATAGTGTCTGCATTCATTCACCTGTTCGTTCTTCTTCTTCTTCTTCTTCGTACGCTGTCAGACGTCAACTTGAATTTGTTCGAAGAAAGCAGCAGTCATCCTGAGGCTGTCGACACTGCCACAGAGCTTGTCTAGTGCTGGCACTGGTGATGGCCACACCTGTTCATTTTGAGTATTTACGGTCATTCATCCATCAGTTCGCTCTGTTTACATTCATTCATCTGGTCTTCTTCTGCATTCGTTCTAAATCTCCCGCTCCCAAACTCTGAACAGGGCTTTGCAAGTAGCAGGATGTAGTCCGGAGAACGGAATGCGTTCTGTCGCTAGTCTACAGCTTGACTGCGATATTTGCACCTTTCGTTTCGACACATCCGTCTTCGGCAGGCATGTGTTCGTTCCTGCAATGTGTGTGTTTTTTGTTGCTTCGTTTACCTGCAGCTTTGCGCTTGAATTAGTTCTTATTGAACTCCAGATTAGCTGGAGCCTTGAGCTGACTGCTGCCTTTATTAGAGTAATGAATGTCGAACGAAGAAGTTGATTCCGAAAGTGCGGCCTAGAGAAAATAAAATTGTGAGAACCACTGTTTTTGAATATTTTAGCCAGTAATACATCTACGTATGCCCTTTCCCCCTGCGAATTGTTGACACTTGGGGTTAAAGTGCATCGACGCCGATAAAATGCAGTTTAAGTTCCCAAAACAGGTCGAGTAGCTTTGGGCTGTGCTATTTCTGAGGGGTGTGTACTGTAACTTCGAATAGCTGTTGCTTTGCGCTTGAAATAGTTCGCATTGAACGGAACACACCGTTTCTGTGTGACAACCAGGGGGAAGTTATGTCTCGATAAATCCAGTACTTTGCCTTACTGGTATTGCCTCAAGATATGTAGTCAAGCGTGTATCTGCTGGTTTACGTTTTAAACGAGGGACTCGCACGGACAGTCACAGACCAGGATATATTATGTTCATGCACATGTAAGTATACTTACTGTTAAGTAGTTACCTATGATTACCGATTGTGTTACTGTTTAAGTCGCTTACAATTTCTCCCTTTTGACAGGTCACAAAGCTGACGTATTGCTATGAAGTTAATGAAGTCCCTAACATTTTCTCCATGATGACATTCTACAATGCTCATAATTAGTACAGTGAAGTGTATAACATTTTTTCAGTGACGACATGTCACAATGCTCAGAATTAGTACAGTGAAGTGTATAACATTTTTTCAGTGACGACATGTCACAATGCTCAGAATTAGTACAATGAAGTCTATAACATTTTTTCAGTGACGACATGTCAGAAAGCCTAACACAAAGCTCAGAATTAGTACAATTAAATATGTAACATTTCTCCGTGACGACCTATCACAAAGCTGAGACTTAGCACAATGAAATCTGTAACATTTCTCAAAAATGACCTATCACAAAGCTGAGACTTAGCACAGTGAAATATGTAACATTTCTCCGTGATGACCTATCACAAAGCTGAGACTTAGTACAATGAAGTCCGTAACATTTTCTCCGTGACGACATGTCACAAAGCCTAACACAAAGCTCAGACTTAGTACAATGAAGTCTGTAACATTTCTCTGTGATGACATGTCACAAAGCTCACACTTAGTACAATAAAGTCTGTAACATTTCTCAGTACAATAAAGTCTGTAACATTTCTCCTTGACGACATGTCATAAAGCTCACACTTAGCACAATGAAGTCGCTAGAATTAATGTTCTTCTCAAAGTAAAAAGTAATCAGGGACTGGTGGAACATACTGATCAAGACCTCCACCTCACGTTCTTGTTAGTGTCCCTGGACACTGGCTGTGCCACTGCAGTCTGTACACTGCAGTCTGGACACCGAGATGAGGCCTTACACTGTACTCCCCATGGCTATGCACTTGCTGAGAAACCTCACATCGCACTACAATCAGGAAGTCCCGGTCCACCTCCTCAAGTACGCCTCGGGACGTAAGAAGAGACACTGAAACCTGATACCGAAGAAACATTACGACGATGTAACTCAACTCATCACTAATAGCTTCAAACAACTACAACAACATCAACAACAACATCAACAACAATCGTATTTAGAGCAGTTGAGCACCAGTGTGGTAGAGCAGTCGTTTCTCACGGCAAAGGTGCCAGGTTGCATCTATGTAATGAGCCTGGCCTAGTCGACATAGTTGGTAATTGGTGCTATTCTGATTTTTAAGAAGGGGGACAAGTAGATAGGACAAAAACTGTTGACGCCATCCAACAAATAAATTAAAGTTGAAAATAATGATGTGTTTAACACTTCATTCCAGACAAAAGTGTCTTCTGTGAAACTCAGTATAATCATGTAGCTTGTCTTTAGCAGAACCTGGCCCTCGTTACAACTGATCTATAAGACTCAATCTTTGGCCAGCTTAGGACCTCTGCAACTGTCATCTTCAGAACCTCTGTAATGTCCGATCCCTTATCTTCTCAACATCACTTTGTCTAGCTATCCTGTTTCCATGCTCTCAACTATTGTCTTTTTGAAGACCACTGTGGCGTTTGATGTGGCAACATTACTTTACTTATGAGTCTACCTTTATATTGTAGTGTTAATTTTACTTTTGAATTTTCATTGTCCCATTTGAAGCTTTGCTGGAGTCCAATGGTATGACCTTGTCGCCAACACGTGAGTTGGCTCGACGATCACAACTCGACAGCCTTTCTTCAGTAATGCCTTCGTTCTGAAAATCACACTATGACGTAGCTTACATCCAGGCTGCGATATCTGCGTCTTTCAACCCGACATATGATTACATCTGTCTTTTTTTGGATACCGGGTTTGGATTCCCACTGGGATCTCTATTTTTTTAGCTAGACTTCAGTAGTGCAGCTAGTTCCAGAACTACTCTTTGGAAGCGGAGTAGGGTCTTGGTCAGATCTGGTTCGCTGACCCTGATGCAAGCAGCCAAATATGAGTCGCTGGCTGCTGTCAGTTCATTCATTGTGCTATATATATTTGGTCTGAGTACTGTATCGACGCCGTCTCTCTTTTTTTGGCCATTTGACTAGCTTTTGTAAAGACGTCTCGCCCCGCAAGCTTCTGCATCTATCCATGAAAATCAGGGGTCTTCTTCTTCTTCTTCTTCGTACGCAGTCAGACAGTAACCATTATTTTTTCGAAAAAAGCGGCGGTCATCCTGAGGCTGTCGCCACTGCCATAGAGCTTGTCTTGCAGTTCCACTGGTGATGGCCACATCTGCTCTCTCTGATCCTCGTATGTCGGGCAGTTCTGCAGCAGATGTTCAGCGGTCATTTTACCAGTACCGCACGGGCATTCGTCGGTACCACCTATCTTCAGTTTGTTGAATAGGAGGTACCTCAGTCTATTGTGGCCAGTGCGAAGTCTGAAGACAACGACCTGCTCTCTTCGGTTCAACTGGTAATAGGCATCGTTTTTGGTGTAACCAGTATGTTCGGTTTCCCATTTGGTCATGTATCTGGCTTTGATAAGCCGTTTTGACTCTTCGTACGTCATACTAGTATCTGTTTGTGGTAGTCTTGCACCTTCTTTTGCCAGTCTGTCTGCCTCCTCGTTGCCTTGGATGTTGCAGTGTGATTGGACCCACTGTACCACTACCCTTTTTGGTGCAAACTGCTGGCACAGTTTGCAGAGTGCTGCTCTTAAGTCATTAAGCTCAGTATTTTTCTGGCTTTTTAGCGCTGTGACTACGGCGAGAGCATCTGTAAGCAGGACTATATGGCTTTCATTTTCATTGTGTGTCACCATTTCTTCCACTGCGCCCTCAATGCCTCTGCCTCCGCTCTGGAATTGCTTGTGTACTTACCAGTAGCGAATGACAGTGTTATTTGTTTGCCATTTGGTAGGTTCAGGAATGCTCCTGCCCCTCCGTTCTGTGTAGTGTTTGTTACAGAACCGTCAGTGTATGCATGGGTCCAGTCCATGCTTGGGTAGCTTTTCGATTTGAAGCTTAGAAAATCAGGGGTCTGAAAAGACCAGGCCCCTCTGGAATTCGCCAACTTGGCCGCCCACCCATCATCTGACTGAGATACATCGCATCCACTCCATCTGCCTTTTACTTAACTGGGACTCTGCCATCAACCGTGACCATGGATAGTCAATGCGACGGGTTCCGGATGCCTAGGTGGATTACTTGGCTAATGGACTCGAAACAGAGAACCATGCTTACAGTTGGGCCCTTATAGAGAGCCATGTATTATGACATCTGTAATTAATAATTAAACAGTTTTAAACTACGTTATGTAAAGCGATTATCATTGTAACTATCACAAGATCTCGGGTACAGACTAGCTGTAAAAGGTGCGTTTGGGGTTATGGGGTTTTGCATGTAAGTCTGGCCCCCATTCTAATCAAGGAGCAAAATAGGTAAATTAATGAGTTATCGGGAACAAGCCGCTCAACAGGGCGTGGGCTGAGCGGTCAGCGACCCATAGCTGACTGCCAGCGTCAGGGCCAGCGAACCAGAACTGCCAAGACCCTTCTACGCCTCCACGCCGTGATCCTGGATAACAGCTGCAACAGAGCAGGCTGGCTAAGTAGAAGGGATCGAAGAGGGCAGGCATCTCGGTACTCAAAAATGAAGTCCGATGTGTCGGACCTAAAGGTACAAGCATTGCAGTCAAGCTGTAAACTATGACACAACGCATTCGGTTCTCCGAATAACATTTTGCTAATTGCTAAGCCATTTTCATGGCTCGGTAGGTGGAGATTGGGAATGAAGAAGATGAAGAAAGAATTACTTAGTTAATAATTATTGAATAGTTGATTGAATGAATCAATGAATAATGTAATGAAAGAATGCTCGAAAGGAGGGCTTGAATGAGAGATTTTGATCAAATGAATAGAAAAATGATTAAATGAAAGATCCAATGAATGAATGATTGAATGTTTGAATTAGTGATTAAATGAATGAATGTATGACTTCTTCTTCTGCGTTCGTTCTCAATCTCCCGCTACCAAGTCGTGTACAGGTCTTCGCAAGTAGCAGGATGTAGTCCGGAGAACGGAATGCGTTGTGTCGCTAATTTACAGCCTGGCTGCGATATTTGCACCTTTCGGACCGACACATCTGTCTTCGGCGGAAAATGTATGACTAAATTAATGAATGAATGACTGAATGAGTGTTTGAATGTATGAATACATGATTTAATGAATGCTTTGATTAATGAATGACTTATTGTTTGAATGAAGGACTGAATGACGAAACCCCTTCAAACAAACAAATTACCATCAAGCAGGGCGAAAACTTGCTCACTGGTAAAAAAGCCGCAAACGCTTTTGTCGATCACTATGCCAGAGCAAACCACATCAAGGTCCCTGCAGATTGGCATACAGACATTAGTGAAGAGCAAAAGGGGCACGACAACACCAATACGGCACCGGAAGAGAATATGATGGCCAAATTAACAATGAGCGAAATGGAAGAGGCCATGAGAACATTAAAGAAAAGGAAATCTCCCGGAAAAGACGGGATAACAAACGAAATGCTGATGGGGCTGGGCCAAACAGCGAAGAGGAAACTGCTATCGGTCCTGAACCAAAGCTGGAAAAGGGGAATTGTACCCCAGGCATGGAAAGACGCAGTACTTGTACCAGTACCAAAAAAAGGAAAGAACAAAACAGATCCAAATGGATACAGGCCTATCAGCCTACTGAGCTGTGTCGGCAAACTGATGGAACGTATGATAAACACCAGACTGATGTGGCATCTGGAAGAAAAACGAATACTAATTCCACAGCAAGCCGGCTTTAGACAGCACAGATCCACTGAGGACCAGGTCATCCTCATAGCCCAGGAAATAGAAGATGCCTACCAGGCACAGAAACACACAGTAGCGGTTTGGGTGGACCTGGAAAAGGCATTTGACAAAGTCTGGAAAGATGGACTTAGAGTCAAGCTAAGAAAAAGTGATGTTTGTGGGAAAATGTACAACTGGATCAACCACTACCTCCAAAACAGAACGGCCAGAGTCCAAGTACAAGGGCAGATGAGCAAAAAGGTGACACTCGAGCAGGGAGTACCCCAAGGGAGAGGACTGTCACCCATACTCTTCCTGGTGTATATAAACGACATTACAGAGAATATACCAAGAAGAGTCCATAGCTCAATGTTTTCAGACGATCTGGCTATGTGGACCTCTGAACAGAATCTCACCATAGCAAGAAATCGGATGCAGCAGGCCCTAACATCGCTGGAAGAGTGGGCAAACTCATGGCTGGTCAAAATAAACGAGGAGAAAACCACATGCACAATATTCTCGCTTTCAATCAAACCCCAAAATACCAAATTAAGTTTAAATGGCAAATTCCTGCAGCCAAACGACAACCCAAACTATCTGGGAGTCACATTTGATCGGCGCATGACATGGAAAAGTCAGATCGAGAGAAACCGAATGAAAGCCAGAGAAAGAATGGCAATCATGAGGAAACTTGCTGGCACAAGCTGGGGAGCAGACGAAAGCATACTAAAGAAACTGTACACTGGAAGAGTGAGACCAGTTCTCGAGTATGGCATTGCGGCATGGACAACAGCAGCAAAGGCGAACTTCGATAACGTTAGCAAACTTCAAAACCAAGTCATGAGAGTTATAACAGGAGGCATGAAGTCAACGCCAATTGTAGAACTTGAAAAGATTACAAAACTGCAATCCATGACCGATAGAAGAGACTGCTGAGCCCAGCTGCAGTCAGAGAAACTCCAGACTGACTGACCATCCAATGCACCAGAGACTAAACAATTTGGGAAATGGGAAACTAAAGCGGAGAAACTTTGCAGAAATAGCCAAAGCAAAGATGCACGAAGATCCCATAAACGCACTAACAACACCAAAACCCATAACTACTGTACGAAAACCTACCTGGAGGCAGGATATATTTCCAGAGGTGGTAGAAAATATACCAGGTATTGGAAACAAAAACTGCCAGACTGAAAAAGAAAGCAGAGATACTACGCTAAAAGTTATATCGAAAAACTACCCAAGCATGGACTGGACCCATGCATACACCGACGGTTCTGTAACAAACACTACACAGAACGGAGGGGCAGGAGCATTCCTGAACCTACCAAATGGCAGAAAAATAACACTGTCATTCGCTACTGGTAAGTACACAAGCAATTTCAGAGCGGAATCAGAGGCACTGAGGGCGGCAGGGGAAGAAATGGTGACACATAAAGAAAATGAAAGCCATACAGTCCTGCTTACAGATGCTCTGGCCGTAGTCACAGCGCTAAAAAGCCAGAAAAACAATGAGCTTAATGACTTAAGAGCAGCACTCTGTCAACTGTGCCAGCAGTCCGCACCAAAAAGGGTAGTGGTACAGTGGGTCCCATCACACTGCAACATCCAAGGCAACGAGGAGGCAGACAGACTGGCAAAAGAAGGTGCAAGACTACCACAAACAGATACTAATATGACGTACGAAGAGTCAAAACGGCTTATCAAAGCCAGATACATGACCAAATGGGAAACCGTACATACTGGTTACACCAAAAACGATGCCTCTTACCAGTTGAACAGAACAGAGCAGGTCGTTGTCTTCAGACTTCGCACTGGCCACAATAGACTGAGGTACCTCCTATTCAACAAATTGAAGATAGGTGGTACCGACGAATGCCCGTGCGGTACCGGTAAAATGACCGCTGAATACCTGCTGCAGAACTGCCCGACATACGAGCATCAGAGAGAGCAGATGTGGCCATCACCAGTGGAACTACAAGACAAGCTCTATGGCAGTGTCGACAGCCTCAGGATGACCGCCGCGTTTTTCGAAAAAATAATGGTTACTGTCTGACTGCGTACGAAGAAGATGAAGAAGAAGAAGAAGAATGAATGACTCCATTAATTAATGAGTGACCTACTTTTTCATTGACTTGACTTTAGTAGTTCTCCCGATATGTCTACTATTGTCATATGGCATGTTATATCTCCTGATGACATTAATGGCGGTTCTTATATGTGGCCATTTCACACGTCGTAAATGTCCTATACCGCGCCTCAGATCAGGACCAAGTCTGGCACTGGTAGCATGGAGATGGCACACATACACTGTTTAGCAGTTCTCGTTTTCCCGAATGTCTGAAAAGTGATTTAAAAAATTTTTATTTTGCGTTCGCCTTATTTCTCTATTCCCCAAGGCGGTGTGAGTTGCACTGTGGTTTTGCGCCTGTCGGCCCAGTGCATCCGACTTCAGCACGCATTTTATGTAAGGATCTGCTTCCTCCTGCATTTTCTAAGGGTTTGCTTCCCCGGGGTAACGGCCGGTGCTGTGATGGGGATCGAACCCAGCACCTTCGGGTCGTGAGCCGTGCCACTTAACCACTAGGCCACGCCGTCCCCTGAAAAGTGATATAAAAAGTCTAGAACATAAACCAGTCGATCCATAGTTCACTGTGTGCAATTCCTGAGTAAATTCCTTCTATAGATTAGTTCCTGGAGACGACAACGTCCCAGAGGAAGACAGTGCTAAAACTGGGAGGAAAACACAATATGATGAACAGGAAAAAGCCTGCCAGAATACACCATTAGGGAAGGTGACAGAGGACGTTGGAGATCTACTTCAACGTTAAAGATTTCAACTGACCTGATATGATAGCTTAGATATTGTGTTTCGACAAATTGGTCTTAATTTTGTCTTAGTTCCACTTGTACAAAGCATGTGTCGACCACTAAGGAGATTCTTAAGAGGAAGCTGGTTTCTAAATATATTATCATGGCAAAGATGTGCGCTTCATTTGCCGTTATTGGCACGTTCCAGACGGCACAGCTGAAAGTGGGTACCTGACTTACTGTTAGGGAAGAAACGGCGGCGATGAATGGAACTGACAACCCAACCTCATAAACAAGCTGTAGCCTCGTACGTGGAAGTCTCTAACACTTCATCCCCAATGAAAGTGTCTGGTATGAGACTACCTTTATTTTTTATATCAAAACACTTAAGATAAGATCAGACTACATTTTGCTACTTGCAAAGCACTTTTCATGGCTTGGTAGCGGGAGTTTGAGAACGAATGAAGAAGAAGAAGAAAAGGAAATATAGACAAACATGATTATTTCAATACGAGTAGCTTCCAACATGAAGAGCTAAACCTGGTGAATAACCTTGAATTCCATTACAGCGAGAAGTAGTTTGCCCGCCTTCTTCGGTATATTCCAGGATGGGAGGAGAGCCACAGTAAATTGATCAGGATTGATTAACTCAGTACGTGTAGCTACCAGCATGACATGCTCTCGGTGTGGTAGTGGGACTATTGCGCTCGATATCACATATGAAATATTTTACCCTGAAGTAATTAAACACTCAAACGCTGACGACTATTATATACACTGAGCACACCCAGAGTTTGATCCAATCGAAGTTTACAACTCCTTGCCAAGAAGAGATCAAGTGAGCATCTTATGATTGCTGACATGCCACGATAGGCTCAAAATTCATATGCTCAAATTATTAAATGGTCCCAGAGACATGTGCCCAAGTGGGGAGAACAAACACACAGTAGAGCATGTTTTCCAGGTCGGTCGACTCCACTGAAGAAACATAGTGACATAACATCTAAAAAAAATTAAGAGATGAACTGTATTGTGACGAGAGAAGTTTGGGACAAGTCACCAAGTTTGAGGGAAAAAGATATGGTTATTTATTTGAAGGATAAACTGTTTGGCGATGAGATAAACCTAGGACTGACCGTTACGTTTATGAAAGAGAAAGATGTGGTTATTTGAAGGATAAACTGTTTGGGGGCGTGATAAACTTATTACTGACCGTTACGTTTATGAAAGAGAAAGATGTGGTTATTTGAAGGATAAACTGTATGGTGATGAGATAAACCTAGGACTGACCGTTACGTTTATGAAAGAGAAAGATGTGGTTATTTGAAGGATAAACTGTTTGGTGATGACATCATGCCAAGTCTATAAGGGAAATATATGTCCTCATTTTATGGGGAACGACGATGAAGAAAACGAAAAAATAAAAGAAGAAGTAAAAAAAGAAGAATAAGAATAAGAGGCATTCTATGCTCAATGCGATGTTCACATATGTTAATGCTGAAGTGTGCAAAGGCCCATGAGTTGGTGAGTCTTCTCAGCCCATCCTTTCAAACTTGAATAGCACGTACTGTATTTCAACTGTATCCAGTTGTATCCTTCACGGAAATACACTTGTGACAGGACAAGATTTGCATTTTTCTAAACTTTTAAGACATTTCCGCATCCATTAAGGAAATTGTCCTAGTTTCTTCTCAATCTTCTCAATCTGTCATCATATATGATCTAGCAAAGTGGATCTTAAACGTAGACATCCTGGTGACCGCAGGCGATAACAGTGAATGGTGAGACCGCTTAAAGCTGAATTATTACAGCTTAGGGTTTTCTTCTTCTGACAAATGCTGCAATTGTTGAAGTTTATTTGTATCAGAAATGGGACATTTAAGCAAATGCCCAACCTTTTAAAGTAGGAACCACATTAATGTTTGTCAGGTCAAGGGTCCAGACTCTGAATATTAATCAATTCCACCTAGACTAACGTTCATCGAAAGGTCTCTAGGCGTCTCCGAGAGAGGTCATGATTTGTTTAAATTTCGCCGTGAACATGGCACATAAGACTTCTATAAGGACTTTCCACGCGTCTCTGTTCTGTGCAGCCTTCCTCATAGTGTTCCACATGAAAGACACGACACGACACTTAGTAGTGCATCTAACCTTGTGCTCCACGATGTTAATCTCGGTCTATAGATTTTACTCTCCCCACACCCCGTCTGGTGTCCAGGTAAGGGATGACTGCGAGGACAATAGGGCTCGTTCTCATAACATGTTCACGTCATTTCGATCTCATCTTGTTTAAGATGTTGCCTGGTGTTTTGTCTGGCACGACCTATTCACTCACATCGATATTTCCCCTCATGCCTTGAAGAGATTCGCAGTCAAATATTTTGTTCGACCAAAAAACTGTTTTGGTTATGTGAAGACTCGAGTGATGCAAGGTTTATCATTTATGTACACTTTTCTTGCTCATCCTCCAGTACTCTGACCCACTGAGTAAAAATGGCAAGGCAGCACTATTGCGTATCCTGAAATGTGGATCACTTCAGTACATGTTAGATTTCCAGATTGGTCATCTTCTGGCAGAAGTCGCCCTGCTCTCGTTCATACAAGAGTTGATTCTTCCTCTGCTTCACCCTGAAGCTTTACTACGCTGCTAAGATATCTCAACTGATCTTCATTCTCTAATGTTTGGTTTTCTTTTCCTTCTTTTTCTTCCTCCTCCTCTTGCTCCTCCTCTTCTTATTCCTCCTCCTCCTCTTCTTCTCTTCCTCTTCCTCCTCTTCTTCTTCTTCTTCTTCTTCGGCGTTCATCCTGAAAAGGACGTTGCGACGTTCTGTCGTAGTTTACAGCCAAGCTGCGATATCTGCATCTTTCCATCGCATAATGCAGGCGGTGTATGGTGACAAAAGTGTGTCTAAGACAACAGTGAAAAACTAGATAACGGTCTGTATGTGCTGTTTACACCAGAAGTGACGTCATCATGCGCATCGTATGTATGTTCACTTGTTGCAGTTTGGTCCGGTTTTAATTTAACACGCCTCGTATATATATATATATATATATACGTGTGTGTGTATGTATATTTACGTTTTACAAATATCAACCAGATTCTGTCAGCCCCATGCGTCCTATTCTCATGCACTTCTTTTCTTTCTACCTTAGTCCATGTTTTCCCTGTTTAGTTTATGTTTTGAGCAACATCTTTTTTCCATGTGTATTTTGATCTAGTTCTTCGTCAGTTGTCCTGAAGATCTCAGAACAAAGACCATTTTGTAATGTTATCAGCCGGTCTCCGTAATGTATTTCCTACCAATCACCAGCGGCTTTTCCTTGACGTCAACTAAGTAAAGTATCCCATAGCATTACTGCCGTAGGGGTGTGAGGTGTTAGCGATCTCACATTTCAAAGGCTCGGCTATATGAGGGCGGTAGCCATCTCCTCTCCCTCGCCGCTTTTACTTCCCGGACTGAACCGGTACCCATTTAAGGCTGGGTCGACCCGGGAGCCATTGCGGTCTGAAAAAAACATTACCGCCTCAACTGGGGAATGAACCCAGGACCACTCAGATGAGAAGCCAGTGCGCTAACCACTGCGCTACGTCAACTACCAATGATATATGTCAGGTAATTTCCCACAGTTCCACATTTGGGATTATCATACCATTTCAATCCCGTGACTCTATGCAACTACCCAATGATGAAAGCTTGAACATTTCTCTTTGTTGTTCTCTTTGTCTCCACTATATTTGCTATTTATTCTACATTCATACTTAATTGACATGGGATTATAGAAACCTCACAATGCTACACTGCTAAACTATAAGTAGGTAGGTAGATAGGTAGCTAGTTAAGTAGGCAGGTAAGTAGCCTGGTTAGGCAAGAATTCTTGTCGCGTCAACTTTCATGACCACGTTCAATGACCGAGTCCTGTGCAGCATGTAGTACTGATTTATCATTCCAATCTGACCCAGTCAAGTATCGCGAGAACCGTCGCCGGAGTTGGGCCGTGATGAAGAGGATCATTTTCCCCTCTTGAGACCATGTCCTGTTTTAAAACCTAGTGGACGGGATGTCATTGGCAAGAAAGGTTATATTTCTAAATACGGACAGACGGTGACGGTTTCATTTGGCGAAGCCACGGGTGATCTCGTCGTATATGACCCGGCCATACCAGTGGATCGCAGGAATGCGCCTCTATCTGCGCATGTGGAAGACTTCAATGCGGCTCTGATCACTCCGTATGATATCCATGTTTCTTATCCGTATACCCAATACAATGTTATGCTAACGCATATAGATTTAATTATAAACTGTTGAAAGAACATAGACAATTATTAGTCAAATATTGTGTTTAAAGTTTTCTGATAAAGCTAAAGTACATTGATCTGAAGATACAATAATGTATATACAAGAGTGCACTGAGACCGAACAATAATATCAAGTGTTCCTTAAAAAGGTTGAGAAATACTGAACAAGACCAAGTGATGAGCACTACTGCATAC
This sequence comes from Ariolimax columbianus, assembly GCA_036924085.1. Lineage (NCBI taxonomy): Eukaryota > Metazoa > Mollusca > Gastropoda > Stylommatophora > Arionidae > Ariolimax > Ariolimax columbianus. The sequence goes on along the minus strand of JAVGWX010000004.1, from coordinate 91,042,048 downwards.
GCTTCATGTGGATCCGCAAACAGTACAGACGCATATCTTCATTACGATTTTAGAAATATACACGTTGTGCATAGAAATCGTGTTATTCAATCATTGATAGAATCGTTCTCAATATTCTGTGTCTTACAATTCCGGAAGAAATTATGTGTTGGGGAAGGAGTTTTGGAATCAATTGAAGTGTCGGATTCTTTTTGTAATCGCATCTTCGATATTCACACTGTTAACTGACTTCTGTTAAGGAACGTGATCGTTATCGGCAACTGATCTTGCTGGTGGAGTTCTACAGGGCGAGCACCATAATTGGATTTAATTAAAGGTGAGCGAGAATTGTGTGATAATGTTACCTCTGGTGAGCCTTCTGGTCCGATAACGCTGTCTTTAGCATCTCTTCACTAGAAGAGTGAGCTTGTCTCGGCCGAAACTGGCTAGTGGAAAAAATAGCTTACCTTACGAACCAAATTAGAAATATGTATTTGGACTATGGGCCGTAGTTTGAACACCTCTAGTTAGGACCTTACAGTTTGAAATGACTTTTCGAAAAACTAATTTTACAACATGTTTAATATTAATAGATATTATTTTGAAAGAGGTCTGGTTTATATAATAATCGTACAAGCTCTACAACTTCCCTGCACCCATAACTGCCTTATACGACCTGCTTGGCGAAATCTTTCAATCTCTTTACGGCAAAGAATTTCTTTCTTTTTTTTACCATCCTGCGTACTTTGTTATCTGTGTCAAAGGTCTGACTTTGTATATTTTTGACCAGGCGTTTACACATTCTGAGCGACATGGTAACGTAATGGCAGAGGGCGTAGTTTTTGTATGTTGGTCCCTATTGCGTTCACTGTGTTTTATAATGCAAAGTGATTTGTGCTTTTTTACGGCTCAGTGCATCCTACTTGTACGCATTCCTTTTCTCAAAGGGGTACGGCCTTACTGCTTCGCATAAATGAACACAAGCATGTTTGGGCGGTAGGCCGAGTCCAAAATCGCTTCGCCACACCCCATCAATTGGTCCTTGTTAATGTTAGGCTCCAATTGACTCAGATGTCATTGGGTACCTGACTTGTTGTTAAGAATTAAAAAAATCGGAAGCGAAATTATCTCTTTCACACTTCATTCCCGAAAACATTGTCTGGTATGGGGCTACGTTTGTCGTTATTACACATTGCATAGGGGGCGGATCCCGGTGCTAATTACTTAGGAGCAAAGAGGAAACCCACTATACCCCCATGCGTGTTATAAAAGAGGAAACCCACTATACCTCCATGCGTGTTATAAAAGAGGAAACCCACTATACCTCCATGCGTGTTATAAAAGAGGAAACCCACTATACCTCCATGCGTGTTATAAAAGAGGAAACCTACTATACCTCCATGCGTGTTATAAAAGAGGAAACCCACTATACCTCCATGCGTGTTATAAAAGAGGAAACCCACTATACCTACATGCGTGCTATAAAAGATGACTAAAGAGAGTTGCGTATCCGGCTAACTACACCATCATGTAAAACAAATTGCTACAAAAGCCTTCACTACAAATGTATGAAAAATGCTTAGGCATTTTATACAGGAGGCGAATTGTAGCGTTTTCCCTATACTCTGGTCATAGTGAAAAAGTGACAAGAGAAGTTCAAGCATAGCGAATGGGCTGGTGTCCGTTATTCGAGTTAAAGTGTGTCACTATTTGTAGTTTATTTTGTTATGTAATGTACTACATGAACGATTGTACCTGCATTCCGGAAAGATCATAGGTATTCGCTCAAAATCAACAAATGGTTGTGTTTGGATAATGATGGTTCACTACTAGCATGAGAGACAATATTGTTGCGGTACAAAGCTGGGAATGCTTGACAACAGCATCCGAGTGATCATAATCTCTGGCAGACTGGCAAAAGAAGGTGCAAGACTACCACAACCAGATTATAGTGTGACCTACGAAGAGTCCAAAAGGCTTATTAGGGCCAGATACATTGCCAAATGGGAAACAGAACACACTGGCTACACACAAAAATGATGCCTACTACCAGCTGAACAGAAGAGAGCAGGTCGTGGTCTTCAGACTCCGCACAGGCCACAACAGACTGAGGTACCATCTATTCAATAAATTGAAGATAGGTGGCACTGACGAATGCTCGTGTGGCACAGGGAAAATGACCGCTGAACATCTGCTGCAAAATTGCGCGACGTACGAGGACCAGAGAAAGCACATGTGGCCATCACCAGTGGCAACACTAGACAAGCTCTATGGCAGTGTCGACAGCCTCAGGATGACAGCTGCTTTCTTCGAACAAATTCAAGTTGACGTATGACAGCGCACGAAGAAGAAGAAGAAGAAGAAGAAGAAGATAATCCCTGGTAGGAAATGCATAGATTATGTATTTAAGCTTGTCGTGCATCACTGCAGTCGGGAGCGCAGGGTAATCAGGGTCAACTGAAACTTACCGATCAAGACCATCACCTCACGTCCTCGTTTGTGCTCCTAGAACCAGCCTGTGTTACAGCAGTATGGTCAACGAGGCGAAGATCGTCTATGTAATCCAAATAGTGGTGAGCATACTGCCAACTCTTCTGTACCCCTGTGAAACCTGGCCTGTGTACAGTCGACATGCTAAGAAGCTTTACTACTTTCATCTGGGCTGCCCAAGGAAACTACTGAACATAAAATGGCAAGATACGATTACAGATGTAAAAGTTCTTTCGCGGGCTGGCATGACAAGCATCCACACAACTCTGTGCAAATTGCAGCTTAGATGGACTGGCCATGTTTGTCCGCATGTCGGTTGAGCGGCTTCCAAAGAAGATATTATATGGCCAGTTTAAGTCAGGCAAGCAAGCTCGCGGTCGCCAAATAAAACGTTACAAAGACATCCTGAAAGCCTCACGGAAGAACTGCGACATTGACTCTGAAAATTAGAAGAACATTGCTACTGATCGCTCTGCCTTGCGCAGTAAAATCTTTTCTGGCACGACATATATGGAGCAGACAAGAATCAAGGAAGCTGCACGGAGACGCACGACACGAAAGGCAAGAGACGAGTTGCCTTCGTCTGACCGTCAGACAGTGTTTCTCTGCCCTTAGGGTGATAGACGCTTTCGGGCTCGAATTGGTTTGATCAGTCACCTACAAAACCATTTCACGATTGACAGATAACAATGTGGTCCTCTTCGAAAACGATGCACCCCCCAAAAAGTAGAGCACTAGCTTTTCACAGCAACGGTGTGGGGTTCAACTACCACAACCTTCACGCTCCAGCTGATCCAACTGTCAATGAGGTCCCGACTTACGGCTAAGGAAGGAAAATGCAGTGAGGAAGGCAACTGGTCACCCCACCTCATACAAGCTGTGGTTTAATATACTGAAGTCTCTAACACTTCACTCTCGACCACGGATCAAGATATTGAGCAGTGCATGAGCTGTAGGGGCCAGCGACCCAAAGCAGCTGACTGCTAGCGTCAGGGCAAGCAAACCAGAGCTGGCAAAACCCTTCTCTACCTCCATAAGGTGATCCTGGATAACAAGGCTGCAACATAGCAGACTGGCTAAGGAGAAAGAATCGAAAAGGAAAGGCTAACCTGTTACCGAAAAATGCATTGCTGAAGTCAGATGTGTTGGACCGAAAGATGAAAATATCGCAGTAAATATGCATTCTATTATCGACGATTAATTTTGTTGACCCACTCCAGTTTATTTAGTGTTCATTTTATTAGGTAGGTGAATTGATCATCACATCTGCCAAATGATGTCGTAAGACGTCCTGGAGATGTGTCATTTATCAAATTTCATGCGTCACTTGGGTGGCCGTTGTTATGTTAAATCTTTCCTCTGTTGCATTTCCCGAACACCTTCAATCCTACCTCTGTACGGTTTCCCTAACACCTTCAATCCTATCCCTGTAGAATTTCCCTGACACCTTCAATCATACATCTGTAACGTTTCCCTAACGCCTTCAATCCTAACCTTGTAGAGTTTCCCTAACACCTTCAATCCTACATATGTAAGGTTTCCCTAACACCTTCAATCCTACCCCTGTAGTTTCCCTAACACTTTCAATCCTACAAATGTAAAGTTTCCCTAACACCTTCAATCCTACCCCTGAAGAGTTTCCCTAACACCTTCAGTTCTACTACTGCTGGGTTTACCTAACACCTTCAGTCCTACCACTGCTGGGTTTCGCACCTTCAGTCCTACCACTTCTGGGTTTCCCTGACACTTTTAATCATCTTATAAAATTTCATAGCGGTCACGTCTCTTCTCATCTCAAGAGGTTGCACATTTCCTTGAATTTCCATGCATCAGTGGGTGTTGGCCTCATTGCTTCATTAATATAGCGCATGGCATTGTTCTGCACTCTGTCCATGGTTTCTACATTAGTCTGTGAGCATGTAGTCAGGAGTGCAGTGCTGTATTCTAAAGCAGAGGTAGGTGTCCAAGATACAAGCCTCACAGAGTATCCGTGTCTGGATAGCTATGACTAAGCTGTTTGTTGACTTGCTTTGGCTTGTCTTGACAGCATCAATATATAGTTATAAATAACTAATTGCGTACTTAGGTCTCTTCAAGCAATATTCAAAACACAACATGTACGCTATTCATAAACCATATATCGCATTGTCTCTAGAGATCTGTCGCGGCACTCTGGGGTTCTAAAGTACACAGATTGAGAAACATTGATAAACGGTGTAGGTGATAATGAGCCCTAGGGTTGTGTACTGGTCCCAACACTCTTCATCATATTTTCTACCTTGCTCAGTGATAGCTCTCCGGGGTGTGTAAACAACCGTGGAAATTGGGGACGGCCTGGGCTAGTGGTGACACGCCAGGAGGAAGCAGACCCTTACATAAAATGCATGCTTAAGTCGGATGCACTGGGCCGACAGGCGCAAAATAAAAACCACAGTGCAGCGCACACCGCCTTGAGGAATAGAGAAATAAGGCTAACGCAAAATAAATCACACAACAAACACAAAAAAACCAAAAACAGTGGGAATAAATACGTGACGGATGGTATACTTTTTATTCACAAGCAATTGCAAACTCACACCAAGGTGAAGAATACAACCACCTCCAATAAACAAAAAATAACTAAAGTCACGTTTCATCATGCACCGAGTGACGCAAATAGCGACGAGGTTATCAGTCAAGAAGAGAAAAGCGTCTCCAGTCAGCAGATAGTTTCACTTACCTCGATAGCATTCTCCTCAGAAAAACCAACAATGACTCTGAGGTCATCAAAGAGAATCTCCAAGGTCAGTGCTACGTTCAAGAGGTTGCACGACAGCATGTGGGATCAGGGGGACTTAGTCTTGATATGAAACATGTTACCGTGCAGTAGAGTTCATTTTCCTGTTGTATGTCAGTGAAGCGTGGACTGTGTCCAGTAGAAGAACTATAAAAATAGAACACTTTCACACAAGCTGCGTCTGTAGATTGTTAATAATATTTTGTTAGAATCAGACATCGAGATCCACACTAAGAACAGATCTCTGAGTAGCTGTACATTATTGCAGAAGGCTTAGATCAAGTTGGCGGGCCATTTGCTGATGCCATACACTCGCAGCCCAAAACAACTAATGCATGGCGAACTGAAAAAAGGCCTGGCGCATGTCGATTAACAAAAGAATCGCTTCAAAGACTACCTCAAAATATCTTTGACGCGCTTCAACATTGATAATAGCTAATGCAGTACCTGGCACTGGCCGCCAGACACCCACGTGTCCAACACTGATCTTATATGTTGCAAATGTGAAAGAAGATTATGTGCTAGAATCGGACTACACAGCCACTTCTGGACTTATCAGTGAGGTGCACCACAACATGTCTGACTGTTGCTTTCACCCTCGCTCTCGATGGGCGGCTATTATGAAGAAGTCCTAGTCACCAAAACATTTTATTAGCGTAGTGGTAGAACACGGTGTTTTGCAAGGCAGAAGTACAATGTTCAACTACCGTTACCGTCACACTCCAGTTGACCTAGCTGTACATGATCACCTAACTTACTGTTAGGGACCGAAATACAGCAGCAAAATAAATTGTTCATCACACCTCATAAACAATCTGTGGTCTCTCATAATGGTCTTTTAACACTTCATCCCCAACAGCAGTATTTCTTATGGGACTAGATTTACCTTTATGCCTTACCAGGTGATGATTATTTTATTTAAGGTGCTAAAGATTAAAACATCTGACATGATTAATCGTATTTATCTTATTCAAACTAAACAGGGTTGTTACTAAAATGGAATGCCTTGAACTATATTTGTGTACCTTACGGACTTGTACATCCGACTCCAGAACGCATTAAAAAAATGGTTGACTTTATATAAGAGCACACTGCCTTGCTGAAACTAAACATATGCATGTTTGGGTTGCGAGCCGTGTTACTCACGTGGTCACCCTTCCACCTTACAAAGTTATTGACGTTGTTAGATGACTTGGCAACGGCATTTATTGAATATAAGAGTCACTGCTTAGATGACAGTCCTGCATGACCCAGGACCCCTTTCTGGGGAGGACAAATTGTTATCGTTAAAGGTGAATCAAGAATGTTGAGTATTGAGCTAGCAACCTCCTGATGTCAAACCATTGCTACCGAAACCACCACTTCAAGAGTACATAAAACGTTCTGTCAAAGTCCCCTTTAACAGATTTTTTTCAGTTGTGGACCTATGCTTCTGTTGAATCAAAAGATGGCATAAAGATAACACAAATGGCAAACGAAGGAAGATTCCACGCCTTACAAGTTTGTGGCGCACGAAAAAAGATGGTAATTTCTCACACGGTTTTGATGCACTAAATAAGATTACACGTCCAGACAAGGTCATGACACACGAAATAAGATGCCACATTAGTTGTGACACACAATAAAAGATGAACTTTATCACCAGATCGTGACACACGAAATGAGACGGTAATTTCTCACACGGTTTTGATGCACTAAATAAGATTACACGTCCAGACAAGGTCATGACACACGAAATAAGATGCCACATTAGTTGTGACACACAATAAAAGATGCACGTGATCACCAGATCATGAAACACGAAATAAGATACCACCTTATCACAAGATCGTGACACAAGATGGCATCTCCTCCTGCAGTCTTGGCACACTAATAAAATTGCATGCCCTCACACTGTCGTGTCGCCCCCTCCCCCTTTCCCATTCCTCCTTTCCTACGCAATGTTAAAAATAATAAATGTTCTTTTCCTGTACCCCCCACCCCACCCCACAAAAAAGGCGTTTTTGGATGATGTGCCGTACTTTACAGCGAGGCTACAACATCGGAGCCTTTCAGCCTAACTTTCTGTTTCAGCACGGCATTTTCGAACCCAGGTTTGTCTTCACAGTTCGATCCCTATCCTCTTGTTGGTCCACATTCTCTCAGCCGATCCAGGCTGCACGAGCATAGTCTGTTTCCAGGCCTGCCACTTAGATGCAGAGTATGGTTTTTACAAGCTCCGATTCCCTGACCTGACGTAAGCAGCTAAACTGTGAGGTGGTAGTTGCCTTTTCTCTCATTCCCTGCTGCGCCCTTCGGCCCCAAAAAGTGAATGAATAGACAGACAAGACAAACAGGACGCACTAAAGATATAGATGTTGAGCAAGTTCTTTTTCTGAAAACTTTCCGATGCGTTTCAGTTCCCCATGCTGCAGGAAAGAGCTGACCTCTTCCCAGAGCTAGGAAAAATTCAAGTTAACAAGGAAGGAAATTGGGAAATCCATTTAAAATAGTCCAGACCTCGTACAAGGAAACGGTCAACATTTTTGCAGGTTACGTTGAATTGACATTGACCAATACATAAATAACTAAGGGAGTTTTAGCAAATAGTGTGTGAATGAGATATGGGAGTTGATGAAATGTGAGCCAGGAATTTGGAAGATTCTGAGATGTACGGTTAGTACCACCACTTCTTCTTCTTGTTCTTCTTTTTCTTCTTCTTCTTCTTCTTCTTCTTCTTCTTCTTCTTCTTCTTCTTCTTCTTCTTCTTCTTCTTCTTCTTCTTCTTTTTCTTCTTTTTCTTCTTTTTCTTCTTCTTTTTCTTCTTTTTCTTCCTCTTCTCCTTCTTCTTCTTCTTCTTCTTCTTCTTCTTCCTCTTCTCCTTCTTCTTTTTCTTCTTTTTCTTCCTCTTCTCCTTCTTCTTCTTATTCTTCTTCTTCTTTTTCTTCTTCTTCCTTTCCTTCTTCTTTCTCTTTTTTCCATTTTTTTCTTAACTTTTTTTTTCGTTTTTGTTTCCTTTTCTTCTTCTTCTTCCTGTTATTCTTCTTCCTCTTCTTCTTTTGACTATTTTCTTCTTGCTGTTCTTTGTCTTCTTCATCTTGAACGATATCATCATAACAATCTTCTTTTTCTTCTTCTCTTTTCTTCGTTTTTCTTGTTCTTTTCGTATTTTTCTTTGTCCTTCTCATTTTCGTCTTATTTTTTTTCCTTTATATCCCTTTTCAATTTTTTGTATCTTCCTTCTTTTTTCATCTTTCTCTTTTATCTTCTTATTTTTATTGTTTTGTTTATTTTTGTTTTTCTTCTTTGTTTTCTAAATCTTTCTCATTATAATCATCACAATTTTCTTCTCCTTCTTTTTTATCATTTTTTTCTTCTGTTCCTCTTCTTCTGCTCTTCTTTTTCTTTTTTCTTTTTCTTCTTCTTCCTCCTCCTCATCCTCCTCCCCCATATTCTTCTTGTTGTTTTTTTTTTTGTCTTCTTCATGTTGATCATCATCATCAAAATACTTTTTATTCCTCTTCTTCCCCTCCTCTACTTTCTTTTTGTTCTTCTTCTTTTTCTTCTTCCTCTACTACACATTCTACTTGCAGTACTTTTTATTCTTCTTTGTTTTCTTTTCTGTCGAAGTTTAAACTAAATTTGTGTGTGCTGCTTCCAGGCATGGGGCCAGTGTCTCCAATACCCGCCGGCTTTTCTTATTATTTGCCTCACTCCAGTCCTTGGCTGTTTCCACTAGCCTATATTACTGCAACTACGTGTTTCTCTTGGAACGGCTTCCACCCTTTCACCACAGCGGCTTGCAAGACCCTACAAGATGGCTCTCAAGCTTGTACCACCTGCGGTCGGTAGGTGGACTAGTTTAATGTTTATTAAACCGCACTACAGTAGAGCCAATTCTCTTATATCTTCTCCCCCGTATACATAGGAGATCATTGTGCCGCAACATGTCCAAATATCATATCGATAATATCGTAGTAACGACTAGCATTATACTCTTTTGGTAATACTGTTTTAAAAGGCAATTTAAGCATTGAACATAAACCTTAAACACTATTAAACTACACAATGACTCCCATCTGACCTGGAAAATTATTTGTTTATGATGCCGTATTTATCAGACGTGTGTGATTCCTGTCCTCCTGTATGGTTCAGAAACTTGAACCCTACTTAAATAGGACATATCAAGACTCGATGTCTTTCATATGCGCAACCAGCGACGCATCTTAGGTATCCAGTGGTTCGATCTCGTCTGTAATGTCGAGGTGTCTGCAAAGACGAGTCTTCCCTCAATATCGGACACTGGTCCGTCGCCGCCTGTCTGTGTTTGGTCCCGTGGTTCCACTGGACCAGGAAGTACCGGCTCACCAGATAATGTCCAAATCTTCTATATGTAACAACGGTCTCCCACCGGCCGACTAGAGGCGTGGGAGGGACAGTCATCGTTCTACGTGGCTCCAACAGATAGCAGTCTCTCCTTCGACAGTGAACGAGGTTTGACTACAAGCCTCAGCAGTTGGACAAGGTAGTGGTAGATCGGCGCAACTGGCTCTAGATGCCTAGGCGAACATTATTATGATGACGAAATTATTTGATGAGTCAAAGTAAAACATAATGAGCATTATTTCTTCAGACTAAATTAATGTTTATCATATATGTTAATGAGAATTGTTTCACCTCCAGAATGTATGCATTCGTCAGTGACTAGTAATAAATAGCAACTTGAGTAAAATGTATGTAGCATGTCCTCTGCAAAACGTCACTCTAACAACTGTCAACCCATTTGGCGGTTATAAGTTTCTTAGCAGGTTTACGCAGTACACTAAGTTGCCATTAATTTCTGTAGGCGGTGAAGTGGTAGTACCAAGAAAAAAACTGTGTCTGCCAAACTGGACACTGTATGATTTGTTCCTTGTGCATTGGTATTGTAAAAACGTGAGTAAATAGAAACGCGCTTTAATGAAAAGGTACAGCTCCGTTCTGTTCTTTCTAAGAATTGACGTCACTGCAACTCCGGACATACCCATAAGTATTAATCTCTCTCAGCAAATGGCGCAGTGAATGGATGCTGATGGTCCCTGTAGCTCGCTGGCTGCACACTCTCTTGCTCTGTCCTGTCATGAGCCCTATTCCGCTCGAACCTCGTTTAATGTCAAAACTTTGAAGTCTGTGGATTGCTGCCTCTGGATTACTGCCTCTGGATTACTGCCTCTGGATTACTGCCTCTGGATTACTGCCTCTGGATTGCTGCCTCTGGATTACTGCCTCTGGATTACTGCCTCTGGATTACTGCCTCTGGATTACTGCCTCTGGATTACTGCCTCATTTATTGCAGTGTTCATTGATTTCAAAATGCCATTCCAATTCATCTCTAACGTGCCCATGATGGGAGCTTGTGAAGTCAAGATGTGAGCTCTTTCGTTGCCCTGACCCCCAGCATGAGCAGAACAGTAGATACATGTCAACCCCTGGAGGTTTGAGGCCTCAACAGATGCTATCCACTCGTACCTAAGCCATCCATTCTGTACATTCTGAAGTACGTCATGTGCGTCTGTCCCGATGAATGCCCTTGTTAAAGAAGTCTCAGATCTCCATCTCAGCGCCGATGTCACAGTTTCCATCTCCATTCTCAAACTGGAGGTTGTTGACATGTATGTCCTACTCGCTCAGCAATGACCTGTCCTTTTACTCTAGCCGAGAAGCCTCAGCCTGATGTTCCGTTGAGCCGCACTGTATATGACGGCAACATTTAGCTGTGTGTTCTCCTTTATCAGCTGATTCACTTCGTGCTCTGCTCTCCCGTTGCTCAATTCTCTGCATTCCTTGCCTAAGGTTATGATGACTCTCTGGTACTCTATCCTTCTATTATCAGTGTGGACCCATTCTTCCCCCTTGGCTACCGTCTCAGCTGGGGTGACATGTCCGATTGTTTTCTCTGCATGTGCTATCCATGACGCACCCTCACCTGATTCTTGATCCCTTGATGCCTAAGATACTACTCTACATAGGGTGTTGAGTGTCTGTGGTGACACGCAAATATACTTTGACTCGTGTCAGTGTATGTCTGGATTCACCGATAACAATCCCAACATGTACCGACCGCATAATCACAATCGGGGTATCTCTAGTGCAGCCCATAACCAGTCACATACTGTCATTCTGAATGCGTTCCAACCTTTCACACTGTGACCTTGATAGTGTGAGGCTGCCCAGTTCATAATTGATAACGGACAACACAACCTGACGAAATAGGAACCAGAGGAGGAGGTACAGTTGTTACAAATATACAACGATATGTACCTTACAAAAATAGAAAACTATTCTGAAAATTAGTCGACAAAAAAGTTTAATTACTTTGATCTCCCCGTGACAAACGTACGTGAGTTGGGTCAGACAAAGGTTAACGAACTATATCAGTATATAGAAAACCTGCTCTTGTTAATATCAGTATATAGAAAACCTGCTCTTGTTAATATCAGTATATAGAAAACCTGCTCTTGTTAATATCAGTATATAGAAAACCTGCTCTTGTTAATATCAGTATCAAATGATGAGACTCAAACGCTAGGAACGTGGCAGAGAGAGAACAATCTATGGAGGCAAATATCGCCCTCAAAGCCATCACGGCGAAATACAAATACACTCTAAACCAAATTACAAGAGAAAGTTAGAAAAACAAAACAGAAAGCCTCAATTTAGATAAAGAAGGGAACAAACTATGGAAGTTAGTCAGAGCCATGAATGACAAACTCCATCAAACAAACAAAGTACCATCAAGCAGGGCGACAACATGCTCGCTGGAAAAAAAGCAGCAAACGCCTTTATAGAACATTTTGCCAAGCATGGACTGGACCCATACATACACCGACGGTTCTGTAACAAACACAACACAGAACGGAGGGGCAGGGGTATTCCTGAGCCTACCAAATGGTAGAAAAATACCACTGTCAGTGGCATCTGGAAAATACTCAAGCAATTTCAGAGCGGAGGCAGAGGCACTGAGGGCGGCAGTAGAAGAAATGGTGACAGGCAAAAGAAATGAAAGCCATATAGTTATGTTTACATATGCCCTGGCCGTAGTCACAGCACTAAAAAGCCTGAAAAATACTGAACTTAATGATTTAAGAACAGTACTCTGTCAACTATACCAGCAGTCCGCACCAAAAAGAGTAGTGGTACAGTGGGTTCCATCTCACTGTAACATCCAAAGCAACGAGAAGGCAGACAGACTGGCAAAAGAAGGTGCAAGACTACCACAACCAGATCTTAGTGTGACCTACGAAGAGTCAAAAAGGCTTATTATAGATAGATACGTGATCAAATGGGAAACCGAACATACTGGCTACACAAAAAATGATGCCTATTACCAGTTGAACAAAAGAGAGCAGGTCGTGGTCTTCAGACTTCGCACAGGCCACAACAGACTGAGGTACCACCTATTCAATAAATTGAAGATAGGTGGCACTGACGAATTTTCGTGTGATACCGGGAAAATGACCGCTGAACATCTGCTGCAAAACTGCCCGACATACGAGGACCAGAGAAAGCAGATGTGGCCATCACCAGTGGCAACACTAGACAAGCTCTATGGTAGTGTCGACAGCCTCAGGATGACCGCTGCTTTTTTCGAAAAAATACAGGTTGACGTCTGACAGTGTACGAAGAAGAAGAAGAAGGAGAAGAAGAAGAAGAAATGATGAGACTGACATTTGTATTTCACATTTTCTTCGTGTTATTTACAGTTGCTGATTAGTATCCTGGTGAACTGACGTTTCTTCTTATTTTTTATTTTCTAGAAGACTTGTTTCAATTGTCGCTGCTGCTCACTCCTGTTTCCTGATTTCGCCTGATCCAGTGCTCTCAAACAATACATTTTATGGATACATTTAATGTTCATCTGGTCGCACCACAGTAACGCCTATAATTGTTTTCTTCTTCCCCGTAATCTAGAAGGCCGTTTTAGTATAACATCCCTCTGTATTATATCATAGTGACAACCAGCTTTATGCTTTTCTTCTGAAGAAGATATGAACTTGGAACTTACACACTAAACTATGTAAAAATACACATTCTGCGATTTGTCAAAACCATTTCTTCTATGAGCGTTTTCTTTTTGGACGACGAAATGTTTCGAGGAGTCCCACTTTAAAATAATTATGATCACTTTTTCAAACTAAATCGATGTTTAACTCATTCGATTCAGAATATTGTTGGACAATGAGTACATGCATTTTAACCAAATCAATTTTCCTTGCAAGTCAAGTAATGCTTTCATAAAATACTTTATACCATACACAAAAGTGTTTAGAATTTAAAGCAGGATGCAGAAGGCAAATAGCATTCAATGTGGAAGGTTACATCACATTTATCTGAAACCTAACCTGAGCCTAGTGTTATGTCCTGTATGACATGTTGAGGCAGTTCACAGGCCGTGGAATCGGTAGTGCGTAGTGAATCAGTAAAAAGTATATATCAGGGTTAAGGTGTAAATAACTTCTTCTTCTTCTTTTTCTTCTTCTTTTTCTTCTTCTTCTTCTTCTTCTTCTTCTGCGTTCGTCAGAAGAAGGACAATTTATTACCATGTGTCATAATTTACAACGAGGCTGCGATATCTGCGCCTTACCGCTCAACATTTGCGGTTTCAGCAGGACATTTTGAACTGTTTTCCATTCCCCTCGATCCCTATTCTCTTAGTCATGCTACACGACTGCAGCCTGTTTCCATGGCCACCACTTGGAGGTGGTATAGGGTCTTGATCAGCTCTGATTCGTTGACCCTGGCGCAAACAACCACTTATCAGCCGCTGGCTGCTGCCATCTTATCAGCCGCTGGCTGCTGTCATCTTATCAGCCGCTGGCTGCTGTCATCTGATCAGCCGCTGGCTGCTGTCATCTTATCAGCCGCTGGCTGCTGTCATCTTATCAGCCGCTGGCTGCTGTCATCTTATTCACTGTGTATTCGGCCCCAGGGAGCGCGTAGCCGAATGGTTTCGATGCCTGACTGCTAAAGAGGGGGGCAGTGGATCGAATCCCAGATAAGGTATATGCGTGTTTCTGTTTTGGATGAAATAAAGAAACAGAGCCAGCACACGACGTGGCGACAGCACAGGCGAAGCGGCCTGTAGTCTTATCTAAAAACCTCTGGACTACCCCATACCTCAGCAGTGGAAATAAAGTTCACCGGCTCCATTCAGTACTTGAATCTCACCACTATCAGCATGTATGGTTTCGTAGGCTCCTTTCAGTACTTGAATCTCACCACTATCAGCCTGTATGGTCTCGTAGGCTCCTTTCAGTACTTGAATCTCACCACTATCAGCATGTATGGTCTCGTAGGCTCCTTTCAGTACTTGAATCTTACCACTATCAGCATGTATGGTCTCGTAGGCTCCTTTCAGAACTTGAATCTTACCACTATCAGTATGTATGGTCTCGTCGGCTCCTTTCAGTAATTGAATCTCACCACTATCAGCATGTGTGGTTTCTTCGGCTCCTTTCAGTAATTGAATCTCACCACTATCAGTATGTGTGGTTTTGTCGGTCACCAGTAACAGTTAATAACTTAGTAGAATGATTCCTGAACGACCTGTGCAGTTGGAACACATTTAAAGTGACTTGCTTCCTACAAAAACAGAAAACTATTTAACTTAAGAATGAGTCCGCAAAGACGCTCAATTACTCTGATACCTCGGTGAAAATCATACGTGTGTTGGTATCAGGCAAATATAGAAAAGAACTCTTCCGACGTTTTACGGTAACTTGGAATGTGGATATCACTAGCACATGATGAGACTTCAAATTATGTTTCACGAGCAATTCAGCTTTTATAAATCAATGTTTTTCTGTAGCTGGTTGGTTGGTTTTGTTGATTATTAATTCAGCGGCCTGTGGCGTCCTGTTCTTTGGCACAATGGCATGTAGTAATTTCTGCAAGTGTTTGTGAGCTGTTGTTTAGTTCCCTTCATATTGTACGATTTGTCTGGCCTCGGAGGAAGAAGCTCTTTCTTAACCCCGACAAGGGCCGAACATTTCATTTCTACTGTCAGAGGCACGCTCTTTCCATCCCAAGTCACAACCTTAAAGGTGATATCAGGACGTATTAACCAGTGCCTGGGTGCGTGTGTGTATCTGTATGTACCTGTGCTAGTTTGGGCGCTAAAATGTCAGCCCAACCAAAGTGCAATGGCAGGGTCTCACCCTGAGGGCGCGTGTGAAAGTTGTGTAAGAGCGTGATTGTTGGACAGAGTGAAGGGCCTCACACTGAGGGAGTGTGTGAAAGTTGTGTAAGAGCGTGATTGTTGGACAACGTGAAGATCCTCCCCCTGAGGGTGCGTGTGAAAGTTGTGTAAGAGCGTGATTGTTGGACAGAGTGAAGGGCCTCACACTGAGGGCGTGTGTGAAAGTTGTGTAAGAGTGTGATTGTTGGACAGAGTGAAGGGCCTCACACTGAGGGTGTGTGTGAAAGTTGTGAAAGAGTGTGATTGTTGGACAGAGTGAAGGGCCTCACACTGAGGGCGTGTGTGAAAGTTGTGAAAGAGTGTGATTGTTGGACAGAGTAAAATGATACAGAGTGTGAGGTAAGAAATGGAGATGACATTTTAAAAATTGTGTTTGACATTTTTATAGGAATGTGTGCACAGCCGGCACTCTGGAGTATGTTCTAGTTTAATTATGTTAAAGGGACTGCTTAGTTGTATGTGTTGAGTACGAGGTCGAAAATGGTGCTTCGATCTCTCCTTTTCATGAGATTGATGTTGTCTTTTAGATTTGGATTGTCTATTCATGTGTATATTCTCTTTGGATAGACCATGTTTCTGTTTTGGAAAACAAAATGTAGAATATCTCTTATACATTTAATAATGTTTGAAACTATTCTTCAATTGTTTTTATCTCTAATCACCCAAAAATAAAAACACACAAAAACAGGTCAATTACGACGAGAGACACAAAAATGGAATCTCCGACTATTTGGTGTCAAAGGGCTTTGAGTTTGAGGACCCCTTCTCTATACAGTTCACTACTTATGATAGGAAATGGTGATAGTAGACAG
This sequence comes from Ariolimax columbianus, assembly GCA_036924085.1. Taxonomy (NCBI): domain Eukaryota; kingdom Metazoa; phylum Mollusca; class Gastropoda; order Stylommatophora; family Arionidae; genus Ariolimax; species Ariolimax columbianus. The sequence goes on along the minus strand of JAVGWX010000004.1, from coordinate 91,025,775 downwards.
CCCTGCCGAACACCCGTTCTTCTTCTTCTTCTTTGTTCGTTCTAAATCTCCCACTACCAAACCCTGAAAGGGCTTAAGTAGCAGAATGTATTCCAGAGAACGGAATGCGTTGTGTCGTAGTTTACAGCTTGGCTGCGATATTTGCACCTTCCGGTCCAACACATCCGACTTCAGCAAGCTTTTTTGAGTACCGGGTTAGCATTCCCTCTTCGATCCCTTCTCCTTAGCCAGTCTGCCCTACTGCAGTCTGTTATCCAGGATCACCGCGTGGAGGTGTAGAAGGGTCTTGGCAGCTATGGTTCACAGGCCCTGACGCTAGCAGTCAGCTATGGGTCGCTGACCACTGCAGCTCATGTGCTGCTCAGCATCTTGATCCCGAACACCCGTTCGTATCTCAAAGAGTGTAGAAAGCTGACACTCATCTCGTTGCTACATATGTTTTCTGGATTATATTAGAGAACTTTGGGGACACTCCACAGTGTCTGAAAAGCGCTCATAGTGCTACCCTGTCCAAGCTATCAAAATATTTCTCGTAGTCCACACATCCTATAACAACGGTGAGTTCCATTCCATACTTTGTTCAATTATTATCCTCAGTGTTGTTATCTGGTCCGCACATGACATGTTTTGTCGAAAGCTCATCCCTCAACTGGTCATCTATGGCCTTTGTCAATCTCTCTAGAATGGTCCTGTTCAAAATTGTCTCGGGTACCGATAACAACATTATTCCTTTATAATTGGTACACTGCTGTAAATCTTACTTCTTGAGCAAATTTATTACAAAGCCTTCTGGTATTTCTCCCCTGTCCCAGACTTTATCGAGTAGCTTGTATAACATCATTGTTGAAGTTGCAATGTCTGCTTCCGTGGAAATTTAAAGGCTGCCTCACCATGGGGAAACATTTAGGAGGGGGGGGGGGGGGTGTGAGGGGAATGTTATCTGGTTATGAAATAGAACGGTATGTGATTTGGACGTTGTGCAAACATTATCTACTTAGCACAGTTAAATGGGGGTACTGTAATGTACTTGTGTTTACTAAATATCAGAGAAACTGCACGCATATTGTATTGTGCTGAATGTAAGCTTAGGTAATAAATTGGTTCGTGTTGCAGCTAATGTACTGCATTTAGCAAGGTAATACTGTTCAGTATATGAGTTGAGGAGAGCAGTTATGTAGAATACTGTATAGTGTGCATAGGTCAATATTTAATCTGTACTTACTACAAGTTCACATTAAAATAACGATAGATAGTTCAGTATAGTGCTTACATAGACCGTTAACATTTGCGTTTATTTTGACTATCAAGATATATGTAGTAAATTAAAGACTATATGTACTGTTACATTATACGATTGTCATCACAATTACTTTGTACTGAATACAAGAGACAAATGATACACGTCTTGAGTGCGAGAAGATATTGTTTTATCTACCTCTGGTTGCCTCCGTTCTCTGATCCGGATTATTGAACTCTATTATAATCTTATAGGACCATTGACGTAAATGCGGTTGGACGATGTCCGAGAGGACGTTATGTGGCGCATAACTGTTTATAATATACAGTAAGGGGAGGCAAGACAGCAGAATATATGAACTGGTTACTTCCCTTCTCAAATAGCTGAGAATACGTACAATAAATTGTATGACATTGCATCCACCACGGCAGTATATACTATGACACAGCCCAAATAAACATTCCAATTTTTAGACTGACGAATAAGCCAGCTTGTCTTTGCAGTTGTTACGCAGTGTGCAGCCTACGTTTATATTTCACGCTCGATTGAAAAGGAAATAACTTATACCTTATCTGGTCATGTGACCAGTACTCAAATCCTTGGCCACTCGCTCCTCGTGCTAATTCACTAAATTGACCTTTTCTTGCGTTCCGCTGCTGACATTATGCAAACTTATTGAGTATTATGGATCTGCAATTAACTATTCTCCCGGCCGTTCAGTAGAAATTAATCAAAGACTTGTAATTGTTGTACACAAGCTAAAGCGGATGAAAAATGTATTATTGGATACAAGCAAGAAGGTAAAGATCCAACGGATCAGGTGCTGTATTTTCTCTGTGGTAACATATGGTTGCGAGACATTGACATTAGACAGAACAATTCCAAAAAAGATAATATGTTTCGAAATAAATTGTTATAGAAGGATGTTGATATTATCGTGACCATAGAAGAAGACAAAAACATAAATTCTACAACTGAGTACACAACGAATGTGGCTTGTAGGCATGAACAAGCTCAAATATGTTTGTCCTGTGAATAGACACACTGGTATGGAGAGGCTGATAGTTGAAGACACGAAGCTCAGGAGCGGACGACCCTGAAGAAGATGACATCAAGATATTACTGGTAGGTTGAGGATGTCCTTGAGGATGTTCGGGCCGACTTCTCCGAGACCACGATATGTCCAATGCTCCCGTAACGGATACTACTTTCTGGAAATAATAGGCCACATGATCATGACGCCAAAGTTAATAGATAAGGTGAATATAGATAAGGGAAAGCAAACTCTTAGAAAATGCAAGAGGAAGCAGACCTTTATATAAAGTGCATGCCGAAGACGGATGCACTAGGCCGACAGGCACAGTATAGAAGCCGTAGTGAAACGCACACCACCTTGAGGAATCGAGAAATAAGGCGAACGCAAAAAAAAATTTAAAAATAGATAGGTAACAACATGTTCAAACACAATTGCTTTTTTTAAGATTTTCAAAGAGCTATTGATATAAATATATTTAACGTATATACTCATGGATCTGTATTCAAGGGCATCATCATAACAGATTATGGCGTCTACATACAGCATCTAGACGGAACTATCTGATGCTTGCGCGGATATTTTCTCCAGGTGTGAAACCACACTATTTAGTTGTCTCCTACAAAATGTCTCTGACAGTGGGCCTATTCTCGACTCTCGGCTATGTCGCACACATAGAACTCCCAGACCAACACTGATAGTCGTTTCCTATGCCATGCTCTTAGTGTAGCAGTGACCCTGTTCTGGTCACTGTTACACACAAGTTTTCTACCGTAGAGAGGTTAAACTGCAATGCTAGCTTTCACACATACACACACACATACAACCACACGCAACACACACACTCTCTCTCTCTCTCTCTCTCTCTCTCTCTTTGCATCGCCATATCTCTCTCTCTCTTTCTCTCTGAAATGCATGTTTAAACCTATGATTCCCATAATTACCTATTTCAGGGATTCGAAATTCAATCTTCCGTGATTAAGGATACAAGTAATTCTAACCAGACGTCAACTGGTCTACGAGAAGTCACGTGTAGGTCATGCATGTGAAGGCAATTCTATGCGTTTTGTGGACGGTGCTGGTTTGTTCTGTCTGTTCACAGAGCACCACGAGTAAGTACTTTAGCAGAACCAGTGGTTCTAGTAGTATGGTTTGTTGTGTCTGTAATCTACAGATAGCTACTTTAGCAGAACCAGTGGTTCTAGTCTTATGGTTTGTTGTGTCTGTAGTCTACAGATAGCTACTTTAGCAGAAAAAGTGGTTATAGTAATATGGTTTGTTGTGTCTGTAATCTACAGATAGCTACTTTAGCAGAACCAATGGTTCTAGTAATATCGTTTGTTGTGTCTATAGTCTACAGATAAGTACTTTAGCAGAACGAGTGGTTCTAGTCGTATCTTCTGTTATGTCTGCAGGCTACAGGCAAGTATTTTAGAAGAGAGCCACAGTGCTAATAGTTTCGTTAATGTCTAAACAGAAAAGTTGCTTAGCACACCACTGCGTGAGTAAGCTTGGCCCTTCTAGAGCCCCATGCTTGTCTCCACCTCCCGCCAATTCACCGTGTGTGAACATACTGTTTGGTTGAGAGATTCAAATTCTGTGTTCTCATCCAACCTCAAATATGCCCAAACAGATCACAAGTAAGCGTAAACACATAGTGCTTACTCACAAGCAGAAGTTGGAAATTTGCTAGAGGCTTGAAAAACGGTGAGAGTCGTGCAGAGCTCATGGAGGAATGCAATGTTGGTTCGTCAAAGATCTATGACATTAAGCCTGTCTCACAAGAAAAAGGAGTTTGTCTGGTTAAGTTGGAGAGTGACGAGACTCTGGAAAACCGGCATACTCTTCATACACTGAAAATGGTAGTGCTTGGCCAGAATCTGTATTCGTGGTTTTCGTTAAAATGGTCTGATTCTGATTATATTTCTGAACCTCTGCTGCATGGAATAAATGAGAGAATTTCACGAGAAGATGAATTTTGTATAAATATATGGACCTGCAAAATCTGACTTTGTATGAGAGACGTATCAAAGCAAGGTTATATCCGCTCATTTATTAAGACAGCAGCACTATAGTTTTCGATTACTGCATCATCTACCAGATGAAGATCCAAAACTATTAACATCCCCTTCTTCTGTTCCAGCTACATTACGGTCAGATCTTGATGATCTGGACGCGATGTCTACCCAGCAAACTCTCTACCCAGCAAACTCTCTACCCAGCAAACTCTTTACCCAGCAAACTCTCTACCCAGCAAACTTTCTACACAGCAAACTTTCTACCCAAGTTACTTTGAGTTTTTTTTTAAACATGTTAGTTCAGTTGGTCAGTTTCTTGACTGCCATGTTTATTGAATGCACACTACATTTTACAAAAAAATATGTTTTCATAATACAACTGTAATACTTTTAAGTGATGTTTGTCTTTATTTGCCTTAACTTGCTTTTAATTAGTATTTTAATATTGATATAAATTAAATGCAGAGTTTATAGTATAGTATGGGATTTAGCTTCAATTAGACCTCTGTTAATAATAGCTCTCAAGCATCCAGAAACTACAATTATCCGGCATCTTCCAATCCCCATGGATGCACCTTAACTGACAGCGAGTCTACTGTATTAATATATAGACCTCAACTACATACTTACATAGAGACACGGGTTATAATTCTTCATACACACACGCTCACACTAATACGCGTCCTCAGGGTGAAGCCCTTCCATTGCACTTTGCAACACTTTCATAGTTATATAAAAACCAACACACGCACCCAAGCACTGGTTAATACGTCCTGATATCGCCATAAAGACTACAGTTCGGGGTGGAAAGCAGCGTGCCTCCGCCAGTAGTTTACAGAGAGGCAAAACTTTAACCGAAAAAAATAATTATATATAACATATATATATATACACACATACGCACGCACGCACGCACGCACACACACACACACATACACACACACACGCACGCACGCGCACACAAACTAGACGCCTATTATATGCTGACCTTGTATATTAATGCTTTTTTTTTAACGTGTCCCCTTCCTCCCTTTATAATTTTGTTTGAGGTTCAAATGAAACAAAATGGGATCAAGATGCTGAGCAGCGCATGAGCTGCAGTGGTCAGCGGCCCATAGCTGACTGCTAGCGTCAAGGCCAGCGAACCATAGCTGCCAAGACCCTTCTACACCTCCACGCGGTGATCCTGGATAACAGGCTGCAGCAGGGCAGGCTGGCTAAGGAGAAGGGATCGAAGAGGGAATGCTAACCCGGTACTCAAAAAATGCTTGCTGAAGTCGGATGTGTTGGACCGAAATGTGCAAATATCGCAGCCAAGCTGTAAACTACGACACAACGCATTCCATTCTCTGGACTACATTCTGCTACTTAAGCCCTTTCAGGGTTTGGTAGTGGGAGATTGAGAACGAACGAAGAAGAAGAAGCAATGGAACAAAATAAACGATGATCTAGAATCTAGAAGTTTGTTATTTGCTAGAAATCCCATTCAGATTTTTATTCTGTATTCTAGGTTGTGATAGTGGGTGGTTTGGATCAAATTGTCAATACAAATGTCGATGTGCCAGTATCAACTGCAATCGGGATTACGGGTGCACAAGTGGTACATGTACCGGAGGGTGGTTTGGCCCCGCATGCCAATATGGTAGGTTTTATCAAGGAATAATGCACTGTGACTGGTCATCCATTTTGGACATCATATTTTAATTACAATATATACACCTGTTGTTGTAAAATACCCTCAATGAGTATGTTTATTCTATTGTGCTTCCTGAAAAGGTCGTTAAGTGGCGAGGTGAAGTAGCATTCATCACACCCCGTTCGTGCTGATGAGAGTGGACCCGGGACCTCCAGTCTGCTTTGCTTAGCTTCATCTGCATGTCATTCACTGTTACGGGGGAATCAAGTAGATCCATATCTCGTTAGCCAGACTGCCTTGAAAACAGAATGTTTCCAGGGAAAGCTACTTGGAAGAGAGATAGTGGTCTTGGTCAGTATATTGTGTCCCACCCTGATGCGACGTCCTGTTTAGTATGTTGTGCCGCCTGACCGGACTAGGACTAGCGTCTCATGTTCCCAGATACGTATATAAAACCCTACAAACAACATTGGAATGGTTGAGTTTCCTGGGTGAAAGAAATAACGCAGGCACAAGACCAAGAAAGCTCAAGTCAGACATAAAGAAGATAAGAAGGAATTGGATATAAATGAGGGCACAGTACATGATGACTTGGCGTATGCACTTAAACTACACAGAGAGGTGAAACGTCTTTGATTGAGGTATACACATACATATATATTTCTAGGGCCTTGCACCTTGAATGAGGCAACCATGTCTCTTCACAACTTTTAATACCCAATGTTTCTTGTAATCAATTTCTTTGTTGATTTTCTGCCTGTTCATGATAAACTATCTATAACATGGGTTCCCAGCTGGTGTAATTAGGAGGTCTAAGTTCCACGAGAGGTCACTAAGAGTTCCATGAAAAGACACTAAGAATTCCATAAGAGATCATGATTTAAGCAAAAATAAAATCAGTTTGTAAAACCTTTCTGCATTTCACATACCTAGGCAGATGAGAATGTAAAAAAAAAATAAAGAATACGAAAAGTAAGAGTGACCTTTGTCATGTTGAAAACCATATTGAATTCTACAATGAGCAAAATCCATACCAAGCTTATGATCTTCAATTCCAATGTGAATTCGTCCTTGTATATGGAGCAGAAGCATGACGGATGACCAAACTAAATATTAAAAGATTACAGGGATTTTTTCAACAAAACCATGATAACAATTCTAGACATAAATGGGTTAACAGGATTACTAATGAAAGTTTATTTAAGACAATAAAACACACAGGTAGGGCAGGAAATATTATAAAAAAGGCAGCAATGGATAGGCTGCGCACTGAGAAATCCCAAGCCAGTATCACCAGGAAATATCTGTCAAGGAACCCTCAGAGAAAAAAATATAAAGGTAGGTCAAAGAACACAAAGAGACCAAACCAAGAGGCTGATACAAGAAAAAGTGAGAAGCTGGAAAAACAAAAACTAGAGAAAATAGCACATGACAATGTCTGCCTAGAAATGGTTGGTCAATGGACTACAAAGAAGATGTGCACCAGGCTATGATTGCATTCACGTAGGTGACAAGAGTTGTCAGGTACCAATATGTTTTATTTATCTCTCGCTCTCTTTATCTTTCTCTCTCTGTGTTCATGTGTGCATTGGTTCATGCATGCCTGTTTGTCTGTCTGTCTGTCTTTTTTAGGGTACATTTCAACTTGGTGGGAATACTGATTTTGTGTCAGTTTCAAACATTCACTTGTCATCTTTCAAATGCAGTACTCACCTTGGCAATCCTGTTATTGACCTCAGAATCAATATTGATTGCTCTGGTGAGAGTACTACCTATGTAAGTTAAGCTATTAACTGTTCGGAGACACAAGTTTTGTTTAATGATTTTAGGTTTGTTGTAGGGCTTCCTGGAAGTGGACTGGAACAGCATATCAGTCTTTGTTGACTGTCAGTGCATTCCACCAAAAACTTCTTCATGGTTGTCTGCATATCTTGTTCTAAGTAGGTGTGAAAGGTGCAGTCATCGGAAATAAGGAGATCCGAGATAGTGACTTCTTTCATCTTATTGTAGGACATCAGACGTCTCGGAATGAATAGCTGACTATGCATCCTGTACCTGATTTGTATGCTGGTAACAGTGATATGTACATCATCAGATAGCATGGCTGCAAGGACTATGCAAAAGAGTGCATGGATTAACACAAAACAACTCTCCGTCATTCAGTGTTTGAGTCATCATGAAATTGGTGAACAGCTGTAATGAATCTGCATGAAGAACCAAATTTTGCATGATTTGACAGAGCCCTTCTCTGTTGACAGTGTCAATGGCCTTGGTTAAGTCAACAAATTCAATGCACAGATTATTATGCTGTTCCTTATTCTGAAGTTGGCAAACTGGATATATCATGTCGATAGTCCAAAACTACACTAACTCTCCAGCTGTAGCCCATGTTTGAGAGTGGTCTGCCGAGGTCTTGTGTATAACAATGACAAGAATAGAATCATTGCACCCACAGAGAGCATGTCGTAAGAGGCGACTGAGTGACATGGCATAACATTGGCTATGGTAAGATGATTTGTTAAGAGCAGCATAGATGGCACCTAACAGGCTGCGGGTGTACTTTGCTCTAGTGTTTGAGTCTTTTAAGGTGGACTTGCACCCTCCAAGAAACTGGTTGCATACAGACTCTCCAGAGTCTTCTAAACCAGTATAAAGACGTTAAATTGAGTTATAACTAGTAAATCAGTTCAGCAGGACTCACACTAGAAGTTTGCCTGTGATTGGCAGGAAACAGATTCTTCTGTGATTGTTGCCAAAGTGACGATTGCCTTTTTGCTTGCTCAAAGGAACAATGGAGGCATCTTTTAGGTCCTGAAGTATCTGACCTTCATCCAAAATTGAACAGAACAAGACTATGAGCCATTGAAGTAGGATGGGGCTTCCTGTTTTTCAAACTTCCACAAGAACAGCATGTGACCTAGGGGCCGTGTTGCTAGACATTTATCTGTTTTCTTGGCTTCATCTGTGCTGGGTAGAATGTCTAGTCTTTTGTTGGTTGCAATTTGTGGCATACGTGCAATGACTTTCTTGCTGATGTTTGAAGGATAATTGAGCAATGCACTGAAATGCCTAGCCCAGATCTCCAGAATTTGCAACTATTCTGTTAGCAATGTCCTGTCCTGTCTTTGATTAATATCCAGAACAGGGGATGAGGTATGGGATTGATGCCCATAGGCTGCATTAGGTGCATCATAAAACCTTTGTTGGTTGATCATGTCTGCATATTTCTGAATCTCATCTACTTTGTTGCTGAGCCAGACATATCAGAGTCTTCAATGCTGGTTCTGAACTGTCCTTTACAAATTACTGAAGGCTAACTTTTTGGATGTTGAGGAATCATTATGGGTGTCATAATTAAGCAGTTGAATTATTATTTTGATAAGTGGCTGACCACACTGACATACAGTTACCTGTAGACGTCATAATTTGTGTGCTGGCATTTCAGAGACCTGAGAATTATAAGGAGGACTCCTTATGGTTATAAAAATTAGAAAGGTTGGCTTAGAATCTTTTCTCATGTCTTTGATGTGCAAAATGCACCAAGGGTAGTCCTGAAGACATAGAAAAAGAAAATGCATTAGCTTCTTAAGTGCTATATTGCTCAGACAGACAAAGATGATATAGATGCCATCAGAATATTTGGAAATTAATTCTTGTATGCCCATCATGGATGACTCTTATATAGACCTTATAACTGAGGTCAATGTGAAATATGCTCTGAGAAGCAGCACAAGCGCTGTTTTGGATCCTAACTGTTGACAGTCCCTAGATTAAACACATTTAGCGGTTACAGACCAATGAAGGAGACCTGGGACAACCCTGAAACATGATATATGACATTTGTTAGGGTTTTTAGTTCAAGCATTAAGTCACTGGTTTTTGATCTGGAGGATGCATATAATTGTTTGGACAACAGGATCTTAATGTGCTATTAGGGGGAATTTTGATTCAACCCATGATTCATCAACTGGATAGCAGATGTCCTGAGGAAAAGAACAGTTGCATTCCACTTGGGATTATGTACATCTAAGCATTTAAGCAAATGTGCAGGACAACACCATGGTTTTCTGCTCTCATCTGTACCCTTCAATGTCTACACAATAAAAGTGGCCAACATTGAACCAACAGGGTCAGAACAAATGTTGACATTTGCAGATAACTTCATCACATACAGGACTGGGTTAGATAGATAAAAGATGGCTAAAGACATTCAAGTGACTTTACAGATAATCTCACAGTGGTGTGAGATGTTAAGCTCCAAGATCAATCTCAACAAGGACAACAGGATGTGGTGCTCCAAGAACGACCATAGCAAATACTAACCTCCCAAGCATCACCATTGATTGATGATAATTCAGAGATGTGGCAGCTTGAGATATCTGGGAAAAACATTTGATCACAGCCTGTCCTATAAGTATCATGTTGATCAGTTAATGCAGAGATGCAAGTTTGATTTTGCAGCACTCAAGACATTGGTGGTAGCTGTCAGTCTGAAGCAATGTATGTTTTACATTTTAAACAATCAGCTGATCCAATTAATTATCCAGGGACTCAGAATAAAGGAATGGGACTTGTCTTTGGTTGCACAAAGCATACTCCAATTATGAAGATGAGATGCTTGCTTGGACTATTAATGTGTATGATCTAGATATGCACCGGCGAAGGTCAAGGGCAGCATCTGAGTAATTACTGGCAGGAGGCCACTAACTGAACAGTCACAGCTGATATCAAGAGATCATCAATCCAGAAAGGGATGTCATGGATGGCACAAAGCAGAAAGGAAGTTATCAGACAACTGCAGTATAGACCATACCACTAGGGGAAGAATAAGTCTCTACTGTGGACAAAATTACAGACTCCCACGGAGTCATCATCACCTTGAGTAGGAGGTCCAGAGAATGGTGTGACAGAACAATTAATCTCAAGGTGAAACAACTAATAATTGATAATGCTTAATATAATGATGTTCATATATACTGATGGATCTGTGTTGGGCAATGAGAAATCTAGTAAGGACTTCTCTGCTAGTGTGAGGGGCAAGGTCGTTGTTGAGATGAGCATGGCCTACATGACAACAGTCTCCAGTATACAAAAGGAAATGAAAGCAGTGACTTTGGCTCTCAAGTGGCTATCTAAGACCTCTTTAATAAGTGCAATAGTCGTTTTTTTACTTTCAGTCATTGCTTCAGGTAGTAAAAAAGGGCTGGCTATGGGATAAGTTGGCAGCAGACATAGAATATTTTGGGATCTTATGTTTTCTACTGTCAAAGGTATGCTGGGATGTGCAGAAATGAAAGAGCTGACATCCTGGCCCCAGAAATATTCTCAGTGGGGACATTGTAAATGAATAGGGGTGACATTTTTAAGTTGACCAATGACCAACTCATTTATAGTGACACTGAAATCCATGAGCTGGCAATGCACAGACTGCAAAGTTTTTAAATCACATGTTGGTCCAGCAGAGGGGGGTGCGAGCACCTGAGAGGATGGATCAACGGATCATGAGTGTGTACAACCAGTAAGGTAAAGGAATCATAAGTATCCACACCCTTCACCATTTATTCCTTGAGAGGGACTGAGCATATATATATATAAATAGGCTTGTGCTCAAATGCAAAAACAATGAACCTACTTTATGACCAATACATTTTTTGTTAATCATCTCAGAAGCAACTACCAAATGTGAAAAGTGTATTCTTCTATTTGTTTTCAGCTTGATGTTTAAACTAGTTGTTTATTCTCACTTGTGTTGTTTTCTATCACTGATAAACACCTTTTGTCCATAACATAAATTGTATTTGTTTTTGTGTAAAGAATGAGCGGTCTTATTCTTGTCAACATATCATTTTTTTTTCATTTCGCCTGCGACTCCTAGATATAGTTATATACACGCTCGCCTTCCCGGATGCATATATTATTTCTTCAATTATGGCCTTGCTCTTGACTAGCTTGCACTATTTAAATTCTCTTTGTCTTCTTGTTCTTATTTTGATACCTCTGAACATTATTCTTGTTGTTTGTGTTACACACAAGGCTTGTTATGTCATAGTCCTTACTAACTCTTCACATGCAACTTTGTCTGTTGACTCAGGGGAAGATTCACATATAGATTTTGATATTCCAATTGATGTGTCCGTTGCTATTAAAAAATTTAGTTTCAACATTTATTCTCAAATCTATCACGACCTCCATTTTCTCTATTGTTATAGGGTAATTCCTGCTTTTGATTTACTATATAATGTCTTCAACTTCTGCTGCATGTACTGGTGGTACTGATATTAAATTGTCATCTGTCACTATCATAGATGACATATTATTTTGTTAATCTTTTCTATTGTGTTATTCTTTCATATTTCTTCTTTTTTTAAAATTTCCAACAATTTATAGTTGTTTGTTCTTCCCGTTATTAATTTATTTATTTGTTTATGTATATACGTTTATCTTTTGTGTGTTGTTCTACATGTTTCCTGTATCTCTGATTTAGTCAGCTAACCTTTTGCTCTTTTAAATTTGTTTATTGTTTCTATTTGTTAGCTTGTTCTATTGTTTATGTAGTATGTTTCTTCATCCTTTTTGCAACAATCAACATTTCACCTGACTCTAATTATTTATTTTTGGCAGTCCCTCAACAACTGACATGATTATTTTGTGATGTTTGATGCATGGTTTCTTTAGCCTATCTTCAATAGGCAACTATAGGCCTACTTGTATTTATTAAAGGTGGATTCTAATGCACTGACAAAAGAACACAGGATGTCATGTACATTTTTATATCTTTTCTTATTCATTCAGCTTTTAAAATGTTACTTTAACCTGGACTCAACCTCTTGTTTATTTAAAACAGCCGATTTAGCTTATAACAAAGCAGCTATACCAATCATAACTGATGGGAATGATACAACATGCAGGAATTATGGGAATGCAGTGACAGTGAATTTAACGGACGTGTATGCATTTACATGGCTGAGAATTAGTGTAAACAATTCTGGTAGGTGGCAATTTTCTACAATTGGTTGCTTTGTCTTATAAATGTCTCTCCCAGGGTGGGAAGAAATATGCTCATTGTAACCTCCAAAGCAAGTCATATAAAACATTGAACATGGTTAGCATGGGGTTATCCACCTCCTTATGTAAAATGAATTGCTACACAAACCACCACAGCAAGAGGACATGGTGCTTTGACACAGACTTCCAGTAAATGGCCAGATGCAGTGTTGATCATGTGCTTTAAAAGGAATGTAAATGGGGCAAGATGTTGAATTGTTCAGAAGGAGTGTAAAACAGAGTTGTCCATTGGGAGTTTGAAAATGAGTTATCCATAGTAGCGTGAAACTGGAATTTTCATAGGAGTGTAAAACTGATTTGTCCATGTGAGTGTAAAACTGAATTGTCTATGAGAGTGGGAAACTGATTTGTCCATGGAAGTGGGAAACTGATTTGTCTATAGGAGTATAAAGCTGAGTTGTCCATGGGGTGTGAAGCTGGAATTTCCATAGAACTGTCATCTTATTCTTCTTCTTTTCGTTCGCCATGCTTTTTCCTGTTACATCTACACATGAAGTCCAGTTTTCTGGATAAATGCTGCCATAGTGGAGAGTTCTTTGGGGCTTCCAAACAGCTCTGTGTGGATATCTGTTTTTGTTGGCCAGTGCTCAGTACGCAATTGGCAAAGCATATAACAGTCTTGCAGGATATGTTAGAATGTCTGTGCTGCCTGCCCACACATACACATTGGCGATGGAGCCAATTTTAGCCGGTGCAAATGGCTATTCAATCTGTTATGTTCCATTCTCAAGTGGAGAAGGATCACTTGTTCTGCTTGATCAAGACAGTGATAGTTGTCTTTCGTTTAGTCAACTTTCCTTATTGCCTGGATAAGTGTCTTCTTTGCTTGGAAGGTGATTGTTTGTTCGTTTTGTTATTATGTTGATCCCTCCTTTGCCAACCTTCATAAAAGTGTGAAACTTAATTGTCCATGGGTGTGTGAAACTGAGTTGCCTATTTAGTGTGAATCAATTGTTTGTGTGTATGTGAAGTTGCCCACGGGTGTGTGAAACAATTAACTGCAAGTATATGCAGCTATTGTGCACAAATTATAATCATCATGTGCCATTTTTCTGCATACAGTTGAGTTGACCATGTTAGTGTATATGTTAACAATGTTTTGTTGATCTCTGTAGAAAGTTGTAGACAAATGATGAGCCATAGTCGAGGAAACTGATTGCTGTGAGTCAATATGCTAGTTAATTCAAACCACAAAAGCCCAGTTATTGGGGGTGTCATGATTTATATTCCGGTGGTACAATGTTAAAGGTGGGACCTGACTGGAAGTGTTATTTGATTTAGAGTATCCATTCTTCTTCTTATTTTCTATAACCAGGAGATCATTGGGGCATCACAACACCCTGCATTATAAACTGTTTGTTTCTACAGCTGTTTGTCCAGTTCATGTTGATGTCTCTTTCAAGGTTTATCCCAACCATTTCAAACATTATCAAAGTCTTAGTCTTCCTCTCTTTCTTGATCACCAACCTGTTCCCTTTTCTATAATATTCTTCATTAAGTTTCAGTACTTGGGAAGCATTGTTACAGAAGATGAAAGGTTTGATAGAGAAATTGAAACTAAATGTCAGAGGGTCTGTGCTGTGACTTATCAACTGTAACCACTCAAAACAAGAATTGATAAACAGGAAATTTATATAAACTCTTGGCCACCAGTTACAAAAATTCTCATTATCTAAGGCACAGGAGAGCCATCACTGTTACCAGGAGTGATATGGTGGGAACAACTACCCTTTGCACTGAATACACATTAAGACAGAAAATAAGATGGTTCGGTGGTCTCACAAAAATGCAACTTGATCCACTACCACTGGATGCATATAACACAAAAGATCTAGTTATAGAGCAGGAGCAAGACCATGTCGCAAATGGATAGGGGACAATATAATTAGTAGAACAACGTGGGCTAACAACATCAGATGAAACATACTTGGTTCAAGAAAAACAACTGAAGCTCCCCATGTCGCTTAATGGCACAAGTAGATGGAGAAGTAAATGAGTAGTTGTTGAATTCTGAACATCATCATGAAGTGTCCAATTCATTTGTTACCCATACAGGAAAACATGTATGATTTGAATATGAAATGTTGTTTGCTGTTTGCTTTTGTACTTTTGTAAAATTTTCTGTTTCTCAGACGTTCTCCAGAATCTGACAGTTCAGTTTAATGACACCATAGATTGTGTTAACCAAAGGAATGCTACTGTAGACAATTCAACACTGGATATCTACTGTGACCAGAATGCTGTAATCAAGTCTGTAACTCTAAGTGGAGAGGCAGTTCCATATCTTTGTTCTGTTTACATCAGCGGAGGTGTGTATTTTATAATATCTATGGCTCCAAAATTTTCTCTCACCGAATTCTGATAAAATATAGGCCTGCATAAAGTTCATAATTTTCATCTTCTATAAATAAAATCCAATTTACTGCCTCCTTTTTCTACTGTGACTGGCTTAGCAAGCCAACAGTAGTGTAAATTGCATTATTGCTTTACTTAGATTTACAAACAAAGACATAAATGGGCTGACTTTAATGGAATGACAAGAATTTAAACAAATGTTTTCACCATCATGCAACAAATATTGATATCCAAACAAGTCCTTCCCCAATTAAAAATGAGAGTGAGCAGGTGTTATACATACTCGTCTTTACTGTATGGCAAAGAAAGATAACAATGAGCATGATAGAATTTAAGTCTTTGAAAAAGTGATACATACCATAATAGGGTGCATCTCCTGAAAAGAAAAAAACAAAAACAAATAAGGAAATCTTGGAGAAATTAAAGGTGCAAAGAGAATTGATGAACAAAATCATAATCTGACTGAAGATATTTTGGTCGAATCAATAGACACAACACCTTCCTGAAAACAAAACTGGAAGGTAAGGTGAAGAGCAAGCATGCCAGAGCTAAACAATGCTATAAGTGCAGGAAAACATCAAGAAATGGACAGGGAAAGACCTTGCAGATTGTACCATCATGGCAAGAGATAAGACTTGGAAAACCTATTGCAGTCAGATTTAAATGTGGAGATGTCAGCTGAACTCATTTGGTCTGATCCACCCAAACAGCATCAGTGAAACAGTGTATTGCATAACTATTCTCACTTGCAGAACAACTTATTTTATCATGGTTTCCCTAATTGAAAATGTGAGTTATATTCTAGGTTTAGCAACAGGGGGCAATGCAATCAATAAAGTCTCTAACTGAATTTTCAATTATCATTAAAATCTGCATCTACCTGTCCTGCATGGTCCCAGTCCTGCTTTACGGTCCCTAAACCTGGACATTACTGAAACAGGACATGTTGAGACTGCAGGCCTTTCATATGAACAACAAGAGATGCATCTGATGGGGTTATATCCACAATTTGGAGACCTCTGTTAAAACAAGTCTCCACCCAATCTCAGGAACACTTGATTGCCCCCAAGTTTCTTTGCTCAGTCATGTCGCACAGCTGAATCAGGAAAGCTGGGCCCACAAGATACTACAGAAGTCATTCCTCAGTGTGAAAAAGTCTTCCCCCAACTGGCTGGAGGTGCAGAAGAGGCTATCCTCACACAGTATGGCTTCAGCAGATAGCAATCTCCACCTCCGCCCTGGACGAGGCCTTGAACCATGCCACAGCAGTGGGTCATAGATGTGGCCGACCAATGCAGTAGACTTCAGACGTCTAAGTGAACATTATTTTATTATTATTATTTACTATATACAAAGTTGAATGAACCTAGAAGTTACACAATGTACTTGTGGCATGAAAATAATGGACCACATTCACGAATGCATGCAAGATTAAAAACTAACAATACCAGCAATAGCTGTAGACACAATAGACAAGGAAGCAGTCGGATGAGACTTTTAATTTTATTCAAGTAAAGAATTACTATATGAACCTAAAAAAATACAAATATAATAATTTATTCGGGGCATGAAAAAAGTAAACAACTAGATTTCAATTATACTTTTCAGTTTTAAATTTCAGTTTTGGAGATGGCAGGGCAATGCGGTTCAAACTTGCTTACGTTCAGATTAAAGAAATACAAGGCTGTACCAATATGTAAAGTAAACCCATTAAATAATTCATACTGAAGTCACAAGCATTTGGCCAGTAGGTGTAAAACACACTACAACACACTCTGTGATAGGAAAAAAAGGCGAATGAGAAAAAAACATTTACGTTTTATTACAAAATTATGATTAAAAAAATTTGTGACATAAAATACATCCTAATTATGGTATCACTATTTAGAAAAATGAGCCCAGCTTTAGTTTATATGTATTACAGACACAGTTTAATGTTATTATTACTTTTCAGTTGGCTAACTTGATATTTACATTTTTTAATATATTGTACTTTCTACAAATAGATTGCCATTTCATGAATATGATATGTAATTTCCTTCTTCTTCCACTGTACAAATTAAAAATAAGAAACTAAACAATACATTATCTCTAATCTCTAAATCCTGGTAATTAATCAGGCAGGTGTGTCTGATGTCATGTTAACAAATGTTGAGTAAACTCATATCATTCTTTCACCCTGCTGTACCATGTTGAACCCAATACCTCCTTCAGGTCATCTCTCCCCATCAACTTTGTTCATCCACGAGGGTGTCTAAAGTTGTATGGCCACCAAGACATCACTCTTTATGTCCATCTGTTAACCGGCATGCATATAACATGTTCGACCTATCTGTATTTTCTTAACAGCTCAACATCTACTATGATGTCAGTGAAGGAAGTTTGGCATCTTATCTCTACATTGCAGATTTGGTCTTGAAGTGAGATCTTCAATGTTCTTCACTTCATCGCTTGTTGAGCAATACAAAGTCTATTTGCATAAGTTTTTCATAGGTTCCACACCTCACAGTCATATACAATGACTGTGGGTAACCATGCTATTGAAGGTGTGAGCCCTAGTGTTGTTGTTCCGCATCTGCTGCAGGATGGGTTTAATACAATTCCGGCTGCTATCATTCATGAGATCTCCTGATTTATTGAATGGGAGATCTCTCAGCCCAAGTAGATATACAGATTTATGTTATCAACAAGATAATCTCCAAGGCACATATCTCCTTAATCCACTATAGAACCACCAAATTTATAATAATAACATTTATAGAAAGGCATAATATTATTAATTTCCCAAAGGAAAGATTATTTCAAGAAAGGCAATAAACTGAACAAGAACATTCCTAACTGAGAAAATGATATTTGCATGTTGATGTATTTAGTTAATGTATTTTAAAGCATCTCTGCACATTTCATGGGTAGGTCAGTTTAGACTAATAATTAAAAACAAAAACAATTTAAATTTTTTTGGTGAAAGCTGAAAAACTAAAAAATATTAATTTAAATGTCAGATCAATTAGTAAATAATCTGCCTAAGCAACCAAGACCTTTCACACTGACCATCCCTGACAATGGTTGATAGCAGAGTCCCAGACAACATGCAGGGCAGATGGAATGGTGGTGATGTGTCTCAGCCAGGTGTTGTGCAGGAAACTCTCTGAATGACTCCAGGAGGGTGTATACTTTTCCTGTCTCTGATTTCCAGTGGCGGGTGTAAAAGCTGTTGAGCCAGGACGTTCTGCAAGCGGCAAGCCACATGGTCGAAGAAAGAAAGACGGCACCGATCCAGTATTGAGGAAAATCTTTGGGTTGTGTCCATCTGGAAATTTTTATATTAGTGTAGCTCTTGCCAACGGACTCCAATGTTTCGTTGTTTGTTGCGCTTATGGAAGACCTAGATGCTTCCAATCACTCTGTAGAACTATCAAGGTCTAGGAGCCATTCAAATGATATAGGATATATATGGGCACAGGCTGGTTTCCAGAGAGAGTCTTTGCTGAGACCAGACTCTGTGGATAGAGTTCGTCCCCTGGGTGATTTCCAGGCCACTGCATCAGAAGTTCAGGTAGATGAAATTCTCTGTTAGATTGACATGACTGATGTTTACAGACCACTACCAAAATTTGGAATCTTGGTCTTTGCCCAGGAAATGTGCAGTGCCAAATGGGAGGCAGACTGTTCTAAGCGCTCCAGGGGACTGAGAATCTGAACTTGGTAACATGATAATGTGTGCATAATAAAGGTCAGTCAAATGCAAGTCTCCAAAAAAATTACTACAAAGTTGTGCATTCATTTCTGTGTGTTCAAGGATTCAATCCATAGCAAGGCAGAACAGTGATGGTTTGAAGACACATCCCTGCTGATGCCAAATGATGATGGATGAAAATGCGTCAGTTGAATCCTGGCTGAGGCAAACTCTTACGCTGATGTTGCGGTGAAACTCCTCTATTAAGCCCATCAAGGTGTCTGAGACACATTTCAAGCTCTTCTACAGAGGAAATTCCACAAAATCAAAGGAAACATTAGCATTGTGGATGGAGTGATTGAATTCATTGTGCATTTCCATGAAGAAGGCAGAGTGCAAGCATGGAACGTGACTGTTGTTGGATTTGATTTCTCTTCAGCAGAGGTTACAACCTAGAGAGAACTACATGGACAAAAACCTTACTGGGAAAAGACAACAATGTAATAAGCCTGTATCTGCTGCGTTGTTTGGGGTCTCTTTACTTTTTACAGGGATATGATAATTCAGTTGCGCCTTGCAGCAGGAATCTGTCTGGTGGTCCAGGCTGCTGTAAATAATAGGGGTTTGATTGAACATGTTAACAGTTCTTGGGAAATCCTATCTGGGTCTACTGCCCTGCCATCTTTAAACTTTTAAAGGGCAGCCCTGACATCAATAATGGTGGGGCATCAGAGCGTATGCCTGTGACAGGAGATAGAGTCATAGAGAATGTCAGGTGAGGGTGCAGCCTGGATATGATTTAACTCATTCACTCTAGAATATTTGGGCTTGTAGACATATATTTTGTTAATGTAACAGCTGCTGGACACATTTTTAAAATGTAAGGGCTACTGGACACATATTTTTTAAATGTAAGAGCTGCTGGACACATTTTTTAATGTAAGGGCTACTGGACACATATTTTTTAAATGTAAGAGCTACTGGACACATATTTTTGAAATGTAAGACTACTGGACACATTTATTAAATGTAAGGGCTACTGAACACCAATTCAGAAATATAAGGGCTACTGGACTAATATTTTTTAAATGTACAATTCCTGGTATAAAGTATAGATATATTTATAAATTCTGAAGAGGTTGTTTTTGAGAAACTTTCAAATATAAGTATGAAAATAATTCAAACCAATATATTGGCTCTGTATCATAGCAAGAATGGTTGCAAGCCAATATATCTGTTCTACAGAGTGAACCAGTGAAGGCGCCTTTGTAGAGCTCACTCCTCCTGTATGCTCTTTCCTCTTTTGAGTTGCAAGGGATACTGTCAGATTATCTTATCCATTGGGTGTTTTGTTTTGGGGTCATTTGATATCCCAGTGAATATTCTTCCGTTTAAGCCACATGCCTGTAATCCTGACACCAAAAAAGGCGCAGAAAGACAAAAACTAGCCAAGTTGTCATATGGGGTTCCATTTCTGTATGAAGCCAGAATGATCTCGAAGCTACTTTTGTTTTATGAAGCTCCTGGAGATACGTTAAAATCACAGAGGATGATGAGCTCATCATGGGAAGGAATGACCTGGTAGGTGGCATTGAGCTTGAAGTAGAAATAACCCCTCTGATCTGGCTGGGAATCCTCAGTGCAGGAGTGTAGGCAACCATGATGAAAATGTGTCCATGCATGTGACATGATCTAGCTATAGTAGTTTGTTAGAGATGTGGTAGCAGATGGCAAAGCTCTCCTTGACAAGAGAACACAGAACAAAGACAACTCAGTTGTGACGTGATTTCTATCCGGAGTAAATAAAGAGAGCGCCTCTAGCTGTAAAATTACCATCTCCTGGAATTCTTGCCTCAGTGATACCAGCAATCATTATGTTACAGGAGCCCAGGACGTGGGTCAGTAATGTTGAGTACCTTGTGTTACTCAGGCTGAGCACATTCGAAGTGGCTATTATTATTGTCTTCTTGAGGTTGGAGGATGCGCGCAGTCAGCAGGTGGCTAGAAGGATGGTATCTCCACTAAAGGGCTTGTGGTGCCAACCATAATGAACACACGTGAAGGTGTCTGACAACTAATTGTGCTGAATTTGGCATGGGTTTTAACCCGGGTACTATCTTGTTGCACCAGTTTAGTAGTCTTTTTGGTCAGTGTTCCTTGTGGTGTTTGGGGAAGTTTGTAGGTGTATGATCTTTCTACAAGGATTAGCCACAAATGCTTCAAATCACATTTAAAATACTGGAAACAGTTCCCTACAGGCTCACTAACTTTCACTATTGGATCTTGGAGGCTGATAGTGCACACCGGAGCTCACACCTCAGGTAACTGTTTTGGCTAGCAGGATAAACATAGTGAGGATATCAGCCAAACCTGAAGGTAGAACATGGGACTGTTATGAAGGATGTGTCAGAAAATTTCAGATCCCACAGGCTAGGCAACAAGGCTATGAGGTGTGCTCAAAAAGTATCTGACCTTTTGATCGAAAAAATACAATTACTTACCTACAAGCTTGAAACCCTAATCCCCTTCAAAGTACTCTCCTTGGGACTCCACACGCTTCTCCCAGCAGTCCCACCCATGGTTGGAAGTATTTCAGGAAGGCCTCTTTTGGAATGGAGTACAGCTGAGTCATCACATTCCTCATAATATCTCCACCTATGTGCGGCCATCTTTGAAGCGATTGCACAACTGAATTTGTGTGATGTTCATGGCAGGGTCATTGAAAGTATGTTGAGACTTCTGAATGATCTCCACTTGAGTATCGCCTAGCTTTGGACAAAATTTGATGCAACTCCGCTACTTGATTCTTTTCATGGTGAAACCCGGTGGGCTTACTACACTTATCACTGAAAGACTCACTGCTAGTGACTGACATAATCTGTGGGTGGGAAAAAATTAACGCATTGTCGAACACCCCTCTGACCTCAAGATTTCTTTGCATGTCTAGCAGATTTCTTGTTTGTAAAATATATTAGCTTTTACTATTGTTGCCATCTTGTTAGACAAAATCAAGAATTCTGGAAATTTAAAAAAGAGTGTATCTGAAAAACACAAATCACTAACAAGCAACTTAATAATATAACCAACAAAATCCTTGAGTTGGAAAAATTATAAGAAGAATTGTAGAAAAAAAAAGCTAATGTAATTGGAGCCTTATGGGAATTAAACATGAAGATGCTAAAAGAAAACAGTATTGAGAAACAATTGGAGTCATGTACTAAATGGGATCAGTAGGTTAAATGATGATGGCAAGGCAAGGACTAGAGAGGAAGATGTGGTTAAGAGAACTAGGAGAGGACAGGGAGATATAATATACATCATACATCAGCATATAGTGGATATGTTATGAGATGGGACAATTTATGGCAACGGACACAAATTGTTATAAAAAGTAGACTATGGACGACGAGAGCAAATATTGGAGGTCCTAATACCACTAATTGTAAACACAGAAAACAACTGAGAGAGAGGGAGAGAGAGAGAGGGATAGAGAGGGATAGAGAGAGAGAGACAGAGAGAGAGACGATCAATCGTTAAGACAATGCTTGCAAGTTGGGTACGTAGAACTACTTCACTATTGGAAATCATGTCATGCCAGACGATCCCAAGGATGCGCAGGTGGGAGACCTCAAGACAACCTCGGTCCTACTGTAGTAGTGTCCAGGACTTGGAGTCCTACATGAGAAATGGGACAATGCAGGAGGTGTAAATACGAAGCCTGGTCTCTAGGGACCTGACTCTGCAGAGTGAGTGTATAAATGAAGCTGTTAAGCCCATCCTACAGGTGATGCCGTGACTGCTGTGTGCGTCAGAGGACTGTCTGCTGCCGAGGTAGATAAAGTCCTCGGTGGCTGTAACAGGGTTGTCGTTCACTGTGATGCTCAGTGTAGAGAGGTCCCTGCTGACGTTTTAGATTTTTGTCTTCGTCCAGGAGATGTGGGTAACCGATCGATCCAGTGTCTCTATGGTGTCTACCAGGGCCTGAGAATCGTAGCCGGATATGATGATGTCATCAGCGTTACCTAGGAGTCGCCGACATGAACCCCTGAATTGTGTGCAGAAGACTGTGTGAGGATCCAGTCTATGGCTCAGCAGAAAAGTGCAAAGGCGGGGACGCAGCCCTGTCGGACATCTGATGATGTAGACAACTTCTCTGTGAGATCCCAGCCAAGCCGAATTTTGGAGCTGGTGTAACTGTGAAGCTCCTCAATTAGGATCAGCAGGATGCCTGGGATACCCATACATTTTTTTGCCTTCCACAGGGTGTGTCTGTCCACAGAATTGAAGGCAGCCCATAGGTCAACGTACGCGACGTGGAGAAGGTGGTTAAACTCAAGATGCAGTTCCGCGATGAGGCGGAGGACGAAAATGGCGTCAATGGTGGAGCTAGAAGCTGTGAACACTGACTCTTGGGGGCAACGATGCCTCATTAACAGGGCATTCTAAGGGATGTCCAGACTTATTCTCGTCACTGACTCTTGCACTGCGCCTCCGCCTCCATCCCAAGGCAGTTGTTTACCTAATCTGTTCCAGGCAATGTGTTAGTTCACTATTGGCTCATGTGTCATTTCCTAGCTACACCAAAACCGGCACTGTCAACAAACAGGGCATGGGGATGGCGTGGGATAACGGTTAAGTAACACGGCTCACAAACCAAAGGTATTGAGATTGATCCCCATCACAGTAGCAACCGTTACCCCGGGGAAGCAAACCCTTAGAAAATGCAGGAGGAAGCAGACCCTTACATAAAATACATGCTGAAGTTGGATGCACTGGGCCAATAGGCACATAATAACCACAGTGCAACGCACACCGCCTTGGGGAATAGAGAAATAAGACGATCGCAAAAAAAAAAAAAAACCCAAAAAAAACAAACAAACAGGGCAAAGGGCAAGTTCAGCCATGTGCACTGGACCTTGTAACTACAACACAGGTTAGCCGAAATACTATTTCAAATAGGTGATGACTGTGCCAGTATAATTAGAAAGAAAAGCATCACAAAATGAACGAACTAATTAATCCAAATGGAATACTGTGCAACACATTTCAGTGAACACAAGTGTAAGTTGTCATGTAACGTGAATCCCATTCAAATCCTTGACCTGGCAGCTCAAATAGTGCACTAAAACACAAGAGCAAAGTTAGCCATGTGGCCTGTTAGGCTCCATCTTTGCTGATCTCCAAACATCCTGCCACATAAAAAAATTTGTTACAAAGTAAAAGACAAACCATAAACAGAGTTACTTTTATAATTGTCAAAGTCAATAGATTCAGGTGTAAAAAATTACTAATTAATTTTAAATGTGCACCTTTACCCTTTTTCTAACATATCAATAGATTAATTAAAGTCAAAGCAGTAAGTGTCTATTTTTATATTTTAAGATAATAATTAAAATTAATGTCAATGTTCCTTGTCTAATAATTTCTTGTCAATAACTACTAATGAGAGTGGATGGAACACACAAGGAGCTTAGTAGATCATGCGCAAGGAAACTTTGACATTTCAAATCAGATATTGCAAGGTTTTATTTTTTGTAAATATTATTTTCTTTAATCAAACACCAAAAACTTTGTAAAAAGTAATAATATGAAGATAAAAAAGCATTAACAAAAACAACCTTACACTCTGCTAAAGAAAATCCTTTAAATAATGAAAATGGAAAAAAAACAACCGATTAAATTATTTCTTTTACTTGTTGACATTCACGAGTTTTGTTGTCACAAATTTTGTTTCAGGTCGTAATGTAGCACTCAAACAAAACACCACTCAGTCAAGTACCTATTTTGAGCAGTCACCCTACACAAAAAACCAAAACAGATCATATCCGTCAAGTAAAGCTGTAGATGGGGACACCAGTGGTGATTTTTATGGAGTTGACAGCTGCTCCTGTACCTATCCAAGTAAAACAGCTGCCACCTGGAGTGTTATTTTCCCCCAACCTCTAAGTGTTCGCAGATACGTCATATACAACAGAGTTGGTGGTAGGTACATGCTACAAATACACAATCTCTTTATAAGATAATATTGGGAACAAACATATTTCCGAATTTAGATTAACATTTATTTCGAAATTATAATGAGATAACATTGGTCATGAATTTAGTGAAAGTATCACACAGCTTATAAGTACTAAGTGATGGGTCATGATGAATTTAGTGAAAGTATCACACAGCTTATAAGTACTAAGTGATGGGTCATGATGAATTTAGTGAAAGTATCACACAGCTTATAAGTACTAAGTGATGGGTCATGATGAATTTAGTGAAAGTATCACACAGCTTATAAGTACTAAGTGATGGGTCATGATGAATTTAGTGAAAGTATCACACAGCTTATAAGTACTAAGTGATGGGTCATGATGAATTTAGTGAAAGTATCACACAGCTTATAAGTACTATGTGGCAAATATTGTTCATTGAGTAGTTTGTTACATGTGACAAGTGTTTCCAAAACAGTTGCTGCTGTAGCTCTTGCACTAGAGAATGCAAATAATTGTGTGGATTATGGCATCATTGACGTCCTGTTTGAGAGAATATGGAATCAACCTATGACTGGTAAGTTGGATAACAGCTGCCCTGATGGAGATAAAATGGCACTCCTTTTGAGATCATGGATATCCAAGCCAACGTACATTTGTCTGGACTTGCCCCAGGGTTCCCTGCTTACACCTTTACTGTTCAACATCTACACAATAAAAGTGGCCCACATTCATCTCCCTTGTCTGGGATGAACATTGATATTTGCAAATAACATCCTCACATACATAACTGGCTTCGATAGATATTAGGTGGTCAAAGACATACAAGAGACTTCACAAGCAAAATGGTGTAGAGAATCAAGATTCAAGATCAATAACAAGACAACTTTGATTTGGAGCGCTTTGAATAACTCCATAGTAAATGTTGACCTCCTCCTCCCACCACCTCTTCTCCATCATCACCATGAGTAAGGAGTGTCATTGTGAGGCACACTAGCTTGAGATTTATGGGAGTGGCCTTTGATTGCAGCCTGTCACACAGGTGCCATGTCAATCAAATCATAAAAGTAGGCTCTGGCAGCACTCTAGGCAATGGTAACTTTGAGCCTGTAGCAGTGGCTACTTTTCCTACTGTACAACCAGTTGGTCTTGTCAATTATTGATTAAGAGTTGGGCATACTCACTCTGTCAAAGTTCAAGTGAGGAAGGTTAGAACTTATCCAGAATAGAGGAATGTGACTGGTCCTTGGTTGAATCAGGGATACTCCTATTGGAAAATTAGATGTATGCTTGAACTTATGTCTATGAAATCCAGATATTCACTGCTCCTGACCAAAGCTTACATGCAACTAATCCACAGACATATCATTGCACAGATCAAGGAAAAACATAAAGAGAGGAATAGCACAGGCCGAGTGAGCGATTGGTCAGTAGACCACAAAAGAATCTATTACCAAAAAGGAAGAGTGCATGCAGACTGAAGATAAAATGACAGACTGCTACTGGGTCATCATTACCATTGGCATGTAATGTAGAGAATGGAGCAATGGGAAAACTGGTCTCAATGTTAAACATCTGATAATAATACGTCTGACAGCGTAAGAAGAAGAAAAATAAACATCTGATAATTGATTATGCTCAGGATAATGATGCTGTCATTTATGCTGATGGATATGTACTGCACGGTAAAAAATAAAAGTTGGGACTTCTCTAGTAGAGTGAGAGACAAGGTCATTGATGAAAAGAAAAGGGGAAAACATGATAACACTAAACCTTTTTACTACAAATACATTCACTGTATTGAATGTTGTAGGGAATAAAACAGTTATTAACTACAGCTATCTCTGTGTGAGACATGGACAGTTACAGCTGACCTTCAACGCAGGATACAGGCCTTGGAGATGAGATGTTTCTGAAAACTTTTAAACGTCACGTACAAGGATCGAGTTACAAACGAGGAAATCTTAAATAGAATTACAACGGCAATAGGGCCTTTCGAAGATCTCTTGGCAACTGTCAAAAGAAGGAAACTCACATGGTACGGTCACATATCGAGATCAAATGGTCTTGCAAACACAATCCTCCACGGGAAGGTGCAGGGCAGATGACGAAGAGGCCAGCCCAAAAAGAGATGGGAGGACAACATAAAAGAATGGACCAGTCTCCGACCAGAAGAGTCACAGGCAGCGGCATCTGACAGAGAGGGATGGCATGGAGTTGTGTGGATGTCTTCATGTGTGCCCCAACGACCTCATCGGTTACGGGATGACCTGACCTGACCTGATCTCTGTCTTTACTTTGTTGCTTCTTAAAGAGAATGTGGCTATAGCTGCCACCGACCTGATTGTAGGAAGCTTGCACCAAAATATTTCACCTGTGCTCAGACCATCTGAGTGTACCACAGTTAATTTCACATACAAATAAGAACTGCATGTACTGTGCTTTGTTCACACATACATTATTTAATCAGGGGCTTATATTCAATGTGTGATAGGCATGTGCTGCATGCCGAAGTGAAACTCTCAAAATGTCTTTGAAATAGTATGTTATAATAGCATTTGTTATTAATTAAAAGGTGGGAAAAAAACATGAAAAAAAACTTGTAAAAGTTGATTAAGGTTGAGTTTAATAAAAATTTTTTAATGGGTATGGTCAGATACCGCACCGAGACGAGAACACAAACAAAACCTACGTTACGACCAATAGGCCTTCATCAGGGACAACAATACTAACTAACAAATCAACATATAAGAACAAATTGTCAACTCATCTGTTTCTGATAGTGGACCCAGTCTGTCTAAGCGACTGGTTGGGCCAGACGCTTGATTGAAACTGAATCGGAGCGGTCAAACACAAAGTGGGGGAATGTGCCGGATAAGCCAATATATATTTAATATCTTCCATATTTCTTCTTAAACCCTCACACTGGCCCCCATCTATTTGTCTTCCTTTGCCCCCCCCCCCTCCCCCCCAATTCTTCTATCAGTTCTTCTCTATACCCCTCCTATATCAATCTCACGCCCTCCCGGCTTATATTGCCTTCTCTTTGTTCTCCCATCTGGACCACTATTTGGTCACCATTGGTTTATCCGGCACATTCCCCCACTTTGTGTTTGACCGCTCCGATTCAGTTTCAATCAAGCGTCTGGCCCAACTGGTCGCTTAGACAGACTGGGTACACTATCAGAAACAGATGAGTTGACAATTTTTTCTTATATGTTGATTTGTTAGTTCAGTATTGTTGTCCCTGATGAAGGCCTATTGGTCCTAACCTAGGTTTTGTTTGTGTTCTCGTCTCGGTGCAGTATCTGACCATACCCATATTAAAATTTTGATTAAACTCAACCTTAATCAACTATTACAAGTTTTTTTTCATGTTTTTTTCCCATTATACACATCTACAGAACCGCTGCAGCCTCGCCTTATTTTAATTAAAAGGTGAATTATCTTCCAGTATTTCGTAAAATGTTGTTGCTACCCTAAGACTCCACTGTATTATTCTAGGGGTTCTCGTCTCACAGAAAATATGTAGCAAAAATGGGACTGTGTGGCTATAACATTAGGTCTTGGTTATGTGGTTAGTAGAGCAACATAGATGACGCCTGACAGGCTACAGGTCTACCTTGCTTTAATTTACGCTTCCACCACCACCAGTTCCAAAAATAGGCAATCATATATTCCAAGGGCTAACAGATGCTGGGATTGGCCTGGCAAGTCACCAGTGGATATTCGCTTGCTAAAGAAAAAATTAAACAATGGAGGTCACACCTCTCCACGACATAAGTGGACTGAAGATAGATAGATAGATAGACTCCACTGGGTGTAATAGCCGATGGCTGCTGTATTGGTCAGTGTTCAAGACTACTGGGCCTCTGTTTTCGTGTGTCTAGAAATGCAGCATACAGCCCTATACTAGATATGGGTTAGAGAGGATTGGTGTGAAGGACGTCAAGGTTTGATGTTAACATTTAACTAACCATTGACATATGTCCACTACAAGTCCCGCACTCAACTATTTTCAACGTGAGAGTTATGCCTCTTTTAAGGAAGTTTTAAAGTTGCAGAAATTAATATTCTAGTTTATTTGCTATCGTGGAGAACATCTATTAGTGTATATAGTGCTGTGAATTGTACGATACATTTTTAAGTCAAATTCTTTCTATTTGATGGAATTATGAAGGAACGCATTTGTATATTAGTAGATCTTCTGACAAATAAATGAACATCCAATGAACATATGCTGCGTGAAAGTCATTCTAAAAACATTGATTTTTTAGAGTAGTAAATTCTAAGATTGTAGCAAATATTGTGTCATAACCAGGATATGCCACTGATATTAATACATTCTTTTGTGAGCTTAATAAGATCCTTTATGGGAAGAAGAAATATTAAAGCTGTGAATGTAGTGTTAGAATCTCACCATAAGAATGTGCTGCTCTCATTTCACAGTTTCAGTGTCTCACACATCTATATGTTCAGATCTACAATAAGTATAGGGTGTACCAAGATGGAACAATAGCAGTCTGACTTGTATTGGATCTTTACCATTAAGAGATTTTTGTCAAGATAGACTTGGTCGACAATCTGAGTGCTGCAACTGAGCTCAAATAATTTTAATGCAGTTGTTCCCATTCTGAAAAATGGAGCGGAGAGTAACTTCAGGGTCAGGTGAAACATACTGACCAAGACCTTGCTTTTTGTCCTCACTCTGCTCCTGAAAACAATCTGTGTCACAGCAGTATGACCAATGAAGTAGAGATTTTAACATTGTGATGCTGCCGAAGATGGATGTGTCGGACCAAAAGGCGCAAGTATCGCAGCCAGGCTGTAAACTAGCCACACAATGCATTCCATTCTCTGGACTACAAAGCCCTGTTCAGCGCTTGGTAGTGAGAGATTGAGAACGAATGCAGCAGAAGAAGAAGAAGAAGACACTGTGATCCCCATAGTAGTGAGCTTTCTGAGGAGTCTTGCATTGCACTAAAACCAGGAAATCCAGGTCCACCTTCTCAAGTACGCATTGGGATGTAAGAAGAGCCACTGCAACCCACTACAAAGGAAACATTGATGAGTTCAGCTTTGATAACAAACAAGCAAACAAACCATTCTGAAAGAATGTCTATCTGAGAGATGTGATGATGATGTGTATAATACTGAAAACTTTCTCTATGCTTGATTGATTTCATTACGTCAACATGTGTGTACTGACTACGCCATAGTTGGAGACATACTTAAGTTGGAGGTTTAAATTCTTTAGATTTCATTTATTTTTTGGACAGGCTAATGATTCCAAATTTACTGTCGGATTTACATCTCATTACTTAGATCGATAATTGCTCTTATGTCTAGATTCATATCACAAATGGTTAATTTGATGTCCATCTCATCTAAGTGATTGTAGTATCTTATTTTCAGTATAGGCTAGACTTTCTTTTTTGAGATTTTGAGATTTGCTAGCTGAGAAAATAAAAGGCAACATAGGATTATGAGATTGGCTAGCCTGGAAGACTAGGAAAGAAAACTAAGAGAAAGAAAACTTTGATGAACCACAAATCATCTTCTTCTTCTTGTTTGTCCTATTCTTCTCATCCCAAAAAGGATATTTTATAACGTTGTGTCATAGTTTACAGCAAGACTGCGATGTCTGTACCTTTCGATTAGGCACATCTGGCTTCAGCACTGCAATTTTATGACCGAATTTGTCTTCCCTCTTTGATCTTCATTCACTTAGCAAGGCTACATGGGTGCAGTCTGTTTCCAGGGCTGCCACTTGGAGGCAAAATAGGATCATGATCAGCTGTAATTCACTTACCCTTATGCAAGTCACTAACTATGAGTCATTGGTTACTGTCAGTCAGCTCATTCATTGCGCCGTAAACCCAAACTACAAATAAGAGCCACCATGAAAGCAAGGGAGATTGTGCTCTCACGTAGATGTCACCAGTAAATGGCATTAAGAAAAGTTGACACATAAGAAGAGGCAGATGAGACAAGAGGAGAAAGAAAATGGTATGAAAGAGAAAAGATAGAAAGAAATCAGACTTTTAAAATGGACCTATTGGCCGTTGGAGTTGCTACAGTGCCACCCAAAATGAAGCCATTCTCCGATGATTCATCTCTGACATCAACATCATCATGACACAAGAAACCATCTTGATGGAGAATGTTACCATCAATTGTTCAGGCTACAGGTGCTACAACAACCCATGTGGGCCCAGTGGGTAGGGGCTGGCTATGCACGTGATGCAAGAACTCCCCATACACATAGATAGATACTAGTGCTATTACAAAGAATGTTGTAAAGGGGATGGAAGTGAGCCTCAATTACTAAGATTGAAGAATCAATAATTTCTAGAGTACATGAGCTGCAGCGGTCAGCGACTCATAGCTGACTGCTAGCGTCAGGGCCTGCAAATCAGAGCTACCAAGACCCTTCTACACCTCCATGCAATGATCCTGAAAAACAGGCTGCAACAGAGCAGACTGGCTAAGGAGAAGGAATCAAAGACGGAAGGCTAACCCAGTAATCAAAAATGCCTGCTGAAGTCGGATGTGTCTGACCTAAAAGGGCAAATATCACAGTCGAGCTGTAGACTACAACACAACGCATTCCGTTCTCCGGACAACATCCTGCTACTTGTAAAGCTCTTTTCGGGGCTTGATATCGGGGGATTGACAATGAACAAAGAAGAAGAAATAATTTGTATACACAAATGTGATGGAATAAAGTGGGATTTTCTGGCTAAATTGTCAGATGTGCCTGGCTGGAAGTGCCAAATTGTTGGTAATTCTAATGCAAGATCAAAGGAATGAGGTAATGCTGCTGAAGATAGACAAGGGATTGCTTTGAGTCATGCACAGCTCCACACAAAACTCATAATCATATTTGCTGGATGCTCAACAGGATACGCATCTGGGCCTGAGAATAGAAAGTTTTGTTTGCATATATTTTTGTACAACCTTTCTTCTGTTGCCGAAGGGTAAATGTTTTATCTACTCTTATTTAAGTACTATGCTAGCTAAAGAAGTTTGTCATGTTTCTCTACAACTTTCTGTTCATAGTATTGTTTATTGATTTAGCTGTTTTCTGTGTTTATAATTAGTGGTATTAGGACCTCCAATATATGCTCTCTGTATGGCTCATAGTCTACTTTTTATAACAATTTGTGCCTGTTGCCATAACTTGTCCCATAACATATCAACTACATGATGATTTATGATGTTTACAAAATTATATCTCACTGTCCTCTCCTAGCTCTCTTAACCAAATCTTCCTCTCTAGAATTGTCCTTGTTTTGTCAACATCATTTATTCTTCCGATCCCCTGTAGATCACATGACTTCAATTGTTTCTCAATACTGATTTCTTTTAGTACCTAATTCCCATTAGGCTCCACTTACATTTTTCTTTTTTTTCTATAATTCTTAATCTGTTTCCTTTAGAACTTCATCTTTTCATCTTTCCACTCAAGGATATTGTTGGTTATATTATTAAGTTGTTTGTTAGTGATTTGTGCTTTCACAATCACTGTTTTTGTTTAAATTTCCAGAATTCTTGATTGTGTCTAACAAAATGACAACATTAAAAGCTAATATTGGGACGGCGTAGGCTAGTGGTTAAGTGACACGGCTTATAACCAGAAGGTGCTGGGTTCGATCCCATCACAGCACCGGCCGTTACCCCGGGGAAGCAAACCCTTATAAAATGCAGGAGGAAGCAGACCCTTACATAAGATGCATGCTGAAGTGCGATGCACTGGGCCGACAGGCGCAAAATAAAAACCACAGTGCAGCACACACCGCGTTGGGGATTAGAGAAATAAGGCGAACGCAAAAAAAAGAAAAAAGGTAATATTTTACAAACAAACACACAAACAAACAAGATTACTAATAGACATGCAAAGACACCTTATGGTCAGAGCTATGTTGGATAAAATTGCACTTTGCGAACTAAATAAAAATTCTTCATCAGCTAAAGAACGACTACGAGTAGCATCAAACGCAGCGACTAATCAAAGCAGCTGAAACCAGAAGCAGCCTCATTAAGTGTCGGAAAACTATGCACCAGCAGAGAGGTCTTCTTATTCTTTCAGGACTAAAACAGGATGACAACAACATCATAACAGATAGATGAATCATCAAAGCAGAATGCTGACAGTATTATACTGACCTTTTTTCATCACAGACTAACATCCTAAAAAAGGTTTGTGGCAACAGAGGGAGATTCCATTGAAACTATAAAACCTGATGAAATCCTGCATGCCATTAAAACCAGGCACTGCTACAGGATCAGATCAGATCAGATAACTACAGACGTCCTTAAGACAGGGGAAGAAACTCTAGCAGTTCATATGTCAAAACTGTTTTATAAATGTCTCTATTCGATACAAATTTCTGACCAGTGGAAATCCTCAAAAACTGTTCTCATCCACACAAAAAAGGGGATACTGAACATCTTGGAAACTACCTTTAATTTTGTCTGTTGTCAATAAGGTAAAAGATGTTCACTAGAAACATTGAAAAAGAATTCAGAAAAGGGTTCACCGCCATTGACCACCTCCAAACGATCAATCAAAGATGGAGAGGGCAAGTGAACTGCGCATTCTACACGTCTTGCATTTATCAATTATGAGAAAGCCTTTGACAGTATCAAGACCAATGTTAGAGTAAATGCTCACAGAAACCAGGGCATCTCTGAAATCTATATCAGACTGATTGAGGAAACTAACATTACTAACAATGACTGCAATACAGCCATCAAGCTATACAACCGTCCAGTATATGTTCCGATAAGATTAGAGAATACTAAAGAAACTGTACACTGGAAGAGTCAGACCAGTTCTCGAGTATGGCATTGCGGCATGGGCAACAGCAGAAAAGGCAAACTTTGATATAATCAAGAGACTTCAAAACCAAGCCATGAGAATTATAACTGGAGGCATGAAGTCAACACCAATTGTAGAGCTTGAGAGGCAAATCTACAATCAATAAATGATAGAAGAGACAACAGAGCCCATCAACAAGCAGAG
Organism: Ariolimax columbianus; assembly: GCA_036924085.1. Classification (NCBI taxonomy): domain Eukaryota; kingdom Metazoa; phylum Mollusca; class Gastropoda; order Stylommatophora; family Arionidae; genus Ariolimax; species Ariolimax columbianus. Next base: position 90,991,749 of record JAVGWX010000004.1, on the reverse strand, counting down.
AAAATAAGAAGACTGACAGACCATCCAATGCACTAGAGACTAAAAAGATTTGGAAAAGCGAGACTAAAGTGGAGAAATTTTGTAGAAATAGCCAAAACAAAGATGAGAGAAGGCCATATCAACACTAAAGCCTATCCCTACTGTACGAAAACCCATCTGGAAGCAGCAGAGGTGACAGAAAATATACCAGCTATCGGATACAAGAACAGCCAGACTGAAAAGGAAAAAAGAAACATAACCCTGAAATAAATAGAGAAAAACTACTCAAGCACTGACTGGACCCATGCATACACTGACGGTTCTGCAACAAACAAACAGAAAATGGAGTTGGACGGATTTTTCTGAGCCTAAAAAACGGTAGAAAGATAACACTGTCAGTGGCAACTGGAGAATTCTAAAGAAATTTCAGAGCAGAGGCAGAGTCATTGAAAGCTACAGTAGAAGAAATGCTGTCAAACCAATGCAATGAAAGCCATGTAGTCTTTTTTACAGATACCAGGTCTGTGGTTACAGTACTAAAAAGCCAGACAAATATCGAAATAAATGATTTAAGATCAGTACTCTAGCCACTATGCTAGCAGTCCACACCCAAAAGAGTCGTAGGTACAGTGGATTCCATCTCACTGTAACATTCAAGGCAACGAGGAGACTGGCAAAAGAAGGTGGAAGGTTACCACAACCAGATTTTAGTGTGACCTACAAAGAGTCCAAAAATTTATTAGGGCCATATACATGTATAAATGGGAAACAGAGCATACTGGCTACACACAAAAATGATGTTTATTACCAGTTAACATAAGAGAGCAGGTGGGGGTCTTCAGACTCCATACAGGCCACAACAGGTTGAGGTACCATCTATTCAATGAACTGAAGATAGGTGCTACTGACAAGCAGGTGCTACTGACGTACCTATGATACAGGTAAAATGACCTCTGAACATCTCCTGCAAAATTGCGCGACATACGAGGACCAGAGAAAGCACATGGGGCCTTTACCAGTGCCAACACTAGACAAGCTCTATGGCAGTGTCGATAGCATCAGGATGATTGCTGCTTTCTTCAAACAAATTCAAGTTGACGTCTGACAGCGCACGAAGAAGAAGAAGAAGAAGAAGAAAAAGAAGATATGTTCCTAAAGCAAGAGATGCCGACAGGGCAACATCATCTCCCCAAAGCTATTTACATCGGCTCTCAAAGAGATTTTCCAATAATTACATTGGATCAACAGAGATGTAAATATAGATGGCGAGTGGCTCACCCATTTACGATGTACATATGCATTGTACTTATCAATAACACAATTGACGAAGCCCAACAATCATTGAACTACCTAAATGAGGTCAGCAGATCTGCTGGTCTAAAGATAAATAAAAGTAAAACACAATGCCTCAGAAACTCTTACTGCCCAAAGCAGGACATCAAACTAGGAGAGGAAACAATCGAGGATGTCAAATCCTATATTTACGTAGGCCAAGAGATAAATGCCAACCACAAAATCGATCCTGAAATCTCTACACGACAAAAAGCAGCTTGTTTTTCCCCTTAACTCCATTAAGCCAATACTCCAAGAGATGAAAGACACCACGGCAAAATCACATTTTCAATAACATGCCATTCCAGTATGTTTTCGAAGTGTGGAACTTGGGCAAAACAGACACTGAGAAGCTCAGAGAGCAATGTAACGACACTTAGTAAAAATTTTGATACGGGATAAGATAAGATCCGAAACAAAGAAATTCAACACCAACCTTTACTTCTTGCTTTTGTGGAAACAACGATATCACTGCAAAAATCATTGTTGGACTGGACATATGGTACGCATGCCTGATAACATTATACATATGAACACCTAAAACATGCTAGGAACATGGCAGAGCGAGAACAATCAATAGAGGCAAATATCGCCCTCAAAGCCGCCACTTCGAAATACAAATACACTGTAAACCAAACAGCAAGAGAAAGCTGGAAAAACAAAACAGAGAGTCTCAACTTAGACAAAGAAGGGAACAAACTCTGGAAGTTAGTCAGAGCCATGAATGACGAAACCCCGTCAAACAAACAATTTACCATCAAGCAGGGTGAAAACTTGCTCACTGGAAAAAAAGCCGCAAACGCTTTTGTTGAACACTATGCCAAAGCGAACCACATAGATGCCCCTGCAGATAGGCATACGGACATTAATGAAGAGCAAAAGGGGCACGACAACATCAATATGGCACCAGAAGAGCATATGATGGCAAAACTAACAATGAGCGAAATGGAAGAGGCCATGAGAACATTAAAGAAAAGGAAATCTCCCGGAAAAGACAGGATAACAAACGAAATGCTGATGGGGCTGGGCCAAACAGCAAAGAGGAAACTGCTATCAGTCCTGAACCAAAGCTGGAAAAGGGGTATTGTACCCCAGGCATGGAAAGACGCAGTTCTTGTACCAGTACCAAAGAAAGGAAAAGACAAAACCGATCCAAATGGATACAGGCCTATCAGCCTACTGAGCTGTGTCGGCAAACTGTTGGAACGTATGATAAACACCAGACTGATGTGGCATCTGGAAGAAAAACGGAAACTAATTCCACAGCAAGCAGGCTTTAGACAGCACAGATCCACTGAGGACCAGGTCATCCTCATAGCCCAGGAAATAGAAGATGCCTACCAGGAGCAAAAGCATACAGTAGCGGTTTGGGTGGACCTGGAAAAGGCATTTGACAAAGTCTGGAAAGATGGACTTAGAGTCAAGCTAAGAAGAAGTGAAGTTTGTGGGAAAATGTACAAGTGGATCAACCACTACCTCAAAAACAGAACGGCCAGAGTCCAAGTACAAGGGCAGATGAGCAAAAAGGTGACACTTGAGAGCAGGGAGTACCCCAAGGGGGAGTACTGTCACCCACACTCTTCCTGGTGTATATAAATGACATTACAGAGAATATACAAAGAAGAGTTCATAGCTCAATGTTTGCAGACGATCTGGCTATGTGGACCTCTGAAAAGAATCTCACCATAGCAAGAAATCGGATGCAGCAGGCCCTAACATCGATGGAAGAGTGGGCGAACTCATGGCTGGTCAATATAAATGAGGACAAAACCACATGTACAATATTCTCGCTATCAATCAAACCCCAAAACACCAAATTAAGTCTAAACGGCAAATACCTCCAGCCAAACGACAACCCAAACTATCTGGGAGTCACATTTGATCGGCGCAGAGAAAGAATGGCAATCATGAGGAAACTTGCTGGCACAAGCTGGGGAGCAGACGAAAGCATACTAAAGAAACTGTACACTAAAAGAGTGAGACCAGTTCTCGAGTATGGCATTGTGGCATGGACAACAGCAGCAAAGGCGAACTTCGATAAAGTTAGCAAACTCCAAAACCAAGCCATGAGAGTTATAACAGGAGGCATGAAGTCAACGCCAATTGTAGAACTTGAAAAGATTACAAAACTGCAATCCATGGCCGACAGAAGAAACTGCAGAGCCCAGCTGCAATCAGAGAAACTCAGAAGACTGACTGACCACCCAATGCACCATAGACTAAACAATTTCGGAAATGGGAAGCTAAAGCGAAGAAACTTTGCAGAAATAGCCAAAGCAAAGATGCACGAAGACCCTATGAACGCACTAACCACACCAAAGCCCATCCCTACTGTACGAAAACCTACCTGGAGGCAGCATATATTTCCAGAGGTGGTAGAAATTATACCAGGTATTAGAAACAAAATTTGCCAGTCTGAAAAAAAAAGAAGAGATACTACCCTGAGTTTCATTACGGAAAACTACCCAAGCATGGACTGGACCCATGCATACACCGACGGTTCCGTAACAAATACAACACAGAACGGAGGGGCAGGAGTATTCCTGAGCCTACCAAATGGCAGAAAAATAACACTGTCATTCGCTACTGGAAAATACACAAGCAATTTCAGAGCGGAGGCAGAGGCACTGCGGGCGGCAGTGGAAGAAATGGTGAAAGGTAAAAGGAATGAAAGCTATATAGTCCTGCTTACAGATGCCTTGACTGTAGTCACAGCACTGAAAAGCCAGAGAAATACTGAACAATGATTTAAGAGCAGTACTCTGTCAACTATGCCAGCAGGCCGCACCAAAAAGAGTAGTGGTGCAGTGGGTTCCATCTCACTGCAACATCCAAGGCAACGAGGAGGCAGACAGACTGGCAAAAGAAGGTGCAAAACTACCACAAACAGATACTAGTATGACATACGAAGAGTCAAAACGGCTTATTCCCACCAAATGGGAAACCGAACATACTGGTTACACCAAAAACGATGCCTATTACCAGTTGAACAGAAAAGAGCAGGTCGGGGTCTTTAGACTTCGCACTGGCCACAATAGACTCAGGTACGACCTATTCAACAAATTGAAGATATGTGGCACAGACGAATGCCCGTGTGGTACCGGGAAAATGACCGCTGAGCATTTGCTGCAAACTTGCCCGACATACGAGGATCAGAGAGAGCAGATGTGGCCATCACCAGTGGCAACACTAGACAAGTTCTATGGCAGTGTCGACAGCCTCAGGATGACGGCTGCTTTTTTCGAAAAAATAATGGTTACTGTCTGACTGCGTATGAAGAAGAAGAAGAACCCCTAAAACAACGTTTTGGTGATCATATGCATGTACACGTTCACGGAATCGCCCACGAGATGAACTGACCAAAGACCTACGCCCGCATCGGTACAGCGTTGCAAAAGATTGGGAGGCATTCCGAATATTTTTGACTTCCTAGTATACGGTACATCTTCCAGACTAACGCCGAGGATAATGTGATCAATTTTACTTGGCTCTTGTTAGTCCCTTCTCATGATCACGACCTTTAAAAACTTAATATTTACATTATCTGCAACATTCTAATGTATTGTTCTCTTATATTTTGGTATCTCAGATTGATCATACTGTTAGAACAACAAATATGACAACCAGCATTACAAAAATTGTCACAGGGGACTTTAATGCAAGAGTCGGGCCAAAACAGCCAAGTGAACGCTAAATAGGGATTTTCTCTAACAGAACAAATTATAAAAAAAGAAGAGCACTTAACTGCCTTTGTTGGAATTAAAAAACTTGAAATTTGCTGGGAAAAGGTGGACCTGACACTCCCCAAACCGAGAAATCAAGATCGAAATGGTCTACGTTCTGAGTTTAAAAAAAAAAAAAATCTTCTGTTTGCATGCTGTGTCGCATATTTGGAATTTGGTGTTAGGCCTATATTTACTTGACAAATGAGACACTAGGGGTGATGGGGTCTGAATTATGCCTGCCGCCTTTACTTTCCAGACTTGCTGAGTAACAATAAACAATTTGTTACTAACATAGAAATACTGTATCAGCTAAATTAATACAGTGGCCACAGACCATGTAGAGAAATCATAAATATGAACTCTCTTCCTCATAAAAGCCGATTCAACTAATCAATCAAAATGTTAGCTCTCTGGATAGCTTAGGTCCTCATCCAACAACCTCTAAGTATGTCTGTCTTCTGCCCTCTTCACCAACAAAAGCAACATGCCTACTTGATCCATGTTAGACACTAGCTCTCTTGGGTTCCAGAACAGTGTCTGTCTTGCAATGTCGTCTGACTCATTTCGCAAAGTATGCCCTATCCATCACCAGCTTCTTCTCTTTATGTCAGATTCAACTGAGATTTGTCTAGATCTTTCCATCAGGTTGACATTAGTGGCCTTTTAGTACCTGTGTAGCTTCCATTGCGACTCCCTGTCTAAGCTGTTAAACATGTTTTTGTAATCAACAAAACCAACATGAAATAATGAATTCTATTTTCCCACTTTGTTCAACTCTTGTGTCTATTATCTGGTTTAATTGTTCTAGAATGATTGTGGTCAAATTCTTTCCAGGTACTGATAGTAACATTATCCCTCATAGTTGTAGATCATCCTTCATTGAGGATTTTATCATATAACTTTTTCTCTAGTCGGATGAGATTTCTTTGCTTTCCCAGATCTTCCCCATAGAATGTGAAAAAATTAGGTTGAAGTGCTGTACTGACATCTACCTTAACTGTTTCTGCAGGGATACCATCTGGACCAGTCTCTTTACTATCTTTCAGCTGTGTTATGGCTGTCCTTACGTCTCCTTCTTGTTCGGTTTTTCAGTGTACCAGCAGTTCAACTTCCGCTTTCTTGTGGAGCTGTCTCTATTTAAGATCTCTTAAAAATGTTCAGCCGATCTCTTCACCTGTTCATTCAGGTTGGTACTTATATGGCCTTCTTAATTTTTAATAAGCTATTTTTTGTTTACCTGTTAGCTTTCTTGTATTATACATGTCATTTACATTTCCTTTTGCAGCTGCCTCTTCTGTAGTAATTGTCAACTCATAAAATATTTCCTCTTGTCTTTCCGGATGTTCGTCCTCCCTTCTTTGTGGGCATGACTGTATATTTCTTGGCCTTGATTTTATTGTCTCTGGTTTTACAATTGTTGAGGTTTGCTTTCTTTAGTTTCCTTTCCTTTATCTTAGTTAAGGTGTCTGTAGTCATCTATGCCTTGTGACGAAATGTTTTATTCTCTCCGACTTTTCTGCAGGTCTCAGTAAATATATCTTTCAGCCATTGCCAGTGCTTCTCTGTATTCTCTGTCTCTCTAAATACTGAAGCATTTGGTATCTATTTCTTCTTTTTTTTCTCTCGTTTGTCTTCAGACCTCAACTTCAATAACTCCGAAAAAGACAGCAGTCGACTAGAGACTCTGTGCACTTTTGTACAGCTGTTGCCAAATGCTACTTCTTTTATTTATATACAATTGGCAGGACAGTGAAATGCGTTCTGCTGTCACGAGGGCTATGCCGCTAGTACAAAGGTTCAAAATTGCAAATCTTGAACTTATTGTATATATGACATCTCAGTCTATTGTGTCCTGTGCATAGCTGTAGAAAGATCACCTGATCTCGCCTAAAGAGTGGGTGGTAGGCATCGTGTTCTATGGGACGGGGGTGGTATTTTTTTCCATTTTGCTCTGTACGTGGCACTGATGTCTGCCTTGTCTCATGGTATGTGATTGATGTATCCCTCTGCTGCAGTATTCCTCCCCCTCTAGCAAAACTGTCTGCCTCCTCGGTTTCCTAAAATGTTGCAGTGGGCCGGTATCTACTGGACTATGCTTTTTTTTTTTTTAAGCAAGCACTGAGACATGCGTTTGAGTAAGTCTGCCAGAGCGGTGAGTTTTTTTTGTGTGTGCTGGTTCTTGAGAGCCGTTAATACTGAGAGGGCATATGTAAGAATGACCACTTGCTTTTCTTCCTGTTCCTTGTGGTCTATAATGGTTTCAGCTGCTTGTCTTAGAGCTCTGACCTAGGCATTAGTGTCTCCCAGTGACAAATACTGCTGAGAATACTTCACTTTTCAGTTTTATAATGATGCCTCCTCCCCCATTTTCAATGGCATCTTTTACTTAGTCATCCAATAGGCATGTGAAATGCTTGGTTCATGTAATTGGTAACTGTTTTTCTGGTCCTCTGTTTATGAACTTTTTTGTCTTCTATGTAGGGGACATTACATTTGAGATCGGGAAAAGTGTCTTCCTTTTCAAAGGCAGCGGCAGAAGCATGCTGGTATTGGTTTTATGATTTCATTTTATAGCGCAACATTTTTCTAGTCTTTTCTTTTGCCCGAACTGCAAAATTTGTTCGCTTTAGCCTGCTGCGTCCCAATCCATTTAGTCTGTGGTGCATTGGGTGGTCCGTGCGTCTTTTGAATTTCTCCGTTTGCTGTAGAATGTTACTGTCTCATCTGTCTTCCATTCGCTGTAGCTCTGTAATGAGTTTCCATGTCTTTTATTTGGATGAAACTTAGGGCTCCTGTTAAGATGCAGACTGCTTGGTTCTGGGTGCACCCTATTTTGTCGAAGTTTGATTTTGCTGCTGTGGATCAAGCTGCAATGCCAAATTCCAAGACTGTTCTCACTCTGTGTATAATTTCTTTAGCGTGTTTCCATCAGTACTTCACATAGTACCAGATAGTTTCTTCATGATGGACATACATAGCCTCGTCATCAGCTGGGTCTTTGAAATTGAGTTTCCCATTCAAACTGTGGGGTTTAGGATACTCCTAAATACTTTAGAACTTCATTCAGCCGTATCTCTTTTCCATTAAGTTGAAGTTTTACCTGCTACCTTATATTTGATAAGGAGACGATGGTATGTGTCGTTTTTGCTTGTTCATTTTTTATTGTTACCAAGTTTTTGACCATTTTTCGCCACAGAGCCTTGCATTCATGTACTGGACATGGTGATGAGGTTTTCTAGGTCTTCAGCTTAGAGAGAATAGTGGATACTTTTGTTGAGGCTTTAGGCTACGTCGATGATGTAAATAAAGAAGAGTGTAGGGGAGAGGACATCACATTGGCCTACAACTATTTGAGTCAGATTTATCTTTATTTTTCTTTTGGATGGGAATCATTTGCACATCTTTCCACACTTGAGGTACAATGCTACGCTTCCAGCTGCAGTTCATGATCTTGAGAAGTATTTTCTTTGCAGAGCCACCCAATCTTAGCATTTTGTTGGTTGCCCCATATTTTCCAGGTGACTTTCTTGGTTTAAGGGAGTAAATGGCTGCATCGTGTTCTTTCATGGTCAGGTTGGTTGTCATATGCTCCTCTGGACAGGTTAATGAGTTTTTTTGTAGATCTATCTCAATAGCCATTACCTGTTTTCTTTCAGGTGAAATTTGTATTTGACTCGCTTAAGAGAATGATCTTATGAATGCATTAGCTGCATGTGTTTTAGTCAGCATTTCCCCATTCAGTTGTTTCACGGTTTCATGCTTCCTGCGGTCCTCATTGTTTAGGGCTTTGGATAGTCTCCACAATTTTCTGCCATCTTTGTCCAGATTCAGGACTTCTGTTATTTTTTTCAGCTGCTTCTCGCTCAGCTATTTTTATACTTACAGTCTTTTTATACTTTGCTGCAATCGCTTGGTAGGAGATGTTGGCCTCAATCCATCTTTCCTAGTCTACCCTGCCTCTGTCTTTTATCAGTTGTTCTTCCAGTTCCTGAAGTTCTGGTGTCTATTAAGGTTTGTAGTCTCTTCTTTAGGTATTGATTCAAGAGCAGCTCTCAGGACAGCTTTGTTAAAGCTTTCGGCCAATTCCCAGATTTTTACATTTCAGGTGTTAAACTGACTGCAGTACATGTCTGACAGCGTTGAAAAAGAGGTTCCAGTTTGGTCTTTTGTAATTCCATCGGGGCAGTTGATTATGCTCTTGGGCTGTGTGCTCCATATTAATCACCAGTTTATTGGTTTGTGATCACTGCCTGCCAATTGGTCAAGGACAACTCTGTTTATCTCGTGACTGATTTCTCCTATTGAGCTAGATTGCCATCCTCATGAGTAAAAACAGTGCATCATCTCCTTTATTGATGAGCTGTTGGTTACTGTAAATTTTTCAGGCTTCCACTTTGGGGCCCTGCGTGTCCGTCTCAGTGTATCCCAATCTTTCTGAGTGGCTCTTGCATGTTCTGACAACTATACAATTTGAATGTTGCACCTTTTTTGATGTCAGCGAGATATCCTTATCTGGGGGAAGGGGGCGTACAGATTTATCGCTCTTATGGTTTGCTCGACTACATTGACATCAGCACACACACCGATAATTTTAGCTTGGTTGCTTTTGTGGGGTTTAAGACTCTCTGCATGGTAGAGAGTTACTAATTAACATAATCACACCTTTGTGGCCTTCTCTATCAAGCCGGAGGGATTCATATTCTGTTATTAGGAACCTATGATTTGAGTTAAGTGGGTCTCTCGGATGCAAGTAATGTCTATGTTTTCTTCATGTAGGTTGTGAGCGAGGGACAGCTTCTTGTTTAGAATGCCATCTGCATTCTATTGTATATTTAGAGTCCTTCTCTTTATGTTTTGGTCAGTAGCGGTTTCCCATGCTCTCCATGCCCTGGCTCCACAGCACGCACATAGGGGATCACCAGTAGGTTTTGGTGCACCCCTTTGACGCGGGGGTCCATCACTCTTCCCACCTGGACCCGACTCCTTGGGTCGAGCACCATCTCGTTGTCATTTTGGTGTCCATCCTCATTTAGCGCACCACGATGCACTGTGTTATACGTCGAAGCCCAATGCATCCATCTTCATCATGCATTTGTTCAGGACCGCCTTGATTGTCCACAGCCTGCCTGCAGGGTGGCAGTTGCTTGGGTCAAAGTTGTCTCTCCCAAGAAAGCTATTGGATCTTTACTATCCGGGTGTTAAGTCTTCCATCTCGTTGGGTGTGCGACAGACAAGGCTGTCGTGCTACTCCCATGCATGATAGGCTTTGTGCCCTGGTTTTGTCTTCATGTTTGTTCTGGTGACAACATGAGGACTATCACTTCAGCGTGGTGTGCATTTTCTTCAGTGTGTCCGGAGATTAACAGCATCACCACTGAGCTTAATCTTATTTGTGTAGCTCTCTTTCACATTATTTCGATCAGACCCAGTATGCCAATTTCATAATTTATCCTCTCTACATCTGTCTGTACCGCCTTTCCTGTTAATTCATAATATGAACATTCAAATTACCGACCATAGGTGAAATAGCGAAGTCACCTGTGTGCAGTTCTATTCTTTATATTGTTTATGTTTGCTGAAAAGAAATTTCATTATCCTCAAAATGCTTGATGCTGCTAGACTGACAGAACACATTCGGAACTAGGTTTTGTAGTGTGCAGGATCTCCTAGCTGTCACGTGGGATAATTGACATAATGGCTGATAAGTTGCGTCACAGTGGCAAACATACCAAACTTACCTAAATTCAGTAAGATTAGTGATGACACCCAAAAACTTCCGACATCAAGAAGGGTCAAAATTTGCAATCTGATAAAGCAGATCAGATGCAAATTCAAAATAGGCTATGAGCAGCATAGACTGCAAAAACTTAACATAGCAGCCGAGACAGGACAAGTATAAATTTAGGACAAGTATAAATTTGTTTATCAATAATTGATAAACACATTTATACTTGTCTTGTCTCGAAATGAATTATTGTTTTCTAATAGGAAAGGTGATCTCAAAACACAAACTTTCTTAGAAGATGAATGCTAGAGACATCAGTTTTCTTGATTTTTGGCTTTATCTGGTTGGGAAGTCAATTCCTATACTTCCCAACATACTTTCCATATTTCAGTGAAGAACCAGGTCCTTATATTAAAACATATGGGTTGACTGGTATGTACAGCAACCATGTAATATCCAGAACATGACTAATTTCAGCATACAGAAACAGATTTAAATAAAGTAGTTACCTGTAATTTTGTTCATCCACAGATAGTCGACTTAAGGGATTCACTCTTCAAAGTTTTGATACAAACAATTCAACAGTATTTACCTACACTGACCTACCAGCAAGAGTTGTGACGATGTACACAATAGCACATACAAATGTAACACAACCAGTTTTGGCTGTTAATATTACAGCCAACATAGTTAATAGCGACCTAATACAACTTTGTGAAGTTGAAGTATATGGAGGTATGTATGTATATGATAATATTTAATCTGAACCTTAATCCTAAGTGAATCAGATTAGCACATTTTTAAATCCAGATTTGTCACTATTAGCCAACTGTTTAGAGTTTTCATCCATTTAATTTCAATTCACGAAGTATAGTTCAGGATCATAAATGATGTCTTAGCCAGGGGTGGAGTGTGATTTGAGTTCTACAATTAAATACTTCCACAGTCTGTGTCTCGTATAGCTTCTGGCAGCAATATCCAACTCCTGGCCTACATGTGGCACACCTGTTTATTAACATGAGATGGGCTGGCGAACAAGCACATGGCGCTCTAAAACCAAGCAGATGCTTTGGGCAGTTGTTACTCATGAGCATGGGAAGGCAGTTCATCTAGGAAAAGGAAAACGTTGATTAAAAACCATCTTCTGTCTTCAAAATTAGATACTGGTGTACACCAAAGGCTACTGGAGAAAACTGAAAAAAACTCAAGTAGATAATACTAACTAGCTTGGAAGGCATGCACCTCTTCTAGAATAATTAAGTCTCTGACTCCAAAACACACCTTCATTACTGCCATGTAGGTAGACTGGGGATAGCCAAAGGCTAGGGAAAGTTTTCCCCTCCCGCACCAATGATTTCCTGAAAGCGGTTATTAAGTAAAAGTAAAAAAAAAAAAAGCAAAGATCCTGTTTCACACCTGGGAAATATGGTGTTCTGCCCATATTATTTGATGATCCACGTCACATAGTGGGTGATATGGTTAACATCACACCGGCAACATTTACTGCCCATCATTTTTCTGGAACCTAATATATGAAGCTGGATCGACCCTAAGAGCAGGTTTCCGATCAGGAAAATAAAAATAAAAATTTCTGCACCAGCTAGGAAGCCAGTAGACTAACAACTGCGCGGCCGCGGTATGTTGGATCAACATTTGCATGTATCAAAGTACAACTAAAGTAGAACTCCCGCTCACAGTAGAAAATCAAATATATTTAATACAGAAGTGGCATCACATTTAAAGAGTCCTCTTCTTCGTTCGTTCTCAATCTCCCGCTACCAAGCCCTGAAAAGGGCTTGCAAGTAGCAAGATGTTGTCCAGAGAACCGATTGCATTGTGTCGCTAGTTTAAGTAGACTACAGTAGACAGTAGTTAGTTTACAGCATGACTGCGAAATTTTCACTTTTCGGTCCTACACATCTGACTTCAACAGGCATTATTGGGTACTGTACCGGGTTAGCCTTCCCTCTTTGATCCTTTCGCTTTAGCCAGTCTGTCTTGTTGCAGCCTGTTATCTAGAATCATCACGTGGAGGTGGAGAAGGGTCTTGACAGCTCTGAGTCAATGGTCCTGTTGCTAGAAGTCAGCTTTGGGTCGCTGACCGTTCATGTCCTGCTCAGCCTCAGTAATTTGATCCCATATGACTCGGCAATGAAATTAGATCTATTCTTCTGGTGCTTATCTATAAAAAAACTAGCATGGAGCTGGGGATACCAGAAATATTTGTAAAATGTTAAATGTAAATCATTTAAAGTTATAAAGTGGGCTTTTCCACATCAGGTAACAATGATTCTCAAAATTATAAAGTGCTAGACCAATGCCATGTTAGGTCTAAGTAAGTTTCACAAATAGATGTAGTTTTGAAAAAACTGTGCCACAAGCAACAAAACAAATGGATTAGCAGTCTATATTGGGTAAATATGGCCTGTCAGTTGTGTTTTCCGCACAGTTTTTGTTGTTGTTGCATGTTTCTTACTTTTTATTAGGCACTTGTCTTAGTTCTTCCCCCAAAAATAGAATATATATTTATAGCACCGGATCTGAGGTAGTGACGCCACAGAATAGTCCACATGTTGGAGATGTTAAACATTCTGCGAGAATAGACGCAAAAGTCTGCGTATTCCTGTCGTCTTAGCAATGCATTTCCTGGGTTAGGATTAGCTTAGGTTAGATTAGGTTAGGGTAGCCAGTAAGAACGGTTAGACTTGTTGCTGCCGACGAACTCGCGTCATCTGGAAACCGCGCGATCAGGATGGGAGATAATGGCAGAAAGGCAGACTAAACGCGTGCCGTTCGTATATTGCGCGATCTGGGGATGTAGATCCAATATACAAGGGGCTTGTCATAAGTATGTAGTACTGTATGTAGAATAAGAAAAACCAGATAAAATAGGGTTAACAGAATCATGGTCATATGAGGACATTGCAGATAGTGAACTTGAAATAGAGGGATATAAAATGATGGAAAGATGGAGTAGTTGGACACAAGGCTAAGGGAGGTGGCGTTTTATCATACTGTATAAATTATGTTAATATTACAATCAAAGATGATTTATTATGTGGTAACAAAAATGAAAGTGTATGGAGAGAAATAGAAAGTGGGGGTGAAAAAAACAGTGATTGGAGTATGCTCTAGATGTTATTAAGTCAAAAAGAGAAAGATGATGAGCTGATTAGTAGCATAGCAAAGGCAAGTGAAGTAAAATTATTATTGGATTTAAATCTTTCAGAAATAAAATGGGATATGGCATAAGCACTTGTTGAGTCAAAACCTTTTGTTAAGTGCATACATAACTGACAATATTTTAATTCAACATTAAGAAGCAGCCAGCAGAGGCAAAAACACACTCGTCTTAGTTTTTACTACATATTAAAATATAATTGAAAACGTTACCGTTGGGGAACTGTTTGGCTCAAGTGACCATCAAATCATCCGTTGGGATCTTATTGCAGGGAAAGAAGTAAACATAAACATGCAAACATATGATTACTCTAAGGCAGATGTTAAAAAGATGAAAGAGGCAGCGAGCCACATAATCTGGAAAGATATTGTAGGAGGAACAGATGTTGAACAAGAGTGGGAGAGTTTTAAAACAGTTCTCGAAACGTTAAATGAGGAATGTGTTCCATTTAGGGAGGTAAACTCCAAGATTAAAAAGTGGATAACTAGAATTGTAGTTAAATGTAGAAGAGCTAAAAATAAAGCATGGAAAAAATCTATAGAGGCAGTTAAATCAAAAGAAACATATTTAAAATATTTGGACAAGCAGAACATAACTCAGAAAGTGAATAAAACAGCAAAAATAGACTTTAAAAATCTTTCTCGGAGGACCAAATCTGATAGTAAAAGCTTCTTTTCTTATGTTCATCATCATTAGCTCTTTCCATCTTGTCAGATGATAGTAATTGTACTTTGTAAAGGTATGCAACTACAGTCAATGACGGTAACGAATGTGACTCGTAAGACCAATCCGGGCAGAGAAGCGTCTTCCACAGTCTGTGCAAGAAAAGTCAGGACCGTTTGCGGCAACGCATGGTGTTGCGTGTCTTCTCAAACTCTGAGTCTTTAGCCTATCAGCATTCAGTATCTCCTTAGTCTGTATTCCATGCTTAATCCTGCCCCTCCATGTAACACGATCCATGGCGTCCTGTTCCCATGATTCCAAATCGATGCCTGCATCATTCATATCCCGCTTGCATACATCCTTGTTCCAAAGTAGTGGCCGGCCCCGACACCTTTTCCCTAACTGTAATTCCCCATAGATAAGATATTTTTGGTATTCTGCCATCATCCATCCTCTGAATGTGTCCCTGCCACCGGAGCCTTTGATGACTAAGCATAGAAAAGTTTGTGACAGTGCCTGTTCTCTCCAACACCCCTGCGTTGGTGACCTTGTCTTGCCACCCAACGTCCAGGATTCTGCGCAATCACCTCATGTGACAGCTGTTTAGCTGCTTCTCCTCGTGCATGTAGGTAGACCATGTCTCACTACCGTAAAGAAGAGTGCTGAGGACACAGGATTAGTAAACAAGTGTTTTTGTTTTAACAGTGAACTTCTTGTTCTCCCAGACTCTTTTTGTTAATCTGCTCATTGTTGTTGCTGCCTTTCCTATCCTGATATTGATCTCTTGGTCCAGGAATAGTTTATTATTGACTGAGGATACCAAGTACGTAAAGTGATCTACTACATCGAGAGCTTCATCATCAATTGAGATTACTGGTGGTTTGTTTGCACCTTGGACCATAACTTGTACACAGCAGGCATCCAAAAATGCAGATAGTAAGCTTTGCAGTTCCTCCTCTGAGTCGTAATTGCGGCATCATTCACAAAGAGCAGTTCTCTCATCAGCACCCTGTTTATTTTGGTCTTGGCTTTCAGCCTTTGGGAATTGAATAGGCCACCATCTGTGCGAGAGCGAATGAAGATTCCACCTTCCTGGTCAAAACATGCATGCCTCAAGAGAAGTGAGAAATATATTCCAAAGAGGGTTGGAGCAAGTACACAGCCTTGTTTTACTTTGCACTTGATTGCGAACTCCTCTGATGACACACCGTCAAAGTTGATGGTGCCTTTCATGTCAGTGTGGAACGACTCGATAATGCTCAGAAGACTCGGTGGGCTACCAATCCTCCCGATCACTTTGATCAGACCCACAAGACTGACCAAGTCAAATGCCTTCGTGAGATCTTTAAAAAATTTTTTTTTTCAAAACCTCAAGCGGGGGCTCGACTTCGTTGCCTCGGGTGTTTTCCCCATTTTAGCTCGGTCTCTGTCAGCATCTGTCGAGAGCATCGCACAATCCGGAAAAAAATTGACATCATGGACCGACCATCGCAGCTCAAAATCGATCCCCGACCGTCTGAACACGAGGCAAACGGCTTGACCACTTCGCCACAGAGACCCCCGAAATCTATGAAGGCAATATACAATGGTTGCTTTTGTTCTTTGCATTTCTCTTGCAACTGTCGTAACGATAATATCAAATCTGTGGTAGACTTATTTCCACGAAAACCGCACTGTGACTCTGGGTAAACCTGGTCTCCTAGGATTTGGAGTCTGCGCAGAACAATTCTGGCAAGTATCTTCCCAACGGTACAGAGAAACGAAATTCCTCTGCAGTTTTTGCTGTCATTCCGGTCCCCCTTGTTCTTGTACAAGGTTACAATGCTCGAATCTTTGAAATCCTGTCGGACCTGTCCTTCATGCCAGCATAAAGTTATCAACTGGTGTATCTGTGGACCAAGTATGATCTATATCGGGAATACATCCTTTCCTGGAGCCTTGCCAGAAGCAAGGTCAGCAATAGCACAGTTAACTTCTGCTATGGTTGGGAGCGAGTCCAGATGGTCCAGAGTTGGCATGGCCTCGATGGCATTTAGAGCATCTTCTGTTAGCTCTGTCTCGCTTAAGTAGAGTTCAAGATAGTGCTCTACCCATCTGTCTAACTGCTTCCTCTTATCAGTTATGATTTCCACAGATAAAGTTTTAGCGGCGCACTCTTTTTCACTGTTGGGCCGATGGCTTTCTTTATCCTTTCATACATTCTTCTGATGTTACCATTATTAACGGCATCTTGGATATTCTCACATAAATATATCCAATAGTCATTTGCACACTGTCTAGCTGTCCTTTGTTTGCACTTCTTTTGTCGCTTGTTTCAATACATTGAGATAGTTTCATGTTGTTTTGTCTTTGTTTCTCAGTGGTGCAGCCCCTTTTCTGTCAATCAAAGGCTGCAGTATCCTACCATTTGTTTCAAACCAGTCTTGATTGCTGTGTTCTCTAATGCCATAAGCTGTTACTGCTGCTTTGAGAGTAGCTTCTTTGATTAGATCCCACTTTTCACTAGCTGAACAGTCTCCTGATGTATCAGCGAGAACACCTGCAAGCTCCTGATGGAACCTGAAACACTGTTTTGGATCCTTGGTGTTGACTAAATGTATCCTCAAAATGGGTTTATGCTTCGCCGTAAAGATTCTCTTAGGTCTCAGCTTGACGCGGACAACGACCAACGTGTGGTCAGTATCACAGTCAGCAATCGGGTAGCTGCGTGTGGTCAGTATCACAGTCAGCACTCGGGTAGCTGCGTGTTGTGTTTGATTCAGATGTTGTCTTCTCGTGATAATAAAGTCCAGTTGGTGCCAATGACCGGATCATGGCTGTTTCCATGATACCTTAAGACGATCTTTTGTTGCAAAGTAGAAGTTTGTGATGCAGAGATTGTTTTTTTGTGCAGAATTCCAGCAGCCTTTGTCCATTTTCATTCATGCGCCCAACATTGTGTTTGCATAAACATGACCGTATCAACAGCTTTATTCCACCAGGGTGGTTGAACAAAAGGGGACTAGTGGTCCTGCGTCCGATCTTCTGGCGCAGCTTGTTCACTACATTATCCTGTCCGTAGGTGTATCTGAACACCTGTTTGGCTTTCTGGTGTCTGTTTTTTTTTCCTCTGGGTAAAAGTACAACCGATGGCAGGTAGTCGCTCTCTTGTGTCTCTAATACGTCCCAGCGTGTGGATGGAGCAACATCACTGGATATAAGTACCAGGTCGATAACCCCGTCC
The DNA here is from genome assembly GCA_036924085.1 of Ariolimax columbianus. Lineage (NCBI taxonomy): Eukaryota > Metazoa > Mollusca > Gastropoda > Stylommatophora > Arionidae > Ariolimax > Ariolimax columbianus. The sequence goes on along the minus strand of JAVGWX010000004.1, from coordinate 90,973,921 downwards.
ATATCTCCCGGTCGAGATGATAGTCTAGTTGGGCGTCCGTCATTCACAACAGTGAAGTTTGTGTGGACTAATGCCTGGCTCAAGGCAAACCCATTACCTATTTTCAGTGGCATTTCCCCACTCCTTTGACCTAGCATTAAAGTCACCTGCAATGAGGCACTTTTTGCGCTGCGACTCTAACAAGTCCCACAGAAATTCCCACTTTACGTCCTCGAGAGGTGATCTACTTGAGCTTATACGTTGTAGATTCTCCATTCTTGGCGGTTGATTGTTACTACAATCCCTTGTAGATCGACATCCTGAATTTTACAGGTGCTAGTATCTATCCATGTATGAGGAAGTTCTTGCTTCACATACATCGCCAGTCCTCGCTTGCCAGACCCGCATGGATTACTGTAGCACCTGTATATCTGGACACTTGATGGTCACATTCTCCTTCAAGTAGGTCCTTGGATCATGAAGATGTTGAAATCGTACACCAATTTTTGGAGAATGACTTCGCGTTTGGTGCCGCTGCGGCAATTCCATTAGCCTATTCGTACATTTTTTACCCTAAGCCTATTTGACTTTCTTCGACATTTTATCTTCCCGGCTCATATTTTTCTCTATCTCCTTTTGTCTCCCCTTCCTCTCCTTCTGCATCCACCTTTCATAGCGCCATTTGCTGGAGACAACGATGTCAGAGCATGATCTCCATAGCTCCCGCGGTGACTCTTACGTGTGGTTTGTCATCAGAGTTCTCCTTCTCCTAGATGAGTTGCCTGCAGGGCTAACGAGTCTCCTCTACTCGGTTTGTGGTCGGTTGTATCCGCCATTTTTATTGCGGTGTCACATTATTGTACCGGTAACAGTGAAATCCGACCAATCCTGTCTTCAAATTCACGATCAGCTATGTAGCGAAATCACGGTACAATCGATGATGATCCGTGAAATCTTGCTAACCGATCAATTGGTATACACGTGACACTGGATCTATTGTAATCACTAGTAATCAGTAATGTTACTTCAAACAGCACACAGTGTTGGTATAATAAACTACCACCATTGGAGAAAATTTACTCGTTGTCGCGGTACCGGCATAGCTGAACCTAGACCACGAATGTCGTCCTAGTAAGTAAGTTTTGCATCAGGATCACAACGATGACGGCGAAATCCTTGGAAATTGGCTAATAAATGACATGCGAGGAACTAGCTCCACACTATGTTATTTCGCTATTAACTACACCACAAATGCCAGTATTAATTTCAAGCTTACCAGACTTTGAAGGAGTGGGAGGAGAAAGTTGAAATTTAGCACATATGTAGCTCATTAAATTTGTACAAGTTGAGAAGTATGAATTTCCCTCCTCGACCTGTTTACCCGATATGGTGCATGGCGCAACACACCTTATTGACCGGATCTGCTACTCTAACGGTTTGTCAGAATAATGGAGAAATCAGAGGCTACAACTTTGATAAAATTCTTGATGTTGCAGGGGAAAACACCTACAGAAATACACAGAGCGATGGAACCAGTGTTTGAGGAATTCTGTCCTTCGTATGCTTCTGTAAAAAACTGGTGTAGGCAGTTTAAGCGTGGCCGTTCCCATGTTGCTGATCTTCAAAGATCAGGAAGACCATCCCCAGAGTGCAGCGATGAAAATGCTGCAAGAGTGAAAAAATCCATTGACCAGGATAGGAAAATGATAATTGCAGAGTTATCTAGGTCAGCAAAACTGAATGAAAGTACAGTTTTTAGAATTTTACACAACAGACTGAACATGAGAAAAGTGTGTCTTTGCTGGGTCCCGCGTCTGCTGACATGTGAACAGAAACAAACGAGGGTTGATTGCTGTGGCCAATTGCTCAAAATGTGTAGGTCGAAAAACATGTTACCGACCAAAGTGACAGTAGATGAGACTTGGGTTCACCATTATGACCCAGAATCCAAAATTTCCAGCATGCAGTGGAAAACCCGGGGCTCACCAACACATCAAGCCAACAGCACAGAAATCTGCAAGAAAAGTGATGCTGGCTGTTTTTTGGGACGTCAATCAAAGGTGTCATTTTGAAAGATTACATGCGTCATAGCAACACGGTTAATGGGCAACATTATGCAGATCTCCTTACCCAACTAAGAAAGACTGACCAGAAAACGAAGGATAGCTTGCACTCAAATTCTGCTTTTGCTTCAAGACAACTCGCCCTTCCATAAAGCAAGGCTTGTGCTGCAAACAGTCAACGATTTGAATATTGAAATTATTCTACACCCACCATATTCTCCAGATATAGCTCCATCAGACGTTTTTCTTTTCCCATAACTTAAAAAATAACTGAAAGGAAATCATTTTGACAGTGACGAAGATGTCATACTGGCTTGGGATAAGTGGTTTAGTTAGAAAAATAGGTTACTTTATTCTGAAGATGATGGCAAAAATGTATAGATTCAGGTGGTGGCTACATTGAGAAGGAATAAGCACTGTCCCAAATTTCAACTTTCTTCTTTTACTCCTTCAAGGTCAGGGTAAAAGCCCCTTGTAAGTCCCAGGTTGAGACATGGAGGGAGATTTAAAAGAGACATTCAGTTGAGGGCAGGCGACGCAGAGAGACAGTTGAGATAGACTTGCAGCGGAGAGTAGAACACTTCACTTCAGAGACAGATGAGAGGAGACACACAGAGACGGGTCGTGAGATTTGAACACAGATTTGAGTTGAGAACCACCGACGAGAGGCAGTTGAGAGTGGTCGACTTAGCACCTTGGAGCATGAGCTCTCAACATGAGCTCTGTGATTGTTTACTGCATTTATTCCATGCATCTGCTTTAGAATTCTTGATTATTTTATTTAAATGTGTTTTTGCGTGCAGATAACTTGCATCACCCCTAATAACACCCCTAATTTATTATATTTTATGTTTTTTAAAAATCTATCCAGCACATGAGCCGCATTCTTCTAACTATTTACTTTCAAAGGCATCAATTATCTACTCTAATCATTTGTTCATTGTCCATGTTTCTAGACCATATAATAATGACATGCACATCGCTTGATCAATTTTTAATTTGTTCTAATTTAGATGTCAATGCAGAACTTATGTTGGTCAAAACAAATTTGGCTAACCTTATTCTCTTCCTGATTTCCATTTCACTTCCTCTAATTTTCTAATTATGTTTTAAAGATAAAAGAAGCTCTTGACCTATTAGAGCATTAACTTAACTTAACGTCTTTATACTGATTTAGAAGACTCTGCAGAGTCTGTATAAAACCAGTTTCATTTACATTTCGTTGCTCTAAAAGCTATGTCATCCAACCTATTTTTAAATGCATTAATTGTCCCTGTTTCCCGCACCTCAACAATAATCATAAATTCTCAATCAGAGGATACCAGACCTTCCGTCTCGATAGAGAAGGCCACATGGAGGGGTCCTGATACTGACCAGAAACTGCATACCGAGTAGCGCGGTACCTGTCAGTCACACCGGACAAGCAGAAATTGTAGGAGTTGACATAATGGCCCAAGAGACGAAGCTCCGCATTTTCAATCTGTACGAACCACCAAATAGAGACCTATCGCTCTCGAGTATGGAGGTCAGAGACTCCAACTGCATAGTAGTTGGAGATTTCAACAGCCACTCGGAGAGATGGGGATACTCTGACACAGACAGCAGAGGTGACGAAGTGGAAGATTGGGAGATAGATACAAATCTCTCCCTAATCAATAGGCCGGAGGATAGCCCTAGTTTCTATTCTTAAACATGGCGTACCACCTCGACTCTAGATTTAGCCTTCTCCACACAGGACATACACCATAAAATAGACCGCCAGGTGCTAAACCAACTGGCAGGTAGTGACCACAGGCCGATCAGGCTAGACATTGATATGGAAGTAGGCCCACAGGAAACAAAACCGCTCCCACGTTGGAATTACAAACGAGCCGACTGGGACAGATTTGCAATCCTGACAGATGGGCTGTGTGAAACCATCAACACACGAAACAACAAAATGAAGCCCATGGTGGAAAGCCTAAGCAAGGCAATAATGCAAGCCGCCACTGAAACCATCCCAAGAGGAGCTAGGAAAAACTATAAGCCCTACTGGAATGATGAGTTGCAGAAAGCGGAAGATGCAGTAACACATGCTAGGAACATGGCAGAGCAAGAACAATCTATGGAGGCAAACATCGGCCTCAAAGCCGCCACGGCGAAGTACAAATACACTCTCAAGCAAACAGCAAGAGAGAGCTGGAAAAACAAAACGGAAAGCCTAAACCTGGACAAAGAAGGGAACAAGCTATGGAAGCTAGTCAGAGCCATGAACGACGAAACCCCGTCAAACAAACAAATAACCATCAAGCAGGGCGAAAACTTGCTCACCGGTAAGAAAGCCGCAAACGCTTTTGTCGATCACTATGCCAGAGCAAACCACATCGAGGTCCCTGCAGATAGGCATACAGACATTAGTGAAGAGCTAAAGGGGCACGACAACATCAATACGGCACCTGAAGAGCACATGATGGCCAAATTAACAAAGAGTGAAATGGAAGAGGCTATGAGAACATTAAAGAAAAGGAAATCTCCCGGAAAAGACGGGATAACAAACAAAATGCTGATGGGGCTGGGCCAAACAGCGAAGAGGAAACTGCTATCGGTCCTGAACCAAAGCTGGAAAACGGGAATTGTACCCCAGGCATGGAAAGACGCAGTACTGGTACCAGTACCAAAAACAGGAAAGGACAAAACAGATCCAAATGGATACAGGCCCATCAGCCTACTGAGCTGTGTCGGCAAGCTGATGGAACGTATGATAAACACCAGACTGATGTGGCATCTGGAAGAAAAACGAATACTAATTCCACAGCAAGCCGACTTTAGACATCACAGATCCACTGAGGACCAGGTCATCCTCATAGCCCAGGAAATAGAAGATGCCTACCAGGCACGGAAACACACAGTAGCTGTTTGGGTGGATCTGGAAAAGGCATTTGACAAAGTCTGGAAAGACGGACTTAGAGTCAAGCTAAGAAGAAGTGATGTTTGTGGGAAAATGTACAAGTGGATCAACCACTACCTCAAACAAAGAACGGCCAGAGTCCAAGTACAAGGGCAGATGAGCAAAAAGGTGACACTCGAGTAGGGAGTACCCCAAGGGGGAGTACTGTCACCCACACTCTTCCTGGTATGTATAAATGACATTACAGAGAATATACCAAGGACAGTCCATAGCTCAATGTTTGCAGACGATCTGGCTATGTGGACCTCTGAAAAGAATCTCACCATAGCAAGAAATCGGATGCAGCAGGCCCTAACATCGCTGGAAGAGTGGGCGAACTCATGGCTGGTCAAAATAAACGAGGAGAAAACCACATGTACAATATTCTCGCTTTCAATAAAACCCCAAAATACCAAATTAAGTTTAAATGGCAAATTCCTGCAGCCAAACGACAACCCAACCTATCTGGGAGTCACATTTGATCGGCGCATGACATGGAAAAGTCAGATCGAGAGAAACCGAATGAGAGCCAGAGAAAGAATGGCAATCATGAGGAAACTTGCTGGCACAAGCTGGGGAGCAGACGAAGGCATACTAAAGAAACTGTACACTGGAAGAGTGAGACCAGTTCTCGAGTATGGCATTGCGGCATGGACAACAGCAGCAAAGGCGAACTTCGATAAAGTTAGCAAACTTCAAAACCAAGCCATGAGAGTTATAACAGGAGGCATGAAGTCAACGCCAATTGTAGAACTTGAAAAGATTACAAAACTGCAATCCATGACCGATAGAAGAGACTGCAGAGCCCAGCTGCAGTCAGAGAAACTCCGAAGACTGACTGACCATCCAATGCACCAGAGACTAAACAATTTGGGAAATGGGAAACTAAAGCGGAGAAACTTTGCAGAAATAGCCAAAGAAAAGATGCACGTAGATCGCATAAACGCACTAACAACACCAAAACCCATCACTACTGTACGAAAACCTACCTGGAGGCAGGACATATCTCCAGAGGTGGTAGAAAATATACCAGGTATTGGAAACAAAAAACTGCCAGACTGAAAAAGAAAGGAGAGATACTACCCTAAGCTTTATATCGAAAAGCTACCCAAGCATGGACTGGACCCATGCATACACCGACGGTTCTGTAACAAACACTACACAGAACGGAGGGGCAGGAGCATTCCTGAACCTACCAAATGGCAGACAAATAACACTGTCATTCGCTACTGGTAAGTACACAAGCAATTTCAGAGCAGAGGCAGAGGCACTGAGGGCGGCAGTGGAATAAATGGTGACACACAAAGAAAATGAAAGCCAGATAGTCCTGCTTACAGATGCTCTCGCCGTAGTCACAGCGCTAAAAAGCCAGAAAAACACTGAGCTTAATGACTTAAGAGCAGCACTCTGCCAACTGTGCCAGCAGTCCGCACCAAAAAGGGTAGTGGTACAGTGGGTCCCATCACACTGCAACATCCAAGGCAACGAGGAGGCAGACAGACTGGCAAAAGAAGGTGCAAGACTACCACAAACAGATACTAGTATGACGTACGAAGAGTCAAAACGGCTTATCAAAGCCAGATACATGACCAAATGGGAAACCGAACATACTGGTTACACCAAAAACGATGCCTTTTACCAATTGAACCGAAGAGAGCAGGTCGTTGTCTTCAGACTTCGCACTGGCCACAATAGACTGAGGTACCACCTATTCAACAAATTGAAGATAGGTGGTACCGACGAATGCCCGTGCGGTACCGGTAAAATGACCGCTGAACATCTGCTGCAGAACTGCCGACATACGAGGATCAGAGAGAGCAGATGTGGCCATCACCAGTGGAACTGCAAGACAAGCTCTATGGCAGTGTTGACAGCCTCAGGATGACCGCCGCTTTTTTCGAAAAAATAATGGTTACTGTCTGACTGCGTACGAAGAAGAAGAAGAAGTCCCTGTTTCCACTACTTCCTGTGGCAAAAATACATATTGAAGGCATTAAACAACAACAAAACAAAAGCTATTATTCTCTTCAATCATTCCTTTTTCTATAATTCTTTTACTTATATCATTCTTCTCTTTTAAGCTTCTTGTCTAGTCTCATTTTAAACAGTTTTGAGATTTTAGGAATCATGTGTGTAATGGCAAAGATGGCGCCATCACTGGCTGCGAGTCTACATTTCTCTACTGTTTTGGATCATTTTATGGATGCCGCTAGACCACGGATTTGCCTGGAATTCACACTAGTCGGCGACTTACACTTGGTGTTGTTTTTTTATTTTTTGTGATTTCTTCCATCCGTTTATCCTGGTCTGGACGCCGGCTGAATGGCACTACGCTTATACCTGTGACGTATTTCATTGGTTAGTTCTGCCGGTTCACCTTCGCGAATTTGGTATGTGGGAATTTTAGATGCTACTATGATGAGCTGAATACAGCTGGGGAGAGATGCTAGACCCACTCACACGCTGAGTGTTGTCCATACGACCTCTTGTGGTTATTGAAAAGGCACGACAAACTGCGTTAGATGCCATCCCACCTTTCTACCCTGCAGGTTACATGTATACGGAAAGGCTTCGGTGGTAACCCTGAGACAAAATCTGCATCCTATGCTATCTCCAGTCGTCGCGATGAATGTCTTGCCACTGGCAAAAGGTAGCTTAGGCTCTGTGAGTGAGGTTGACAAAAGGCGCAGTTTCTTCCTCACTTTAATCCAAATAACCGCGCAAGTCACCCATTTCAGCGGACACAGCAAGAGATACGTCTGTCCACACGGCTGAACAAAGAGAGTGGTCTTTATCACTTGTGATGGACAACTATTAGTGTGATGTTGACAATTTTTGTGTGTGCTTTTCATGTCTTGGATTTCAATCTTTTATTCACTTGCCATTTTCTGACCTCATCCCATTCTACAGAATATGTCTGTGACCCTAAAATGTATGGACGAGACTGTGAAAACAAATGTACTTGTGCTGTAAGCGAGAACTGTTTCATTAGTACTGGTGGATGTCCTTCTGGATGTCCTGCTGGCTTTGAAGGAGAGGCGTGCAAAACAAGTAAGACTTGGTTCTTTTCTATATTGCTTCAGCAAAAAATTATTTGTGCACAATGCAATACCACACACATACACATAAATGAAATAAAGTGCATTGACTAGACGCTGGAAATAACTGAATCTCATTGGTCCTTCAATTGTCACTCAAATAGAAGCATGAGAAACTCCATCATGGATCATTCCAAGCTCGGATGAGAAACGAGGGAGTCATTTTTTTTTTTGTGTGCGTTCGCCTTATTTATCTATTCCCCAAGGCGTCTGTGCGTTACACTGTGGTATTTATTTTGCGCCTGTCGGCCCAGTGCATCCGACTTCAGCATGCATTTTATGTAAGGGTCTGCTTCCTCCTGCATTTTCTAAGGGTTTGCTTCTCCGGGGTAACGGCCGGTGCTGTGATGGGGATCGAACCCAGCACCTTCTGGTTGTGAGCCATGCCACTTAACCACTAGGCCACGCCGTCCCCCATAGGGAGTCATTTGAACCATGTAATTATGAGGCTGAAACATTAAGTTGATTGTGGATAATTCTGGGATTTAAAAAAAAAGTGCAGTCATCATAGTGAGAATTGTTCTGATTGCATTACAGACCAGGGGTAAGAACATATGCTGAGGAGAATTGTGCCCGGAAAAGAGCAAGTATTATATGGAGGGCCACAGTCAATATCATCCTTACATGGTCACATGGTCCTATGGATTTTATAATGAAATCTTTCTCTGCTCTATTCTGATCAGAAAACATCTGATGTTCTTTAAGGATATACTTTTGATGATATATGGATGAAATAAAATCTTGAAGGATCTTCTAGTGAGAAGTCACCTGTGTACTATCTCCTGTGTTCACCTTTGATGGCCTGTCAATGGAATAAAAACTTGAAGGATCTTCTAATGTAAAGTTGTCTATTATCCTACTCAGTTGATGCCCTTGCACACATAGTTGCTTTTGTAGTACATGCTACACTTGTAAATATGTTTTCAAGGTCTTACTCATTTCTGATAACTACATTTATGAATAAGTGTAGTCTTACTTGAAAGTCTCACTACTTAATGTCCTACAGCTTCATCTATACCATCACTTGTAAGTATTGCTAATTAACAAATATTAGACAAATGTTGCTGTGACCACTTTGGTCAATATCTCTAGAACATCTCTAGGAGAAACTCTACACCTGTTGACATACATTTTAATGACCAGTCTCTTGCATAACCATTATTGCCACTTACAACATATGTAATAGAGAACAGTGACCTTGCTCTTTTTTCCACAATTTCGGGCCCAGGAATCCACATGGCAGGTGGAGAACTTAATTGTATATTATTTATAATGCAAAAATAATACAGCTTGGTATAGTAATAAGAAGGATGGCTAAAAGAACAATTTATTGTTGTCATGTGTCAAGACGGACAGGCTACACTTTGACTGTTTGTTATGTGTTTAGACATTTCTGGTTGCTCACGATGGTGGTTGATTCGAAATGATAGTACAGAGATCGTTATATTTTCAGATAAGTGTTAGCGTTGAGAATCAATTTGTTTCTTCTTCTTTTCTTCTTCTTCGTACGCTATCAGACATCAACTTGAAGTTGTTCGAAGAAAGCAGCTGTCATCCTGAGGCTGTCAATACTGCCATAGAGCTTGTCTAGTGTTGCCACTGGTGATGGCCACATGTGCGTTCTCTGGTCCTCGTATGTCGGGCAATTTTGCAGCAGATGTTCAGCGGTCATTTTCCCTGTACCACAAATGCATTCGTCAGGTCCACCTATCTTCTGTTTATTGAATAGATGGTACCTCAGTCTGTTGTGGCCTGTGCGGAGTCTGAAGACAACGACCTGCACTCTTCTGTTCAACTGGTAGTAGGCACCATTTTTTGTGTAGCCAGTATGTTCTGTTTCCCATTTGGCCATGTATCTGGCCCTAACAAACCTTTTGGACTCTTCGTAGGTCACACTAGAATCTGGTTGTGGTAGTCTTTCCCCTTCTATTGCCAGTCTGTCTGCCTCCTCGTTGCCTTGGATGTTACAGTGGGATGGAACCCACAGTACCACTACTCTTTTTGGTGCGGACTGCTGGCATAGTTGACAGAGTACTGCTCTTAAATCATTAAGTTCAGTATTTTTCTGCCTTTTTAGTGCTGTAACCACGGACAGGGCATCTGTAAACAGGACTATCTGGCTTTCATTGCCTTTGCCTGTCAGCATTGCTTTTACTGCAGCCCTCAGTGCCTCTGCCTTCGCTCTGAAATTGCTTGAGAATTTTCCAGTTGCCACTGACAGTGTTATTTTTCTACCATTTGCTAGGCTCAGGAATACCCCTGCCCCTCCATTCTGTGTTGTGTTTGTTACAGAACTGTCGGTGTATGCATGGGTCTTTTTCAGTCTGGCTGTTCTTGTTTCCAATACCTGGTATATTTTCTACCACCTCCGGAATGAATCAATTTGTTTAATAAAAACGTAGTTGTAATTGAAGTTTACTGTAGCATATATATTTTCAAATATAGTGTTCTAGTTGTAACAGATAGTTAGTGAATGGACAGAATTAAATAGCGTGGCATAGTGAGGGGTAGTAAAAGTAAATTTAGTTTAGGCCTAGTGGTTAGCGATATGTTGTTGTAAGGTAAATGCCAGTGACAATTGATTTTTTGGTGTTGCTTTAACAAGTATACATTGTATAAGGTATTAGTATAAATTATTGGCTAACGGTAATAAATAGCATTATTAGTATGGCCACTAAGACCAGACAAAATGCTACAAAGAAAGGCCAGGTCAGATTGTGTGATTTGTGTGGCGGCAATGTTTGTATTAGTGTAGGGTTAGATACAACGTTGACATGGAAAACTCAGATTGAGAGAAACTGAATGACAGCAAGACAAAGAATGGCAATCATGAGGAAACTTGCTGGCACAAACTGGGGAGCAGATGAAAGAATACTGAAGAAACTGTACACTGAAAGATTGAGACCAGTCATCGAGTATGGCATTGCGGCATGGGCAACAGCAGCAAAGGCGAACTTTGATAAAATCAACAAACTTCAAAACCATGCATGAGAGTTATAACAGGAGGCATGAAGTCAATGCTAATTGTAGAACTTGAAAAGATTACAAATCTGCAATCCATGGCTGATAGAAGAGACAGCAGAACCCAGCAGCAAGCAGAGAAACTAAGAAGACTGACAGACCATCCAATGCATCAGAGACTAAATAGATTTGAAAAAGGGAGACTGAAGCAGAGAAACTTTGTAAAAATAGTCAAAACAAAGATGAGCGAAGACCCTATGAACACCATATCAACACCAAAGCCAATCCCTACTGTACGCAAACCCACCTGGATGCAGCATATCATTCCAGAGGTGATAGAAAATATACCAGGTATCAGATACAAGAACAGCCAGACTGAAAAGGAAAGAAGAGACATAACCCTGAGGTACATAGAGAAAAACTACCCAAGCCACAGACTGGACCAATGCATACACTGACACGGTTCTGCAACAAACACAACACATAATTGGGGGGGGGGGGGGGTATTCCTGAACCTAACAAATGGTAAAATGATAACACTGTCAGTGGTAACTGGAAAATTCTCAAGCAATTTCAGAGTGGAGGCAGAGACATTGAAGGCTGCAGTAGAAGCAATGCTGACAGGCGAAAGCAATGAAAGCCAGATAGTCCTGTTTACAGATTGCCTGTCCGTGGTTACAGCACTAAAAAGAAAAAAATACAGAACTTAATGACATAAGAACAGTACTATGTCAACTATGCCAGCAGTCCACACACAAAAAGAGTAGTGGTACAGTGGGTTCCATGCCACTGTAACATTCGAGGAGGCAGGCAGACTGGCAAAAGAAGATGCAAGGTTACCACAACTAGATTTTAGTGTGACCTACAAAGCGTCCAAAAGGTTTATTAGGACCAGATACATGGCCATTATTTATGGAGGAGTGGGCGAAATAATGGCTGGTCAAAATAAATGAAGAAAGAAAAACATGTACAATATTCTCTCTTTCAAATAAATCACAGATACCAGGTATCAGATACATAAACAGCCAGACTGAAAAGAAAAGAAGAGACATAACCCTAAAATACATAGAGAAAAACTATCCAAGCACTGACTGGACCCATGCATACACTGACACTAATGGTTCTGCAATAAACACAACAGAAAATGGAGGGTGAGGTGTATTTCTAAGCCTAACAAATGGTAGAAAGATAACTGTCTGTGGCAACTGGAAAATTCTCAAGATATTTCAGAGCAGAGGCAGAGGCATTGAAAGCTGCAGTAGAAGAAACGATGGCATGCAAAAGCAATGAAAGCCAGAAAGTCCTTTTTACAGATGCCCTGTCCGTGGTTACAGCACTAAAATGACATAAAAATACAGAACTAAATGATTTAAGATTAGTACTCTGTCAACTATGCCAAGAATAAATTGGATGTGTATAGCTCTTACAGCAAGGTAATGTAAATGAAACTGGTATACAGTCTCTGCAGAGTCTTCTAAACCAGTATAAAGACATTAAGTTCGAAGGGGTTGAAAGGGATAATTGTTTGGGTCAAGATGGTATTCAACCAAATCTGCTGTTTGAAAGTAGAGACCTGTTAGCAAAACCATTGGTTATATTATATTCTCAATCACTTATGAAGGGGATTCTTTCAGGGGATTGGAAATATGCAGGATTGATCCCCTTGTTCAAAAAGAACAACAAATCATATCTAGCAAATTAAAGACTGGTGAGTTTAACAAGCACAGTCTGCAAAATTTTAGATTGTAACATACTTGGACAAATTTAATCTAATCAGGAATAGTCAGCATGGATTTACTAAAGGGAAATTGTATTTAACAAATTTATTAGAATTTATGAAGGTTACCAAAATGTTAGATGGAGGAGAGCCAGTAGATGTTATTTATCTAGATTTTTGCAAAGACTTTTGATAGAGTACCTCATAAAAGATTGTTTAGTAAGTTGAAATTGCATGGGATAGGTGGCAAAGCTGCCAAATGGATTGAAAATTGAATATTGGGAAGAAGGCAGGGAGTGGGTATAAACATTGAGTACTGCGAGGTAAAAAATGGAGTGTCAAATGGCTTAGTTTTAGGACCAATTTTGTTCTTGATATATATAAATGATTTGGACATTGATACCAGATCCTTGAATGATGACATAAAACTATGTAGAAGTGTCTCATCTAAAGTAGATAAAATTCGAGAATGGTCTGTGAGCTGGCAAATGAAGTTTAATGTAGATAAATGTATTCATCCACACGAGTAGATCCAATATGAAATATAATTACAGAATGGGAAAGAACAATTAAAGAAGATAGAAAAGAGGTAGAACCTAAGAGTTATAATAGATCATACAGGTAAGGTGGATGAGCAAGTCCAGGTAGCAGTGAAAAAGGCAAATGCATTGTTAAATATGATAACAATAAACATATGAGCAAGGAAATAATAGTCAAACTGTAAAAAGCATTAGTTGGACCTATATTAGAGTCCTTATTGCAGATGGGGTATAAACATGCTGGAAAGGATACAAAGAAGAGCACCAAAATTGATAGTGGGATTCCAGAATTATAGTTATGAGGAAAGGCTCAGAAAAACCGATCTACAGTGCATAGAAAAAGGGGGAATTCGAGGTGATTGAATACGTTTATAAGATAATCAAGGGTTAGATTAAATTAGGATATAACAAGTTTTTCAAAGTACTTGAAATGCATTGCCACAGGAAATATTTGGGACGTGGGTCAGTTAATGTATTTCAGAATAGATTGGATGCACATAGTTATTTTTAGAGCACGTGAAGTAGAAGAAACTGGTTGCACGCAGACTATACAGAGTCTTCTAAACCAGTATAAGAGGTTAAGATGAGTTGTGTTAAGTAGATGACAAAGACAAGGAGGAGAAATATAATTATAAATAGTAGATGATAGAGATAGGGAGGAGAAAAATAACTGGAATCAGTTGGTGACAAAGACACAAATGGAGGAAGAATATAACTAGAAACAGTAGACGATAAAGACAGGGATGGGGGAGGAATATAACTAGGAACAGTAGATGACAAAGACAGGGAGGAGAAATATAACTGGAAACAGTAGATGACAAAGACAGGGAGGAGAAATATAACTGGAAACAGTAGATGACAAAGACAGGGAGGAGAAATATAACTGGAAACAGTAGATGACAAAGACAGGGAGGAGAAATATAACTGGAAACAGTAGATGACAAATACAGGGAGGAGAAATATAACTGGAAACAGTAGATGACAAAGACAGGGAGGAGAAATATAACTGGAAACAGTACACCAGAAAGTCAGAAAGGGAGGAAGAATACAACTAGAAACAGTAGATGACAAAGACAGGGAGGAGGAACATAACTAGAAATAGTAGATGACAAAGACAGGGAGGAGGAACATAACTAGAAATAGTAGATGACAAAGACAGGGAGGAGGAACATAACTAGAAACAGTAGATGACAAAGACAGGGAGGAGAAATATAACTAGAAATAGTAGATGACAAAGACAGGGAGGAGGAACATAACTAGAAATAGTAGATGACAAAGACAGGGAGGAGGAACATAACTAGAAACAGTAGATGACAAAGACAGGGAGGAGAAATATAACTAGAAATAGTAGATAACAAAGTCAGAAAGGGAGAAGAAATATAACTAGAAACAGTAGGTGACAAAGACAGACAGAGAAGAAGAATATAAATAGAAGCAGTAGATAACAAAGTAAGAAAAGGAAGATGAAAATAACTAGAAACAGTAGAAAACAAAAACAGAAAGGGAGGAAGAGATGACAAAAACAGAAAGAAAGAATGTGAGAAGAGTTTAACAAAAATATGCAACAAGAAAAACTAATTTAAATCAAGAAAGAAGACATAATCAAATGAAAGAAATAACATAATGGAATGACTTGACAATTTTGTATCTAATCTTTTGTTTTTATGTTTGTGTAGTTTGCACACCAGAAACTTATGGCCCAAAATGCAGCTCGAGTTGCAGTGATTTCTGTACCAGAAATACAAGTGATAATACATCATGCGACCATGTTAATGGTACTTGTCTGCAGGGATGCCAGAGTGGTTATGAGGGACAATTATGTACATCACGTAAGTTCATGCTTGTAACTTGATTTGTCATTACTCCTTGACTCTGGGATGTAAAGCTTCACAAGAGAAAATTGAATAGTATCACATCAGCTGTCTTCTACTCTGGGACGTAGAGATTAGCCAGGGTGAACATTACACTATTCTATCATTTGTTGTTTACTTGTAGATATATAATTTAGCCATAGAAAACAGTGCATTATTTTATGATTTGTTTTAATTGTTGTGTATCTTTAGATATAGAGGCTAGCCATAGAGAATATTACACTATTCTATCATCAGTTGTCTATCTTTTAGACATTGCTATCCTGTCAGCTGTCTTCTAATCTTGGAGATGGAAGTTAGCTAGAGAGAATATGTTGTTATCATGTCAGCTGTCTTCTTATCTTGGAGATGGAAGTTAGCTAGAGAGAATATGTTGTTATCATGTCAGCTGTCTTCTAATCTTGGAGATGGAAGTTAGCTAGAGAGAATATGTTGTTATCATGTCAGCTGTCTTCTAATCTTGGAGATGGAAGTTAGCTAGAGAGAATATGTTGTTATCATGTCAGCTGTCTTCTAATCTTGGAGATGGAAGTTAGCTAGAGAGAATATGTTGTTATCATGTCAGCTGTCTTCTAATCTTGGAGATGGAAGTTAGCTAGAGAGAATATGTTGTTATCATGTCAGCTGTCTTCTAATCTTGGAGATGGAAGTTAGCTAGAGAGAATATGTTGTTATCATGTCAGCTGTCTTCTTATCTTGGAGATGGAAGTTAGCTAGAGAGAATATGTTGTTATCATGTCAGCTGTCTTCTTATCTTGGAGATGGAAGTTAGCTAGAGAGAATATGTTGTTATCATGTCAGCTGTCTTCTAATCTTGGAGATGGAAGTTCGCTAGAGAGAATATGTTGTTATCATGTCAGCTGTCTTCTTATCTTGGAGATGGAAGTTAGCTAGAGAGAATATGTTGTTATCATGTCAGCTGTCTTCTTATCTTGGAGATGGAAGTTAGCTAGAGAGAATATGTTGTTATCATGTCAGCTGTCTTCTTATCTTGGAGATGGAAGTTAGCTAGAGAGAATATGTTGTTATCATGTCAGCTGTCTTCTTATCTCGGAGATGGAAGTTAGCTAGAGAGAATATGTTGTTTTCATGTCAGCTGTCTTCTAATCTTGGAGATGGAAGTTAGCTAGAGAGAATATGTTGTTATCATGTCAGCTGTCTTCTTATCTTGGAGATGGAAGTTAGCTAGAGAGAATATGTTGTTATCATGTCAGCTGTCTTCTAATCTTGGAGATGGAAGTTAGCTAGAGAGAATATGTTGTTATCATGTCAGCTGTCTTCTTATCTTGGAGATGGAAGTTAGCTAGAGAGAATATGTTGTTATCATGTCAGCTGTCTTCTAATCTTGGAGATGGAAGTTAGCTAGAGAGAATATGTTGTTATCATGTCAGCTGTCTTCTTATCTTGGAGATGGAAGTTAGCTAGAGAGAATATGTTGTTATCATGTCAGCTGTCTTCTTATCTTGGAGATGGAAGTTAGCTAGAGAGAATATGTTGTTATCATGTCAGCTGTCTTCTAATCTTGGAGATGGAAGTTAGCTAGAGAGAATATGTTGTTATCATGTCAGCTGTCTTCTTATCTTGGAGATGGAAGTTAGCTAGAGAGAATATGTTGTTATCATGTCAGCTGTCTTCTTATCTTGGAGATGGAAGTTAGCTAGAGAGAATATGTTGTTATCATGTCAGCTGTCTTCTTATCTTGGAGATGGAAGTTAGCTAGAGAGAATATGTTGTTATCATGTCAGCTGTCTTCTTATCTTGGAGATGGAAGTTAGCTAGAGAGAATATGTTGTTATCATGTCAGCTGTCTTCTAATCTTGGAGATGGAAGTTAGCTAGAGAGAATATGTTGTTATCATGTCAGCTGTCTTCTTATCTTGGAGATGGAAGTTAGCTAGAGAGAATATGTTGTTATCATGTCAGCTGTCTTCTTATCTTGGAGATGGAAGTTAGCTAGAGAGAATATGTTGTTATCATGTCAGCTGTCTTCTTATCTTGGAGATGGAAGTTAGCTAGAGAGAATATGTTGTTATCATGTCAGCTGTCTTCTTATCTTGGAGATGGAAGTTAGCTAGAGAGAATATGTTGTTATCATGTCAGCTGTCTTCTAATCTTGGAGATGGAAGTTAGCTAGAGAGAATATGTTGTTATCATGTCAGCTGTCTTCTTATCTTGGAGATGGAAGTTAGCTAGAGAGAATATGTTGTTATCATGTCAGCTGTCTTCTTATCTTGGAAATGGAAGTTAGCTAGAGAGAATATGTTGTTATCATGTCAGCTGTCTTCTAATCTTGGAGATGGAAGTTAGCTAGAGAGAATATGTTGTTATCATGTCAGCTGTCTTCTAATCTTGGAGATGGAAGTTAGCTAGAGAGAATATGTTGTTATCATGTCAGCTGTCTTCTTATCTTGGAGATGGAAGTTAGCTAGAGAGAATATGTTGTTATCATGTCAGCTGTCTTCTTATCTTGGAGATGGAAGTTAGCTAGAGAGAATATGTTGTTATCATGTCAGCTGTCTTCTTATCTTGGAGATGGAAGTTAGCTAGAGAGAATATGTTGTTATCATGTCAGCTGTCTTCTAATCTTGGAGATGGAAGTTAGCTAGAGAGAATATGTTGTTATCATGTCAGCTGTCTTCTTATCTTGGAGATGGAAGTTAGCTAGAGAGAATATGTTGTTATCATGTCAGCTGTCTTCTAATCTTGGAGATGGAAGTTAGCTAGAGAGAATATGTTGTTATCATGTCAGCTGTCTTCTTATCTTGGAGATGGAAGTTAGCTAGAGAGAATATGTTGTTATCATGTCAGCTGTCTTCTTATCTTGGAGATGGAAGTTAGCTAGAGAGAATATGTTGTTATCATGTCAGCTGTCTTCTAATCTTGGAGATGGAAGTTAGCTAGAGAGAATATGTTGTTATCATGTCAGCTGTCTTCTAATCTTGGAGATGGAAGTTAGCTAGAGAGAATATGTTGTTATCATGTCAGCTGTCTTCTAATCTTGGAGATGGAAGTTAGCTAGAGAGAATATGTTGTTATCATGTCAGCTGTCTTCTTATCTTGGAGATGGAAGTTAGCTAGAGAGAATATGTTGTTATCATGTCAGCTGTCTTCTTATCTTGGAGATGGAAGTTAGCTAGAGAGAATATGTTGTTATCATGTCAGCTGTCTTCTTATCTTGGAGATGGAAGTTAGCTAGAGAGAATATGTTGTTATCATGTCAGCTGTCTTCTTATCTTGGAGATGGCAGTTAGCTAGAGAGAATATGTTGTTATCATGTCAGCTGTCTTCTTATCTTGGAGATGGAAGTTAGCTAGAGAGAATATGTTGTTATCATGTCAGCTGTCTTCTTATCTTGGAGATGGAAGTTAGCTAGAGAGAATATGTTGTTATCATGTCAGCTGTCTTCTTATCTTGGAGATGGAAGTTAGCTAGAGAGAATATGTTGTTATCATGTCAGCTGTCTTCTTATCTTGGAGATGGAAGTAAGCTAGAGAGAATATGTTGTTATCATGTCAGCTGTCTTCTTATCTTGGAGATGGAAGTTAGCTAGAGAGAATATGTTGTTATCATGTCAGCTGTCTTCTTATCTTGGAGATGGAAGTTAGCTAGAGAGAATATGTTGTTATCATGTCAGCTGTCTTCTTATCTTGGAGATGGAAGTTAGCTAGAGAGAATATGTTGTTATCATGTCAGCTGTCTTCTTATCTTGGATGTCCAGATTAGCCAGAGAAAACATACATTCATAAGAGCTGTCTTCTGCTTTGAGATTTGGAGATTAGCCACATAACACCAAGCTGCCTTATCAACTGTCTTCTATCTCAGCTATAGAGATTAATCAGAAAAGAGCACAAGGCTGTCCTATAGACTGCATTTTTTTAACACTGATTCTAGTGCATTGCTTGGTCCTTCAAAGATTGCCTGATGTAATGATTGGTTCTTCATAGATTGCATATGTAATGATTGATCTTTCAAAGATTGCCTGATGTTTTTCTCTCATTTAAATCTGGCCAATTCTAGTTCTAGATGACTGAGGCCCTAGACTCTGCTTTTTATGTTAGTTTGTGGTGGTTAGGTTACTCTCATTCCACAGACAACTGGTTCTATTTTGGATTTCCAGGGACTGAGACTTCTATTATATTTGCTAGGGATCAGTCTTTCCTTTTCATGTTACCTAAACTACCTTTCTTAGATATATAGTTTCTGAGGTTTGCAGTTAGCTTTTGTTGATTTCAGTTATTGTCCATGATTTACATGAGTCCAATTCTAAGTAAATGTGTTTAAGCTGTTGTACTATCTTTGTCTGCTTATCCATTTATCTTTGCTGAAGAATCCTTGACTTACAGCCAAGCTAAGCCTTGCCTCACCTGCCTCTTGGCTGGTCATTTCTTTTCTTGCTTGTTAGTGTCAGTAATAATGTCACACTTAATTTTGACGACTGTCAGTATCTGTCTTTTCTGGCAAACCTTAAATGTCAATAGAAATTTAATCGACTGATGTATTAATTCTGGCTCACCTCTACTGTCAATAAAAATGTTACCTATAGATGTATTAATAGGTTCTTACCTTTGATATGTTGCCTGTAGAAATTCTGGCTGGCCTTTAATATTAATAGAAATGTTACCTATAGATGTACTAGTTCTGGCTGACCTCTATAGTCAATAGAAATGTTACCTATAGATGTACTAGTTCTGGCTGACCTCTATAGTCAATAGAAATGTTACCTATAGATGTACTAGTTCTGGCTGACCTCTATAGTCAATAGAAATGTTACCTATAGATGTACTAGTTCTGGCTGACCTCTATAGTCAATAGAAATGTTACCTATAGATGTACTAGTTCTGGCTGACCTCTATAGTCAATAGAAATGTTACCTACAGATGTATAAATTCTGGCTGGCCTTTAATATTAATAGAAATGCTACCTACAGATGTACTAGTTCTGGCTGACCTCTATAGTCAATAGAAATGTTACCTATAGATGTTCTAGTTCTGGCTGACCTCTATAGTCAATAGAAATGTTACCTATAGATGTATTAATTCTGGCTGACCTTTGTCAATATAAATTGTATCTATTGATGGATAAATTCTCAAAAAGCAATTTCTCTTTATTTTAATCACTTATATTCACTTACATTACAGTGGTTGCCATTCACTGTGTGTTATGTATGTCAATTTGGTTTCTTACAGAAGGAAATTCACATTAAGACCAGATAAATATACAAAGACCATTCTATCCATTACATAAACATTGCTTGTTTATAAAGGGATTAATTTAGATATCATTTGGATGTTGAAGTTCTTTGCCTTTCAATATAATTTGACTGACAAAAATTGTTTGATGATATTTCTGTGGTGATAGAATACAGTGACTTCATACATATTTCTTGCAGCTTTCTTGACATCGCAACATGTGCTCCTTTAACAGAGAAACTGCTTCTTTCTTCGATGGTTGGGTTGAACATTTCTTCTTAGCTGTCCTGTCCTTTTTTTTTAAATGGCTGAAAGTTTCTGCAGAATCAGGTAGTCTCCCCCAAGCCCAACACTCTTTAGTTGCCTCCTCCAACATGCTTGACAGGTTTACTATGTTACTATTCTTTGTTCCCCTTGCAAGCCATAGCAACACCCAGCCACATGTATGATAAATGAGGACAAGTCAGTGAATAGGTCACAAATGAATATTGAAAAAACAAATGAGATTTGAACTTGAAAACCATGAGGAGCGCGTGGCCGAATGGTTTTGATGCCTGCCTGCCAATTAAGGAGGGCAGTGGTTTGAATCCGAGGTGCGGAATATGTTGTTTTTCTGTTGGGGGTGAAATATACAAACATAGCCAGCACATGACATGGCGACGGCAGTGGCTTAGCCGCCTATAGTCCTGACTACCCCAGCAATGGGAAAAGGCCGTAGGACAGTTACAGTAAACTATTTGTTTGCACTTACACTGTGCCTTATTTCTCAACATAATTTCCGCCAACATTGATACACTTATCCAACCACTTTATCAGTGCACCAAAACCTGCAGCATAGAAGTCTTTGGTCTGCTGTCTCAGCCACATTTGTCAGTCGTCTCTCACCAAGGAGGGATCATACATTATAATGTAGGCAAACCACATAAACACCCTGTTGCAGTTGCTACACTGTCTATTGTTGCCCAACTGTTAGCTCGACTCATAGCCCCCCACCGCCCACACAGATGTGTATGTTGCAATCTGACGACAGATCAGGCTTCATCAGCAATTTGTTAGCATCCATCAGAAAATGTATCGACCCAGCCATGCCCTGCTTTACCTGACAAACACTTCTCACCATAAACAGAAAGCATTTCTTTATGAATATCCTTTCCAGAAAGTCCTTTTTCCCCACAAAAAAATGCACAACAGCACACTATTCTTTTATTGTATACATTTTGAGCACAGGCCCCATTTTTATCTGAACTGCGCATGTGTATGTAACTCCTAGGATCTGCTACCTACAGTAATCACAGAGCTGGATGTTGATGCCCGCTAATGGCATTTTTATAAACTGTTAACTACATTTTTTTTCTATTATCTTATATCAGTTTATAACCTACTTAGCGACTTATCCTTGCAGAATAGAAGAACAAATAACTGATTTTCCTAGGGATCAGAATAGCAAAAAGAAAGAAGTTATCTCTATACTGATTAATCATCAATCAATCAATGCTCATCACTTATTTTGGGACATAGGCCATTGACAATCTTCCTTCAGCAAGTTTGTCCTTGAACTGGCCTTCCTGTCTCTCTCTAGTTGAGGTACAGAGACCAAAGTTCATTTCCACAGTCTCTTCTTCTGGTATTTATTGATCTACCTTTCTTCCTCTTTCCCTGTGGGTTCCATATCAGGGCCTGTCCATTGTAAACTGGCTCGCTTCCCTGATGTTGACATCATGATCCAGTGTATATCCATCATGAACAAGAGTGATAATAGACATCCCTGTCTCACTTCTGTTTGTACTTCAAAACTGTCAGTTAGTACTCTTTCATGTATCACTTTATAAATTGTGTTTTCATAAATATTCTGTATGAGTGATATTAACTTCTCTGGTATCCCATAGTGCCAGTAGTTGCCATAAAAGGCTTCTGTCTGTACTGTCAAATGCTTTCTCATAGTCTATACGATTTACGTATAGGGAAACATTCTACTCAGCTGTTTGTTCCACTATGATGTGCAAGGTGGCTATATGATTTGTACATGATCTCTCATTCTCTCACAATGAAATCCCACTTGTTCTTCTCAGAGCATCTTGTTTACCTACTCTTTCAGCCTCTCTAAGATAATTCTATTGAATATTTTGATAGGTACTGATTGCAGTGTGATTCCTCTGTATTGATTGCAGTCTCTCAGATCTTCTTTCTTAGGCAGTTAAATCAGAAGACTTTCCTTCCACTCCAATGGCACTTTCAGTTCTTCCAAAATGCTCTTGAATAGTTGGTATAGTATATTTGTGGTCTTTACTGTATCTGCTAGAATGGTTTCTGCTACCACTCTATCTGGACCTGCTGCTTTACCTTTTTAAAGCTATAATATGGCCCTTAAAATATTAGTTCTACTAGCTGGGTCACAATTTAAATCTAATGTTTCTGCTGCTGGTGGAATAAATGTGTTTCTAAAGAGTTTGGTCTGTTGAGACTCTCTAGGAAGTATTCGACCAATCTTGTTTTTTTGCTCCCCCATTGATGTCATTATTTTGCCTTGATTGGTTTATCTGTCTCCTGAAACATATTTGTTTTCTTGGTTATTCCATAAAGATCTTTCATATTCCTTTCCTTGACTGCTTTCTCTGCCTCCTGTTCCATTCTGTAGATATTTCTACTTGTCTTTCTTTACATACTTCCTGACCTCTTTATCTGTCAAAACTGTAGCTTTTCTGGGCTTCTCCTTGCACTTCACCTTTCTCTAGTTCAACAATTGTTAAGTACAGCTTTCTTCTGTCTTCTCCCCTCAATCTTTTGCAATATCTCTGTTGTAATTCACTCCTTTTGTTGTGCTTTCTTGAATCCTTTAGTTTCTTTGCAAGCTTTTTCTGCATCTCTCTTGCTTGTATTCACATATTGTTAAAGTAAAGGCCATGTTCTGTCTTCGTTTCTTTATCTTGTAAAAGATGTACATTACAACTCTTTCTTTTTATCTAATTTTCTTGGTGCTTCTTGAGCTTGATCTACAGTGTGTCCATCAGCATGTGGTGGTCTGTTGCTACATCTGCTCCTATTTTTACTATTACGTCCTGCAGTGTATTTCTGAAGGTGTGATTAATACAGATGTAATCAATCTGGATATCCAGTGAAATCCATGTGGTTTTGTGAATACTTTTGTGCAGGAAAATACTGTCTCCTATAACCATTTTTTAAAGAGCACAACTCTGTGAACATCTCTTAATTTTTATTTATTTGGCCCACTGTGTATTCCCATGATTTGCTCATTTCTCAGATTGTTTGCTATTATCTTAGCATTTAAATACCCATCAGAATTGTGAGATCTCTTCTTTTCTGTGAATCCATGACCTTCTGCCGTTTGTTATAAAAAATGTCTTTCTTCTTTATTTTCTGAATCATTTGTAGGTGCACAGCACTGGATGATGTTGATGTCCTTCTTTTATGTTTTGAAACTTGCAGTGATAACTCTGTGGCTTATGGCCTCCCACTATTTTACTGCCTTATGTGCCTCTTTAGAGAGCATCATTGCCACTTCCTCAGCATATTGTATACTCTCCTTTATTTCCCGCATAGATAATAATTTCTCCAGATGTCAACCTCATTTTTCCTGATTGTGTCCATCTTGTCTCGCACAGACACAACATTGTCAACTTGTAGTTCCTCATTTTCCTGGCTGTTAGAGCAACTTTACCTGTCTGATACAGATTCCTAACATTTTGATTGGATATTTTTGTTTGTTTCTTGGTACTCAAAAGGATAGTTAGCCATGTAGCTTCCTTGTGGCTTTCATTACACTATGTCATACTTCTCAAATTCTAAGGCCTTTCCTTTCCAACAACCATTTGCTTTTGTTTGGTTGTCAATGTTTCTGTAACCAGCTATGTTTTTATGGATCTAGGTGCTTGACCTTGATTCAGCCTATTATACTCAATTCCTCAAATTTAGTTTGATCTCTCTCCCTTGAACCTGTCCAGCTCGGGTGACCTAGCATAGTTCTTGGGATCATTGAGACATGCAAGCCCCCTCACCTTCTTCTTCTTCTTCTGCATTTGTTCTCAATCTCTCACTACCAAGCCCAGAACAGGACTTTGCAAGTTGCAGGATGTAGTCCAAAGAACGGAATGCATTGTGTAGCTCCCTCACCAACTCAAGGTAAAGAACACGATTGGAATCTATACTGAACTGTCAATCATTGGTTGATTATATAAAAGTGTGAAAACATTTGATTTACTGTCCTAATAAGTTTTTTTTTTTTTTATCTTTGTGCAGTTTGCAAGCCCGGTTTTTATGGTCCAAAATGTAGTTCAAGTTGCAGTGACAATTGTGTCTCAAATGCAACTAATGAAAGGTCATGTGATCATGTTAATGGCACTTGTCTCAGTGGATGTAAAATTGGCTACCAGAAACCGTCATGCACGTCAGGTAAGTTCTTGTTTACTTTCTTCTTTTGCTGTCTTGCTCCAAGTCGAAGCATAAGACCATTGCTGCATAAGGCGACTTACAGGTTGTCTGTATCTGAGCACTTGTAACTTTCAGTTTCAATAACAATAGTTTGAGATGACATGCTTGGAAGGTTACAGTGGTTCTATTCTTTCTACCCCAGGTACCGCTCTCAAGTTGGTTCTTGCTTACAACCCTGGATATAATGTGTAGATGGGTGGAAGGCTGTGTGACAGTATTATAATTTTACTCTACAACTTACATATATATTCTTTAATACTCAAATAACTGACCACCTGCAGCAAAATCATACAACATAGATGTTCCAGGGGTCATTCTGTTGGTCTACCTTCATTCTTTTTTATCAATCAACTGATGCTATGCTTCTAGTCCGGTAAGGTTCACAAAGGGGACTGTGCGTTTCAGGTCTTTCGAGCATGGTTGCTCCCCCAGACCAGATTGCTTCTCTTTGGTCTGCATAGATAGGGCAGTCCTGCAGAATATGTTCTGGTACTTGCTTGAGTGCTCCACAATTGCACATGGCAGTGTTTATGAGACCCATTTTGTGGAGGTTGGCTTTGAGTCTACAATGTCCCATTCTGAGTCTGAAGATCTTTTTCTGTCCATCTCTGCCAAGTTTGTCTATGCTTTCATTTTCTGGCTTGTATTTTTTGTGCTGGTCTCTCTTTTCTGTCCTCATGGATTGTTTGATGAGTATTTTTTGCTTTTTTTATAGCTCTGTGGATGGGAAATCTACATGCCACGACTTGCCGCTTTTGCAAGCTCGTCTGCTTTCTTGTTTCCATGGATCCCACAGTGGACTGGAATCCATTGTAGGATTAAATCTGTTTTTTGAGACAACAATCCTATGTTGTAATTTATTTTATGTGAGAGTCTATCTTGTTTTGGGCTTGAGATGGCTTTTGGAGTACATTCCTGGAGTCTGTTAGAATGACCGTTTTCCTTGTAATTATGTTTTGGCTAATAAGAATCTGAGCTGCTACATGAACAGCTCTTGATTCAGCTCTGAAATTAGTACAGGTCAGTCCTGCTGGTATGGAGTGATTTTCTATGTTGCCATTTCAGTGTGCAAAGTAGATTCCACTACCTCCCCTTTATCACTCACCAAGGCTGATCTATATGTATACACATGTGTCCAAGAGTTGCTAGGGAACTGTCACTTGAGCTCCTGCAGAACGTGGAATTTGTGTTCTGTTTCTGCCTGCTCATTTTTCTTCAATAACCCTGAAACTTTCAAGATTATTTAGAACTGGTCCTGGCTCCTCGTCCAAAGTTCTGGAGTGCTTCGTACTTTTTGGTTTCAGCTTCGAGGATGTCTGCATGTTTTCTGTGGATTTCTCTGGCCAGATGGTTGAGGCTTTTTCTTAGTAGTCTGTTTTTTGTTATGTCTTGGAACTTCTGGTGTAGAGGATGATCAGGAAGCCTCTTTAGTTTTTCAAACTGAGTAAGGGATTTATATTTTCTCCTTAATTCAAGGAGCTCAATATTTGCTGTTTTTCCCAGCTCTGTGATTGGAGTACTTTTCAATGCCCCAAGGGTAATTCTGAGACCCATATTTTGGACTCAATCTAATTTTCCTATGTCTGTTTTGGTCGCTGTTGACCAAGTGCTAGAGGCATATTCCATGATTGGTCTGATTGCACCAGTGTAGACCACCTACTTGAGGATTTTTTTTGTTGGCCCCCTAAGATGTACCAGCCAGTTTTTTCATCACTGAGAGTCTTTTTATTTATGGCTATTGTCTGAATTTTCTCTATATTTGACTTCCAGGTAAGTCTCGAGTCAGATGTGACTCCGAGGAATGTGGGTGGGTCCAACTGGGGTATTTATTGGTTTCCTTTCTTTATTGCAATTGTCTTTTTTGGGGGAGATTGAAAAGAGAGTGGGGGAGGTTTTGGTGTGGTTCATTTTCAGTCCCCACTCTTTTGTCCAGTTCTCCACGTTCTCTACTGTCTTTTGGAGCAAGTATGAGGCTATTGTTGTGTGTTCTGAAGCTGTCCATACAATGAAGTCATTTGCATGTAAGCTGTTTGAGACATGCTGATGGCAGCATTTAGTGATGTTGTTTATATATATCAAGAAGAGGGTAGGCACTATTACACTTCCCTGTGGCACTCTCTCTCTCAGCCTGACTGGCTTGCTGGTATAGTTGTCCAATTTAGCCCTGGCAGATCTTTGGAAGAGAACTTTTAATCCATGAGAACATATTGTTGGTAACTCAGTAACCGCTTGGAGGATTTCCAGCTTCAGGATTTCTCTCCAGACAGTATTGAAGGCACAAGAGAGATCAAAGTAGATGACTAGCACTTACTTTTTTTCTTGAAAGGCATTTTCTATGTCTTGTGTCAGTTATGTTAATTGGTCCTCTGTGCTTCTATGCTGCCTGTATCCTGTTTGAGTTGAGGCGAGTAGCGAGTTGGTCTCAAGATACCAGTTGAGTCTTTTATTTATCAGTCTTTCCAGCAGTTTCCTCACATAGCTAAGGAAATGGGTCTGTAGATTTTAGGATCATGTTTGTCTTTTCCTGCTTTAGGAATAGGTTGAATATAAGCCTCCTTTCAGAGTGCCGGAACAGTACCCTCATACCAGCTCTGGTTAAAAATTCCAAGTAGGAACCTTTTACTTATGGGGCCGAGTGGTTTGGTCATCTCATGAGGATGAAACAAGATCGGCTATCATTAAAAATACACAACAGTAGGAGATCAAGGTTTGATACAATGGAAATGGATAGACAACGTCAAAGACATCCTATTCCGGCATGGGATCACAATAACCGCAGCAATACATCTGGCCCAAGAGCAAAACCTACAGCTCCTCAAAATGCTGCACGGCATCAGTGGAGGGATAAAGTAAGTAATTAAGTATTAATATTTAGAGATGTTCTGTTTTCCAAGGCTTGAATTGCAGATTTTGGGTCTGAGAATATAGCGATTTCCTCAGGCTGTATAGTGCCTCTTTCAAAATCTGAGATTATTTGGCACAGAGCTTTTTTTTATTGCTATTATTTCTGCTTTGCAGTTTGAACAGGTCTCTCTGCGAGAATCATAAAAGCAGGGGGGGGGGTCTTCTTGGTGCAGGTTAGGGTATTTCATTACAGCATATCCAGTATAATGTATGATAAAACACTTTTCAAATTTTGTATTTTATTTTGAAAACCTTTATTGAAGACATGAATTTCTTCTTCTTTGGCATTTGTCCTGGAAAGGACATTGTGATGTTGTATCCAAGCTTACAGCAAGGCTGTGATATTTGTGCGTTTCCACTCAACACATCTGATTTCAGCTGAATTTTTTTAGTCCAGAGTTTGCCTTTCCAGTGCCATCCCTATGCTTTTGCCTGACTACAGTGGGAACTAGTGCAACCTGTTTCCAGGTTTGCCACCTGGAGGTGAAATAGTTTTGGTCAGCTATGGTTCGCTGCCACTGATACAATCAGCCAGGTATGAGTAGCTGGATGCCGTTAGCTTATTCACTGCTGCATCTTGGCCCTGAAGACATTAATTTGGTTTCTCAATTTCAGAATTGAATTGTTTTACACTTAATATTTTTGTCAACAATATTGTTTCATACCTATCAGGGAAAATTATTTGAAAAAAAAAATCATGCACTTTCACAATACATGTTATCATCAAATAAATTTTAATTTCTGTCATTATGTATAGTGTATTGCTAGTTCTTATGGATTGGATACATAGTGAACAAAAAAAATTATTGAAAAAAATTGCAAACTTTCATAAATAAGTTCCATGCAGAATTGAAGAATAATGGTTGTGTGACAAGTCACAAATGTGGAGTTGCTGGGGTGAACTGAATAGACACCAGGAGGATGTGATGTGCATAGGAGTGGATAGCTTACACATTACAAAAACCTGTTGATGGCATTATGATTCCAAGGCAAGAGAGGTAGAAACATGAAGTAGGGAGAAGTAAACATAAAAGGCACTATAAAGGCCTGGTTAGAGTAGGTACGGGTGGCCCAGGATAGAAAGAATTGACGTGTATTTATTGAAGGCCTGTGCCCCTTTTGGAGTGGAAAGGTTTTGATTTATTGATTGATTGATTGAATCCTTCAAAGAAGTTTGAGATTGAAATTGATGTTGACATTTTTGCCCTTGAGTTGCTGCAGATCTCCTACTTTGTTCACTTTCAAACTTTGACATTTTCAACTCTAATAAAAGAAGCAGTCAGCTTAAATTCCAGATATATCTATACCATTTCTCATGGAAGAATGTTATGTTCTGTCAAGTGTCACTCACAAATATAGGCTTCTGCTAAGTGTCACTCATTTCACCGCTGCATGCTGGGTGGGTCTGTTGTAACAAGTGTCCCTCTGTCATGGGGTCAGGGCCAGTTAATGATAGAGGTACCTTCTCAATTTGTTGTGCCTTGCATGTAGTCTGAAGTTGATCACTTGGTATGGCCATGAGAGCTGCTATTGAGCGAAGTTCTTTTATATGATCTAAATTCTCTCTTACCCATTTTGATCTGTGGGTGACTTTTATAATTGTTCTGGTCTCTTCATATGCTGTTGCTGGATCATATTACTGCAGAGCTTTTCTTTCCATGAAAAAAAGCAGCAGATTACCTAACATTGTCACATTGAATACTCTTTTGAAGTTTGTACTAGAATAGTGCCAACTTTTATGGGAAGATATAGTCTAGACTGTAACTCTACATACCGTCTGTACTGTTTTGATACTAAAATTGATGTCTTATTTCATGGTTTAGTTTGTGAATGTAGATGATATGTTCAATCCTACAAATCTACATGTAGTCTGCACTGTGTTGACACTAACATTGATATCCTGTTCCATGATATAGTTTGTGAAGATATAGCCAAGACTGTAATTGTACTTTCTATGTTGACACTAACATTCATAACTTGTTCCATGATATAGTTTGTGAACGTGGGAGATATGGTCAGGACTGCAATTTCCCCTGTAGTACGGATTGTATTGATACCAACAAAACTGATGAGAACCCATGCCACTACCAGACTGGTATCTGCATGTTTGGATGCCTAGCTGGCCACTATAACACATCAATTTGTCCAGCAAGTAGGTGCTCAACTACTAAAATTTGGTACTTATAATACGATAGATGTATTTCTTCATCTTCTTTCTTCTACCTCTTCTTAAATTTCTTCAAGTCCCACTTATTTTTCTGTCTTTATTTAATATAAAATTATTTTTTCTGTAAATTTTACTTCAATAATTAAGATTTAAGTAAAGGCAAAGGAGACTAATGTCTTGTCAGACAAAACATACTGACTAAACAATGTTAGCCAGGATCAGGTGAATTAAAACAACAAGATTCCCACCTTTTTCATGGCAGTCTGGTTATCAAAGTGGGGATCGACGTGATTTCCGTAGTGGTGAACAACATGCAGATGAAGCCAAGCATAGCACAACTGCATGGAGAACCCCGATTAACCTTCATCAGCACGTTTAGGATGTGAGGAATGCTACTGCAACCTGCCACTTAACGCTCTTTTCAGGACACACAAAGTTACTAATTGTGGACATTCAACAACAAGAACAAGAATTAAGTAAAACAGATGAAAGAGACAAACTGGGTGGGTAAACAGAAAGCATTTTAATGTAATATTGAGAAAATATTGACTAGATTAACTAGAAATGGTGGAATTAGAAAGAAATGGAAGATATGGTGGAATGAACGTATGAAGGAACCAGTTAGAGAAAAGAAAATGTCTTAAGAAATAGCGACGATCTCAGACAAACAGACTATATCACTTATAAGAAGGCTAGACGCAAAGCCAGGGTGATTGTACACCAACAGAGAGAAATTGCTTGTTAGAAGTATGAGAAAGTACTGAGCGAGCTATGTTCAACTTTTTCTAAAGATTTTTTGGTTGAGAGATGAACAATGCCAGTCCTTAACACAGTGGTAAATGACAGAGAGGAGCAATCACTCTAAGAACATGAAATGATCAGTAACAGAAAGGAGCAGTATTTCACAGTCTCACTTGTCCCAAGTGCACAAGAAGATGGCGGTATAGAATCTGTGCAACATCATTCATCGGTACAAACCCCAAAATATACTGTGCATAATGACAGATTAATACTCGAGCAAGAAGTCAGGGAGGCAATTATAAGAAGCCCTAAGTACAAGGCTCCAGGTGCAGACAACATATTGAAAGATGCGATAAAAGCTTGTCATGATGTAGGGGTAAGATGGCTCACAAAAATCTTTAATCAGACATGGATTGAAGGCAAGGTACCTGATGATTGGCAAAGACTGGTGGTGGTACTTATTTGGAAAAAACAAGTGCAGCAGAAAGGATTGCAGCTCATGTTGGAAAAATGTTTGCACTGGTCCTTGAGCAGCAAGTATGAGCTATTGTGGAGCCACTGCTCAGTGCTTCACAATCAGGATTCCAGAAAGGCAGGGGATCTATAGAGACTGTATATATGCTCAGGCAGTAAAGTGAAAAGAAAACTATAAAATACAATAAGAAACTCCACATTGATTAGGAAAAAGCATTTTACTGGGTAAATAGATGAAAGCTATTAGAGGTAATGGGGGAATATGGTGTGGAGGGTCAATTACTGGATGGCAATTATCTCTTGTACATAAACAGCAAAGGTACAAAATGAACAAATGCCCGTATGACGAATTGGTTTCCAGTGCTTAGTGATGTCCGACAGGGATGTATTCTTTCTCCATTTTTATTCATAATTTATATGGATAAAATCACTTAGTTGACCAATCTCCATGAGGAGTCCCTAAATGAACTGTTTGCTGATGATCAGGTCATCTTTTACAAAAAATGGAGAAACCCTACAACACCACCTAACCTATCTCAATTTCACTTGTAACGAATATGACATAAATATCAACACATACAAGATTGAGACTATGATGATATTCTGTGATCGCGTGCAGAGAACTTTCAACAGCAGTGAAAAAAGTATCAAGCAAGTAAGGAAGTTCAAATACTGAGACAGTATGCTCACTGATGAAGTTAAAATAAGGCAAGGCTGCAGCGGCACTGTCGATGTATATAGTGAGAAAAAATAAATTACATAAGCAGACCATTTTTTCCTTACATGTTGATTTGCAAGTTCAGTATTGTTTTTATTTGTTGTCCCTGATGAAGGCCTATTGTCTCACATACGTTTCGTTTGTGTTCTGGTTTTTTTTAAATACATTTTTTTCACCATATACATCGACAGTGCCACTGCAGCCTCGCCTGATTTTAATTTATTTTTATTTGTACTACCATTGCTGCTACTATTTGTTATCTCGTGCTGTCTTACCTTCCATTTTCTCCATATCATTGCATCGCATGTCTACCTCTAAATTCACGACTAACTTCCTCTGTTTTTTTAATCATCACGGCTTTCAGCCTTCTCCCTCCTGGCCTCTCTCGTATTGCCACTGACTTCGATCTTGTCACTCTCAAGATAACTCGATTCATCTGCTACCTCAATTTCATTCACAATTGTATTTGTTATAACGTTCTTTCACATGGATTCACTTCCAAGTTTCACCTTGTGGCTGGTTCTTTAAACCCACGTGAGCTCCACCATCTTGACCGCGCAGATAGGAAATGCGGTTTCCTGCGCATGTGCTGTATTGCATCCAGCTACGCTATAACACTAGACTGCTCAAGGATCTTCATTCATCTCAATCTCATCTTCTGCACTGCTTGTTAGCTCTCTCCACCCAGAACTACTTTTCCTATGCTGTCATCCGTTACATTAATCATACTATCAATCACCAGTTGTACGACTTCTTCTCTGCTCGCAAGAAGGACAAGCTTACCCGACTTCGCCCTTCTACTCCTCCCCCTCCCTCCTCATCCACAACTTCTCGCAATCAAGTAGTCTATATCCCCTTTGATCTTCCTCTGACCGAGAGTGAAATATCAGTTCTTAGCAAAGGCCTTAACTTTATCCCGCTCCAGCCCTCCATTGACCATTTCTCGGTTCTTAAGGATGTGCATACTTATCATTGCCGCATATGCCTCAAACAGTGGTACCACACCAATCCCAACTCCTGCTCTTTTCCTGACCCCAATTACCCTTTCTCCAGCTATTTCCACCGCAAATTTGACTGGATCTTGCTTCCTGGCCGATCCTGTGCCTTAGACCCCTATATTAAAACTACTCTTCACAAAATCAAGACCCTCTACCCTCGGCGCTTGCGATATTCAAATATTTTTCACTTTCTGGCTAGCCTCAGTCATTGTAGGGATCTCGTGATTAAACCTGCTGGGAGCAGTGGTGGTTTGGCGCAAGGATTCATATGTTCAGGAGGGCAGTCTTCAACTATCCAATCCTTCTTTCTAAAAACCCCGCCCCGGTGATGGTACTGTCCGCTTTAACAAGGAGGTCTCTACCACCATTCTTGATATGGTCAGGCAAAACACACTGACCAGACAACGTTAACAAGGGTCAGAAGAAATTTACTGGCCAAGACCCTCACCTTACTTCCTCGTTGGTCATCCTGGAAATGGGCTGTTGTCGAGGACAACATTCTGGCTAACAAGGTAAGGTTCGACATGATCCCTGTGGGGATGAGCAACACACAGATAAAGCCAAGCATAGCACAACCGTCTGGAGGACCCCGGTCTACCTTCATTAGCACACTTGGGATGTGAGGAAAGCTACTGCAACCCGTCACTTAACGTTCTTTTCAGGACGCACAAAAGAGTAAACTACTCATTGTGGGCATTCGCAAACAGCAACAAGGGCCACCAGAATGTTACTTTCTGTGCTCATCTGTTGTCAGGCATGCTGCGCAGTATGTGCCCCTCCTATTTGCATTTTTGTAAAAATGCAGTATCTACAATGTCAATCATAGTGGTTTAGCGCTTAGTTTTGGTGTTCTGAATTCGGTCCCATAGAGAGACTGTCACTTTCTTCACTCCATTGTATTATAAGTAAATCAATCTCTCTGCGTCTGCTTATTGTGGTTTCCATACCTCACAGCCATTTGCCATAGTTGGAATAACTAAGTTGTTGAAGGTGGGACCTCTTGATCTGTGATTTCTTATCTTCTGAAGAATGGGTTTTAAATAATTGAAGGTGAACTATCCTGCTGTTATTCTTTGTGAAATCTCATGATTTCTTCTTCTTCTTCTTCATCGTACGCAGTCAGACAGTAACCATTATTTTTTCGAAAAAAGCGGCGGTCATCATGAGGCTGTCGACACTGCCATAGAGCTTGTCTTGTGGTTCCACTGGTGATGGCCACATCTGCTCTCTCAGATCCTCGTATGTCGGGCAGTTCTGCAGCAGATGTTCAGCGGTCATTTTCTCGGTACCACACGGGCATTCGTCGTTACCACCTATCTTCAATTTGTTGAATAGGTGGTACCTCAGTCTATTGTGGCCAGTGCGAAGTCTTAAGACAACGACCTGCTCTCTTCTGTTCAACTGGTAATAGGCATCGTTTTTGGTGTAGCCGGTATGTTCAGTTTCCCATTTGGTCATGTATCTGGCTTTAATAAGCCGTTTTGACTCTTCGTACGTCATACTAGTATCTGTTTGTGGTAGTCTTGCACCTTCTTTAGCCAGTTTGTCTGCCTCCTCGTTGCCTTGGATGTTGCAGTGTGATGGGACCCACTGTATCACTACCCTTTTTGGTGCGGACTGTTGGCATAGTTGACAGAGTGCTGCTCTTAAGTCATTAAGCTCAGTGTTTTTCTGGCTTTTTAGCGCTGTGACTACGGCCAGAGCATCTGTAAGCAGGACTATATGGTTTTCATTTTCTTTGTGTGTCACCATTTCTTCCACTGCCACCCTCAGTGCCTCTGCCTCCGCTCTGAAATTGCTTGTGTACTTACCAGTAGCGAATGACAGTGTTATTTTTCTGCCATTTGGTAGGTTCAGGAATGCTCCTGCCCCTCTGTTCTGTGTAGTGTTTGTTACAGAACCGTCGGTGTATGCATGGGTCCAGTCCATGCTTGGGTAGTTTTTCGATATAAAGCTTAGGGTAGTATCTCTCCTTTCTTTTTAAGTCTGGCAGTTTTTGTTTCCAATACCTGGTATATTTTCTACCACCTCTGGAAATATATCCTGCCTCCAGGTAGGTTTTCGTACAGTAGTGATGGGCTTTGGTGTTATTATTGCGTTTATGGGATCTTCGTGCATCTTTGCTTTGGCTATTTCTGCAAAGTTTCTCCGCTTTAGTTTCCCATTTCCCAAATTGTTTAGTCTCTGGTGCATTGGGTGGTCAGTCAGCCTTCTTATTTTCTCTGACTGCAGCTGGGCTCTGCAGTCTCTTCTATCGGTCATGGGTTGCAGCTTTGTAATCTTTTCAAGTTCTACAATTGGCGTTGACTTCATGCCTCCTGTTATAACTCTCATAGCTTGGTTTTGAAGTTTGTTAACTTTATCGAAGTTCGCCTTTGCTGCTGTTGTCCATGCCGCAATGCCATACTCGAGAACTGGTCTCACTCTTCCAGTGTACAGTTTCTTTAGTATGCCTTCGTCTGCTCCCCAGCTTGTGCCAGCAAGTTTCCTCATGATTTCCATTCTTTCTCTGGCTCTCATTCGGTTTCTCTCGATCTGACTTTTCCATGTCATGCGCCGATCAAATATGACTCCCAGATAGTTTGGGTTGTCGTTTGGCTGCAGGAATTTGCCATTTAAACTCAATTTGGTATTTTGGGGTTTGATTGAAAGCGAGAATATTGTACATGTGATTTTCTCCTCGTTTATTTTGACCAGCCATGAGTTCGCCCACTCTTCCAGCGATGTTAGAGTCTGCTGCATCCGATTTCTTGCTATGGTGAGATTCTTTTCAGAGGTCCACATAGCCAGATCGTCTGCAAATATTGAGCTATGGACTCTTCTTGGTATATTCTCTGTAATGTCATTTATATACACCAGGAAGAGTGTGGGTGACAGTACTCCCCCTTGGGGTACTCCCTGCTCGAGTGTCACCTTTTTGCTCATCTGCCCTTGTACTTGGACTCTGGCCGTTCTTTTTTGGAGGTAGTGGTTGATCCACTTGTACATTCTCCCACAAACTTCACTTCTCCTTAGCTTGACTCTAAGTCCGTCTTTCCAGACTTTGTCAAATACCTTTTCCAGGTCCACCTAAACCGCTACTGTGTGTTTCTGTGCCTGGTAGGCATCTTCTATTTCCTGGGTTATGAGGATGACCTGGTCCTCAGTGGATCTGTGCTGTATAAAGCCGGCTTGCTGTGGAATTAGTATTCGTTTTTCTTCCAGATGCCACATCAGTCTGGTGTTTATCATACGTTCCATCAGTAAATCTCATGATTTAATATGTGAGAATTCATATTTTCTTGAAGCAAGAATATGTACAAATTCATATTTTCAATAGGATAACTTCTCAGCCCCAGTTCCTTTTGTGAACAAAAAGTGTTCAGCATGTACTTGGTTTTCTTTCTGACAATTTTAAAGTCAACTGCACTGCAGTGCTTGCTTTGTTGAGCTCATTTGACATTGTTCAGCATTGTTGACACTATGAATGAAGATGACTATGTCATCAGCAAACCTTAGTTGAGTGAGTATTTCTTTACCTATGTTGATGTCTTTATATTCCAAATAGTTTTCTAAAGACTTCCTGGAGAGCTATTATGAAAAGTCTGTAGTCATGTTTATGTATGTTGATTGACCAGTAAAATAGGGTATTATTGATTGGGCAGCCCTTATTTATCATTTATATCAGCTGAGCGTAGTAGCATGCATCATTTTACTTAACAAACATACAAAATGGCAACCTGCAAGATAGGGAACTATATGTGTTGTTCGTCCATCATAATCTATGAGGACCACTTTGTCAACATTCACTGTTCGCATGAGTTTGAAAATAGCTAAATAAGACAATCAGAGTCTGGAATTGTCTGTAGCATTTAGCACAAAGAAATAGGACATGCCCTTACCACCGGGGTTGAAGAAGGGCTGATGTGAGCAGACTTGCAAAGCAATCGTCTCTGTATAGCCTCATCTATTATTGATGCCTCATGTCTCTGGATAGCCTCATCTATTATTGATGTCTCATGTCTCTGGATAGGCTCATCTATTCTTGATGCCTCATGTCTCTGGATAGGCTCATCTATTCTTGATGCCTCATGTCTCTGGATAGGCTCATCTATTCTTGATGCCTCATGTCTCTGGATAGCCTCATCTATTCTTGATGCCTCATGTCTCTGTACAGCCTCATCTATTCTTGATGCCTCATGTCTCTGGATAGTCTCATTTATTCTTGATGCCTCATGTCTCTGGATAGCCTCATCTATTATTGATGCCTCATGTCTCTGGATAGCATCATCTATTATTGATGCCTCATGTCTCTGGATAGCCTAATCTATTTGTGATGCCTCATGTCTCTGGATAGGCTCATCTATTCTTGATGCCTCATGTCTTTGGATAGCATCATCTATTATTGATGCCTCATGTCTCTGGATAGCCTCATTTATTCTTGATGCCTCATGTCTCTGGATGACCTCATCTATTCTTGATGCCTCATGTCTCTGGATGGCCTCATCTATTATTGATGCCTCATGTCTCTGGATAGCCTCATCTATTCTTGATGCCTCATGTCTCTGTACAGCCTCATCTATTCTTGATGCCTCATGTCTCTGGATAGTCTCATTTATTCTTGATGCCTCATGTCTCTGGATAGCCTCATCTATTATTGATGCCTCATGTCTCTGGATAGCATCATCTATTATTGATGCCTCATGTCTCTGGATAGCCTAATCTATTTGTGATGTGTCATGTCTCTGGATAGCTTCATATATTCTTGATGCCTCATGTCTCTGTATAACCTAATCTATTCTTGATGCCTCATGTCTCTGGATAGCATCATCTATTATTGATGCCTCATGTCTCTGGATAGCCTAATCTATTTGTGATGTCTCATGTCTCTGGATAGCTTCATATATTCTTGATGCCTCATGTCTCTGTATAACCTAATCTATTCTTGATGTCTCATGTCTCTGTATAGCCTCATTTATTCTTGATGCCTCATGTATCTGAACACCCTCAACAATAGTACTGCGCCAGTCTGTGCGATTGGTGGCGATTCTTTCTGAGTCATCATGGTTAATACCGCCCTAGATCAGTGATTTTGTAAGCGTGTCTTTGTACCGTTTCTGCTGATCACCACTTGCTCTCGTACCATTTTGCAGTTCATTATATGTAGAGCAATAGTAAGTGATCTGATAGTCAATTTGAAAACCTAACATGCACACTGCATTTTGACTTCATAGGCAAGCGGCCATTATTCCTCAGTCCTATATCTATATATATCTTCACAGTATACCCCAGCAATAGGAACAAATGGAAGATGTGCTAGAAATGCAAGGCTAAAAGGAGCAAATAAAGAAGATGAAGTGGAACTATTCTTTTTGCCTGAGTATCTTATGGTGACCCCTGATAAGTCAAAGATGAAGATGTATAAATCAAACCGCTCACAGAACATTCAGAACATTAGCAAACAATTGTTTGTTTTTAACAAAAACACAGAATAACAATTTACAATTGTCTCTATTGATCACCCATTTTCAGCTACCACGTCATCTGGAGACATAAACAAAGAGGTCATTATCGGTGCTGTAGTGGGTTCAATTGCTGGTGCAATAGTTGTGATCCTCATTGTCGTTGTTGTGATTGTTTGTATGAGGTAAGAAATATACATATTGTTTATTTTTTACATGGTAATTCTGATAGTGAAGAGTGACTTATTTGGTAATTCTGACAGTGAAGAGCGAGCTGTGAATTAATTTGGTAATTCTGACAATGAGGAGTGAGTCATGGATTAATTTGGTAATTCTGAGAATGAGAAGTGAGTCATAGGTTAATTTGGTAATTCTGACAATGAGGAGTGATGT
Organism: Ariolimax columbianus; assembly: GCA_036924085.1. NCBI lineage: Eukaryota > Metazoa > Mollusca > Gastropoda > Stylommatophora > Arionidae > Ariolimax > Ariolimax columbianus. Next base: position 90,935,297 of record JAVGWX010000004.1, on the reverse strand, counting down.
CATGGATTAATTTGGTAATTCTGACAATGAGGAGTGAGTCATGGATTAATTTGGTAATTCTGACAATGAGGAGTGAGTCATGGATTAATTTGGTAATTCTGACAATGAGGAGTGATGTCATGGATTAATTTGGTAATTCTGACAATGAGGAGTGAGTCATGGATTAATTTGGTAATTCTGACAATGAGGAGTGAGTCATGGATTAATTTGGTAATTCTGACAATGAGGAGTGAGTCATGGATTAATTTGGTAATTCTGACAATGAGGAGTGAGTCATAGGTTAATTTGGTAATTCTGACAATGAGGAGTGAGTCATGGATTAATTTTGGTAATTCTGACAATGAGGAGTGAGTCATGGATTAATTTGGTAATTCTGACAATGAGGAGTGAGTCATGGATTAATTTGGTAATTCTGACAGTGAAGAGTGATTTAATTTTGTATTTCTGACAGTGAAGAGTGAGCTGTGGATTAATTTTGTAATTCTGACAATGAGGAGTGAGTCATGGATTAATTTAGTAATTCTGACAATGTGGAGTGAGTGGTAGATTAATTTTGTAATTCTGACAAAGATGAGTGAGCCATGGATTAATGTGGTAGCTATGATAGTGAGGAAATGCGTTGACTAACTTGGTAATTCTGACAATGAGGCATGAGTTATGGTTTAATTTGGTTGTTCTGATAGTGATGAATGCGTTGTAGATTAATTTGGTAATTATGACAGTGAAGAGGGAGTCATAGATTAATTTTATAACTTGACAGTAAGGAGTGAATCGTGGATTAAGATGGTAATTCTGACAGCGAGGGAATGAGTCGAGAATAAATTTGACAATTCTGACAGCGAAGAGGGTTGCTGAAAATTTAGTAATTCTGACATTGAGGAGAGGGTGTCTAATTAGCTTGGTAATTCTAACAATGAACAAAAAGTGGCTGATTAACTTGGTATTTTGACATTAGGAAATGGGGGAGATTAACTTGTTATTTCAGACAATGACTAGTGTGTGACCAAGTGGTAACTCTAATATTGAGGAGAAGCTGATTAACTTGGTATTTTGACATTAGGAAATGGGGGAGATTAACTTGTTATTTCAGACAATGACTAGTGTGTGACCAAGTGGTAACTCTAATATTGAGGAGAAGCTGATTAACTTGGTATTTTTAACATTGTGGAGTGAGAGGCTGATTAACTTGGTAATTCTGACAATGAGGAGTGAGTCATGGATTAACTTGGTAATTCAGGCAATGAGGAGTGAGGGGATGGATAGGTTTGCAGCATTAATATTGAGGAGTTGGTGAATAATTAACTTGATGATTTGACATTGAGGAGCTAATGGCTAATTCTGACATTAAGGAGAATAAATGTATCAAAAAGAGTGAGAATTTGTTTGTTTTGAAGGTTTATCATACTTTTGGTAAAGTAATCATCTTACAACTAGCCTTTTTTTGTTATATCGGAACATCTTAGCCAGTATAAGAAAATTGGAGTAGTTCCATGCTTGTTATGTATTGATAGACTGAGAATTAATGGTAAAACATCTAACATGAATACCTTCAGAACTATAAGATGAATAAACCTAGAACACCAGACAGCAGACTTCAGAAAATATATGAATTCATTTTAAAATATATGCAAACTTATAAACCATTTTTAATCAAAAGTAATTCATTTAATATAGAGTACTGTTTTCAATGTGATAATAAAATAGTTGTCTTTTTTCACAGAAGGAAAAGAACGCCAGGTAGCGGACATGTGCCAGAGACAGAAATGAATAAGTATGCAAATGTGATAAATGGAAACAGTTCAGCTTTCTCAGGAGCAGGAATAAACAATTCATCTGTTGGGAACAATGGCCAACAAGGTATAGACACATGCATATACACAAATCTAGCTTTTAACAGTTTGCTGAAAATATGTTTGTCACATTTTCATCAGTGTACAGCCATTTTGTACAGGAATTTTGTTTTTAACCTCAAGAGTTTAGTTATTGCAAATTGTAAATCTACACAATGAATAAGATACGGACACATACTCTTCCCTTATCTGCTCAACATTTATGTCGATACCATCATAAGAAATGTCAAAAATGTCAAAAAAGTTGCCAGATAGACTTCGACACCTGGGAATGTCTTGCGAATAACAGATCTGACTGGAGAAGCGCAGTCAAATCGGGTGTAGCTGCCGGTGAAGATGACCGTGTTGTGTAAGCCCAGAACAGACGCGAGACGCGGAAATCCCGAGCAGCGGGACCACCATCCCCTTCTACAAACCTCGTGTGCCCGATATGTAGCAGATGTTTTCGTGCTCGCATTGGCCTGTTCAGCCACATGCGCACCCACACCCAACAGGGAAATCTGTGACAAGGATGATGTCGGCGGTCCTCATCGACAACGATGGACAGCTATTATTATTATTATTATTATTATTATTATCACGTCTGTTCAATGACACAGCGAAAAGGAAATCTCTACCTGGACACAACATCTATCTATGTTCTTTGTCCGCCAAATACGGCACATAAGGCAGAAACAAATGATTTCCAGTTAGAACGGTGTGACGACACTGTTTTTAGTTCTTGTATGGTGCTGAAGCCAGTTGAGCCCTCTCAGATGATTGTTCTTCTTAGTGTTTCCTTGGGTCTCCCTCTTTTCTTGTACGCCCCTTTGTGTCCATTCGAGTGCTTGCAATGGAAGACAGTTTTGTTTATTCTAAGGACATGTCCAATGTAGGTCCATCATTTTTTCTGGATGATGGTTGACACATATAATTGGTTTGTCTCTGTTCTTATCGAGTCATTAGTTATAAACTGGCCTCAGCATATATTCCATAATTTTCTGGAACATTTATTTTCAAAGATATTTAGTTTGTTTTCCAGCACCTTTGTTGTCTTCCAGCTTTTTCATCCAAATGTCAAGACCGATAATGCGATTGAATTGAATAGTCTGAGCTTGGTATGTTTGCTCAGTGTCGTTGATTTCCAGATGTTGGTGAGCAGATTAAAGGCACATGAGGCCAAAGAAATTCAAGTGGACATTTGTTTTGCGGCATCTCCATTTTGTGTCATTTTGCTTCCCAGGTATGTGTAGTGTTGGACATTTTGTAGAGAGTTTCCCTGTAGCTTGAAATCAACAGTTGTGTTTGTGAAAGCCATGCTTTTCATCTTTGAGACATTTACTTGAAGTCCAATCTGTTTTGACCATTGGCATAGTCTATCTATATTTTCTTGTGTTTTTTCATTAGTGGTACTTAGTAGCGCTAGGTCGTCTGCAAAATCAAGATCTTCAAAGGTCCTGTTATCTTTCCATTTTATGCCTAAATGCATATCATGGCATAGTGTTTCATAATTCAATCTATAGCTATGCCAAATAGTAGAGGTGATAAAATACATCCCTGTTTTACTCCTGTTTTTTTGTTAAACCATTCAGTGTTGCCTTCAGTTGTAAGAACACAGCATCGTGAATAATCATATAAGGCTTTGATAACATTTATGTATTTTGAGGGCAGGCCACAGTTATTTAGAATTTTCCATAATATTGGACGATGTAGACTGTCAAAGGCCTTCTGGAAGTAATAAAGTTGATGATTAGTGGGGATTGCATTTTTACTGATTCTTCTATAATAGCTCTGAGTGTAAAAGTTTGATCAATGCAAGAACGCTTTGGTCTAAAGCCAGTCTGTTCTTATCTTATGATGACATCTACCTGTTCCCTGAGTCTTTCTAATATCATGCTGCAGAGTACTTTCTCAGGCACTGACAGGAGTGTTATGCCACACCAGTTGTTACAATCAGATAAGTCTCCTTTCTTTGGTATTTTTCCACAACATAAGGATCACGAATAAAGTAAAAACAAAAAGACCCAAAGTTACTGTAGCAAAGAAAGAGGTAAAAAAATCACAAGTTTTGAATATCTTGACTGCAGTATAAGCAACAATAAAGAATGACAGAAAGAAGTCAGAGTAAAAAAATTGGCCATGACAAAGCTGAAGTTAAATAAAATGAGGAATGCATAGCAGAACACTAACAGACAAACAAAAATAAAAGTCTTGAGGACATGCCTTATGCTGTGTGGTAATATTCGGATGCAAGACATTGATCATCATACAAACATTTAAGAGAATCCTTAAGAATCCTTCAAACTAAAATGCTACAATAAATTTATCATACCAATTTTATAGATGGACTGAGATGAGAGGGGTGTTCTATAAAGGACATGCTACATGGTTATTTTACCGTGTATTTTGGAAGCATGCTAAGGAATAAAGTAATTTTAAGGCACTTATTTGTGTCTTTAACAACCCCACCAAAAATACCGTCCTGTATGAATGTCTCTCTCATGCAATTCTATAATTGTAATTTTCATCTTACATCCAAAATCTTACATTTCAAAAGTGTCAAGGCGATGCGATTTAGAGCTGAGTGCTTCAATCCTACTACAGCCATCATGACAAGTTTGGCTTTCCTATATTTAATGAGCTCAACATAAGGGTATCGGTGGAAGGAATACTTTCAAGAACTTTTCAACCCTACTACCTCTATAGGAGATTCTGTTTTTCTACCATGCAACCCAGATCATATCGAACGCGACATAATGATTCAAGAAACAGAGAGACTTATTAAGAATAATCCCAAAAATAAGTCACCAGGCAAGGATAGCATAACAACAGAAGTGATTCATACATGTGGGGTAACACGGTTACTCTGGATATGTTCTCGTGCTGACCCTCTTTGGGATCTTCTTCTCCATGCTCCTTCCTACGCTTATGACACATCTGTGGACGGTGTTTATTTGCACACCAAGTCAGATGGGCGGCTGTTTAACCTGTTCCGATTGCGTGCGAGGATCAAGATGAGGACGGTGCTCATTAGGCAGATGCTATTTGTGGATGATGCAGTTCTAGTGACCAATAGTGAGGAGACCTTGTAGAGACTGGGAGACAGATTCACCAAGTGATGCAAGCAGTCTGGTCTCACCATAAGCCTGGAAAAGACAAATGTCTGTGCACAGGGCATCACCACTACGCCCTCTATAAAGATTGATGGCATCACTCTGGAGGTCATCAACAGTTTCACTTATCTGGGGTCTGTCATCAGCAACACTTTCTCGCTCAAGAAGGAGATAGACTGTAGGCTTGGCAGGGCAAGTACCTTCACGGTTCGCCTGACTAAGAGAGCCTGGGAAAACATTGCACTGTCTCACTACACCAAGGTCTGGGTCTATCAGACCTGCGTTCTTGGCACTCTCATGTATGGAAGCGAGACTTGGAGCACTTACACTAAACAGGACCGGTGGCTGAACACCTATTACATGAGGTGTCTACGGTGTATATTGGGCATTGGGTCTTACAGAGAGCAGATACTCACAGCATGTACTTGATGTTGAACCAGCGACGTCTACAGTGGTTGGACATGTTTACCACATGAAAGACGAGAGGCTGCCAAAGATATCCTTTATGGACAGCTAGCGATTAGAGTTAGAAGAATTGGCCGTCCCACATTGCGATTCAAGGACCTATGCAAGAGAGACATGAAGTAATGCAACATCCCATCTGAGGGCTGAAAAGAAATTGCTCAGGATCGATTTCTGGAGACAGTCAGTTGGAGGGGGCAAAGTGGCTGCTAATGCTCACAGAGATCTTCTGGCTGCAGAGAAAAGATCAAGGAACAGCCAGACAATCCAGCCTCCTCCGTATGGTTTACAATCTGTGGCAGGGACTGTCACTCACAGATCAGCCTTTACAGCCATAGCAGACAGTGTCGAAATATGGAAGGCAGAGCTGGACAAAACTTACAGTGCACCATGCGCATGGTCTATAGAGACTGAGACACCTATGATGATGACAGCATCAACAATAACAACAATGATAATAAAACAAACAAATGATATTAACAATAACTACAATAACAGCATCACTGATAATTGCAATAACAATAGAAACATCATTAACAGCAACAACAACAGCATTTTTCAAATTAAACAACCAGGTTATCAGAAAACACAATTTTGATTGATTTGATTGATTGTTTTGGAGACAAAATGGATAAATTATTGAATATAAAAATATAAATTTCAATAATTGTTTGCATAATTTGAAAATAAGAAAATACTTTCATTATGTACAAAATGGTGACAGCCTCACACTAACAGAATACTTTCATAACAATTCAAAATGTTGACAATAATGCAAACAAATTAATGCAAACAAATTAATGCAAACTATGGAGTTAAAAAAATCTTATCATAATGGTGTTTGTTCCCATTGCTGAGGTCCACTTTGATGGAAGATTGATAGGACTGCAGAATAAAACTCACTTACCCCTACAGTCATCACAGAGTGTACAGGCTAGGAGCTTGTTATTTTACCTTAGATCAAAACAACTTAGATCATACTGAGATTTTGAACTCATGTTCATGAGTATTCATGCCTAAAATTACATCATTTCATAACTCAAAGGAAACACGCATTTGTAACAAGTGAAATATAAAGCACATTTGTGCAATGTAAAATGTAACGCACATTTGTAATAAGTGGTATATAACGCATTTTTGTAAAAGTGAAAAATAATGGATATTTATATTCCACAGCAAACAATGCACTTGGTGGAGAACATGAGACAGCAAATGCAAATACTAGAAAATATGACAATATACTTTCAACTAGAATATACGACAATGCACTTTCAAATCAACGTTCAACAATTGTGTCTCTTAATGAACTTGATGGCTTTTTAGCATCAAAAGACCAAGACTTTTATAAAGACCAATTCACTGTAAGTATACGAATGCTTATTTTTTCTATTTTTTAAAATTACAGTGGTACGCAGAGAGCACACAAAAAGGAGATTATCTTTCATATAATATCTAATGACATAATTGAACAAAGGAGCTAAAATAAAGACAAAGGAACTAAAATAAGGATTAGAATTTAAAAATACAGCTAATGCTCAAGTACTTGATAAAACTGTGAATATTTTTTTTTTTTTTGTTTTTTTTTTGCGTTCGCCTTATTTCTCTAATCCCCAAGGCGGTGTGCGTTGCACTGTGGTTTTTATTTTGCGCCTGTCGGCCCAATGCATCCGACTTCAGCATGCATTTTATGTAAGGGTCTGCTTCCTCCTGCATTTTCTAAGGGTTTGCTTCCCCGGGGTAACGGCCGGTGCTGTAATGGGGATCGAACCCAGCACCTTCGGATTGTGAGCCGTGCCACTTATCCACTAGGCCACGCCGTCCCCAAACTGTGAATATGATTTATAACAATAATTATGAAATTTGCTAGGCTTTCATCTTCACAGATGCACTATCTGTACTGCCAGCTATTAAGGGTGGCAGACTTCCACAGCTGAGGAATGACTGCGTGAAAGGGAATTATACTTCAGTGGCTGCCATCGTATTTGTGGCGTACTGGGGAACTTGGAGGCAGATATGCTTCCAAGAAGAGGTGGAAATTGGGAACAAGTGAACATTGAAATCACAAAAAAGAGCTATTTAGGTTGTCAGAAGTAAACAGAGCCAACCAAACGATATCACACCCTTGATCAGCAGGGACAGAACACCATTCTTCACCGAAGTTCAGGGCACAACAAATTAAACAGATCCACGTACAAGCTTCAGATGTCTGCTCAACGACTGTGCACATGTAGATTGAGTGAGAAAATTGCTGAACATGTGTTAAAGGACTGTCTCCTGTACTTCCAGTTAAGAAGATACTGGCCTAACCATTCAACACTAAAGTTTATTCACAAACAAGTGCTTATTCAGAAACATGGTTAAAATATATTATTTTAAAAATTCAATAACCTATCAACTTGAATTTTTACAAGTGTCTCTATTTTAATTGCGACATTAATGTATTTTGCAGAAATATTATGTAAACTACATTGATTTATCAAAACAACCAGAATTTTTTATAAATTTTCATGCGGTCCATAGTTATAATTTATACACAGATCACGTTAAAGTACTTCTGTCAATTGATTGTACATTAAGAGCTACAGACGTATCTTCGTTTACCATAGGGATATGAGTAAATAATTTTTTCTTATAAATGGCCATTAATGTTTATAATATATTGATTTCCAGTAAGAGATGTGTGTTTAATGGAAATTATATAACTAATTTTGTGTTTTTATGTCAGTGTTTCTTTTTAATAAAATGTTTCAAGCTTCATGATATGTTTAACCTTTACCACATTCTGGGCTCCATGTGACGACTTACATAAAAATGTGTTTCCCTATGAAAGACATTGTAGGCATGCCAAACGTCTTTGACTGGTAGAAACAAGTATAAAGATTCAGATTAATGCTATGGAAACAGCTGACCATGCGTATTTGAATTTAAACGTCACTTCCTTCTTTTCTTGTCTATTTTTCAAATGGGAGATGTGCTTGTGGATTTTTATAAATAATTTTGAAACAATATATATTCTCTTTTTCACTCGGATTTGAAGATTATCCCATTATTGAGAGGGATGGTTAAGTTGTTGCAACATATTTTTTTGAGGTTGATCTGTTAAGTTTGTTTATGTAGATGTAATAAATATGTTTGTAGTGGAAACTAACAGATATGCTGATCTTGTTAAGAACACTATCAGTGTTTTGTGACAATTTCACAAATTTACTTGACAATTGGTGTACCAAAAAATAGTGTAGCAGATCCCACTGTTTACACTGGGGTATTCTAACTAAAACATTGCCACACTCAACCACAACATTCATGACCTCATACAGCAAATGACATAGCACACAGCAGGTGGCATATTTATTATATCATACTCATGCAACACTATCAAAGTGAGTGCAATGAAATTACAACACAATACAATATATATCATTTTAACTAAATATTCATAAGTATATATATATATGTTAATATAAATATTAACTAAAGCGGAAATTTTAAGCATTAGCTATTGATGGATTTCCCAACTATCAAAACTCAGTTCTATTGCTGTACACACATCCCTCCCCTCTGCATCCTCAACACACTCTCAAAAACTCTTCCTCACTCAAATCCCCTCAGGCGGGTGATCTGGACATAATGCATTCAATATATTCCACGTATACTCACATATGATCTCTCAACTCAGTCGATCTGCGTATACACACGCTCTGAAACATACATCCTTCCCTCGGTGTCTACACACACCAGACACACATCTAGATCTCAGCTAGTCGATCTACACACTTGCTTAACTCGTCAGGACATACCTCGTTCACAAGGTGTCCTGCGTACAACATACATTCAGATTACCTCTAGATATAAAATGCACAACACACACCTATTTGAGCGACTGGCCCCGACTCAATGGCGTATGCTGTTTGAGCAATCCTGTTCTATCTCTAACATTCATACAACAGTCTATCAATCGTTCCTCTATCAAATCGGTGAGCTAAACGAACTCCTATCTAAATTCTCAGTCACTCACTCACATTCCCTCTCCATGGCCATCCTGCTTGAGCTAAACTTTGTCTACTGTTATATATTCTCAAGCAGTATCAGCGCTATCCAATGGATCTCTGGGGGAGGGCTCTATTCAGTTGTTATTGGAACAAATTACTCTGAACACCTGTCACTCATCTATCGCAGCAAGCTCCGCTCCCCTCCTGTCTGTCACTCATCCCCCACTACCCAAATCGGAACGCCAGTGGTCAGTTCCTACCTGTACACATTCTTTCACCCACCCCGTTTTCTTTTGTTGAGACGGTGAGTGACCTTGGTGTAGTGTCCAGGCGGAGAGTGACCTTGGCACGCATTCAGGTACCTTTATTCTCTGAGTCGCCAACCACATCACCCCTGCCCTAAATGCTCATGCTCAGGCTGGAACTGTTACAATAGGTAAGTCTAAATGTTTGTGCTTTTTTCAACATTTTCACCTTCATCTTCTAGTATCTCAAAAACTAACTCACACACAACAAAAACTCCAACAAGTTCTTAATTAATTTATGTCTCTACACACAAACAAAATATATCTATGGACCAACAAATAAAAATGCTACAGGCTCTCAAAGTCAGCAGCCATAGTAAAACGTGATGTGCTGAAAAATAATATTGGCGTAGAGAGTCAGCTATTTGAAAAGATTTGTAAATTGCTTGGTGTCAGCAATTGAAAAGATGTGTTAATTGCTTGAGGTCAACTTTTTGAATATAATTGTTAATTGCTTGGGGCTAACCTTTTGAATAGAACTGTTAACTGCTTAGAGTCAACTATTTGAATAGAGCTGTTAGTTGTTTGGGGTTAACCATAAGAATAGAACTGTTAATTGTTGGGAGTCAACTATTTGAAAACAATTGTTGATTGCCTGGGGTCATCTATTGTTTGTTTTACTGACATTATTGTTCATCCAAGTGTTATTCTGACCTGGACTGGGAACAAAGAACAGTAATAATGTAATCTCTAAGGCATGTAGTAAGAGGCAACTAGAGAGGATTTGGAATTGAGGCAGCTAGCACAACCTGTACAAACTATTAGCTGCAAAAAAAATTAAAAGGCCACTACACCTCATGGTGGAAGAGAAGGGACTAAGTAACCCATCATCCATTACTGAAATTCTTCGAACACCATCAATGTTTCATCGTTCTTATCACAGGGGGAAAATGAGCCAATGTCTCTACAATTTCCTGTATCCTATTTAGGATATTGTTTCCAGTGGTCTTTGAAAAAAACTCAGAAAACACCTCCACAATTAGCAAGTTTTATGTCTATGGGAATGGCTTAACCTACTTTTTTCTAAGTAGTGTAGCATTGTTCGCACATTTATGACCATTCTCTAGCTGACATGGCTGCCAACTTGTGTATTGTATAATATATGTCTGTCTTTGTTTATTTTGTGACTTGTTAGATGTTTTTATTTACTCTTTGCCCCTGATGAAGGTCTTGCGACCCTAACTTTAGTTTCATTTTGTTTCTGCCTTATTTAGGGTAACTGAGCTATACCTGTATGTTTTTATCTACATGTATATCTACTTTAGTAACATTACAGCTTCATTTTAATTTTGCCTGACATAAGTTAACAGATTTTGCCCTCAAGGGGTTATCCAAAGCCATTAGTTGTCTTTTATGACATGCTCTCAGTGTGGCAGTAGCCCTAATCTCATCTCTGTCACACACAAAGCCCTACCAGAAATTACTCAGAGATCAAACCTTCAATACTACAACATGCTGTTTAATTTTATGTTTATAAAAAGAGAATATCCTTTTTAATCTTCAAGTAATCAAAAGCTTACAGTATATTGTCTATCATGCATATTTGGCCAAGTACATAACCACGTTAGCTTAGACTGAAGTTTACCTAGCTGTAAATTGGTAAACAAAACATCAGAAAAGAAAGTGTAGCAGTAGCACTAGAAAATAATTAATGAAATAATTAAAAAATGTGGGAAAGATATTTAGGGAGATAAAAAAAGAATGACAGAAAAGAAAATATGGAGGAACAAATAACACCTTGGAGCATCCTTGTCCTAAATATGTATATTGGAGACGTACAGTATTTTCTAAGGTACCATATCTCTTGCTAATTTTTCTTTTCTGTCTTTTTTTATTATTTTGTCTTTGGTGTTTCTTTTTCTCATTCTTTCTAATTATTTTTAGAGTGTCTGATACTTTTTTTCATTTCTGTTGTTTTGTTTGAGTATATGTTTTCAGTGAATAAAAATACTTATCTTTGTGATTGGCGTTGTTACTGGACTTATTTTGTAAATTGGTACCTGACTATTAAAGTTAAGAAAGTTTGACTTTGAGCAAAAGAACTAGTCACTCTCTGCCTCTCAAAACTGAGTGAAGATTCTAACACTTCACCAACAACTATTTGGAATTAAACTTGGATCCTTTTAATATCACCTCTACAGGCCATCCCAACCAATACAACAGCAACAATGATTGTAGGAATGAGTGCAGAGAATAAACACAAGAACAGATACAAGAACATCTGTGCATGTAAGTATCATCAAATTATTTACATAATGATGGTTAGATGGTGTCAGGGAGAAACTGAAGTTACATGGAATGACAACATCAGCGACAAAACTGACACATGACAAAAAAACTTCACTTTTCCACGATGTCTAATGACACAAATGGATAGAAAATTATGATAATGAATGTTTCCTTAAAATTGATGCACTCAACAAACTATACACTCATGAATGAGAGTTCATCACTAGGATTATGTACTTAGAATTCTGGTATTCAAACAGGCTTATGTATGCCCGCAGGTTTTAAGCAAACCCTGATCTCATAGGTGGTGGGACCATAAAGCCTACATTCTGAATTACCTCCAGTCTTCTTGACTTATGTCTTGCCACTGGCCCAAGGTAGTTTGGAACCAGAGAGTGAGGTTGAAGACCAGCGCAGTTTCTTCCTCACTATCATCCAAATACAGCCCAAGTTGCATCATCAAGATGGTGTTATCATCACCTGTGATGGGCAACTAATTCTTTTTTTAAGTTGAAGACTATCTGTAGTAGGTTTTTGTAATTTCACTTTCTGTGATGCACTAGGTGTGGGATAAGGTAGGTGATGTAGTAGATAGGAATTTCATTATTTTTTCTAAATGTTTGCCCAGACAGCAGCTGACAGCCTGCTGTTTTCAACTGCCAAGGGTTCTCTTATGTGTTCAGCATGTTAAGGATGTCTCTGAGTTTATCACTCATTTCTAATAGGACTAGTAGCTCGATCTCACCTCCATTGAGACCAGGGGTCATTGCAGGTTTTTCTGGCTTTTGTTTGGTTCTTGATGATGTACATGTCATTGTCAACTTTAGTGTACAAACATGGATGGAGCACATCTGGTGGACAGAGAAGAGAACAAATAAGAAAGTCTTGGAGGAGTTATAGGTAAAAACAAAATTTAACAAAAAAACTGTGCCAGGCATTTAAAATAATTTGACCAATTAAAATGATCTAACAATCAATCAATTAAACAAAGCCTATTGCTCATCATAGGACCACATCTTGCCAGTTTGCATAGTCCTGGACTAATCTTTCTGCCTCTGTCCAGGTGTAACAATTATTAATAGTTCCCTCTCAAATGTTCTTCTCCGTGTAATATCTACCTTTCTATCTCTTCCCTTGAGGATTCAATATGAGAGCCTGTCTAGCTATGTAGGACAGTGCATTCATTGTTTATGTCCTATCCAGTTCCACTTTCTTCTCATAATTTGTTGTTCCAGTGGCAGTTATTGACTCCTTTCCCACATGGCTTCATTCATCACCATGTCTTGTTACTTTACAGGCATTATTCTTCATAAGCATTTGTTAACAAAGGACTGAAGTTTCTGTTGTATTGCCTTGGTTGTTCTCCATGTTTCAGCTCCATACAGAAACACCGACTTGACATCGGCATTGCATACTTTAATCTCAATTTCTCTTAATTTTCATATGCTGTTTAATAGTCAGGAATGCCTTTCCAAATTTGGCTGTTTGTTCTCAGAGAAAACATGGAGAATGGCAAACTACCATACAACTTGTCTAACAATCTTATCTGACGATAAAGTACTAATATTGTACTAAACTCATTCATTTCAAAGAGCCAATACATTGGCGTTTGGATTTTTTCAGAAAAATGCAGAGAAATTTTGTTAAAATGTGTGAAGTTTTCATACTTGTAATAATTTTGTGCGGGTATTTTTTTAACTTCACTTTTCATCAGCAAAGCATGTATGTTGTGACATTACTACATTGGATTAGATGAAACTCTTTTGAACATCTTCCTACTTGGGTTACCTTCAATAGAAGGCCATTGTTTCATTCATGTATATGAATAAAGTTGAATAATTAACTGATGCATACCGGTACAAAAAAATGCCCTATTTTTGTAAATAACAGTTTATGAAACAATAATCCATCTCATGCAAATGTTCATCCTTATATGTTAAATGTCTGTATTCCATTGTATTCTGGATTTCATTCTGAACAATTTTTTATATAATCTGTGGTATTTCAGAAAACCTTAAAGATAAATGTATGACAACTAAGTGATGTTGTACTTGAGTTTTACATAAGAAAAAAATAGCATCCAAAGGACCAAAATATTCCATATTAAATGAGTTAACTTAAAAAACACTTTTATATATGCTTGTATCTACAGATGACCATTCAAGAGTTCATCTCATACCTAATTCAGAGAAGAAACAAGGGGACTATATCAACGCATCATACATAGAGGTCAGACATGTTTCCACGCATAATGTAATCTTTTAGTTGATATTTCCCCCAACCTGCTCTTCCAAGGCAGGTGCCGACATAAACGTTACTTATGTAGTTGGTCTGTTAGACAAAGAGCATAGTGGTCAGCTTGTACAATATCTTCTTTTTTGTTCATCACCAGACTGTCACATCAATAGCTCTAACAAAGTCATGTCTGTAGCTGTTTTTGTTTGATGGGCTGCACTACACTGTGTTCTGCTCTTGGGATGCAGTGAATCTGTCTTCAGCATACATTTGTTTGGGGCTGCCTCTTTTTATATTTGACTGTTCTAAGTCTATCTGCAAGGCAACAGTTATTTGTTGTTGGAGTTCTTCTTCACAGGAAAACTGTTTTACTAGACTATCAAACCTTTCCTATTCTAGAAGGAGTTCCTTTCAAGGGAGCACATCTTACTTTGACCAAGACTATACCCAGTCCGCTGCTATCTGTAGTATCTGTGGGTCATGAAGCCTTGAACAAAGGCCATACATTAATAATTAGTTATGAGATTTACTATCAACATGCAGATTCTAAAAACATATGTGAATAACAATAGGTTTATGGAGATATGTAACTAGAGCAGAGCAGGGCACATGATGATGCTTGTCATTTATTTCTTATAGCAAGACAACAACACACATTTTGGATAATTATAAAAAATATATTATCAAGAAGGATATTTCAGAGGAGCAACTGAGCAGATTCCCCATCCATGGTAAATGTGCTGGGTTCAAGCTATGATATCGACACATTCCAGTTGACCTAACTGTAAAATGTACACTGCTAAGGAAAGAAAGGTAGCCAGGAATGGAACTGGCCACCCAACTTCATAAAAGAGTACAGTAAAGTCTGTAACACTTTATCCTCGACAGCAGTGTTTGATATGAGACTGTCATTACCTTTACATATTGGGATTAAATCGATCTATTGTTTTAGGGGCCTTACTGGTTTGAAAATGCCACCCAGACAACATAATATATTGACATAAAAATTTGTATATGCAAATGTCTTCAGGGAAACTTCTTCTTTTGTTGTCTCACTTTCACCGGATTGTAGTCCAGTGTCGAGGTATGTATTTGTCTTTCGCCTCTCTCATGGCCTGAGTAACATTTTTCCCCATTTTACGGCAGGTCTCGTATATGCTGTCTATCCACCTTTTCTTTGGTTTACCTCTTGCCTCTTTTTTCTGATGTTTTCCTGTAGAAGGTTGCATTTGCATGAACAATGTGGTCTGGTTGTATTGCCAATGTGGTCTGGTTGCATTCTCACAATGTAGCCAAACCAATTCATTCTCTGCTGCTTGATGTACTATGGGCAGAGAATTGTTCCAACCTTCTCCTGAGTACTCACATTTGTGATTTTGTCTCTTCTGGTGAAACAATTTTCAGGGAAACAATAAGTATAAAATAGTGCAGACCCCATACACCTTATGGCGAGGTGCTTCCATCCCATGGAAGTCTGGTGTTCTAATCATGGGCTGTTTATTTTTGTTGTTACTTATTTTTTCCTATTCCAGATAAACACTTGTGATCATTGTTACTAACAAACATTATTTGCTAGACCTGATATTTTGAAAGATGTGCAAAAACTACAGGTAAGGAATCAATCAATCAATTGAAACCTATTGTGAAATCTTTGTGGAGCATATGCGATTAAAAAAATACATGAAAAGTCATGTCATGTTGACCTGTCTTTATATGTTCTAAGCTTTCGTGGCTTAAAGTTTCTATAGGGTGGAGTAGCCAGCCCCATGCTCAACTCTCCTTAGTCACCGCTAACAACATGCCTGACAGAATACAATGTTACTATTCCTTTTTCCCCTTTCGAGCCCCAGTAACAGGCACATTTTGTGGATGACTTTCACAAAATGACATCATTACATACTGCAGATTGAAGCAATAGATCTACTTTTCTTATATTAGAAAATGTCAAAGGGCTCATAGAACTGACTTTATTGCACTTTGGTGGCCCCATATGTGCTATTCTTTCCATTGCTGAATGTACCGATGACAGAGCGTGAACTCAGTAGCTCATAGCAACCATGAAATTGCCCTGTCTTCATCAGGTACCCATTTACAGCTTGGTCAACTGATAGAAGTGGTCATATATTGCTATGTATAAAGGAATCATTCACTCGGTAAAAAAATCTCAATATGACCAAATTGGAAGGATGAATAATCTTCCAACTTAGAAAAGAACATATCACACTCAACATAAAACCAGGACTCATATCCTAGAAAAACTGAAACTATTGCGGCTTTCCTATAATCTGTTTGACACTTTATACATCACTACTAATCACATTGGGGGTATCTATAGCCGAGAGGTAAGGCACTTGTCTCTCAATCAATGGAACAAATGAAAGTGAGAAACTGTTCTTAGTTTTTAGTTCGACCCGTTCTTTGTCAAAGGGTGGTCACCCTTGAGCGGGTCCCAACTCAGGTTCCAGTCATTTCTGTTGCGTCACGTGTCGTCCAGTGGGATAGTAGTCTGTTTGTTGTGGGGTCATGCCTGTTGTAATTGTTTAATGAATCTTGTCAGCGAGTTGGGGGCCGTCCCTGAGGTCTCTTTATGTCGCTCGGGTACCACATGGCGGTTATAGTACTCCATCTTTCGTCTTGTCATCCAACTATATGGCCTGCCCAGAAGTGTTTTTAGTGGTTGACGTACTGTAGGACATCCTTGATGTGTGATATTCTCCAGATGTCGCTATTGTGTAGTTTGTTTTGCAGCTGTTGTCTGAGAGTTATGCCCACTAGGCGTCTTTCAAAAGATGTTAGTGCTGTTCTCAGTTGATTCTCTGCTGCTTTTGTTAGAGACCAGGTTTTGCTACCATAGCAGATTGCTAGTAGGACCACCGAGTTGAATATGTCCACACATAGTCTGATGACTTTTGTGGCATCTGTTGCTGTCATGATGGAGCTTAAGGCTGTCCAGCCTGCCAGTTTCCGGATGGAGATCTCAGATTTTATGTTGTTCTTCATATTGAGGAGCCTGTATGGTTTCAAAATTTCACAAGTTTTATGTGTCCACTGGTTTCAAAGCAGATGAGATTGACACCTAGTCTGTTCGGTGATGGGCGATAAACTCGGAAATCCCATGTACATGCTGTGCATGTATAAGAATCCTTGGCAGTTGAAAATAGAAAAGAGCAGGCCGTTAGCCGCTTTTAATAATTCTAAAGGTAACAAAAATCATATCAAATAGTGTCCTGCATGAAATCTAACATGAGGCTGCCCCTCTATCATGCAAAAGACACAACATGTCAGTCACCTGTTTTTTGCACATTCGATTACAAGTATATATAAAAAAGGACTGGACACCAACAGGGGTTGAAGTGGAGCAATTAAGAAGAAGACTAATCACACCAGCACTGATTGTGAAAGAGAGTACAATCCAGTAACCTTAGCTAAACAAAAACAGCTCTCTTTTTTATAAAGTTTAGATACAAAACCTTAACCCTCCTTTGTGACCCCTGCAGTGGAAATAGATACATCAGTTATAGATTCATACATAGTTATAATGTAAAAGTTTTTATCTAAATAGCCAGTATACAGTAAGTATACAGTATACTAACACAGCATATTAAGAAAATATTTTATATTACTGTTTATCACATATATAGATGCAATATGTTAAAAACCAACATTAGTGATGGAAACAAGCTCAGTTATCACTTAAATATACTTTTCTTTGCTGATGACCAAGTACTAATATCAACCTTAGAACAATAACTGCAGAAACATCAAAAATCTTAATGAGGTCTGTACGGATTAAAGTATGAAAATCAACATGGAGAAAATTGAAGTTATGACGCTTGCAAGAAAAGTAAAAGAAACAATATTCATACAAAACCAAACAAGTAAAACAGGTGAAAAATTTCACACAAATGGGTAATTAATCTCAGCAAATGGCAAAGACAACACCAAAATTCAAAATGGATGTAATAAAGGAAGTAAAAATCATTGTGCAAATGTTTCCGATATTACTATGTACGAACGTGACAATGGATACAAAAAGCAACGCTGTACAGCACAATATTCCTACCTGCATTGTGCTAATTGAGCCAGAATTAGACATAATAAAGATAAAAGAAACATCAGAACAACAGAGATGAAATGTCTGTGCAGAATGCTTGGAGTAACAAGAATAGATAGAATCAGAAATGAAGATATTAGGAGACAAGTAGGTACAACACCAGTGCTAAACTTCAAGAGACAGCAAACCAAATGGTTCAGCCACGGGACACGTCAAACACCAGATAATTTCTCTCAGAAAGCATTGCTATAACGATGCAATGGATACAAAGCCAATGTGCTGACCACACAAAAGATGGATAGCAGAAACAACAGAAGCTGTGAACGAAAAGTACGATCAAGAAACCTTTTCATGCCCTGATGCTGAAAGGCACAAGCAGGACGAAAAGTGACAAAAAAGAAGACATAATTGCTAAGGAGGGGCTGCTGAGTGAGTGTTTTGGATGGCAGTCTTCTGACCATGAAGACATGGGTTCTTTTCTGTCAGAGGTGAAATGAAAACCTAGCCCATATAGTGCATGGCAACTGCAGGACAAGCAGCCTTTATTCCTGAATCCTATAAATTCTTCTGGTAGACCTCAGCAATGGAAATAAATGCTGTAATGATAGGTTTTGTTTTCATAGTTACAGAGATAATAAAATTTACAATGCAACATATATTCTATTTGGTTTCAGGGCTATAATTCAGATGAGAAATTTATAGCCTCTCAGGGTAAGTGAAATTCATCTTTATTTGCAATAATAAATGTTTGGATGTCTCATGATAAGAACAAATCACTCGGGCGTTGATCAACAGTCGTCTCCACATTATCATCATCATCCCCAGTAGCAATATGTGTTGAAGGTCTTTTACATTCTAACAAACTTTTTCCTGTCCATATTTTGATGTTTGCCTTTATCTTACAGTGTTGACTTTCTCTTACGTGTTTGCCATTATCTTTCAATGCAGTGTCATTTCAAGCAACGTCTTATTCCTTTTTACATCACCAAAATATTTTGAATAACTTGTTAATTAATTCTCTTCTTCCCTTCTTATTTGTTTTCTTTTCACTCATCAATATATCCAGATTTGAAGTCTCACTTCCTTCTTCCAAGTGTTTGTTTATTGTTAATGTTAGAATAGCATGCAATAATAACAAGTATACATAAAACTTGATAACTTTTCATTTGAGTGTGTGTATTATTTGTTTTGGATGTCAATATCCATCTCATATTGTTGCCATTCTTATTCTTTTCCTGATTTGTAATTTTCATTTTCTAACGCCCATTAATACATTTCCAAGATACGAGAAGATCGTAAACTGGTCAAGTATTTGATCATTTATTCTTATCAGTATAGCTGGTTTCTTGTTTACCTTGCAAATTATTGTAGTTTGTGTGTTCTCAGTGTTACTGTCCAGTCAATTTTTTTTTGGGTCATGTTGTTTATTTGATTCGTTTGTTTATACCAGAACTATATCATTCTCATATCTGAGCTTATTTTATTCCACTGATAAAGAGCTACATTTCTTCTTTTTACTTCTTTGGATGAAAATGAATTTCAAATGAATTTAAAGATTACTAATAAAATGTAATACATCTATACATTGTGAAGCAATTAACTCAGCCAGAGAGTCAACAGATAAGACTGTTCATTATATCTGCCATCTTCCTATCCTTAATTATAATCCTTCCACAATTAAAGTATTTCCTAATTCTCCCCTTGTCACCCACAGACAGGACTAAAACCTAGGGGAATCTACTGGTCTACAGCTGTATCAACACTAGCCCCAAGGACCAGTTGGGCATCATATCAACAAGTGGGGCTGTGTTATGTGTCACTATACCATACAGACACATTCTACAGCATTTCTCAAATCAGTATACATTATCAAAGCATTCACCTGCAAGTCCCACAGTTCAATATATTCTATCATTTGCTACCTGAGTGGCATGGAACTCTATGCACACTTCTGGCAACATTTCAATATTTCCAATAACTACATATCCCTGGTTGCTAACCACTTCAACAATTCTGGACATCAAAGGAAGGCTGACATTAGGGCTACATGTATCATGTCTTGCTCCTTAGATGATTGGCATTAATTCCAACTGGAGAATAGATTAATATTTCCCCAAGGGCTGTCTGAAATCACACAATATCAAAACGTATTTTATTCATTTAATTTTGCTCTTTTATCCTCTTTCTTCCCTCTCCATTTGCCTATTCTCTCTGTCTACAGCTGTTTGTGTTTATACTGTTATATTTGTAAGCAAATCTATTTTACATTTGATCTAACACCTTGTCTGGCACTTCCATTCTTTTTATTCCTTTTCCCACTTCTCACACATTCCTCGTCTGTCTGGTGATTTTCACTGAACATAGCTGGATGGTCAGCACAGATGATCTTAGATAAGACTCTTTTTATATGTTTATCATTGTCCATGATTTGTTAGTTATTTTCATGTGTATTGTCCTTTACTCCTGATGCAACATAGGTATCGTTCTTGTTCTAACACAATAACTGAACCATACTTGCTCTTGTTCATACTCTTAGGGAAGGAAAGGTAGAAATAAAACAATCTGGCTACCCCACCGTTACAAAATAACATAGAAAAGACATAGTACAATAAAGTCTCTAACACTTCATCCCTGATGACAATGTCTATGAGACTACCTTTACCTTCCTTTACACTAACCATGAGTTTTGTCTCTGACCAGGGCCTACCATGATTATACTGGAGGACTTTGTGAGGATGTTGTGGGAACAGAATGTGGAGAAAGTTGTAATGCTGACCAACCTGGTGGAAGATGGAAAGGTTGGATGGCCAGACTTGTGTGTGTGTTGTAGCTCATGTTGAATTTCTTCTTGATTCTTGTTGGCTTTTCATTTTTTTTAACATGCTGTGTCACATTTACTTTTGGACAGTGATATCTTTGCCTTTTAGTCTGGTAAATCAACTTCAGTCAAGCCTTTTATGAAAATTAACTTTCTATGTCTTTTGGTTGCCACCAGACTTTCTGTAAGGCTGCAGATGGTTTAAAGTCAAGCTATGAGAACAACCTCAGTAAACTCGAGCAAATACAATGGAGAACATCACAGGAATCAACATTATGCATACACGAAGAGACAAAAAAACACTCCAGCAGGGGGAGAAATGACAAATGCCACAGATCATGCAATATATGACAGAATCAATTGCATGGGAAGAAGAAGAGAAAGCACTTCATGGCAAAAACAAAAGAACTGGCAAGACCAGATCCAATCATAAACAATACTGTAACTATAAATCTAAAACAAATCCCAAATTCCACCATGGCAAAAAGCCAAAATTCCTGTGAGTTCCACTAGTATTCCTGACTAATGCCTCACCAGTGTTCTATATATCTATCTTCAGCCCACTTATGTCGTTAGACGTCGTGGGGAAGTGCGACCTCCTTTGTTTCATAATTTTTGGTAGATGAAAATCCACTGGTGACTTGTCAGGTCAATCCCAGCATTTGTTAGTCCTTGGAATATAATACAATCGCCTATTTTTGAGACTGGTGGAGGTGGAAGCGTAAATTAGAGCAAGGTAGACCTGCCAGGTGCCATCTATGCCGCTCCACTAACCACATAACCAAGACCTGATGTTATGGACACACATTCTCCTCTTTTGCAATATATTCTCTGTGGAGCGAGAATCCCTAGAATAATTTGAGTAGATTTTTTAACTTGAATTTTGTTCGAGCAGCGGCATTTAGACCTACTCTTTTTAATTTCCAACGGGTGTCTGATCTCACTGCTCAGAAATCAGAGGAAATATTTACTGGATGATCCACATGAAAAAAATCCTGGTGTCTCCACCGGGATTTGAACCCGCAACCTCCAGCCCCTGAGGCGAACACCTTACCTCGAGACCACTGGGTTCTCAGTTTTAGCAGTTCTAAAACAATAAAAAGGTGGAGATCTTGAGCAATGCATGTTCTCCCTGTCACAGATTTCAGCAGAATACCCAGGTTGGTCATACAGTGGATCCCACCACACTGCAATATTCAAGGCAATGATGTTGCAGACAGACTAGTAAAGTTTGAAAGATTTTCACCACAAACTGATCTGAGCATCACATATAATGAGGATCCGACCATATTTAAAGCCAAGTGCTGGAGAAAATGAACTAATCTTCTGAAAAGAAAACTACAAAGATTTAACTAGAGAGGAGCAAGTTGTCATCTTCAGAATGACAACTGGACATAATAGACTTAAATCTTAAAGGCCATAAGAACGCTGCCAGCATTCTTCCTGGCGTCCGGTTGATACCAGAAAAATGCTCATATCATTAACAGCACATTGAACATAATTTGTTCCGTTTTTTTCAGTTTCTAAATTTTAGTCGACATTACATGGTAAGGGAAGTAACTCTTATATTTGCGTTTCAATTGTAAAAGTAGCGACGTGCATTGTAAGGAAAATCAAAGCTGGAAAACATTTGTCATCTTTCAAGTCAGTTTATCACAAAAATGTGTAGAAAAATCTGTAGCGAACCTAGCACATCAAGATTGTCTAATAGTAGGTTGTTTTTATCTGAAGAAAAGACTAGGGAGTTGTGAAGGCTACTCTAGATGAATTTAGTAACGATCATTCACATTTTCCTGAAGTAGAATCAGAGTTAGACATAGAATACAATATTATTAAACCTACGCAGCCTACTGAATCTGATGCTGAAGATGCTGAAGATGAGGGGGTATTGTCACAGCCAAGACTAAAAATATAAATACAAAGCAAAAATGTTTGACTGCACCATCAACAGAAAAACAAAGATACAATATTTCTAGGGAACATAATAGTGATGGGTTTCAATACCAAATTTCATCACCACTACTGACTGACTGAAACCCAGAACTCATTCAGATTGCTGCCAAAATGTGGTTGACTTTGTGGAAGGAATGGAGACCTGCAACTCAGTGATACATCAACTCCATTTAACCGGTACAAAAAATATTTTCTTGTAGACATTGTTCATATGTGGATTACTGTTATTCTGAAACACACTAGACCAATCTGCATTATGTTTCAGTGGTTATTCCTTGATTGGTGACATTTTTGTGTGAGAAAAATAGTTTTTATTACAAAACATAACAATATAATTATTAACAATTACTTGTAATATCTTATGAAATTCTACAAGACCTTTATATTCTAACTGCGCAACCATTTTCCCTCAATTTATATAGGCCATAAGCCTATACCTTGTTTGTCTTCTTTGTGAAATAATTAAGAAAATTCAAGTTTTATGAAGAGACTGCTTTTATAGAAAAAATAATTCTGGCAAAACTAGTTACAAAATTATGGCCTTTAAGAGTTAATGGTAATCTTTACAATAAAATGAGGATTGGGACAGATGACAGGTATCCAAATATGGAGCATACCATTAACGTAGAAAGCATTCTACAAAGCTGAGTGTTCATACAGAAAAAAAGAGAACAATATTGCCCACATGAAACAGATGTGTGATAAAACAGCTTTACTAACAACGGTGGCCTTTGTAAGAGAAACTTGGATTTTGATATGAGGATGAATGATGAAGGAGAAGAAGTTTAAACTGCTCATGATGATGATAATTCAGAAGGTTGTGAAATTAACAAATGTTTAATTGCTATTTTATTATATATACTTTTGGAATCCGGATTGAAAGGAATAGAACCATTGTATACTTCAAAGCATGTCATGAAGACGACCTAAACAGGCTTGTGTATGAGACTAGTAGCCTCATTATACAAAATTGCCACTGGAAAGGATTGAGTACAGATTTCTATCTGTAACAAAAATAAATAATTTATTATGATCATTTTATTAAAATTATGATATATTGCAGAAAAAAAGTGAACGATATTGGCCAGAGGATGACGAGATGAAGATTGGTGAAATAACGGTGAGGCTAACAACAACTCAAGTGTTCGCTGACTACACCATCAGAAGACTGCAGCTCAAAAAGGTAATATCCAAAATATTAACCCTCTACACACTAAACCTTAACAGGAAATATATTCTGTTTTTTTCTTAACGCAGAGAGATAACTTTTCATCATCAACACATAATCTTTTTAAAATTATTCATTACAATTGTTGTTACCTGTGTTCTGCCTACTTGCTATGGGGTCTGAAATGGAAGTAACAAATAGCAGCACTGTAACCTGCTAAGCATGTCTTAATAGGCGACTAAGATGAGTTGGGCATGGGGTTGGCTGCATCATCCTGTAGAAACTATAAACCACAAGAAAAAGAGAAGACCTTGACATCTTACGGTAGAGGAGGAGTGACAAGTCAAGAAGCCCGCTACACCCCCTATAAAGAAGGAGTGAATAAGTCAAGAAGTCCTCAACACCCAGAGTAGAGGAGGAGTGATTAAAGTCAAGAAGCTCTCTACACCCCTAGGTCAAGGAGTGACTAAGTAAAGAAAACCTCTACATCCCATGATAGAGGATTGACTTAAGTCAAAAGACTCCTGCACCCCAGAGTAGAGAAGGACTGACAAGTCAAAAAGACCTCTATACGCCAAGGTAGAGGAGTAACTAAGTCAAGTTATGTGCTTTACTACCTTTAGTCTTTGACATGAGTTGTTTTCTTCATCTTTCCCATACCCTAGGAGGTCTTTGGGGCATCACATTTAACTGAAGAATGAATTATCTCATTCCAGAGCTATCTGTCCATTGCCATCTTTTTCAAGGTTTTCTCATTCATTTATAAACATTAGCGATTAGCTATTATTAGTTATTATTATAAACATTAGCGATTACATTAGTATCCTTGATATTTTTGGTCGAGTGCGGTGACTGGCCGCTGACACGTCAGCTTAGGATATTCTGTGATATTTCATCTTCTTCCAAAACTTGAGTTCAAGTAGTGTTTTATCGACGGAACACCACTTGAGGACCGTACTACATTTGGTATATGTGAAATAAGATACACCTATTTGATAATGTGCCGTATTCTAGTTGTGGTCGAACTCTAAGCCTATCGTCCCCTATTCCCGCTAACGTGTGAGTGCAAAATCGCTGGGCCGTGCAGTGAAAATGCACACTTACTCTGGAGGCACTTTGCTGACACTTAGACCTTAGACCGGAGGTGTGTAGGGGTCACTCGTTACCACTGGAGGTGACAAGACATTTTGCCTACCTCAGAGTCCTTGTCAGTGAGAGACTCAAATACACATACGGAAAGAAAAGGGACAAGAGTAGTGGTGGTAAAAGAAAAAGTAGGAAGCCAAGAACAGGGAAAGCTTTTTTAGATTTGCCCGGCTATGCTCAAGCCCAGCCAGCTAAGCAGGAAACTCGTCATCAGGCTACCATGACAGCAAATGTGCTCAGTGGGGTGGAACAGAACACAGCGAGACACTTGAGCAGTCGTGATCATCCACAGCACCGGAGTTCATATCCAGTCGTCCTGACTTGTCTTGCCACTGGTTAAAATTGGACTCGGGCTAGAGAGCGAGGTCAACAAACTGCGCAACCCTTCCTCACTTAAATCAAATTCATCGCGCAGGTCATTCTCTTTTAATTTATTCAGAACTAACACAGTCGAGTCCTGTGACGACGGGCAAGTGGTGAAGTGGAGAGCGTAAGTCCGCTGACAAGCTAAACTGCAGTCAAAAAGCTGCGTCAGTTGCAGGACTTTTGGCTGAGCAATGGAGCGGATGAGATGCTTGGATTTGCTGATGATCATGATTGTCTCATATAGCAAACTTTCCATGCTTTCACTGCCTGTGAGTATGCGTCTGCCATCTCTGCACCCATCCACAACCCGGATTTACAGAATACTCGACTGGAAGGACTGGCTTGGTGAAAAAAGTAAAGGTCCTAATCACAGAGGTGATGGACGAACTATGTGGGGAACAGTAACATAAACATTATCTGTTCAGCATATTCATGGTTTTTCTCTTTTTCTTGTTTCTGGCACTATTTTATAATATTGGAGTGCCCATTAGATCTCGACACATGTCCGTACAATGCATGTCACAATCAGTCAATAGATCTTTATACAGTCCAATATTCTGTTGGGTTGTACATTTTATGTTGATATTTGAGAAATTATTCTTGTACGATATTCCAAGAATCTGCCTGGTGCATCTCATCTTTATTGAGTTTTAGATCTGGAAATATTAATTTAAATGGTCATCATTATAATCTACTAAATTAAATCAATTTAGTGGTACACAGGGAGGATAGAATAGCACCAAGCAGGTTGTAAAAGGTAGCTAATGAATGTTGTGTGTGGAGTTAGCAGGCTCAACATATAAAACAAATTGCTTCAGAAACCTCCACTTCAGGACTCTGTCCTACAGTCACACTCTTGCACAACTTTCACACGCGCCCTCATGGTGAGGCCCTTCCATTGCACTTTGGTTGGGCTAGCTTCTGAAGGCGCACAAACCTAGCATAGGTACATACAGACGCACACATGCACCCAAGCACTGGTTTATGCGTCGTGGAAAATGGCGCGCCTCCGCCAGTAGAAACTAGTGAGGCAAACATCTAAGCAACAACAACAACTACCTCCACTTCAAGAATATTCATGACAGCAACCTCCATTGTGGGAATGAAGATTGAGGCAGTGTCTTCAGCTTTGATGTGGCTATCTGAGATCTCTTTAACAAGGATTGCCATCTAATTAGACTCTCAATTCTTGCTTAAAAAGACACAGATGGGAAGGTTTAGGCATGAGTAGACATCAAACATGAAGGCATCAAGGCTACATCAAGGTCCCAGTTGACTTACTTCACATTGGAAGGGTTTCTGGCACTGAAAAGCTAATATGTTGCCTTTGAAAGCCCACATAATGGAAACATTACGTATGGATAAGGTAGACATACTGAACTTAATCAATGATTACTTATTGGATGCTGATACTCGAATAGATGAATTCATCATCATTTAGCTGTCACTTCAGAAGGTTAAATGTAGGCTCAACACTGCATCTGGTTTGCCCTAACCAACTTTTATGGAATCTTGAATCCAGTTATTTATAGTGCAGTTTCAGTAGCATTGAGTTTTACATGGTGAGGTCACTAGTTCCATGCAGACATTTCCTAGTCAGTTCTTGCAACATGTCAAGAAGGAAAGAGTGGCTCCATTATGTTTAATCTGAGAACCATTGGATGTTGAGGCAAGTCTGTAGAGGCACAATCAGCAGCACAAGTAGATGACGGAGAGGTGATCATCTGCTGTGCGGACAAATTTAATTGTCCAGAATTAGTCTCAACAGTTCGCAGTGACCTTTAGATGAGAAGGCATGTGTTGCTACCACCAAGATCTGCACCTGGTCATTGACACCTTGAACACTTTGTTGTTTGGAATGCCCACAATGAGTAGGTTTACTCTTTTATGCACCCTGAAAAGGACATTCAGTGGTGGGTTGCAGAAGCTTTCCTCAAATTCCTAGCGTGCTGATGAAGGAGGACCGTGGTCCTCCAGGCAGTTGTGCTATGCTTGGCGCCATCTGTGTGGCACTCACTACTATGGGGATCACATTGATCCTTCACCTTGTTAGCCAGGCTGTGCCATGAAAACACCCTGTTTCCAGGGAGGTCTATGAGGAAGCTGAGGTGAGGGTCTTGGCCAGTATGTTTTGCCTGATCCTGACTAACATGTTTGATCAGTATATTTTGCCGGATCAGACGTTAGTCTTCCTCTCTCCATGAACACTTTAATTTGGTTTGTTTTAATAAGACAGTCAGATTCCCCGATCCATACTAATTCTAAGTTTCCAAACCCTTTCCGCACAGGGAGGCATCCACACAGTACCTGATATCCCAATAGGCTGACTAGGCTTTAGCCTTGGACATCAAGATTGTAGGGGCTTCATTTTGGGGTACCTACAATGTTTTCTAATTAAAAGTTTACAAAAATGGGCTTCAGTCTTACTTTAAGACTAGTGCTACTTGAAGGACAGCATTGCATCCATGCTGGTTCCTTGTCTAATGACAATCAGATTTATGTGGTCTGTATCAGTTCTGAACTAGATGTTGAATGACAGTCAATACGCACAATGCCAAGATAAGCACCAAGACGGGGTGGTCCACAGGATGGTTAAAACAACATTCAGGGCTTGGTTGACTTGGATTATATATATGGTTCCTTCTAGGTTCATTCAAATCTTACTTTGTACCACATCCCAACTGACCTAGCTTCAAAGCCAATCCTTTTTCACAAGTTATGGATCCAGCTTCTAGACTTCTCTTACCATAATTGATCTATCAACTAGAGGCTTTGCACATTGAGGACCTGCAGTGAATATGGGTACAGCCTGCCACAAAACTCAGATGTCAAATGTGTGTCGAACAGGATGAAATGCCTGAGCGGATCTGTAAAACCTTCAATCTACAGAAACTATTTTGCTGAAAGAGGAGATGGGCACCTATGGGTCTGCCCAGAATTCAGTGATATTGATACTTTATAAAACAACTTAATATTTATATACATATTTAACATTGTAAATATTTATTTGTATAAAGCAAAACAGGCCAGGCCAAGACCTGATCCACTTTCACTTCACTTCGTGGCCTGACAAAGATGTCCCTAATGCTCCATGGGGTCTAGTAGACTTTGAGCAGAGAGTGGCCTCTTATCCCACTAGTAGACCTATTGTAGTCCACTGTAGGTGAGTTACTAAAGTTAAAATAGCAAAATCTATAATGCCCTACTCTAGGTGAGTTACTTAAGTTAAAATAGCAAAACTTACCTTAGCCCACTGTAGGTGAGTTCTTAGTCGACCTGTACTTCTACAGGGGCAGATGCCCCTGTGCAGTTCCCAGCTTTGGTATGATCTGGATGTAGCCAGAAAGTTATTTTCCTGCTTAGCGGGCTAGGCTCGAGCAGGTTATTACTCCACTGCGTTGGGACAGGTGCCGCGGAGGGTGGTTAGCCGATGTGCAAATCCATCGTAATAGACTCAAACACTAGAGCAAAGTATACCTGCAGCCTGTAAGGCGCCATCTATGCTGCTCTAAACAAACCACCTAACCATGGCCGGCATTATACTATGTGACACAGTCGTCTCTTTTGACATGCTTTCTGTGGGGCAGTGGTGCTATTCTTGTCCTTGTCATACACAAAGACCCTGGTGGACCACTGGGTGAGTTACATAAGTTAAAATAGCAAAATCTATCATGCCCTACTGTAGGTGAGTTACTACAGTTAAAAATAACAAAACTTACCTTAATCCACTGTGGGTGAGTTACTAAAGTTAAATTAACAAAACTGACCTTAGTACACTATAGGTGAGTTACTAAAGTTAAAATAATAAACTTACCTTAGTCCACTGTAGGTGAGTTAGTAAAGTTAAAATAACAAAACTTACCTTAATCCACTGTAGGATAGCTAGTAAAGTTAAAATAACAAAACTGACCTAGTCTATTGTAGGTTAGTTCATCATCATGTAGCATGCCTTTTTCAGTACATTGCTCTCAAGACATCTGATCTGTGAGACACTTGATTCCTGGCCAACTCTCCTGTTTCTACCTCTATTAACCCTAGAGTACCTGTAACATCCGTTGTCAACCTTCTCTTTAATCTGCGCTTTTGTTAGTGTTCTACCAGACTTTTTCATATTAGCTAACCTCTGTAGTGCCAGGGTAATTCTTCTCTTTATTTCGTTTCCAATCTCTGTTGTTGTTAAAAGTCAAGACGAGATATTCAAAACTCGCGATGTTGTGAATTTTATGCTTCTCTAAGATAACTTTAGGTCTGGTTTTTGCTTTGTCAGTGGTCATTGTCTTAGCCTTGTCTGTGCTTTTAAATAGATTTAGTTCCTTACTGTGTTGTTTAACCCATTACACCCTAGGCCTTCAAGCATTCTTCTCTATCTATGGTCTAACTTTGAATTGGCAAAGTCAATGCATTGTTCAAGTTCATTTTCTTCATCAATGTAGTCATTTTAACCCCTTTTTGGTCTATCTGCAAAGCTGTGTGAGAAAGGAAATGGCATTTTAGCTATTAGTTTCAGGTGCATTAGGGTGTAAAGGGTTAATCAACAGGATCATATGTTTAAGCTCTGCAACGATCTTCAAGAGGACAACTGTAACACCTGGTTATCTTAGTTCTAGTATTTCATTCTCGTAATTATAGTTACATTCTCGTTAGTTACTAAAGTTAAAATAGCATAACTTAGCTAGGATCACCCTAGGTAAGCTGCCAAAGGAAGACAAAGTAAAAAGAGATGGATGCAATAACATGATGATCTGGATGTTAAACAGAGAGCATCTGAGGGGCTGAAATACTTCTAAGACAGATGGTTGGGGAAGGAATGGTTGTGGAAGGAATTGACCATCAAAACTGCTCAGTAATGCATTTGATGATGTTTTTCATCATAGTATGCTGAAGATAAAATATTAATTGTAAACATTTTTGTAAGGGATCATCAGTTATAATAATAACAATAATACTAAAAATAAAAACAGCAGCAATAATAATACATGTACTAATAATAATAACAGCAATAATCTCAGCAACATGTGATACTCATCATTACAGTAGACAGCATTGTCAGATGAAGTACATATTTTTCAGCAGTGTTAGTGTTGATTATACTTGTACTTTCATCGCTGTAAGATACATATATATTTCAACAGTGCTGGTGTTGGTCGTACTGGAACTTTCATTGCTCTAAGAAATGTCATGAGACAAGCTGAAGAAACAGGTTGCATGGATTTTTTTACAACTGTCCAGAAATTGAGAAATGACAGACTGAACATGATACAAACACCGGTAAGTTGATATTGTTTAAAATCTTTGTGAAGTGTTGTCTACATTTGGTCAGTCACAACTTCATCTCACACATGTACCAATCATTCTTACCATGGACAGAACAAATAACCGCACAAATTAAAATAGCGAAATAAGTTAAATGTATTTCAGTATTAATCAATGATCAAAACATTTTCATCTACCTGTGAAGCACAGGTCTTCAACAAATACAAGCTATGTTCACCAAATATTGACATGTCTATATCTGTTAAAGTTTGTGTGGTAGCCAGCCAATTTCCGAATCCTTAGACATTTCTTACGACATGCCAGGCAGGTATAACTATTCTTTGCTCCCATTTCAGGTGATGGTAACACTTGGACAATATCAGTGTAAAGAATAAAAAAATTATTAAGGATAAAACTAATTCCGAATAAAAGTTAATAATTTGTCTCAACAAGGGAGATATTGTTTGCCGCCACCATTGGTAGTTGAGAAATTATGGAGAGAAAAAAGTTGAAGTGAATGAAATATTATAAAAATAAGAGAAACGGTAAACAAAGAAAAGTGTAAGATATAAAATAAATAAGAAAGCAGGATAAACAAAGAAATCTTAAGATGAAAGAGGTATTATATAAATAAAAGAATGAGGTAAATCAATAATTACATAATCATTTCTTATTTTTTCCATCGCCAAGTTTGTAAAGTAATGGTCCAAACTTGCATTTGACTCTCCTAACCAGCTTTTAGGAAATCCTGGAGAGCTCTGTTTTTCTCATAAGTAATTTCACTTGTTTCCTGTTCCCATTCTTCTACCCTATTCATTCCTGGGCACACCATGATGAGATGGTGATATCTACAAGCTACAAAATGAGACACACCAGGGACCTGAATGATCATCTGATGGGTAAACAGTTCACACTGTGTAGTTTCGATGATAAATGGGCCTTTTTCAGGGATGCCATCCACTACTCTGCAAATGAGCGATTCGGTCATCTGACTCGAAGGAGAAATGACTGGTTCGACTAAAACAACACAGCTATCAAGGTCCTGCTGGTTAAAAAACAAAGTGTGATCAGACTGTTCCAAAGTGACATCTCCTCATCATTAGAAAAGACTACATTCAACAACATACATACAGTTGTGAACATTGACTCAGGTCCATGCAGGCTGCTTGGCTTCATGACAAGGCGATGGAGAAATGCGCTGTAGACTGTCTATGGCCCTACATTCCATCACACATTTCCTGTTCTTAGTGCTGATGACATGGCACTATTGACAGACAAGGTTCAGATTTTGAAGCGCTGGGTAAATCATTTTTTTGCCATTCTCAACTGTCCATCCATCATCAGTGCACAAGCCATAGCTAGCATGCCACAGGCTACTATTAACCAAGGGCTTGACCATGAGCCCACTGAGGCAGAGATCAGAAAAGCTATCAGCTCGATGTTCAAAGGCCAGGTTCTGATTCAATTCAGGCAGAGATTTATCAAGCAGTGGTTACTGTGATTCATCAGAAACTAACTGCACTCTTTCATTGTATTTGAAAAGCTGAGAAAGTTCCACAGGAGATGGATACTATAATTGTACACCTGTACAAGCGAAAGGGCAATCATGAATCCTGCAACAATCACAAAGTTATGTTCCTACTGTCTATTGCAGGCAAAATTCTGGCAGGTCCTGCTCAACAGCCTAACTGGTCACCTTGAGCAGGGTTTACTCCTACAAGAGAAATGTCAAGAACAGAATTGTGACCTGTCCACAGTTGTTTTTGTAGATCTGACGAAAGCCTTTGACACTGTCAATAAGGATGATCCTGCAAAAGAAAGGGTAACAACCAGTTATATGTGGATCCTGCTAGAGAAAGGGCAACACCCAGTTATTTGCTGAACTTGTATGAGAAAGGACAACCAATGATATGCTGACCCTGCAGGAGGACAACAACCAGTTTTATGTTTTATGTGGATCCTCTAAGACAACAACCAGTTTTATGTGGATCCTCTAAGACAACAACTAATTATATGCTGATCTTGCAAGAGGACAACAACCAGTTTTATGTGGATCCTCTAAGACAACAACTAATTATATGCTGATCTTGCAAGAGGACATCAACCAGTTATATGTAGATCCCCTAAGACAACAACTAATTATATGCTGATCTTGCAAGAGAAAGAGCAAATGGCAAATTATGGCTGTTCCTGCAAATTCATTGCAATTGTCTACTCATTCATGATGATTCATTTACTGCACAAGGGTAAATTGTCTGTAGCCTTCCAAGTTACCACCGGTCTTTGCAGCAATGATCACTGATGATGTAAATGGCGCTGCTACTGACATGCAAATAAGGAACAGGACGTAGAGTCAACTGTTCATCCTGAGGCACCTGAAATTCTACACCAAGGTGAGTGAGACCACGATCTTGGATTTCCTGTTCACGGACGATTGCACCCTCAACACTTGCTCAGAAAAAGATATGCAGTCCACGATGATGGAGTTATCGGCGGCATACAGTAACTTTGGTCTTACCATCAACACTATGAAAACGGAGGTACTTTTCCAGCCTGGCCCTCCTCTAGGGAGCCGTACATAGAGACAAACATTAGTGTACAACACCAACACCTTCAGGCAGTTGCTAGCTTTACCTACCTAAGCAGTGCCCTCACTAGAGAGGTGAATATTGACTGTGAGGTCAACAACAGGATTGCTAATGCGAGTTTTGCTATTGGGAGATTCCAAGCAAACGTCTGAAACTGACAAGGCAGCAGCATTGCCACCAAGATAAGGGTGTATCATGCTGTAGTGTTATTCACTCTGCTGCATGCCTGGGAGACATGGACAGTGTATAGCAGACATGCCAGACAACGCAATCGTTTTCACTTGAGCTGTCTGCGTATGCTGCTCAGGATTAGTACAAAAAGCCTAACTCTGAAATTCTTAGCAATACTAGCATGTTGAGCATCTGTACACTTCTGCAAATAGCTCAGCGAAGATGGACTGGACATATTGTTAGCATGCCAGATGAGCACATAGCCAAGCAGCTGTTGTATGGTGAGCTCACAACAGGCAGATGTTTGCCAGGGTGGTGGAACAAACACTACAGAGCCTCCTTGAAAGTGTCACTGTAAAGCTTCAATATTGATGTCCCCTCCTGGGAGATACTTGTACAGAGCCAAACCACCTGGTGTTCTAGTATCACCGAAGGTGCTCAGATTGCAGAGAGTATATCCATTGTGGAGGCTCATCGAAAGTGTGGTGCTGCCCAAAAATTCAAAATGCACAACGATTCCACAGCCGGCTCGCCACATGTGTTTCCTGAATGTCGCAGAGTATGCAGTTTCAGGATTGTCTTTACAGCCATTAGAGAACACATTTCACAGCAATAGTCTGATGATACTGCCATCTTTGCTTGCAATGGGCAACTATTACTATTATTACACCACAATTAGATGGTAACCACCAAAGTAGGGTTTGCTAACTGGCAGCTACCCTTCTTAGTTCATTCCTCAGATGTAGGAGTTTACCACCCTGGAGGACTTGCATTACAAATAATGTATCTGTGCAGACGCTTACCAAATGACAGCTAGTACTGCTGTTGTGTATCATATTAGCAAAATGTTCTAGAACTTGAACCGTGTAGGTGTAACAGAATTTACCAATAGGAATACTCATAGTTTTCACTATACAGAACAAAGAAACTAGATATCTAAACTGCTAAAAAAGATCAGAACCAATTTGACAACTACTACATTCTTAACCAGCAGGGACAGATTCCCATGCTTCAACTCAGGACAGAGCATAACAGACTAAATTAATGTACATACTGTACAAGTTTTGTATGTCTGCTCCACCACTGTGCACATGTAGACTGAGTTGAAGAGGACTCACTAGCCATCAGACTCAACACAAAGCTGTACAGATCAAAAGAGCTCCAGACAATTGTCAAATTCATCACTGCAACTCATTTGATAGTGTAAACATAAATTAGTAAACACAAAAATAAGACACACATATAGATACACACACAAATATACAGATATGCACAAACAGACAGATACACACAAACAGACATAAATAGACTGACATACATACACATGGACATACAGACAGATGTACACACACACATACATATATATGCACATAAACACAGCTAGATAGACACACACACAAACACTTACACACACACATACAAACTCATGGAGAATGTATGTATGTCCCATGACATACATTGTAACCGGAAAGAGGTATTGAGCTTCACTGTACTAGTTGTCTATATTTTTCTTTGTCCTTCAGTGAACTGACCAGGTCCTAACCTTACTGTCTTGGTTTATTCTTCTTTGTCTTTCAGTGAAGGGACCAGATCCTAACCTTACTGTCTTGGTATATTCTTCTTTGTCCTTCAGTGGAGGGACCAGATCCTAACCTTACTGTCTTGGTATATTCTTCTGTGTCCTTCAGTGGAGTGACCAGATCCCAGCCTTTCTGTCTTGGTTTATTCTTCTTTGTCCTTCAGTTGAGTGACCAGATCCCAGCCTTTCTGTCTTGGTTTATTCTTCTGTGTCCTTCAGTGGAGTGACCAGATCCCAGCCTTTCTGTCTTGGTTTATTCTTCTGTGTCCTTCAGTTGAGTGACCAGATCCCAGCCTTTCTGTCTTGGTTTATTCTTCTGTGTCCTTCAGTTGAGTGACCAGATCCCAGCCTTTCTGTCTTGATATATTCTTCTGTGTCCTTCAGTGAAGTGACCAGATCCCAGCCTTTCTGTCTTGGTTTATTCTTCTGTGTCCTTCAGTTGAGTGACCAGATCTCAGCCTTTCTGTCTTGGTATATTCTTCTTTGTCCTTCAGTTGAGTGACCAGATCCCAACCTTTCTGTCTTGGTTTATTCTTCTGTGTCCTTCAGTTGAGGGACCAGATCCCAGCCTTTCTGTCTTGGTTTATTCTTCTGTGTCCTTCAGTTGAGTGACCAGATCCCAGCCTTTCTGTCTTGGTTTATTCTTCTGTGTCCTTCAGTTGAGTGACCAGATCCCAGCCTTTCTGTCTTGGTATATTCTTCTTTGTCCTTCAGTTGAGTGACCAGATCCCAGCCTTTCTGTCTTGGTTTATTCTTCTGTGTCCTTCAGTTGAGTGACCAGATCCAAACCTTACTGTCTTGGTTCATTTTTCTTCATGCAGCTATGATCTGTTTGTCGGAAAATGGGCCTACCACTGCATTTGGCATACTGGTACCCTAATCTGCCTTTAACATGGATCCAGTCATTTGCAGTGCAGTTTCAAGTCAATGGTTCTTACGTGATAAGGTTGCTAGTCTCATGTACAACTTTCTAGTTGTCTCTTATAACATGCTTGGAACAAAACAGTGGTCCTATTCCGATTACTGTTTTTCTTGCACACTACTGCAGTTGATCTCATTCACGAAGCCTGCACCAAATCACTTATGCATGCTCTTACATCAGTGGTTTCAGTAGGAATTTAGTTTACATGATAAGTTTTCTAGCCTCATGGAGAACTCTTTTTAATTGTCTTTTGCAACATGCATTCTGTCCTCCCATATTAGGGACATTGTGACATATTTGCTGACAATTTGATGTTTGCCGATACAACAGGTTGTTTCCCTTTCTCTTACAGGTTCAGCATATCATTAGTTGTCCTTTCTCTTGCAGGATCAGCATATACCTGGTTGTTGTCCTCTTGCAGGATCAGCATATACCTGGTTGTTGTCCTCTTGCAGGATCAGCAAATACCTGGTTGTTGTCCTCTTGCAGGATCAGCATATACCTGGTTGTTGTCCTCTTGCAGGATCAGCATATACCTGGTTGTTGTCCTCTTGCAGGATCAGCATATACCTGGTTGTTGTCCTCTTGCAGTATCAGCAAATACCTGGTTGTTGTCCTCTTGCAGGATCAGCATATACCTGGTTGTTGTCCTCTTGCAGGATCAGCATATACCTGGTTGTTGTCCTCTTGCAGGATCAGCATATACCTGGTTGTTGTCCTCTTGCAGGATCAGCATATCATTGGTTGTTGTCCTCTTGCAGGATCAGCATATACCTGGTTGTTGTCCTCTTGCAGGATCAGCATATACCTGGTTGTTGTCCTCTTGCAAGATCAGCATATACCTGGTTGTTGTCCTCTTGCAAGATCAGCATATACCTGGTTTTCCTCTTGCAGGATCAGCATATACCTAGTTGTTGTCCTCTTGCAGGATCAGCATATACCTGGTTGTTTTCCTCTTGCAGGATCAGCATATACCTGGTTGTTTTCCTCTTGCAGGATCAGCATATACCTGGTTGTTGTCCTCTTGCAGGATCAGCATATACCTGGTTGTTGTCCTCTTGCAGGATCAGCATATACCTGGTTGTTGTCCTCTTGCAGGATCCGCATATATCTGGTTGTTTTCCTTTCTCTTGCAGGGCCAGTACATTTTCCTACACAGAGCAGCCCAGGTAGCCATGCTGTGTGTTGAGACTACCATTATGTCCAAGGATATACAGAGCAGAATAGAGACACTGAAAACCAAGACAAAGACTGGGCAGACCAAGATGGATAAAGAGTTTAAAGTAATTAACATTATATTTCATTGTATCTGTCAACTTTTCTTGTTAGACTTCATAGACAGGGACAATGTTCTTGTATGTCATTTGCTCGGTCATTGTTATTTTTAATCCACGTCACTACAGTTTTGCTCTTACACCATTGATCCATCTTTTTATTGGTCTTTCTCTTGCTTTGAAAGGTATGCTATCTTGTGTTATAGATCTGTGCAGCAGGTAGGGTTGGTGGTATTCTGCCACATGTTGAAATTATTAAATTTTCTGTTTTTATGTAAATTATATTGTTTTCACTTTCTATCAGATTTCTTTGTTATCACTTCTACTGACTTTGATCTTGTGTAGTTGCAAGCAGCTCATTTCATGTGTATAGATGTTTTGTTCTTCTGCTACAGTAAGAGTCCATGCCACTAATAGCAGAGTTTGTATTAATATTCTATTGGTCGTATCTTCTTTTTGGAAGTTGTGTATTTATGCCAAAACGGTAAAAGAAGATGGCTGTAGGGGATGGATTGTTTGAGGCTGCATTAAACTGGGTCTGCATCTTTATAAAGTAGGATGACAGGTCCTCTTTATGCTAGATCTTCAATCTTATGAGGTGAGATGACAGGTCCTCTTTATGCTAGATCTTCAATCTTATGAGATGAGATGACAGGTCTTCTTTATGCTAGATCTTCAATCTTATGAGGTGAGATGACAGGTCCTCTTTATGCTAGATCTTCAATCTTATGAGGTAGGATGACAGGTCCTCTTTATGCTAGATCTTCAATCTTATGAGGTAGGATGACAGGTCCTCTTTCATTTAAGTCTGCAGCGGAGACGATGAGGCTAATGTCTGGTCAGGCAGAACACACTGATCAGACAATGTTAGCCAGGGTCAGGAGAAAAATACTGGCCAAGACCCTCACCTGACCTCCTCATTGGTCATCCTGGAAATGGGCTGTTGTTGAGGACTACAGTCTGGCTAACAAGGTGAGGTTTGACGTGATCCCCATAGTAGTGAGTGACACACAGATGAAGCCAAGCATTGCACAACTGCCTGGAGGACCCCGGTCCACTTCATCAGCTTGCTCGGGATGTGAGGAAAGCTACTGCAATCTGCCACAAGTTATGTCCTTTTCAGGGCGCACAAAAGGGTTACTAACCCATTGTGGGCATTAGAAACCAACCAGGTCCTCTGTCTTGTTGGGAGGGTTGGCAGATCTTCTTTGTTAATTCTCCAGTCTTATGAGGAGTGGCAGATTTTTTAATGCTAAGACCTTCTGTCTTATGAGGAGTGACAGGTCTTCTCACTATGCTAAGTTTTCGGTCTTATGGGGAGGACAGGTCTTCTGTATGCTAGGTCTTCATTGTTCACTAGGGGACATAACTAATTTGACTTCCCAGCAGAAGGCCTGTATCATGCCAAAACATGTATTTTCTCTTGTAGAAGAATTAGTGTCTGTAGCACTTACATGCTCTTGTAGCACTTTGTTTTAGTTGCTCTTGTAGAGGTAGTGTCTGTAGCACTTTGTTTTAGATGCTTGTGTAGAGGTACATAGTGTCTGTAGAGCTTTGTTTTACGTGCTCTTGTAGAGGTACACAATGTCTGTAGCACTTTGTTTTAGGCACTCTTGTAGACGTGCATAGTGTCTGTAGAACTTTGTTTTATGTGTTCTTGTAGAGGTACATAGTGTCTGTAGCACTTTGTTTTAGGTGCTCTTGTGGAGGAAGTGTCTGTAGCACTTATGTGCTCTTGTAGTGATAGTGTCTGTGATAGTTTGTTTGACATGATTGGATTGCAATTCTCATACACAACCATATTTAGTCATCTGTCACATTGTGTAGTAGAGTGCAAGTACAGTGGCCCTATTCTTTCCTCCCAGTAAGAAGTATGATACCAAAAGCATATTAAAGAGACACAAAATACGCACACTTGAAGAAAACAAAAAAACTGGGCTGTCATTATATTGAAATGCTTGTCTTTTAATGGGAAAGCCTACTTCTGATGATCAGATTAATACCTGTTGAAATGCTTTTCTTTTAACCCTTTCGACACCTGGTCACCTGGCCTGTAAAATCCCATTCCCTCGCACTCCTGAAGAAAAAATTTAAAAATAGACACCTGAACAAAACTAGTTACAATGACAAAACTAAGTGATCTGTTTCAATTATTTTATCTCAAATAGACTGACCTGATCATCTCCAATATTCCTGCTTATTATGCCAGTCCTCCCAGCATGTAGACCCATCCTTTAGGCACAGATAAGTTTCACGATGTTTACACCAAAATTTTGTCTAGACTTGTTTGAATGGTCTGTCTTTGTAGACCATGTTTGGGAAGTCCTTGACATGCTTGTTAAATTTAAAAGAGCATACTATACAAACATTATTTTTTGTAGCTTTTGGAGACATTTGTGAATAATGGGAACCAACATTTTGCAGTCTCTGTTGTGCTTCGACACAGTTGGGAAGTTTTGCAGTAGCTGTTCTATAATCTCCAATAAGGGATAAACAAACTTTGCTCATGAACATCCCAAATGTCCTGTAGCGTCTTCCTGTTGTATTGTGGGGACTATAATGATCCATAAGTATGGAGGCATTATTATAAGCCCACATAAAGAATTTCACAATTAGCCACCTAGGCCAGCGATAATTCCGTCGTGTCTTGTTGAGACGACAAATTTGGTCGTTGACATCTGTGCCCCCCATGAAATATAGTCAATACAAAGTTGAGGAGTTGGAACATCTATAGCTGTTCCATCCTTTCTTCTCCTTCTAACAGTTTCAATTTCTGTTGGGTTGGGGTAGTTGGATATAAAATATACAGGTCTTTGGTCCATCCAGACAAGGCATACAATGTTGTTATGACAAATAAATTCTGAATGACCCCTGTCCATTTCTCCTTTCCTGCCTGAACTTTAGGATAAAATGTCCTATTTTATCATTGTTGTACCTACAGCAAGTGTACCATAATCAGTGTACAACTTGTCAAAGAGAGTTACACTGTTGTCCATAACAACAGTATGGTTTTTGTTGACCAAATTCCCCAAAGTTAAAATTCTGATAACGACGCTACCAACAACACCAAGTTCTGGAATAATATTGTCTGCTTTTCCAGTGTAGATTTCCAGATTCAGAATATAGCCAGAGCTTGCTTCACAAGCCATGTAAACCTTTATTCCCCACTTTATGAGCTTTGACTTGATATACTGTTTGAAGACAAGTCTGCTCTTTGAGGAGATCATACCTTTATCTAAGCTCATGTGCTGCGAAGGTGAATAATAGTGCAAAAATTTTGGTAGCAACACATCCAACATAGGCCTTACTTTGTCAAGTTTATCTGCTTTATCCAGAGCAGGGTCCTCCTCATCAACAAGATGAAGAAAAGTCCAGAGAGCAAGGAAGCGATCACGGTCCATCACAGTGCGGAAACCAGGAGTATGAGACATGAAGTTAGCAAACGAGCTAGATCGGTAATCTTCGTAACGTGATTTACTCACACTGTGTTCCATTTGAAGACGCACTCCAAAGAATGCTTTCATCTCTGGCACTACTACACTTTAAAAATTGTTGGCATAGTAGCTGGATGGTTTCCTGCTCCTCATCTGCTCAGCACGTTGAGTTGTCTTCTCACACAAATTGTGTCCGAAATCATTTTCCAGGAAAAGTTCCAAAAATTCACTGGCTTTACTTTCTGGATTATTAGGTTCTGGAATGTTCTTGGGGCCTATCTGCTCCATAAATATTGTGCTTACTGCAGACACAGGTCTGAATGTATTTATTGGAGACCAACCTGCATCAAATTTACTAGAGACACTACCTGGTAGATGCCCCCTTCCTCGCCCCTATAAAACAGCCTGATCACCAGAAAAATCAGGAACAGGGTAAATGTAGCTTAATCAGAGTCTAATGAACACATGTTACCACTCAAATGATCATCTGATTCAACTTCTATATCAGTTTCAGAATAGTTGCCATCTAAATCTAATTCATTGTCCTCCGACTCATTGAGAGCAATCTCGACAGCTTGTTCCATTGTTAGTCTTTTAGAACGGTCATTTACTGGTTTTTCTGCTTGTCTTTTCATCGTGAAAATATTGTAAAAATGTGTTGCATTGTGATCAGTTCATGGGCGCCACCATTTTGAAGTAACATTCCGGAAGACGTGTGCAAATTCTGCCGTGTTTATCCATATTATGCATGTTCTTAGAAAATACGTGTGCTATACCGCCAAACCGGTGACTCGGAGCGCGGGTTATGTACACACACACCAGTTCATCGGGATCACGGGTTCAAAGGGTTAAGTTTTGTATCAATGTTATGAAGATTTCAATACAATAGAATATTCTAAAGTCAGATGTTATATGTTATAAAAGCTATTTAACTTAGACATTGAAGTTGTGGGGCCACTTTATAACATCTATATATCTTAGATATTGAAGTTGTGGGGCCACTTTATAACATCTATATTTCTTAGACATTGAAGTTGTGGGGCCACTTTATAACATATATATATCTTAGACATTGAAGTTGTGGGGCCACTTTATAACATCTATATATCTTAGACATTGAA
This sequence comes from Ariolimax columbianus, assembly GCA_036924085.1. Taxonomy (NCBI): domain Eukaryota; kingdom Metazoa; phylum Mollusca; class Gastropoda; order Stylommatophora; family Arionidae; genus Ariolimax; species Ariolimax columbianus. The sequence continues at coordinate 90,893,288 of JAVGWX010000004.1, read as the reverse complement.
GTTGTGCGATCGCTTTATAACATCACATTGGGTACATTCTTGTTCATCATTACCAATGAGGACCATCAACATCACTGATTATAATTCAAACTCTACCTTTGGGTTTACGTATGTGTATGTGGCTGATCAGACTGATTCACATTGCAATAGTTTTATAACTCAGATGTTGAATTACTGTGGATGGATAATGTGGTTACTTGATGCACATGACAACAACCATTTTGATTGCTTCCTCAGTCAATCTGCTCAGCCTCTGATGATAAGGAAGAGGAGTGGGCATCTGAGGAGAATCCTTACACTGTGTATGAGAACAGCCAGAATGTTGTCAACAGACAGAAAAACAGATTTAGTTCTATTTTACCAAGTAAGTTCTATTAGTCTGCCTATTAGTGCATGCTAACCATAAAGTGACCCTACAGAAAACCATTACTCATTAATTTAATTTCACCTTTATGCTCCATGTGAAGCATAGGACCACCAGCACATCTGACCAATGTACAGGAAACCTGTATCCGATCATTTACAGCGATGATTTTGATAGTAATTGTTTTTACAAAATGTGGTTGCAAGCATCCTATTCTAAGTATCACTGGTAAAAGATCCCCTCACCCCATGTGGCTCATAAGAAATATGGTGTTAGGCCCATATTATTTTGTAACCCAGAGCACTTAGTGGATGATGGGGTCAGCCTTTACTTTCCAGACTGAACCAGTACCCATTTAAGGCTGGGTCGACCCGGGAGCCGTTTTGGTCTAAAAAAACATTCACGCCTCAACTGGGGAATGAAAAAGAACCCCTCATATGGGTACTAACCATTGGTACAACTCTAAAAAAAAAAAAATTAAAAAAAATTATTTTATGACATTTTTCCCATTGCTGGAGTAGTCTGGCTTATTTTCAGGCTGAGCACTACAGGCTGTTTCACCACTGATATCGCTGCATCATGGACTGGCTGTGTTTATTTATTTCACTCCCTACAGAAAACCAACATATGCCTATACTGGGGATTTTATCCACTGCCCTCCGTGTCAGCAGGCATACATCAAAATCATTCAGCCCTGCTCTCCTCTAACTTGAGTGTAACTATATATTTCACACAAAAAACTGTCTCAATACAGTTTATCCTCCCACAAGTTATGCTTGGGTGGAAAAGGGGTGAAATGAATAGTTACACTGTAAATCTAAAAAAGTTACACTGTAAATATGAATAGATACACTGTAAATCTGAATAGGTACACTGTAAATCTGAATAGTTACACTGTAAATATGAATAGTTACACTGCAAATATGAATAGTTACACTGTAAATATGAATAGTTACACTGCAAATATGAATAGTTATACTGTAAATATGAATAGATACACTGTAAATCTGAATAGATACACTGTAAATCTGAATAGATACACTGTAAATCTGAATAGTTACACTGTAAATCTGAATAGTTACACTGTAAATCTGACAAGCTGGTGGCTAAGCAAGGTTGAGCATGGACACAGCTACCTCATCCTGAAGAAATTTTAATTCATAAAAATTCAATAAATAGGGACAAGTCAACTAAAAAGATTGAAAAAGATACATACAACTCAACCACTCAAGACAGAAAAAGGATCCTCTGTCAAGAGGACTAATGATGCATTGCAGAGAAAAACCACAATAAATCTGCAGTGATGACTTACAGAGTTTTGTCTAGGAAAACTACCAGATTTGGCTTGCTAAATGGTTTGTACAATGTTCAAACAGGGGATTGGGGATAGTGTGGGCTAGTGGGTAAGTGACATGGCTCACAATCCGAAGGTGCTGGGTTCGCTCCCCACCACAACACCGGCTGTTACCCCAGGGAAGCAAACCCTTAGAGAATGCAGGAGGAAGCAGACCCTTGCATAAAATGCATGCCGAAGTTGGATGCACTGGGTCGACAGGCGCAAAATAAAAACATAGTACAACGCAAACTGCCTTGGGGAATTGAGAATTAAGGTGAAAGGTCCCCCCCTCCCCCAAACAGGATATTGCTGCATAGGTTGCAGAAGAGATATGAAACTATAAAATTTATATCCTAAGAATGGCTAAAACAATGTGAAAAAAAGGATAAAACTAAGGAATAGAGAAAATGCTGCTGTCCTTATAGCACACTGAAGAAGGTGCACACTATAGTTAAGGTGTGGCTCTAATCCTATCACAAGAGGCACTTCTAGAATGGGTGCAGTAGTACCTAGAATTATTCAAACTACTTTCAAAATTGTCAAAGAGAAGATAAAGATGAACATTATCCAATGCACCAGATAAAGAAGACTCAGTGAAAAATTGATTTTTTTACATCAGGCTTGAAAATAACATGGATGAAAGATGACAAAAAAGACATGATTTTGATGAGAATGCTTAGGCTGGGAATGATAATATTGGTTTTGAAAAGATGGTGCACAAACATGAAACCAAGACTAAAAATTAGAGATGGTAAAGCCACTGAATCCAACATAAATATTGCACAAATTATTTGGTAAAGATTGAGAAAGAGAAGAAATACCAGCAAAATGAAAGAAAGGCTTTCTAGTCAAATTGCCAAAGAAGAGAGATCTACAACAATGTAATATAGAGAAATGATGCCATTATGGGGGACTCAGTGGTCTCGAGGTAAGGAGATCGCGGGTTCAAATCATGATGGAGGCCGTCATTTTTTCACGTGAAATTTCTGGTAAAAATTCCCCTGATCTCTGGCTAGTGAGATCGGATTCCTGTGTTCAGTGTCGAGCACGTTGAAAATACCTTGACAGTTAGAAATAGAAAAAAAGTAGGCTCAACGGCTGCTGTCCAGACAAAAATTCTAGTTAAAAATCTACCCAAATTATTTGTATCTTCCCCCAGGCCTAATAAGCCGCAGGAAGTTGTAAAATACCTACTACTACCTGGCAACAGACATTAGCATGCCTGTTTGAATACAAGGATTCCAAGTATTTCAAGATCCGTTATTAGTGCCTGGAAAAATATTGAACAGGATTATACTAGAAAAATGTTAAGGGACCTTAACCAAATAGCTGAAAGAAGAACAGGCACACTTATGACAAAATAAGTCTTGTGCAGACCAAATAGCTAGACTGGGGATAATGGAACATATCACTTTATATTGAATTCATGTTCCTTGAAAAATCATTTGATAGCTTAAACAGAAAATCACTTATTGCTTAAGCACTATGAAGTGTCCCTGAAGTCCACTAACATCATTAAAACATTAAATTAAGATATGAGTTCTACACGAAGGTCAACTTTCTGAGCCTTTTGAAACTGGTGTGTCACAGAGATGTATCACTATTTTCAATATCTACTGGCTTTTGACAGAATTATAAATACAACAATATCAAACAAGAACATTTGAATTCATTATGATTTGACAAAACATATTGATGATCTGAACTTTGTAGATGACTTGACTCTTCTGTCTCATAACTGCTATCAGATGTAAAATAAAATAAGTATACTTGATGAGAGGTAACATACATCAAGGTTGAGAATATACAGTGAAAAACAACTATTTTGAGACTAAATTAAGCTAATAACAATCAAATTGTGTTGGAAGACACACACCTACAAGATGTGGAATAATACATATATCTTAGTAGCAAAATAAATAAATAAAAGGACATACAAACAAAGATATCAAAATAAGAGTATGAAAGGTGAGAGGAGCTTTCAGTGCATTGGGGAACTTATGGAAATCAAAAGGGAAAGGACAAAAATAATAATCTTAAGCTTCAATGGCTGTGAAAAAACAACAAAAATAATTGCCTGCACAGAATAAAGAGATTGAAATGGTGTGATAAGATCACTAATATGAAACTGTTAGAACAAATTCCTGCAGCCAAACGACAACCTAACCTATCTGGGAGTCACATTTGATCGGCGCATGACATGGAAAAGTCAGATTGAGAGAAACCGAATGAAAGCCAGAGAAAGAATGGCAATCATGAGGAAACTTGCTGGCACTAGCTGGGGAGCAGACGAAGGCATACTAAAGAAACTGTACACTGGAAGAGTGAGACCAGTTCTCGAGTATGGCATTGCGGCGGCATGGACAACAGCAGCGAAGGCGAACTTCGATAAAGTTAACAAACTTCAAAACCAAGCCATGAGAATTATAACAGGTGGCATGAAGTCAACGCCAATTGTAGAACTTGAAAAGATTACAAAACTGCAATCCATGACCGATAGAAGAGACTGCAGAGCCCAGCTGCAGTCAGAGAAACTCCGAAGACTGACCGACCATCCAATGCACCAGAGACTAAACAATTTGGGAAATGGGAAACTAAAGCGGAGAAACTTTGCAGAAATAGCCAAAGCAAAGATGCACGAAGATCCCATAAACGCACTAACAACACCAAAACCCATCACTACTGTACAAAAACCTACCTGGAGGCAGGCTATATTTCCAGAGGTGGTAGAAAATATACCAGGTATTGCAAACAAAAACTGCCAGACTGAAAAAGAAAGGAGAGATACTACCCTAAGCTTCATAACGAAAAGCTACCCAAGCATGGACTGGACCCATGCATACACCGACGGCTCTGTAACAAACACATCACAGAACGGAGGGGCAGGAGCATTCCTGAACCTACCAAATGGCAGAAAAATAACACTGTCATTCGCTACTGGTAAGTACACAAGCAATTTCAGAGCGGAGGCAGAGGCACTGAGGGCGGCAGTGGAAGAAATGGTGACACACAGTGAAAATGAGAGCCATATAGTCCTGCTTACAGATGCTCTCGCCGTAGTCACAGCGCTAAAAAGCCAGAAAAACACTGAGCTTAATGACTTAAGAGCAGCACTCTGCAAACTGTGCCAGCAGTCCGCACCAAAAAGGGTAGTGGTACAGTGGTTCCCATCTCACTGCAACATCCAAGGCAACGAGGAGGCAGACAGACTGGCAAAAGAAGGTGCAAGACTACCACAAACAGATACCAGTATGACATACGAAGAGTCAAAACGGCTTATCAAAGCCAGATACATGACCAAATGGGAAACCGAACATACTGGTTACACCAAAAGCGATGCCTATTACCAGTTGAACCGAAGAGAGCAGGTCGTTGTCTTCAGACTTCGCACTGGCCACAACAGACTGAGGTACCACCTATTCAACAAATTGAAGATAGGGTGTACCGACGAATGCCCGTGCGGTACTGGTAAAATGACCGCTGAACATCTGCTACAGAACTGCCCGACATACGAGGATCAGAGAGAGCAGATGTGGCCATTACCAGTGGAACTGCAAGACAAGCTCTATGGCAGTGGCGACAGCCTCAGGATGACCGCCGCTTTTTTCGAAAAAATAATGGTTACTGTCTGACTGCGTACGCAGAAGAAGAAGAAGAACTGTTAGAAAGAACAAAACAGTTGTAAGTGGAACATGACTTGAGGGGAGGACGCTGAGTGGGGGACACATGAAGAAAACCAACTACTAGCATTACAAAACAGTCTCTGTTCTGGAAAGACAAGCAGAGGTTGACCAAAACACACATGTTGAAGAGAGCTTGAAAGAACCATAAATGGACAGAGAAGATGTAGACAAAGCTGGAACAGATGGCCAAGGACAGGATAAATTGGTGTGTATTTGTTGGAGACCTGTGCTCTATATGGAGCTGAAGGATTTTGATTTGATAGATTTGACATTTTGTTTTTCTTTTTGTGATATAATATATATAATTTTTTTTAGTCAGTTCTGTAAGAAAAACTTTGAATTAATTGACTTAATTAATAAGCTCTGTAATTAGACAAATTCATATCTATATTTCCTAGTGGGTATGTATAATATTTATATCTACTAAATCAATACTTTGGCACAGTCTACCCCAAAGAAGACTGCTCCATGATCCCAGAGATTATAGATACCTTCAAATATTAAATGAATATAGTGGGATTAAAATCATTCTGTATTACGGAGGAAGGTGTTTTTTTAAAATTGGATGGGTTGAAAATGGATAAATGTGCAGGTCAAGATGGTATCCATCCAAAAATGCTATTTGAAATTAGAGACCAACTAGCAAAACCATTGGCTATATTATGTTCTCAATCACTTGCAAAAGGGATTGCTCCAAGAGTTTGGAAAGATGCAGGAGTGTTTCCCTTATTCAAAAAGGGAAAGAAATCAGATCCAGCTAATTATAAAACGGTAAGTTTAACGACCATAGTCTGGTAATTGTTAGAGTCAATAATCAAAGAAAACATTGTAATGCATCTAGACAGGTTTAATCTAATCAGAAATAGTCAGCATGGGTTTACTAGAGGGAGATCATGCTTAACAAAATTATTGGAGTTCATGGAAGAGGTTAATAAAATGATAGATAAGGGGGAACCAGTGGATGTTATTTATCTAGATTTTGCAAAGGCTTTTGATAGAGTACCTCATCAAAGATTATTTTAAAAGTTAAATTTAAATAGAATAGGTGGGGAGGTTGCTGAATGAATTGAAAGTTGGTTAACGGGAAGAAGGCAGAGAGTGGGCATAAATAAGGAGTACTCTGAGTGGTATGATGTAAAAAGTGTAGTGCCACAGGGCTCGGTTTTGGGGCCGATATTGCTCTTGATATATATATAAACGATTTGGAAATTGATATAGGATCCATGATTAAAAGATTTGCAGATGACACAAAAACTATGTAGGAGTGTCTCATCTATAGCAGAGGTGGATATATTGAGGTCAGATTTAGATAAAATTCAAGACTGGTCTATGAAATGACAAATGGAGTTTAATATATAGATAAATGTACAGTCATACACATGGGTAGATCCCAAATGGAACATAATTACAGAATGGGCGAGAACAATATTAGAATGACAGAGAGGAAAAGGGACTTAGGGGTTATAATAGAGCATACAGGAAAAATGAATGAGTAAGTCCAGGTAGCAGTGAATAAGGCAAATGCAATGCTAGGTAGGATAAAAAGAAACATTTAACATAGGAGTGAGGAGGTGATTGTCAAACTGTATAAAGCATTAGGTAGACCTAGATTGGAGTACTGTGTACAGGTGTGGAGTTCTTATCATAGAGGAGAAATAAACATGCTGGAAAGGATACAAAGAAGAGCGACAAAATTGATAGTGGGATTCAATAATTACAGTTACGAGGAAAGACTCAGAAAAACCGGCCTACAGTGTCTAGAAAATAGAAGAATGCAAGGTGACAATACAGGATTATAAGATAATCACAGGAAAGGTTAAATTAGACTATAACAAGTTTTTTCAAAATACAACCACCAATGAGAAAAGGGCACAGATAAAAATTAACTAAAGAAAGGTCCAGATTGGATATTAGGAAATATTTGTTTAGTCAAAGAGTGGTGAATGCTTGGAATGCATTACCCAGGAGGTGGTGGAGGCAGAGACAGTTAATGCATTTAAGAATAGATTGGATGTGCATAGCTTTTAAAGCAGGGTAATGCAAATGTGACTGGTTGTCTACAGACTCTGATGAGTCTTCTAAACCAGTATAAAAACGTTAAGTCATAAGATAAATTTATATCAATTTTGACCAAAGACAGATTTAGATCTATATTACTTAGTGGGTTTGTATAAGACAAATTTGTATCTATTTTGCACATGGAGTTCTATGATAAGAGAAATTTGTATTTGTTTTATCTGGTGCATTTTATAAATAAACAGTTTAGGATCATTTTATCTATGTAGTTTTATGCTAAAGCAAATTTAGATTTGTTTTGCCCATGAAGTTTTATGATATGAGAAATTTAAATATATTTTTTCTACTGCAATGGTTCCAAAGCTGACTTCTGGTAATCCTGAGAACCAAATCTTAATGTTAAACTTAGCTTAGAAAAAAAACACGTTTTTGGTCTAAACCTTCTCCTTACTAAAGAACAACAACAAAACAACAGATGGAAATGTGAAAGCAACAGAAATTATCGGTGGCCTGTTCAAGTTGGCAACTATGAATATGTTATTGCTATATACGTCAAACATTAAACAAATTTTAATAATCTTTTTTTTTCTCCCAGAGGAGTTATACAGAACGAAATTGCGCTGTGAAATTACTGAACTCGGGGATTACATCAATGCTGTCCTCGTGCCGGTAAAATACCACTACGACTATTTGTCTTAAATATTTTCTGAAAGAAGATATGTATATATATATATTCCGGTATATACGAGCGTGTTCAAACGGAACTGGATCTAACTACACCAAGTGAACATACGTACGATATGCATGATGACATCACTTCTGATGTAAATAGCACATACTAACCGCCAAGTTTGCAAAATTTCATTATCCTCCGACTCAGTTTCCTCAGCAAACCGTTGAATACATGATGGGTATGATACGGAATCCATCCGGAGTTGATCAGCGAGCGGTGATTAGGTTTCTACCAGAACAGAATAAGGATGTCGACCAGTTGACATTTATCGCAGAATGCAGTCAGTGTATGGTGACAAAAGTGTGTTGAAGACAACAGTGAAGAACTGGATAACGATGTTTAAAGAAGAACGTGAGTTAACGAAAGATCTTCCGGGACCAGGTCAGGTGCATATTGTTGCGTCAGAAGATGCCATCGCCAAATTGATGCAGCAATTCAGGTGGACATCGACAGAGCTTACGCTCATCACACTTTTGTCACCATACAATTCCTGCATTATGCATTGAATATCAACTGGTTGACATCCTTCAGCTGTTAGAAACTGAATCACTGTTCGCTGATCAACTCTGGACGGATTCTGTATCACACCCGCCATGTTTTCAGCAGTCTGTTAAGGAAACTATGAGTCGGAGGATAATGACATTATTGAAACTTGATGGTTGGTATGTGCTGTTTATATCAGAAGTGACATCATGTGCATCATACGTATGTTCACTTGGGGCAGCTAGATCCGGTTTCATTTGAACACACCTCTTTTATATATGTGTATAGATAGATAGATAGATAGATAGAGATAGAGAGATAGAGAGATAGAGAGAGAGAGAGAGAGAGGGAGGGGGAGGGAGGGAGGGGGAGGGAGAGGGAGGGGGAGGGGAGGGGAGGGGGAGGGGGGGAGGGGGAGGGAGGGGGGGAGGGGGGGAAGCATAACCAGAGCAAACAAACACAAAGAAGCTGTTTTAGAAGTTTGTATCCTTTATAGTTTTACTCGTAGTTTCTTTTAAAACTTTGAGCTGTATCTGGATTCTCTCAACACTATACAAAAACCAGACAGTATAACCAGTCATGTGCTGGATTGGTATCAAGAGAGAAAAGAGATGAGCAGGAAAGCCTAGGAACACCTGGCAATGAATAGTCGAAGAGGACGTTAGTTCAGTCAGGGTTTTGTGGGCTGAACTCAAAAAGATGGCAAAGAAATTGTACAAATTGAGAGTATTTATTTCAGTTATATGTGCCAAGGGTGAACCATATAGATAAATGAAGATGATAAAATTTATCACTTAGATGAGGGAACTGAGATGCTAGACCTGTCACGCACAAAATACTGACCAGGACATCACGTCAGGCACAATATACTGACCAAGAATACTATCTCTCTTCCATGTAGCATTCTCTGGAAACAGACTGTTTTAAAGGCAGACTGGCTGATGAGATGGGAATCGACGTGATCCCCATAGTAGTGAATGTTGCGCTGATGTAGCCGAGCATAGCACAACTGCCTGGAGGACCGTTGTCCACCGTCATGAGCGTGCCCAGGATGTGAGGAAATCTACTACAACCTGCCACTTCACACCTCTTTCAGGGCACACAAAAGAGTCAACTTAATCATTGTAGGCATTAAACAACAACAACATTCCATAAATAACCAACTGCTAATCAAAACCCTTCTGCTTCCTGCAAAGCATAGATTCTCAACCAACAACCGCTAACGTTGTCTGTCTTTTGCCTCTCCTTCTAATGTGATTCCATCAAATTTGATATTAGTTATCTTCATCAAGTGTTTTTGTGTGCTCGTTTTCCTCTTTCCTTTTGGGTTCCAGAACAGCATCTGTCATGTAATGTCTTCAGGGGAAGAAATAGTACCACCAAACCCTGATGCATGTTGAAAAAAGTAACTAAAGAGAGTTGTGTATGGGGCTGATAACCTCATTGTGTAAAACAAATTACTATTAAAACCACCACTACCAAAAACAATGGAAAACGTCACATAGAACTACTTCCTTTCACCTGGGCACTCTCATATGTTCTCAGTCCCTATCACTACAGACAACGATTGCACAGACTCCTTAGCTTCTGCATAAGCTCTGATATTTTCCCTTGACTTTTTTAGGTACTCATTTACAGCTAGGTCACCTGGGAGAAATCATACCATGGATAAACCCACAACATCCGCAGTTTGTCAAAACAAACAAGATTTGAACCTGACACATTGGTTTTGTAAATCAAACGCACAGCCCCCAAAAAAGAGAAAGTACTTTGATGCAGGCTTCCTGAAGAATGCCAGCTCTAGTGGTAGCCCTGTACCAGCAAACACCTGAAACAAGTCTCCTTCATGAATCTCCCTGAACTAGAAGCATAGCATCAGTTGATCAAAGAAGCTGCTGCCATGAAAAAAATTGTGATAGTCAGTGACTGCTTTGTCAGTCATTGATTAAGAACATTAGAAAAGGATAATGTTGATAAAGAGGGTGATGAGGAAAAAAATAAAATGTAAAAATCTTTCCTGTATTTCTTGCTGCACAGAGTTTCAGCAAGCAGAACCAGCAGATTCTGACACAGCTACCACTCCCTGGAACTGTCACAGACTTCTGGCGTCTGATCACCCAATACAAGGTCAACCTGATTGTAGCTTTCGAAGTGGATAAGAAGACAACAGATCAGGTAATGTGCCCATTTTTATAAACTTCACTAATATCTCATTTATTATAACCTTAGAGGTTGATGTTTTATTGCATCCCACCATATGAATTGTCTGTTTCTACTTTCCTGTCAGATGACAAAAGTGTAGCTATCTCTTCATTCTGTATGTAGGTCTGCCATTACTATTTTTTTCTGCAAGGCTGCATACATCTTTTTAAATGGAATTCTGTCTTTTTTTATGGATGTTTATCTTTCTTTTATTTAATGTAAGTCTTGAATTAATTTGTATGGATGTAAGTTTGTTCTTTATTTGTGTTTACAAGTTTTACATTTATTTTTGTATGTAAAATTTACATTTATTTGTATACAAGTTTTACCTTTTTTGTGTGTAGGTTTTATCTTAAATTTTGAAAATTAAATCAAAGTTTACTATATTTTGTACACCACAAAATGTTCCATTTATCTGACCTTGGATGAAAAAACATCTTCCTAGCATTGCTAAGCACCCACAGAACAGTAAACATTTGCTCGACATTGGAAGCCAAGAGAAAGCTTCACAAGCCTATGTCTCTATATTTAAAGTAGACTTTAACATGCAAGAGCTTCAACCAGCCCTGAAGAATCTCAAGCCAAGAAAGACCCCAGGACCAGAGAAGATTCATAATGAAATGCTACTTCATCTGGGGACTCGAGGAAAAGAAGATGTTCTCAAATTAATCATCTTGACATGAAGAAATGAGAGCTTCCCAAAGCATGGAGGAATCTATATATAGTTCCAATATTGAAAACAGCGTGTTCGACGAAACGATCTTCTGATAAAGATGTTTAGCATGGGAATTTATGACAAGCTCTTCAACTGGATAAAGTACTTTCTGACTGAGCAAACTATCCAGACAAAGATGAAATCTCTTCTAAAGAAGCCTTGGAAGGAGGATTATCACAAAGCTTTATTTTGTTGTACTCTTTTACTTTACTTTTTTTTAACTCTTTTCCTGATCTATATCAATGACTTGTTTGAGAATATCAAAGCTGAATAAGCTTTGTTTACTGATGACCAGGCAATATGGTTGAGCCATGAGGACATTAAGCGTGGGGTACGAAGGCTAATTTGAGACCTGAGGAGACTGCATGACTACTGTCAAACATTGAGACCTGAGGAGACTGCGTGACTACTGTCAAACATGGAGACCTGAGGAGACTGCATGACTACTGTTAAACATGAAGACCTGAGGAGACTGCGAGACTACTGTCAAACATGGAGACCTGAGGAGACTGCATGACTACTGTCAAACATGGAGACCTGAGGAGACTGCGTGACTACTGTCAAACATTGAGACCTGAGGAGACTGCATGACTACTGTCAAACATGGAGATCTGAGGAGACTGCATAACTACTGTCAAACATGAAATAAAAGTAAACTCTGAAAAGACAACGTACACCATCTTCACCTAGAACCACAAGGTTGCCAAACAAAATATAATTTTGAGGTTAGAACACCAACTGATTAGAGAGGGACACCCCACATATCTTGGAGTTGCGCTTGACCAACAACTCAGCCTCAAACATCACATTCAAAATGGGAGGAATAAAGACAGACATCTATATCCATTGAAGAGGCTTGCTGGTACATCAGGGGGATCAGACAAGAATACTTTGAGAAGCTTGTATCTTGGTTACGTGCGTTCGGCAATAGATCATAATAGTGCCCAATTTGTTCAAAATCTATCTTGGAATGCCTGAACAGTGTGCAGAACAGTATTGTTCGCTTCATTAATGGAACAATGAAGTCAACATCAATAGCAGCTTACAAACTTCATACAAATGTAAAACCCCTTTGAGATGTGGAGAGATACATCTGTTATGGAAGCTTATGAATGAAGTAGCAGAACAAAACAGGATCATCCCAAATGACTCCTTGTGAATAGCTGGCTGGCAAAAAGTAGAGGTAAAAAGTAAACAAAAGTCTGTTCTTCACCATTTTAGTGAAATCAAAGCCAGATATCACCTCCTAGAAAAAAGACAAGCGTTACAGAGAGTAGTAAAAGATACACCACCACAAACATTACTTATTTAAACTACTGTTTAATTACTGACAAAATGAATAGATGATACAGCCAAAACTTTAGATCCAAGTACTCTCATATGGCAAGGAAGCATTGTTAATTTTTGGTCAATGATAAAAGACAAATTGATGACATTTTTTGGGTTTATGACATAGATTTAACGATTACACATTTTGAGGTTTTGACAGGAAAATATTGACTAATACTTTTTTTGGTTTATGACAAAAGACATTGATACCAATAACATCTTTTTTCAGTGCCCAGTTGGTTGAATATGATACTCTTAACTTGTCTGTGAGGCACACTCATAACCTGGAGATTCTGGTTTATATTCTTGAATGCTTATTCACATTTTTTTTCTGTTGTTTGATGTACATGTTTTATATGTACTTACACTTGTGATCTTTGTAGCTATATTCTGTACTGTCTAAAACCTGATCAATTTCTGCCACTCTGAATTGTAATTCTCTTTTATCATCTGGTGGCATCTTCCCACCCAGTCTATCATTTTATGAAACACAAAATGTTCAAGTAAACAGATATTCAAGCTTTGTTGCTCAACCTCACATCATCAATGTTTTGTTACCAACATACAAAAACCTCTCCTGTGTTAGCTTTATTTTTAAAAACAAATTATCGATGTTTGATAGGTGGGCAGCCAGTTTGATGTAGCGGACAACTGATTGTGTATGTATATCATAAAAATATGATCCTTACCTTTTCATGAAAGCTACTTTCAGATTGGCTACCAGAAGTTAAGTGCAAGCTAATAATAACTCTTGGTTATATATAAAGATTCTCCTCTGACATATACAATTTTGTTAAGATTTCATATATTTCCTCGTTTTGTTTTTCAGACAATTGCTAGCTACCTTCCTTCCAGTGAGAATATAAATGCCACCTCTTCAATGTTCAAAATCAAAACAGAAACGGTTACAACTGCTATCTTCTGGAGACAACAGAAGCTTGTCATTAACATAGATTCGGCAGTGAAAAATATGTTTGATGTTGGATCTGTAAGTCTAGCATTATTATTATTTTTAGTTTGTAAATCTTTTTTCCCACTTTTTTGTATGCATGTCTTGTCTTTATTTGTTTGTTGCTGCAAGTTTGCCTTTACTTTTGTTGTTGGTAAACCACATACATTTTATTGTATATCTTGTTTTTAATTTTTTTTGTGTATGGAAGTCTGACTTAACTTTTTGTTGTCTGCAAATCTGCCTTTACTTGTTTTTCCTATAAATCCTGCTTTTAGTTATTTGTTCAAAGGTCTGACTAATATTTTTCATGCAATGTTGCCTTTATCTCTTTTGTATATGCCTTCAATGATTTGTCTGCATTAATTTGATGTCTCTCAGTCTACCTTTACTTCTTTGTCTGTGAGTTGATTTCTGTCATTGCATCTCTATTTTACAATGTGGGTTTCTCTCTTCTGCTACATCTGTTCAGAGATTCTGACTATTTGAGATTTCATGAATTGGGCAAGTTTTCATTCTGAGCTGTCAGACCTTGCTCAGGAGTGCCCAAAACAGATGACTACCGGAGTATATCTTGTGTGGATAGCATTGATACAGGTCTCAAATCTTTAGAGACCTCTTGATCTAATGTTTGTGATATTTAGGGGGTTGGGGTTGGGGGGTGGGGGGAACGACGACATAGCAATGAAAGTGATGCCATCATATATGCTGATGGATAGATGCTGACCATTGTGAAATCTGGTTGGAGCTTCTCTGTTACAGTGAGAAATCAGGTTGTTGCTGGGCAGATCAGGAGATACATGACAACCTCCATTATGAGAATGGAGATGAAGGCAGTGTTCTCAGCATTGAGATGGCTATCTGAGACCTCATTAGCAAGGGCTGTCATCGTGTATGAACTCTGCAGTCATTTAAACCAATATAAGGGGACGGCTTGGGCTAGTGGTTAAGTGACACAACTCACAATCCGAAGGTTCTGAGTTCGCTCTCCAATCCAGCACCAATTTAGCTAACCCCGGGGAAGCAAAGCCTTAAAAAATGCAGTAGGAAGCAGATCTTTTTATACTCATTGCCATTTGCTAAGAGAGACTTATCACCTATGGGATTGCCTGGAGTGAACTGATTGTTAGAAGAGTCAAAACGGCTTATTAAAGCCAGATACGTGACCAAATGGGAAACCGAACATACTGGCTACACAAAAAACGATGCCCATTACCAGTTGAACAGAAGAGAGCAGGTCGTGGTCTTCAGACTTTGCACTGGCCACAATAGACTGAGGTACCATTATTCAACAAATTGAAGATAGGTGGCACTGACGAATGCTCGTGTGGTACCGCGAAAATGACCGCTGAGCATTTGCTGCAAAACTGCCCAACATACAAGGATCAGAGAGAGCAGATGTGGCCATCACCAGTGGCAACACTAGACAAGCTCTATGGCAGTGTCGACAGCCTCAAGATGACCGCTGCTTTTTTTGAAAAAATAATGGTTACTGTCTGACTGCGTACAATGAAGAAGAAGAACTGATTGTTAGGAACAGAACAGAAATAGCTGACATGTTGACTTTAAAAAAATCATTCATCTTTTTTCCTATTGTGATGAGCATTACACTGTGTTTTGTGCCTCATGACCCTGTGCATCCATCTTCAGCATGTAGTTCTTTCTAAGTTTACTTTCCATAGGGGGCACAAACCGTTTCAAGAATCTGAACCCTACTAGTAAGATTGAGATGCAAACAGTGTCACTAACCTCTTCACCATGCTGATAATTGAATTTGCTGTTCAAAGGGTTCAGGAGTAAGCCAGATGAAAAATCTGCATCTTGTGCTGTCTCCAATTATCTCAACTATGTCTTGCCACTAGGCCAAGGTAGCTCAGGACAAGAGAGTGAAGTTGACGACCAGCGCAACTCATACCACAGCCTCAGACACACTATTAGTCTGATGCTATCGTCATCTTCTGTTACATTTACCAACTATTATTAACTTTGGGGGGTCGCTGTAGTCAAGAGGTTAAGGCACTCGGCTCTCACAGTGATGTACGGAAACGGTGGGCGATCGAATCCCGCAAGTTTCAAGCGACCCCTGGTCTCACAGGAGGTAAGACCAGAGTGCCTGCATCCTGAGTTACCTCCACTTGCCACTGATCCAAGGTAACTCGGGACAAGAGTGAGATTAATGACCAGTGCATTCACCCCCTCACTATAATCCAAATACAGCGCACATCACATTATTAAGCCAAAACTGTCTGATGCTCCTGTCATCATCGCTTGTGATGGGCAATAACTTTATTAGCTTTGTGGGTGCCTCATGGTAGTTATTGTGTTAAATAAATATCACACATCTTTGACATTCATGATGTACTCACATTTAACATATACAGGACGGGCACCAGGTGACTCATCTTACATGTACAAGCAATGCCCTTGACAAAGGAGCCATGATAGCCTTGATTCAACACATCAGGTCACTTCAGCTTGGTGATGGAAGAATCATGTACATGTGCAGGTATGTTGGTGTTAAAGGAATTGTGTACATGTGCAGGTATGTTGGTGATGGAAGAATCATAAATAAGTGCAGGTATGTTGGTGATGGGAGAACAGTGTACATGTGCAGGTATATTAGTGTTACTGTTTGAAGAATCTTGTACATGTGCAGATGTTGGTGTGGAGGAATCTTGCACATGTACAGATGTTGGTGTTAGAAGAATCTTGTACATGTACAGGTGTGTTGGTAATGGGAGAATATTGAATAGTATATTGGTGATGGAAGAATTGTGTACATGTGCAGGTATATTGGTGATGGAAGAATTATGTACATGTGCAGGTATATCAGTGTTACTGTTGGAAGAATCTTGTACATGTACAGGTATGTTGGTTAATAAACAGGTAAAAATAATCCTATAGCAAGCAATGCCATTGGTGATCTAGTGTTAGAGACTTTCATGTACTTGGTCATCAAAACAAATATGTTCAATAAATACATACCAAGTTGTCTGCCAACACACTTGACACTGCATCACTCAATCACCAGGACTGGTTTGATGTAAACTGCAAAGATATACTGTGGCTGCTAGAGGAGAAGTATAAACTCCATCATGCATTTAGCAATGATCCATAATGATGTGCAAAGAAGGATACGTTTTCGGCGTTCGCCAAACTGGGCAACGAAGGCTCCGGGAGATGTAAGATTCATGGCTATGCAAGAAGCTGATCAGATACAGGTGTTTGCAGATAGACAGGATCTCAGAAACTTTTACAGTGCACTGAGAAGTATATGCCTAAATGCACCTGGGACCTCACCTTTGCTGAATGCAGCATCCTGATAACAGAGAGAATGAAAATACTGGCACACTGACAGAGCACTTCAGTAGCGTTCTCAACAGACACTAGTTAATTTATCATGACGTGATAAATCGTCTGCCATAAAAATAAACTAATGAGATTCTAGACTGACTGGACTCTTCTGTGAAATGTGGAATCATCAGCTTATCCCACAAGACTTCAAAGATGCATCCATTATTCATCTTTATTAGAGAAAAGGAAGTGGCAAGTTTGTGACAATTATAGGGGGGTATCTAAGCTTTGGGTTGCAGAAAAGATACTTGCAAGGATCCTTCTCGACAAACTTTTGCATTACCTAGAACAAGGGCTACTTCCAGAGAGTCAATGTAGATTTAGAAAAAGACGAGACACAACTGATATGATCTTTGCAGCTAGGCAAATTAATGTCCTATACAAAATAGAGTGACAAAGCTGATAGTGGGATTCTAGAATTACACTTATGAGGAAAGTCTCAGAAAAACCGGCCTACAATGTCTAGAAATTAGAAGAATTTGAGGTGACAATACAGCTTTCTAAGGTAATCAAAGGAACGGATAAATTAGACTATAACAATTTTTTCAAAGTGCAACTACCTACAATAACAAGAGGGTATAACTACAAATTAACTAAAGAAAGATCCAGATTAGATATTCGGAAATATTCATTTAGTCAGAGAGTATTGAATGCTTGGAAAGCATTGCCACAGAAAATAGTGAAGTTAGGGAAAATTAATGCATTTAAGAATAGATTGGATGCACATAGGTTTTAGAGCAAGGAAATGTAAATGAAACTGGTTGTATACAGAATATACAGAGTCTTCTAAACCAGTATAAAGTCGTTAAGTTAAGCTAAGTTAAATACAGGAAAAGTGTCAAGAACAAAATGTCCACCTTCACACTACATTTGTGGATTTAACAAAAGCTTTTGATTCAGTAAGTCATGACGGCCTATGGAAGATTAGGACCAAATTTGGATGTCCCAATGCATTTATTATAATGGTTAAATGGTTCCATGATGGCATATTAGCTCGAGTTCAAGATCATGGGGAATACTCTTAAGTCCTTTGGTGTTACAAATGGAGTGAAGCAAAAATGCATCCTAACCCCTACCCTTTTCGGCATGACATGTGTTGCCATGTTGAGTGATGCATTCAAGGGCAGTGATGCTGGAGCCAAAGTCTGCTATCTCCTAGATGCTGAGTTCTTCTTTGCTGATTTCTGCGCTCTCAATGCCCATCCAGAAACTGAAATGCAATGTACTGTTGACAGGTTTGCAGCAGCTTGTGTTTACTTTGGTCTTACTATTTTTACCAGTAATACTGAAGTACTGCATGAACTGAGCACAGTGACTCATCTATCACTATCAATGGTCAGAAGTTACAGTGGAACGCTTTGTATACCTTGGCAGCACACTCTCAAGAGCAGTTCATATTGATGAAGTAAATTCAAGAATTACAAAAACATGTGTAGCATTTGGAAAACTAAGATCCTCAGTTTTAAACCAGAGAGGAATTAAGCTTATAACCAAATTGAAGGTTTATATGGCCAACTCTTCTGTACGCCTGTGAAATCTACACTGTGTACATTCGACATGCAAAGGAGCTTGCTTGACCACTTTCATCTGGGCTGCCTATGGAAACTGCTGAAGATAATATGGCAAGATAGGATCACAGACGTAGTTCTTCCATGGCCTGGCATGACAAGCATCCCCACAACTCTGTGAAAATTGCAGCTCAGATGGACTAGCCATGTTATCTTCGTGTCAGATGAGTGGCTACCAAAGAAAATATTATATGGCCAGCTCGCGGTGGCCAAATAAAATGTTCTCTAAAATCCTCACTGAAGAACTATGACATTGACTTTGATAATTTGGAGAACATTGCTGCTGATCGCTTTGCCTGGCATAGTAAAATCTTTTTTGGAATGGCACATTTAAAGAAGACAAGAATCAAGGAAGCTCCATGGATTGGCAACACATACGGCAAGTGACGAGTTGCCTTCATCTGATAGTCATACAGTGTTTCTCTGCCCTCAGTGTGACATAAGCTTTTTGGCTCCGATTGGTTTGATCAGCGACCTACAAACCCACTCCAGGATTGACAGATGACAATGTGGTCCTCCTTTGGAAATGATGGACAAACAACAACAACCAAGTTGTCCTGTTCTGTGTCACCCGTTTTAGCTCTGTCCACATCTTTGGTTTCCTTTATGTTTGTTTCATGCTCTCTGCTTCATGTGTGTTTTGGTCTTCCTCTACATCTCTTGCCTTGGGGACTCCAGAAAAGAGACTAGTGTTGCAACTAAAATCAAAGCCTGCTGTAGTGGTAATCACCCTTCTATATGCCTGCAAAATAGGGATCCAATAGCAGACAAGTCAGGAAACTGAACAGGCTGAAGCTCTAAAGCATTTCATACTCTTCTGCAAAGATCCAAAATCAGATGTACCTGGCATGTTGTATGCATGCCCAATAAATGCCTCCCTTAGCAGCTGTTGTCCTGTGAGCTCAGGGCAGACAAATTTTTGTATCGGGAAGGGTGGGTTCAGAAAAAAACCAATACAAAGACTCTCCGAACAGTTTCTTTGTTGATTTTACCTCTTGGGAGAAGCTTGCTCTGAAACGCTTAATCTGGAACACTGCTATCACACATGGTGTTTACATCGATGAGCTGAGAACCATTGTTGCAGTGTACATAAATGTGTAGTTCATCCATTATGAGTGATGAGGACTTTTTATTTTTCACTTAGCCAGTTCTTCCAGTCGAGTATACTGTAATTCCGGGTTATGGATGGGTGCAGAGATAGCTTACGAGTCCGATTTGGGATATGCATACTTGGAGGCAGTGAAAGCATGGCAAGTTTGCTTTGCGAGACGGTGATCAATATTGTCAGAAAATCCATGTATCTCATCTGCTTTATAGTGGAGCCAGGAGTCCTGCAACTGATGCAGCTTTTTGACTGTAGTTTAGTTTATGAGCTGACTTACGCTCTCCGCTTCGCTGCTCCCCCATCATCACAGAACTCGACTCTGTTAGCACTGGATAAATGAAAAGAGAATGACTTGTGCGATGAATTTGATTTAAGTGAGGAAGGGTTGCGCAGTTAGTCGATCTCATTCTTTCACCCGAGTCCAACTTTAACCAGTGGTAAGACAAGTCAGGATGGCTGGATATCATCTCGGATGCAGTGGATGACCACTGCTGCTCAAGTGCCTCGCCATGTTCTGTGCTGGCCACATCGCTCAGCACATTTGCTGTCATGGTAGCCTGATGATGAATTTCCTGCTTAGCTGGCTGGGCTTGAGCAGGGTTTTCCCTGTTCTTGACGTCCTACTGTTTCTTTTACAACCTCTTCTGCCCCTTTTCTTTCTGTACATTTGTTTGGGTCTCTCACTGACAAGGACTCCAAGGTAGGCAAGACGTCTTGTCACCTCCAGTGGTAACAAGTGACCCTCTACACACCTCCGGTCTAAGTGTCAGCAAGGTGCCTTGAGAGTACGTGTGCATTTTCGCTGCACGGCCTAGCGATTTTCCGCTCATGCGTCGGGAATAGGAGACGATAGGCTTAGAGTTCGACTACTACTAAAATACGGCACATTTTCAAATAGGTGTATCTTATTTCACAATTTTCTAATTGTAGTACGGTCCTCAGGGGATGTTTTGTCGATAAAACACTTTTTGAATTCATTTAAGTTTTGGATGAAGATGAAATATCACAGAATATCCAAAGCTGACGTGTCAGCGGCCAGTCACAGCGCTCGACTGGAAGTTACATCAGATAAATACGGTTAAATAAGCACATAAATACAGTTGCATGAAAGGACTAAACGCAAAGACAGCTTAATTATTAATGCCGTCCACATGTGGCAAAGTTTGTAGTAGGTCACATCTTCACTTGTAACAGGCAATTATTATTATGCTGTAAAAGTCCATTAAGACATGGTTATCTTAACTTAATGTCTTTATACTGGTTTAGAAGACTACAGTCTGTATACAACCAGTTTAATTTACATCTTCTTGCTCTAAAAGCTATGCGCTTCCAATCTATTTGTAAATGCATTAATTATCCTTGCCTCCACTACTTCCTGTGGCAATGCATTCCAAGCATTCATCACTCTTTGACTTACAAAACATTTCTTAATATCTTATCTGAACTTTTCTTCAGTTAATTTGCAGCTATGCCCTCTTGTTCTTGTAGGTGATTGTATTTTGAAAAGCTTGTTATAGTCTAATTTATTCTTTCTTTTGGTTATCTTATAAACCTGTCACCTCGAATTCTTCTCTTTTCTAGACATTTTAGGTCGGTTTTTCTGTCTTTCCTCATAACTGTAATCCCATTATCAGCTTTGTTGCTCTTCTTTGTATCCTTTCCAGCATGTTTATCTCTTCTACAATGAGGACTCCACACCTGTACACAGTACTCCAATCTAGGTCTAACAAATGCTTTATACAGTTTGACAATCATTTCCTTGCTTCTATGTTTAATATTTGTTTTTATCATATCTAACTGGCAGCATAATGCATCTGCAGGCAACTGGGCACAAATTCATTTTATTTTCATATGATATGACAATGACTTGCAAAACAAGGTTACAGTACTATAAATGCGTCTGAGTAACGGAGCAGTTAGAGACACTAGTTTCTCATGACAAAGGTTAGCAGAGTTTGATTCCAGATTTCTGTGAGTAAAAATAATTAAGACCCCCACCTCACATCTTCTTTCATGCCCCTGGAAACAAATTGTCATAGAATCCTGGCAAATGAGGTGAGAATTGACACTGTAATCCCCACAGTGGTGAGTTTACTGAGGAGCTACGCATTGCACTGCAGCCGAAGGACTTGTCCACCTTCTAATGTATGCCTTGGGATGTAAGAAGAGCCACTAACCTGCCACCAAGAGTTAACTCAGCATGAGCAGCAAACATCATCCTCCCCTGTCTCGATATGCTTCAGTCTACCTAGCTGCAAATCAGTACATAAATTACTGCCAGAATGGGTCGACAGTGAGGAGGAAAACTGATTTCATTCATTCAACCTTTTGCTACAATGTGAAACACAATAGCTGTCTCTTTTTATAGGAAGCCTGTTTCTAAGCTTTTGCAATCATTCATCTTTCCATCCCAAAGTAACACATAGGTTTTAACTGCAGCTTGCAAGCATCATTAGCTGCCTAAAACTGTTTGGAAACTGATTAACCCACCTTAAAAAAAATGATGTTTTCAATGGGGGAAAATTGTGTGAGCAAATACGGTACTGGTCCTGAAATGTTAGGCATCACAGCAACATTTCCAGGCACCACGGCGACCTGGATTATCCACGCCGTGTTAGCTGCTATTTGAAAGCTCCATATTGGTTATGAAAACATTTGAAACTTAATTCACATGAATACTATCATCGTCTTATTGCCATCTGTTTCAACCAGAAATGGAGCTGATTACAGTGGTCTGGTATGTGTCTTGTCTCTCCTGCTGGACAGAATGGACAATGACCAGTGCTTGACCGTACCTCTGGTTGTTGGAGCTATCAAATCAGTTAGACCTCATGTCATACCTTCACTGGTAAGATTAAAAGTTATTTTAATTCACATTTGTATTTACAGCTTCTTGTTTTTCTGATTTTAGAGAAACTAAATGATTCACTCTTCTATTGTGTATCATATATGAGGTATTGTGTCTTAAGCATATGAAAACATTGAATCAAAACCTTGCTGCCCCCTGTGAAACACAGGTCTTCAACACAAATATATGCTAGGTCATCTTGTCCTAGGCCATCCATTCCAGCTCTGTCCACATTTTCCTTTATGTTTGTCTTTGGCCCTTTTCACCATGTGTGTTTTAGTTTGCCTCTACTTCTCTTGCTTTGGGGATTCCAGAACAGAGACTATTTAGTAACTTCATTCATACTGTTGCCTATCCAATGTCAGCACCTTCGCCTCATGTCATGTTCCACTGATATCTGCTGTGTTCTTTCCAACAGTTCTACATTAGCGATTGTATCAAACCATTTAAATCTCTCTATTCTGTGCAGGCACCTAATTATAAAAGTCTATCCTTTTCATTGTTTCTGTGTTCTCAATATTTCAGAGCCATACAATAGCACAGACTTTACATTGGAGTTAAAGAAGTTTTATCTTTGTGTTGGACTTAATTTCTTTTGATTTCCAAAAGCTGCTCTCATATTTTCTCTTCTTATTTTGATATCTTTATCTGTACCTCCATACTTTATCTGTAATGCTACCAACATGTTTCCACTTCTTGTAGGACTGCGCCACCTTACACAATCTGACTTATGTAAGTTGCATTTATTCTCAGTATCTGCTATCAGCTCTTTCATTGCCTACACCCCAGGACAGCTGATCCACATACCCCTGAATATGTGAGGCTTCAGTATCTGTTATCA
Source organism: Ariolimax columbianus (assembly GCA_036924085.1). Classification (NCBI taxonomy): domain Eukaryota; kingdom Metazoa; phylum Mollusca; class Gastropoda; order Stylommatophora; family Arionidae; genus Ariolimax; species Ariolimax columbianus. Next base: position 90,869,762 of record JAVGWX010000004.1, on the reverse strand, counting down.
GCTCTTTCATTGCCTTACACCCCAGATCAGCGGATCCATATACCCCTGAAGATTTGAGGCTTCTGTATCAGCTAATAAACAAAGTAGCTGTAATAAACATTTAATTAATCTAGCCATATACATCCATGTCACAAATGTCCCTTTCTGGCAAGAAATGCATGCATTATAGTATTTGACAAATATTTGATATCCCAAATGTCTGCATCTCTACATAATGCCCCCCCCCCCCCCCCCTCCTTCCCCATACATTTCAAAGCAAGGATTGTGTGTCCAGAATTTTCATTCAAGTTCAGGTCTCCACAATGAAGGTTGGCTGCAATGACCATCCAGCATCATGGCTGTATTATCTTTACAGTCTGTATTATCTGAAAGTGTCCACTTTCAAAACATTGGTTACAGTTCAAAATGAAAGGAAGCGTCAACAATACAGTAGCAATGGTTGTGGTCATAGAGCAACCAAAGTTCAATTTTTATAGCAACTTAATCAATACATAAATTTGAGCTGCATTTTTAGCTTTCATTTAATGAAGTTCTCCATACTGAAGATTTTTCTCCAAAGGCTGCAGACATTTATGTTTTTGATGAATTTGTTTAAAGCTGCAGCTTTTCATGCAATGGAATTTTGACTTCAAAATCCAAAAGAGGACTAAGTATTTGATTAGGTTCAAGATTATTCAATAAAAGTCAGAAGTCAGATTTAGAATGCCAGTGACTTGGACGAAAGTAGTATCGTAATGATATAGATGTGATAACATCTTGATCAGAAATAATGTAAGACAAATAAATAAAAAAAATTAGCTCTAATTTGACTTCTCCACAGTGACATTTAATGATTAATACTGTTATTAGGAATTCTTCATGCGATAGAAACAATTTATTATGTATCTTTAGATCTACTGATAATAAATTGAGCTCAGGTTAAGTTTTTAATGAATTTGATTTTATAACAAACTTTTTGACATGAGTTACAGTTGTTAACTTGGAGATTAAGATACAAATCTTGTAAATTAGACCAGACTGTAGAGGATTATTGAGGTCTCAGAGAACTTTCTCAGAGCTGAAGTTGTTGGAAGCTATTCATTTTGCATTCTTCATTCTCACTGATGTTTCTTTGATAATTGGTTACAATTGCTCTTCTTATATCCTGAATTGTATTGAAAATAGGTTTTCCTGGATGTAGTGTGCTTTAGTAGGTGCATCACTATGTGGATCACAACGTCAATTCTCCCACCTCATTAGCAAGGCTGCTGAATCATAGCCTATTTTCCAGGACAAAAATGTGTAGTGAGATCATGGTCAATGTTTCAGCTGAGTTTGACACTAGCCTTGCCTTTAGTAACAGCTTCATCTCATCTAACAAAAGTACCTGCCTCAACTCAACTAACAAATGTTTCTGCCTCAATTCAACTAACAATCTCAATTCAACTAACAAAAGTAGGCCTACTTGCTTAGTAAGAAAGTAGTATTAGAAAGTTCTTTTTTGTTTTTTGGGTCTTCTCTAGTCAGTATAAAATCTAGATTTTAGTGTAGGCAGTTGATGGCTTCATTGTCAATAAATGGTTGATTCAGAATATATTAAAATGTTTGACTCAGTATTGGAAAATTTTCTGCCGAAATCTATACTGTAATTAGGATTTTTCCATCAGTATGAAATACTTATTGATGTTGGCCCACAGACAGTTTTGAGTGCATGGTAAATGTTTGTCATGTCATTGCTATCAGCAAAACCTTAGATCTCATCTGCTTTATTATTCAACCATGAGCCCAGCATCTGGCAGAGAATATATATTGATAAATTCTACGCATGTTGCTGAAAGCATTTTTTTTAGTGTAGACTTCACATCATTTTTATAGACTATGTAGAAATGGTGTTTATCTGCCAACATCTCTTTATGTCATTTAAGTTCTCGTTGAACTAGTTTGTAGGACATACATAGTAGATGACAGTGGACTTTTTCTTTCTTGAGTGCCACTCAGGTTGCATATTCACATGATTTTATTAACTTTATTAATCTTCCTCAGGTTCAGTACCAGCTGTTGTATGAAGTCCTCAACATCTACAGTGAGTCCATGAATGAATACTCCAACTTTGGCAGCAGCAACACTTAGCCAGAATTTCAATCTACAAAATGGACAGACTTTGACAGGCACTGCAAATTGGGCAGACTTTTATAAGCACTGCAAAATGGACAAACTTTGACAAGCACTGCAAAATGGACAAACTTTTATAAGCACTGCAAAATAGACAGACTTTGACAAGTACTGCAAAATGGACAGACTTTTATAAGCACTGCAAAATGTACACACTTTTATAAGCACTGCAAAATAGACAGAAGTTGCTGAAACTTTAACAAACTTAAATTGTCAGATCAGAAAATTCAAAACTATCTGTTTCAAACATTTTCTAGGAAACATTTGTTATGTTGTAATAAAGGTTAAAAAATGCAGTTATACATAAGAAGAATAACAGACAGGTCCCACAATTTATACTGAAATCAGACTTTATCAAGGCACAAATTAAAACAGTGACCCAAGCTCAATAAAAGTAAGTAATAATGATATATAAAAACAGTACAAATTGTTGCCAGCAATGTTACAATGAGTTCATCATCATCAGCATGTAGCATGTCTTTTTTAGAACGTCGCTCTCATGACAGCCTTTCTGTATGAAACTCTATCTTTCGCCAGTCTTCCAACCTGCTCCAAGGTAAAATCCAGCGTCTCCTTGATGTCCTGGGTCCATCGTCTTCTCAGTTGGCCCCTGCCTCTCCTCTCAGTGACCATGCCTTCCATAACCACTCTCTCCAGTCCGTTGTGTCATTTGACGTGACCTTAGTTTTTGGGTCATAATGTCATTTATGAGCCAGCCGATTCTCTACATTCAGGTCTTGCTGGATGGATTTGTTTGTTTCTATCTTTGTCAATGAGATTTTCAGCACTCTTCTGTAGCACCCTGTTTTGAAAGCACAGATCTTCGCTCTTATTGTTTTTGTAATCATCCATGTTCCACATCCATAGGCTGCCCCAGGAAAAATGCATGTTATTACGATCTTTAGTTTTAGTTCTTTGTTTGTATTATGCCATAGGTTCTGCATAGTTCTTATCTTCTGGATTGCCATAGTCAGTCATCTTCTTACTTCTTTTGTACAGTCTCCATTGATGTTCAGTGTTGATCCCAGATATTCAAAATGTGCAACATTTTCGATCTCTCAACCAGCTATCTTGATATTAGGTTGAAGTTTTGTCTTGTCAGTTGTCATTCTCTTTTATTTTCTTTGTATTCAGGTAGAGATTCTGGGCTTCACTATGTTTCTGGACTGATGTAATTATTTGTTCTAGGTCCTTGGCGCTGTTGAAGAGCAAAACTGCGTCGTCTGCATATCGTATTTCCGGTATCTCCTTTCCTCCTATTGTGAGAGGATCGAAGTCTGTAGAAATTGGATCTGCCTTTACATTCCTGATAATGTTTTCTGCATATATGTTGAACAGGTATGGTGAAAGAATGCAGCCGTGTCTGACCTCCTTGTGAATCTTAAACCAATCTGAGGTTTTACCATAAATTCTGACAGCTGCTTGCTGCCCACTGTAGAGGGATTCTATTATGTAAACCAGGTGTGTTGAGAATCCCATATCTTTCATAATGTTTCACATTTGCTGATGTTTTAGGCAGTCAAAGGTCTTGGTGTAGTCTATAAAACAGGCATATTGAATTCTGTTTTTTTTAATGATGTTTCTCATGTTGAAGATATGGTCTCTCGTGCCTCTTCCTGGCCTGAACCCTGCTTGCGTTTCATTTATTTCATAGTCCAACTTTCTTTCTATTCCTTTCATGATGATCTGCAATAAGATCTTGCTGGCATGGCTTATCAAGGTGATAGTGGGATAGTTTGTACATAACTTTAGATTTCCTTTCTTAGGTATGGGGATGTACACAATTTATTTCCATGCTTTGGGCCTTTCTGTGTTGCGCCAGATCTTATTACAGACTGCATGGTATATGTGGATGCTTGCCTCTCCTCCTGCTTGTATCAGTTCAGCGGGTATATCATTCCATCCTTGCGTTTTCCCTTTTTTCAGCTTCTTAACCGCGGCTAGAACTACGCTCAATGTGGGTTCTGGTTCTTCCTCTTTGTTGTTTGTTAGCATGTCTTAATTTTTTGTGTTGTCCCCTTCTATACAATTTCTGTTACTTGTTCTGCAAATACAAATTGTTTGTCTATAAATTCAACTTCTGCTGTATATTTTAGGTTGTATAAATCTTGAATAAGTTTATCCTTATATTCACAACTTCTGTTTATTTATATAAATAGAACTATTGTATTGGCTATTGATGTAAATATTATTATGCACTATTTTTATAATTACAGCTACTGATTACATCTACAAATACAACTTTTACATTTATAAATATGACCTCTATTTATCTTTACAATCACAACTTGTTTATTTTTATAAATACAGCTTTTTGTTTTTTTTTGTATATAAAATTAATATTTTTTGTTACCGGTAATACTTTCCCCACCATAAATATAACTCCTATCTACTTTCATAAATACATCTGCTCCCTACAAATATAACTTTTGTCTATTTCTATGCCTTCACTTTCTTTTTTATGTCATTATTATTTTATGTCATTATCTTGGGAATGCTAAATAATAACTGTTGGAGGGTTTAAAAAAATGCTATAAACCAATCCTGATGTCAACATCAATAGACCAACCAGAACTTTTTATATAGTTCTTGCTACAGAGCTCTTCTTTATCACCTTCGGGTGCATAGGCCATCAACCAGGCCTATACAAACAGACCAGTTCTGTGCTTTTTTATCAGTTCTTTCTAGCCTCTTGTTTTTCTTGCGTCTGCCTCGAGGTCTCTTCTCAGTGTGTTCTTTGGTCTGTCTTTGCCTCTTTTCCATGACAGAGATTACATGATGATACTGGCTTGAGGATTTTGCATATTTACTTGATTCAGTATTTTTCCTTCTCAGTGACTTTTTTTCTGTTAATGGATTTGTAGTTGCGGTTCTTACATCCCAAGGCATACTGAAGAAAGTTTACATGAGTCTTCCTAGCCTTAGTGCATTGCATGGCTTATCAATATCCTCACCACTATGGAGATCCTATTGTTGATACCCACTCCTTTGATCAAGCTGCTGTTACACAGCCATCATTATCTCCGCTCTGCACCATTTTCTGAAAGGAACTAAACACTTATGGGTCTGACAGGAGTGTAGTGACATCACCTCTTATGAGATAATAACATACAGCAATATACTGTCTGGTTGACCTTGACGGTATTGATTTAATATGATATGAACGGCATTGGTCGGATGTTTATATTGGAATCTTTGTATTGTATTTATCTGACTTTGAAATGTCACTATGTGTTGAAACATCGAAGAAAAAATTATAAATGTTTATGTAATTTCTATACACTTGCAAATATATTATTGTGTGTATGCATACCCTGCACTTACATAACCATGCAGCTCTGTATAGCAGTGCTCAATTAGCAATTAGCAGACTCTTTAATTCATGTTTTTTTTTATCTACAATTTTTAGACATATTACCGTTCTTCTTGGACATATTTTCTGACCTTCAATTGAATATACCTTTTTAAAAAGTCATGGCCAGCCTGAGGTTATTGGTATCTCTTTATAGTTTGTCCTTTTTTGTACACTTTCAAATTTCAACTTGAATATATCTAAAGAAAAAAACAGTGGTCAGCCCGAGATTATTGGTTATCTCCATTAAGCTTGCCCTTCTTTGCATGCTTTCAGACACCAACTTAAATATATCTTTAAAAAAAAAGCAGTGGATGTCCTGAAGCTCTAGGTATCTCCATAGAGCTAGTTCAGAAATTTTACTGTTGATGGACATATGTTCTTTATCTTTTTCTCATATGTTGGACACCTTTGAAATAGATGTTTAGCAGTCATTTTATCTTTGTTGCACACACATTTATTGGCATTTCTCCATCTTTAGTTTTTTGAATAGATAGTATCTTTCATTGCCTGCCAGGAGTCTAAAAATTACCACCTGTTCATCTTTTCTGCATCATTTTCACATTGATTACATAGGGCATCAATAAACCCTCTCCAGGCTGACCTGTTCTGTTCTATTTTCTTCAGTTTTCTTCCAGTTTCTAATTTTTCTTGTATTGGTTTCCAGATCTTTTCTCCATGTGTTATTTTGCCTTCCATTCCGCCTTTCTGTCTTGCGATTCCATGACAGATTGCCTGGAGATAATGGCTTAGGGCTTTCACTGCATGTGGCCTATCCAGTATTCCTTTCCTCATAAGATTTTCTGTTCCCAGCTAATTTTGTCATGTTTTCTCCCATAAGCTTTTGTTTGTAACCTTGTTGAACCACTAGCAGGCCAAGAATCTTTCTAAGACATTTGCTGATTAAGCCCTGCTGCAATCTCTTTATAATGAGGTTAGTTATTCACATTTTTCCACTCCATATATGGAAGGATTAACTTCACATTGGAGTTCTTTAGTTTTGGCATGTATCTGTTCATATCTGATGGCCTGGTAACATTTGTTGTTTGGTTGTTGACCTGGTAACATGTGTTGTTTGGTTGTTGATCTGGTAATGTGTTGTTTCGTTGTTGAACCTGTAATATATATTATTTAGTCGTTGATCTGGTTACATGTTGTTTGGTTGTTAACCCCGTAATATCTTGTTTGGTTGTTGATCTGGTAATGAGTTGTTTGGTTATTAACCCTGTAATATATGTTGTTTGGTTGTTGGCTCTATAATATATGTTGTTTGGTTGTTGATGCTGTAATATGGTATTTAGTTGTTGACACTGTAATATCTTGTTTAGTTGTTCACACTGTAATATACTTGTATGTTATTTGGTTGCTGGCCCTGTAATATATGTTGTTTGGTTGTTGACCCTGTAATATATGTTGTTTAGTTATTGATCTGGTAATGTGTTGTTTATTTGTTGATCCTGTAACATATGTTGTTTGGTTGCTGATCTGATGTACTGCTTCTCACTTGTTTCTGCACCTACACCTGGTAAGCCTCGTGGCAACTTCATAGGTTATACCTTTGACTTGGTTTTCAACTTTCCTTTAGACAGTTTATCAGCCTCTTCCTTGCCAAGAATATTGCAATGAGATGGAATCCACAATATATCAACTCTCTTGAACCGGTGATATAGTTTTCAACAGGGGCCTTCATCCTTTTTTTGCTCCATGCAACATTTTCACAATATGTGAAATATATTTGAATTATTTGTATAATGTTTTACAAATTCAATAGCAATAGAAAATGTTGATAGATTTTTAAAACTTGAATAAAAGTGAATTTTGAAATATTTTTAACTAATTACTTAACAAAAGGCAGTGTGGTCTAGGGGTGAAACGCCTGTTTCACATAACGCACCAGGTTTGAACCCCGTGATGTGCAGTATGACAGACTGGGTTTTTTCTCTGTGTGATCTCTCATTCGCCAACGTAAAGTAATGGCAACCTACAGTACTGCACACCTGCCAAGAATCTTATAACAGCCAAAATAATTTGGTAGTTGTAAGAAGCAACATTCTCCAAAGGATACGTTACTTAGCAGCCTAAACTGAAGGACAACTCTATATGGTTGAGGTCCCCTGCTTTACAGAATTATATTCTTAGTTCCTTTAGAGATGCTTCATTATTCAACATTACCAGTACAATTTTATGTGAACTGTATACACAATTTGATGGTAGTCAACCAAAGGTCCACAGGGATCATTATTATTTTACTAATATGTTTACATGCAACTGATCATATTAAGAAGATGGGCATTATTTTCTACACTGGAAGATCTGGAACATGTAGATGATATTGTACACTCACTACAGCAAGTGGGACTGAATGTTAACACCAAGAAGACAGAGTTCTGACACTAATTATATTAAATCCAACACCAATTAAAATATGAAATGAAGAACTAGGGAAGACGGACACATTTATATACCTGGGAAGCACAGTTACACTAGATGAATGAACAGAAAAAGACATGAAAACCGGAATGAAGAAATCCAGATAACTTGCTTATTTGGAAGTCTTTGCAATAGGAGTACAAAACTAAGTTGCATACATTAAGTGCTTCTGGAAGGTGTGGAGTGTTGGAGAGAGTGTAACAGGGAAACGGACGTTAAAATTGCTATCTACCACACACAATCTGTCTTATAAATTTTCATAGAATTTTCTGGCCGAAAACTGAGAATGTCTTGCCCAGAGCCATCAACAAAACATGCACATCATAATAACTGGCAGACACTGGAATTGGATCCGCAATGTCATGGATCCCAAATGTGACTAATACAACATGGAGAATAACCGTAGATACTAATATAGAAAACATGAATCAGAGTTGGAAAACTGTATGAAGGATGCCTGCAGAACAGGGGCAGTGGTGGGAAAATGTTGCTCCTCTTACAGGAATTATCAGGCGTGATTGTCACTAACCACTTTGCCAGTGACCAACCAAGAATCTAAGAAGAAGACAACCAATACAACACACTTAGCTCAATAATAAAAAGAAATAGATAAATAATTTATTCTGTTTGTACTTCTAACAAAATAAAGATAACAATTTTGTTATACTGACTGATTTGTTGGTTCTTTTTGCGATATATTTTACGCTGCAACATCCGAGATGCCTCTAGACGAGCACTTACCACGCACTGGACTTCTGTGGCCCAAGACAGGGTTCGCTGGAGACAAAGTTTGTACCCGCAGCTACGCTGAGGAACGGGTCATCAAGATCAAGGGATCGAAATGAGCTAAACTTGAATGATGTGACAGTATTATAAAAGGACAAGAACACAGGAAGTTCCACTACCAAATTTGAACATGGATTAGGTAATGCATATGCCGACTAAAATTCCATCCCTTTGACGTCAGATATCTTTTGACACCAGTTGTAAGGTGCATCATTATTTTTAGAAATTTTTTGGTGGGGAAAAATGTGCATCCTAGAATCGAAGAAATCAGGTACATGGATTCTCAAACAATAATATGATAGCACAATCCAGGGAAGCTTAACAGTTTTCACACTAGTCCTCTGACCAGGTGTTTATAGGTTAAAATCTCATTACGGCATCTGTTTTCGGCTGTAAGATAAAAACCTTGCTTACACACTGCACGGGCCAGAGGCTTTTATTTCTTAGTCCTATAATTACTCCCTATGGATCCAGTTAACAGGAAGAATTGGTGTTCCTGTGAGATTGTTAGGTCTAATTTGCTCCTCATTTCAAAGAGATTTTCAATCATTAGTTTGTATTTTTATAAACTGTTTTGAGGACTAAACAAGAGAAACTTTATTCAACTGAGATAATCTGATAGTACGCTCCTAACATACTAGAATAAGTCAAGAGTTTATATAAATCTTGGAAATATAATAATAGAGAATGGATGATGTTAAATGTAAATCAAGAAGATAATAAGGAAGTACAAATCTGTTTTCACAAACGTGAGTCACATTCTAACACCCAAGCAAGTAACTAACTCCAAAGAAATAAGAAGGAAGACAAAAATAAGGATTTCCAATTCAAATGTGAAGCCAGTTCTGCTGCATGGAGCAGAAATCTGGAGGATGACCAAAGGCAATGACAGGAGACAGCAGGGTTTTGTCAACAGATGCCTGAGAAATATTCTTGGTATAAAATGGTTTGACAAAGTTACAAATGATAGACTGTGGGAGAGAGCGGGACAAGGTAAATTGGAACTGGAAATCTTAGGAAGAAAGTGGAGATGGATGGGTCATACACTAAGAAAGCCACCAGACCAGTATCTCCAGACGATCCCTGTTGTGGAACCCCCGGGGAAGGATAGACATAGTCAGACCAAGGAATACATGGAGACGAAATCTGGAGGCGGAAGTAAAGAAAACAGGAAAAAGCTGGAAGGAAGTGGAAAAGATTGCACAGGATAGAGCTGCTTGGCGAGGGTTGATTATTTGCCTATGCACCCCTGGGTGATAGAAGGCGAAAGAGAGAAGAAAGTAACTCATAAATTATAAATGGGAGGATAACTTGGTAGGTAAGTGTTAATTATCGGAGATTCCAAATGTCAACCTGATCTCAGGTCCACTACTGAAACTAAGAAAATGAGAGAAGAAGAACATGGTTATGATAACTGGAAGTTGTATGTCAATGGTAACTGGGGTTAACGAAAAATTGAACTTTTACACTGAAAGAAACTCTCAAATTTGTTAGGCCATTTTGACACTGGGACTGAAACAAAACGAAACCCACGTTATGGCCACAAGACATTCATCAGAGATAAAAATCAAACAAAAACGCCTAACGAAATCCAGCAATGATGAGAATGGACTTGACAATGAATAAAATATGATTAAATGCAACACAAATTAACTAGATTGGCCAGGTATTTATAAAAAAAAGAATTTATATTTGGGAGATTTGGTGGCCCTGGGATTGTGAGGTTCGGTTTATAACCTCAACATACTAGGTTTGAATCACGCTGAGCTCGGTTTGACAGACTGGACATGTCAAGGTTTAATTCATGGTGTGGACACTTTTTCCAGTCAACGTAGCTGTAAATGGGAACATGACACAGGGGAAAATTTCAGAGCTGCCGCAGGAGCTACGGAGTTTCTGCTCTTTTATTTGCAGTTTCAGCAATGAAAGGGACTGTGAACACATGGGAGGTGCTCAGATGCAATGAAGAGGGAAATTTAGGGAAGTATTATGTGCGAGTAGGCACTCAGTGGTGTTCAAGCCAATAAGTTATTTATTAAAAAATTGTTTATCTTGTAAATGCTGGTCATATCAATAATCACTGCAAAGAAGTCCTTCTTAATTCAAACTTAATACCAATGTACTTGTTTGTCATGTTTTTAATTTTTTTTTTTTTAAATCTTGCGTTTCTTCCTGCTACAGGGGGTAGGGCACATACGAGTAGAACCTGGAAAGAGCATAATAGAAACTTTGTAAAGGTTCAAGTATGTTGCAAAAGGCCAATAAACAGAGGTGTGCATGATGCTAGCAGTCTTATGTAAAATTAATTGTTACAGACATCATCGAGAACAGATAAGCCTTTTGATAGTGGCTTGTTGAAAGTGAGTCAGCTGCAGTTGTCTTCCCATATTCCGTAAAGGGCCATGATAAAACAAGAAATCAACTGAAGAGTGATGCGACTGGATTACTGGACCTGTAAAGCTTATTCGGGAGATGCAATAGTTCTTGCTCCTTTTCCACTTGGACTACGATTGATGTACCTAGAGTGTTCAACAAATGCGGATGTGGACAGAATGTGTATTCATTGCCATTTAACATGAGAACCGACTGGCTAAGTGATTTGAATATCGGTTTTCTAAACAAGATGACGTGTTCAAAACCTTGATACAACATTTTTTTTTCTACCTGAGGTAAAATAAAAAGCAAGCTTGTACACTATGTGGCAACTGCAGGGTCAACCGGCGTTGACTTCTCTGCACTGTAATGAAATATTTGGTTGGATCTCCCATCTTTTAGAAATGTTAAGCAACAAAAACTTCAATAGATATTGGGAGATCAACATTTGAAGACTTGTTGTGTTAGTGTATATTTGTTGAAGACTTGTTGTGTTAGTGTATATTTGTTGAAGACTTGTTGTGTTAGTGTATATTTGTTGAAGACTTGTTGTGTTAGTGTATATTTGTTGAAGACTTGTTGTGTTAGTGTATATTTGTTGAAGACTTGTTGTGTTAGTGTATATTTGTTGAAGACTTGTTGTGTTAGTGTATATTTGTTGAAGACTTGTTGTGTTAGTGTATATTTGTTGAAGACTTGTTGTGTTAGTGTATATTTGTTGAAGACTTGTTGTGTTAGTGTATATTTGTTGAAGACTTGTTGTGTTAGTGTATATTTGTTGAAGACTTGTTGTGTTAGTGTATATTTGTTGAAGACTTGTTGTGTTAGTGTATATTTGTTGAAGACTTGTTGTGTTAGTGTATATTTGTTGAAGACTTGTTGTGTTAGTGTATATTTGTTGAAGACTTGTTGTGTTAGTGTATATTTGTTGAAGACTTGTTGTGTTAGTGTATATTTGTTGAAGACTTGTTGTGTTAGTGTATATTTGTTGAAGACTTGTTGTGTTAGTGTATATTTGTTGAAGACCTATGCTACACAGGTAGCTGGACATGTTTTGATGATGATGACTATAAAAAGAGCTACAGAGTGTGGTGATTCAAGTACAAAACACACGTTAAGTATATTGGTTGGTCACTAACACTCAGATACTGAAAACTATGACAATAAATAATGTGGAATATAAATTGCTATACAGTTTAAAAAATCGATTATCAAACACTGGAACGAGTCAAGAGTTCGTCTTATCTTGAAAATATAGTTATGGAGCGGAAGATGTGAAATGGAAATCAAAATAGAGAATTTGGGATGACCAACCTTTTTCAGCAACATAAATAATATAATGAGTTGACATCCCCAAACAAGTCACGTATTAAAGATAAACAATCAGATATTGGGTACGCTCGCCATAACTGTGTGATGTAGAAACTTGGACAATGAGCAAACCATTGGAGAAGAGAATTGATGTCTTTGAAATGTGGATATAAAAAAGAATGGGGCACATCTCGCAGAAGGAAACGAAAACAAATAAAGAAATCTTGGAGAAATTAGGGGGGGGGGGGGGGGGGGGGAGGGGATGCAATTAGTGAAGAGTTAAGATATTTTAGTCACATTAAAAGACATATCACAATATAATATATTTTAGTCACATCAAAAGACATATCACAATATAAGATATTTTAGTCACATCAAAAGACATATCACAATATAAGATATTTTAGTCACATCAAAAGACATATCACAATATAAGAGATTTTAGTCACATTAAAAGACATATCACAATATAAGATATTTTAGTCACATCAAAAGACATATCACAATATAAGATATTTTAGTCACATCAAAAGACATATCACAATATAAGATATTTTAGTCACATCAAAAGACATATCACAATATAAGATATTTTAGTCACATCAAAAGACATATCACAATATAAGAGATTTTAGTCACATTAAAAGACATATCACAATATAAGATATTTTAGTCACATCAAAAGACATATCACAATATAAGATATTTTAGTCACATCAAAAGACATATCACAATATAAGATATTTTAGTCACATCAAAAGACATATCACAATATAAGATATTTTAGTCACATCAAAAGACATATCACAATATAAGATATTTTAGTCACATCAAAAGACATATCACAATATAAGATATTTTAGTCACATCAAAAGACATATCACAATATAAGATATTGCTGAAAACAATGAGAACATTGGTCCTGTCCATATTTCTGTATGCCCGTGAGACAGATAATTACAGGTGACCTTGGAGATGAGATGTTTCCAAATACTTCTAAACGTCACTTAACAAAGGTCGAGTTACAAATGGAGATAGTTACTGGATTACTGGACGATCCGTTCTTCAGCGGATGTTACACCGTTGCGGATCGCAACTTCTCTTCCAACGGTCTCTGTCTTGGGCCACGGTGGACCAATGCAGAATGAGTCGTCCATCTGTGGCCCCGTGAATGTTATTGCGAGATGCAATGGAGTCGGACCAACGTGTTGGCGGTCGTCTCCGTGGTCGTTTCTTGTCCCTGGGGTACCATATTGCTGTCACTGTGCTCCATCGATCGTCTATTCTTCACAGTAAGTAGCCCCACCTCCCCCATTCTCAGCGAAGTTTAATCTTTTGTGCATAAATAACTGCATCGTCCACAGGGCCAATTGACGTATGTCCGAGTTATGAAGACCTTTTGTGCGCTGGCTACGAAGCGTGCGTCTATGCGTCTCTCTCGAGAAGCTTGGGTCATTCTGAGTTTGGACTCCATCTCATTCGTGAGTGTCCATATTTCCGTCGCATATCATATTGCAGGTAATATTCTGGAGTTGAATAGAGAGGTGCGCAGGCTCTAGTCGTGGATGTTATCCAGCACCGGCTTTTTCAAAGAGAAAGCCGCCCAACCCGCGTGACGCCGTCTTGTCAACTCTGGGTTTAAGTCGTTCTGCATGTTGAGGAGGCGTCCAAGGTAGATGTACTCGTCCATATCGTCTATTCTCTCTCCATCTAGGAAGATTGGGTCGCGGGAAGCGAAACGATTGCGCATAACTTTCGTTTTGGACGCGTTACTTCAAGTCCCTCTCTCTTTCCCTCTCGGTCGAGCGCTGCTTTCATTTTATTGGCGTCTTCGGCTGCCTTTGAGTTCAGTACTAGACCATCTGCAAAGCGAAGGTGATGAGGAAATACGAATAAGAATTCACAACAGCAAGAAGCCTTTCGAAGACCTCTTGGCAACTGCCAAAAGAAGGAAACTCGCTTGGTACGATCATGAACAGAAAGGTGCAAAGCAGACGACGAAGAGATTGTCCTCAAAAGTGGTGGAATGACAACATAAAAGAATGAACCGATCTCCGACCAGAGATTATCTCCGACCAGAGATTATCTCCGACCAGAGATTATCTCCGACCAGAGATTATTTCCGACCTAAATATCATCATACTAGCAGACCCATACAGAACATCCGCCTGTCAGTCGAACTGCACAGAATGAAAGAAACAGCAATTTAAAAATTAGAGGTTCTCATTCTTTGTGCAATGGTCCCCTATATCTCATCCTCACTGCACTTTTTCTGCGCCCTCCAACCTACAGCAGTAGGCCTATACTTTTTTAAGAGCGAGAATGGAAAAAATAAGAACAAATTCATAACAAACAAATGCTTCATACAGTAAAATAATATACGTCATATATTACAATAATATGCTTTAAATAGTTACTTAACAGTATTGTTCATATAGTAATAAAAGACGTTTCCTACAGTAAAAAAATAATGTCATATAGTAAAACAGTATGCTTCCTATAGTAAATTGAAAACATATTTAAAAAACGCATTTCATGTAGGAATAACATTTCAAATAGTCAAAAAAGATATTTCATATTCGAGGCGAATTCACGTGAAACCGGACCTAACTGCACCAAGTGAACATTCGTTCGATTATGCATTCATCGCAAAATTTTAAAAAAACATATTTCATATAGTTTAAAAACATATTTCATAGTTTAAAAATATATTTCATATAGTAAAACACATTTATCATATAGTTCAGTTTAGTCCAAGGTCCATCTCCGCATCGAAGGTCGATGGATCTGCAGTGTGCTGTATCACTTACCGTAACGGTGTAATTTGACAGGCTTTTTCCAATCCATCTCCTGATGTTATCCAGCCACTTAAAAACGTTGTCTCCTTCCACCCTGCCCTCTAGTATGGTCTTTAACATGGCCTTGTTATGTGAGCAAAATAGTGTAACTGTCTAAACCTGATTTCTGTTATTATTTCTCTTTTCACCTCCAACTGTTTCAATAGATTTGTTTTCTTCTTTCCAAGAAATGCGACCCAATCTTCCAAATACCCACATTTCTAAGGCTTCAATACTTTTTCCCAACTTGTTATTCAGTGATTATGTTTCTGCGATATATGTAGTGACGAGTATACATAACACCTGGCAATTATAATTTTAAAATTATGATTTATTTTGTTTTTATGTCAGTATGTGTCGAATGTTGCTGAATACCATGTTTGTCAAACCTATTCTCTTTCTGATTTATTTTTCATACTTGCCTTCTTCCGTTATTCTATGGCCTAGATAGGAGAAACTCTGTACCTGTTCCAATAATTTATGTTTTATTTTTATCTGCATGCAATGTTTCTTGTCACTTTTCCCAAGCATTAAAGTCTTTGTATTCTTTATGTTTATGTCTAATACAAACTCTTGACTTATTGTGTATATTGTTGTCACAAGCTCCAGTAATTCTTGCTCAATTTTTTGCCATAAAAACTGAATCATCCGCATATCTAAGGTTTTTCCATGCCACTTTGACAAGCACTGATATCCCCGCTATATGTTTGATTATTTGTTCGTGTAGATATTAAAATTAATACACATCCCTGTCTTACTCCTCTTTTCATATTTATACCTCGAGAGCATATCTTTCCTGATTTAACTGTAGCAGTTTGTTCCCAGTACAGATTACTGAGCAGTCTTTTGTCTTGGAGACATTTCATAAATTTGTCATTTTGAGCTCTGTCAAAAGCCTTCTGATAGTCTATGAAGCAAATATAAATCTCATTATGTATTTCTATATATTTCTTTGTCATAGTTCTCAGAAAATTGCTTTCCTTGTTCTATTTTTCTTTAGAAACCAAAATTGTTCTTCTGAAACTTCCTCTCTACTTTACCTCTTATTATTTCTTGTATGATTTTGAACAATATTTTATATTTCACATAGTAAAACACATATTTCACATAGTAAAACACATATTTCATATTGTAAAAAAAATGTGATATTTTAAAAAAAATATTCCGTAATGTAAAAACATTTCTTATAACTAAAAACAAATTTAATGTAGTGGAAAAACATGTTTCATATAGCAAAATGAAAAAAACAAACATGCTTCAAATAGTAAAAGAAAAATATTTTATAACTGAAAAAAGCCTGTTTTATATAGATAAAACCCCGTTAACATGTGTCATATGGTATACAAAAATGTCTCATATATTTGAAAAAAAACATGTTTTTATACAGGAAATAAGCATTTTTTCAAAATGTACATTCACAAACGTTTCAGTAGGCATGGGGCATACACGCTGACATACTTCATATAATCAATTTACAAACGTTCCGAGAGGCACTCGGTGGACTCGGTACACACTAGTACAGCACAGCACGCAGTTAAGGTAACCCTGATCCAGCACTTTATCCCCAACGACATTGTCTGGACTACCTTTGCCTCCACCGTTTTTCTTTCTTTGTCAGATCCGTCCCTCCTAATTTTTGTTGAGAAAAAAAATCTAGCTTGCATAATATGTCTAATATAATCTATGGTCGGCTTCGTTTGCTCAACAATTTCCCTAACGGATTATATTACTGTAGGGTTCCCATGGGCACTCGTTAGACGACAGACCAGACCGCTTAAGCTGGCGTTTTGGTTAGAGCTGGCGGAGTATGGGTGTGTACAGAGAGAAGGCGAGAGTCCTGTGTTTGCCTCCTGTCATATGGGTCCTCTAGGGTCTCCGTGCCGTGCCATTATAATATTCTAATGTGGAATAATGGTCTTTGTCAGAGGCGTAGTCAAGGTTTAGGGCGGTGGGGTGAATGTTTGGGCTTGTTTTGTTTTCGAGGCTGCTCCGATTGATTCCTTTGCTTTTGACGATTTGTCTCTGGTAGCAGATTTTCAGTGACTTTTCTTAAATTCTATGGTGTATGGAAGAAGGTGGGATTGGATCTTCTTCGCGATATTACAATGGAAGGCGTCTTCAACAGGCTCACAGTGTTGATCGCAAGCTTGTTAGAAAAACTGCTGCTGTTGTTATTGTTATTGTTGTTATTGTTGTTGTGAATACTGCTAGTACTTAGTTAATTCAATTCTTAGCGACGTTTCTTTTGGTGTCGGGTTATAAGGGGCTCTTCTTACATCCAGAGACGTACATGAGAAGGTGGACAGGGATCTATCCTAGCTGTAATGCAGTATGAGGCGCTTCGCTAATGTCACGACTATGGGAATTACAGTGTCGATTCCAACCTCGTTGGTCAGGCTGCTGTAACAGAGCCTATTTTCAGGAATTATGACAAGTCGTGAGGTTCGGTCTTAATTAATATGTTTCACCTGACCATGACAACAGTTAAGAGCAAACACAACTCAGCATGAGTAGCTTTAAATAGCAACAATCAAGGTTAATAAATAAAAGTCTCACTGAAGTCGTCGAAATATGTTGTTCATGTTTACTAAATATTGACGTGGAACAACAACAAGACAGTAACCCGGACATCAGCAGCAACAACAAGATAATAACCAATAGATCTAATGATGAAGGATAGATGATTAATTTTGCATAATTTTATAAAGGTAGGAATTCCAAACTCAAACCAGTTTAAGAGTTGAATGAAGGCTCGTTTGCAAAGGACCATACGTAATAATGAGCAATTGGCTCATTTGCTTTCATGATGATAGGCTCATGCCTTTATAGGCTCAAGTCTCTATAGTCTCATGTCGCTCTAGGCTCAAGTCTCTATAGTCTCATGTCGCTATAGGCTCATGTCTAGAGGCTCATGTTTCTATAGGCTCATGTCTCTATAGTCTCATGTCGCTATAGGCTCAAGTCTCTATAGGCTCATGTCTCTATAGTCTCATCTCTAGAGGCTCATGTTTCTATAGGCTCATGTTTCTATAGGCTCATGTCTCTATAGGCTCATATCTCTATAGACTCATCTGTAGAGGCTCATGTGTCTATAGGCCCATGTCTCTATAGGCTCATGTCTCTATAGGCTCATGTCTCTAGAGGTTCATGAGGACTACGCATGGCTATATGACACAATCATAGTTTTAGGGTTCTATGATATGGATAGAGGTGACATTATGAGGTCTATCAGTGACCGCCTGCTGAATAATGGTACTGCAATAGAAGAATCAGCAATTCTCACACTGCTGAGCTATAAAATCAAATGAGAGTCAAGCGGAGTGGGGCTCATGAGAGAACGGTTTAGAAGTGCATACAACCTAGGACCTACGGGCGCCATCAGTATCCACACTTTTTGGCATTTGCTGAGAGAGAGTCTGAGCACCTATGAGTATGCCCGGAGTGTAATAAAGTCAATTTTTAAGACCCAAGCAAAGCAAAGCAGAGCAGTCCGTGCCACCTGGTTTCTGAAATAATTTATGTTGATCGGTAAAGCCATTATTCACGATCCTAACCCTTCTTCAACGCATGTCCAACATGTTTGCTACTACTATATAAACGACTAACACATCCGTTGTCCACAGGTTATGCTGATCGCATCTCAACGGTCTCGTCCCGAAGTTCCAGTTTTCTGAGTAGTGCTATTTTTCCCTAGTTGAAAGGTCGAGACAGAAGGCTGTCAAGGAAGGCTGTTAAAAGCCGACAATCTCACTTTAAATTGAAAAAGAACTATTGACAATAACATTTCACAAATAAATTCATATTCCGCTGGATTCGATAAATTCAAATGTAGGATTGAACCTATGCTGCGCTAATTGTAGCAAGATAGTACTCGTGTTGCCTATGGTTCATTAATTTGACTTCATCCGGATCATAATAAAATAACTTACCTTTTTATGTTAATGGTAAACTATCTTGACTTTATCCGGTCTCTGGTGAAAACATGATTTTATGCGGCTTGTGTTTAACTTGCTTGATCAGATATTGCCTGTGGTTCATTAAGTCTATTTTATGCCGTCTATGGTTCATTAAGTTTTCATTATGTAGCATATGGTTCATTAAGTTTTCATTATGCGGCATATGGTTCATTAAGTTTTAATTATGTAGCATATGGTTCAGTAAGTTTTCATTATGCGGCATATGGTTCATTTAGTTTTCATTATGCGGCATATGGTTCATTAAGTTTTCATTATGCGGCATATGGTTCATTAAGTTTTCATTATGTAGCATATGGTTCATTAAGTTTTCATTATGCGGCATATGGTTCATTAAGTTTTCATTATGCGGCATATGGTTCATTAAGTTTTCATTATGTGGCATATGGCTCATTAAGTTTTCATTATGCGGCATATGGTTCATTAAGTTTTCATTATGTGGCATATGGTTCATTAAGTTTTCATTATGCGGCATATGGTTCATTAAGTTTTCATTATGCGGCATATGGTTCATTAAGTATAGTTTATGCACCTATGGTTCATTAAGCTTTCATTTTGTGGTCTATGGTTCATTAAGTTTATTTTATGCGCCTATGGCTAATTAACTTGGCTTTATGCGGCATATTATTCATTAAGTTGACTTTATGCTGCCTTTGGTTCATTAAGTTTCCTTTATGAAGCCTATAGTGCATTAACTTTACTCTATGCGACTTATAATTCATTAAGTTTACTTTATGCCGCCTATAGTTCATTCAAGTTCAATATATACTTCAGGTGCCCAGCAAGATGGCTGCTTTATTTGCTTGCTTTGACAGTTTCATGTAAAATTCACGTAAGTATGAACCCCATTGCGACAAGAGATAGGTTCTGTTCGGGGCCACCCCTCCCCCTCTCCCTCCCCTGACTACATAGCTGGCTATGTTCAACTTCGACAACGACCCCAGTCTTCTGCAGTTCGTCTCTACTAATTGGTCCGGTATCGCTAACAAGCGACGCGCGTAAACAAAGGAGCCCTACTTTCAGGACCAAAGTCCATCTCTAGACTCGGACTCGCGACACCACCTAACAATGTGCAGCTACAACTACCGTTCCCGTTGTTCTGCACCACAGCTTAGCCCCCTCATTGACGAGAGTAGCAGATTGAGTTACCACATCATTTGCATCTCAGAGACCAAACGAGAAAAAGAACTGTCAGCGATTTGGAATGACGGCACAGGAGTTTACATAGGCGCCCGCAAGCCCAACTCTACATCGGGGTGGGGGGGGGGGGAGGGTGGGTTTGGTTTCCTCATCGCTCCAGGCATCGTCCATCTCGTCCAACAGGTGACATTTGTGGACCACCGTCTGGCTTTCTTGGACATCACCATCTCGTTCAACAGGTGACATTTGTGGACCACCGTCTGTCTTTCTTGGACATCACCATCTCGTCCAACAGGTGACATTTGTGGACCACCGTCTGGCTTTCTTGGACATCATCATCTCGTTCAACAGGTGTCATTTGTGGACCACCCTCTGGCTTTCTTGGACATCACCGTCACGTTCAACAGGTGACATTTATAGACCACCGTCTGGCTTTCTTGGACATCGCCATCTCGTCCAACAGGTGACATTTGTGGACCACCGTCTGGCTTTCTTGGACATCACCATCTCGTTCAACAGGTGACATTTGTGGACCACCGTCTGACTTTCTTGGACATCACCGTCACGTTCAACAGGTGACATTTGTGGACCACCATCTGGCTTTCTTGGACATCACCATCTCGTTCAACAGGTGACATTTGTGGACCACCGTCTGGCTTTCTTGGACATCACCGTCACGTTCAACAGGTGACATTTGTGGACCACCGTCTGGCTTTCTTGGACATCACCATCTCGTTCAACAGGTGACATTTGTGGACCACCGTCTGGCTTTCTTGGACATCACCATCTCGTTCAACAGTTGACATTTGTGGACCACCGTCTGGCTTTCTTGGACATCAACATCTCCAAACGCCATCCTGTTATCATTATTCAAGTGTATACACCAACAGCAACAAAGACGGATAAGAACTTACCGATTTATATAACAACCTCCATGAAGACACAGCTAATACACGATTATTATCGGCAACTTCAATGCCGGGAACCTCGTCAACATGGTGAAACCTATGTGGGACCACACTCTGGAGAAGCAAGGAACGACGCAGGTGACAGACTGGCCAATTTTTGTGAATCATATCGACTGTTTTACTGTAACAGCTTTTTCTAGAAGCCCATCCACAAGAGGTACACACATATGAGACCCATCGGACTTCATCGTCATGGAATTGATCATGTCTTGTCCAATTGTAGATTAGCAACTGATGTCTCATAGTTTGTCCCTTCTGCACTGGAAGCGACAATCGCTTCCTCTGTGCCCGTTTTCACTTCGATCTGAAACTTGTAAAGTTTCAGCAGCAGTGATCATACCGTGGTCCAGAGATGCTCATGAACCTCTTGATTGCTACCACCCTCGCAGTTAGCAAGCAGCTTGGAGCTTCTATTGATATCAACATCGTTGCTGACTATGCAAATCTAATTGCATCAATGACATGGATTACAAAGGCAGCCGGTCTTCCAGCAACCACTCACACCACAAATCGCATTTCACCTGCCACTCGAGCTTTGCTAGAGGAGCGGCGTAAGATGGCTCGTTCTCCAGACATACACACAGCCTTCACCAAATTAAGCAAGATCTGCAGCCAAGAACTCGAAGAAGATCATGAAAACTTTGCCCGTGAACGTCTACTGAAAGCTGCTGAATATCGCGCAGAATCAAATTAGCTACTCGTAGCCTTGCTGAATACCGCCAAATCATTCCTTGTCTGAAAGCTTCCGATAGATCTCGCACAACATCAAAGCTGGGCATGGAGTCAATAATGAACACATACTATACCAACCTGTTCAGATCATCTGAACCCCCTCCAATTGCCCTCTCATCCACTTTCCCTCTCTTCCAGACTTCCTGCCCTAAGAAATTCGCCATGATGTCGATTCAATGCCAACTGGAAAATCACCAGGTGAAAATGGCATCACAAGTAAGGAGACAAAGATGATCTAGGAAACTATCGTCCAATTAATCTCTTCCAAGTCACTTACAAGCTGTTTACAAAATGCATCCTTGCCAGAGTCTGCACGACTCGTAGAATCGCAACCAGTCGAACAGGCAGGCTTTCGGCGCTCGTACATCACAATGGACCATATTTCAACCTGTTATTGAGGCAGCCCGAGAGTTTCAGACGCCCTTGATATTCACCTTCATCGACTATAAAAAAGGCTTCTGATTCGGTAGAACCACATTTTGTCTGACGTTCACTGTTGGAACAAAGTGCAGATTTTGGTTACATCAGAGTTCTCACCAACGAACTTTTAAACGAACTGCACAGCCACATTTCGTTTGTTGCTACGTCCAATTGTGGTACCAATTCGAAAGAGGCTTTGCCAGAGAGATACTATCTCCCTGATCCTCTTCTCTGCATGTTTGGAATAAGTCATTTGCTGATGAAACTGGGACACCTTTGGTATTCTTATTGAGGGCAGACGCCCCAATCACCTTTGATTTGCCGATGACATAGTGCTCATCGCAGAGTCCGCAGCAGAAGCCAACCAAATGATGCAGCTACTCGATGGAGAGGGCAAGAAAGCGGGTCTGGAGATGAATGTCTCGAAGACCAAAGTGTTGCGAAATCGCTTCGCTACTTGTGACCCAGTCTTCCTTGGCGAGGTACAATTAGAGGATGTCAACGAGTACATTTATCTTGGACGTCTTCTTAATGTGGAGAATAATCTGGAACCTGAACTGACAAGACGTCGCCGCCCGGGCTGGGCAGCCTTCTCATCTATTAACACGGTCCTGGATGGTTGTCATGACCAAAACCTACCAGCCCTTCTCTTCAATTCCACTGTACTCCCTGCGATGTGCTACGGTGCCGAGACATGGACGCTAACAAAATCACTAAAGGACAAATTCAGAGTTACCCAGACCTCCCTTGAGAGACGCTTGGTCGGAATCACTCTCCGGAACCAAGGTCTCCAGAATTCTGACATACGACGATTGTCCCTGGTGAAGGATGCGGTAATCCATGCAGACAAAGCAAAACATAGATGAGCAGTTCACATGCTGTGACGAAACAATAACAGATGGAGCACAGCGACAGCAGTCTGGTCCCCTCGAGGTAAGACGACACCGTTGGTAAAACCTCCAATGCATTGGTCAGACTCCCTTGCTGTACGCTAGAACATCCGAGATGCCTCTAGAGGAGCACTTAACACGCACTGGACTTCCGTGACCCAAGACAGGGTCCGCTGGAGACGAAGTTGGGACCCGCAGCTACGCTAAAGAACGGATCACCAAGATCAAGTTCAAGATAGTTCATTAAGTTTACGTTTTGCGACCTATGGTTCATTAAGTTTATTTTATGTGATCTATGGTTAATTATATATATGACACGTGCACCATTTGAGATCAGATCATGAACTATCTCTACATTGAAGGTAGGCTGCAATGGATCTCTAACTTCTTCTTCCTCTTGCCTTGAAGTTAGAATCTGCCAAGCACTTCCCTGTCCATATTTTGTTGTTTTCCTGTCACCTTTAGCGTTGTTTACCTCTGGCATGTCTCCCATCCACCTGTCCTTCCAATACTGTTTTCAGCAAAGTCTTATACCTTCCGATGTGACCAAAATATCTTAACTGTCTGACAGATTTCGATCATAAATTTTCTTTGTATCTCTAATTTCTTCAAGATGTCGTTATATGTTTTCTTTTCTTTCCGGGAGATGTGCCCAATTCTTCGTACATCAACATTTTAAAGGCATCAATTCTCTTCTTCAATCGTTTGTTCATTGTCCATGGCAATGTGCCACACAGTAAAGACGAGTGTACATACAATCTCATCACACTTACAGTTAATGCGTGCTTTCCTTGTTTGGGCTCCACTAAATGACTCTCCTGTTTGTGAAATCAGATTTGGCCATCCCTATTCTCTTCCTGATTTCGATTTCGCATCTTCCATTCCCCGTTTTAGTATTTCTAAGATGGGCGAAGCTCGTGACCTGTTCCAGTACTTGAAATTAAATTGTTATCTGCAAAGTCGATTTCGAATTCACTTGCTGATTATTAGTTTTCGTTTTTTTCATTATTATTGATGTCAAAATCCATATACCATGACTTGTGCTCTTTATTTGAATCACCAATTCCCAAATTTTTTTTATGTAGTAATGAGGAATAAAGGCAGCTCGCTCCCGCAACCACCACTCCATGTTTAAGCTATTTTTAAAAAAAATGTTACCTCCGATTTAAACCTACGTTTTACCGACATTTTGAACACAAGTCGTCTTGGTCAGACGGCTAACACCGAAACCGATCAACCAGCTGCTCGTTATCTTTGGTGGTAAAGACACATTCTGTCCCCAATAGTATTTCCTTCCTGGACATTCTAATATTATAGATTCCCAGAGTTGATCCCGGAACCCCTTACTGATGAAGACAAAAATTGGACCCCTGCATCTTCATGCTTTCGTAAAAGAAGACTAAAGAGAATTGTGCTTTGGACTGGCAATCTGGTCATATAACAAATTATTACAAAAACCAGCACTGCGAAATCATGCATAGTGCTCTGGCTCGGACTGTAGTGGTGGATTTCTACTCCAGCTAGAGTGAAAAATGGACAAGACAAGAAGTGGACCTCCTCCATCCCCCCCCCCCCTTCCCGTCATAGTTCTAGTGGCTGAGGTGAACGAGCTATTGCCTATTCTAGTTAAGTTTATTCTTCGTCTTATGACTTTGAGCTGCGGAGACCATCAACGCACCTTCTCCAAACAAACCGTTTCTGTTCTTTTTTCTGCAGCGCTTTCCAACTTTTCCCCGTTTTATTTTTTTTGTATCGGCATCTGTGCCTCTTTTCAATGACTTCTTTGACACTCCTTTGTAGTTTTTTTTCCTGTTGGTTCCATAACAGAGATTGCCTGGTGATACTGGCCTACCCAACCACCTTCTTCCTATGATTACCTGTTTACCCTGTCTGCTGTACTCTCCAAACAGATTTCGTTTTGTATCCCCGTAAAACCACTGTAGGTTCATACTTTTTCTTAAGCAATTGTTGGTAAAGCTGTGTAATATCCGAATAGTCTGATCATCCGTCATGTTTCCGATCCATATAGAAGGACCGCCTTCTCAATAGCGTTGAATGTCCTTATCTCTCGGTGCATCGGGATAAACGTACAGTTCACTTAACCCAGTCGCGTCACTCTACATCTTCACCTCTATAAAGCACAGACAGCTGGTCTACTTCCAGGAATCCTCTATTAAATGCTATTGTCCGCTCTTGATGCGTCTTTAACAGTTAATTTTACTTACTTACATAGTCGCTCCTCTTCTACCGTGAGGTGCAGAGGTCAGTTAATTTTACACGATAGTTAAAAGTGTTGTTTGGAATGCCCACAATGAATAGGTTTACTCTTTTGTGGGCCCTAAAAAGGACGTTCAGTTGCTGGTTGCAGTAGCTTTAATCACATCCTGAGCGTGCTGATAAAGGTGGACCGGGGTCTTCCAGGCCGATGTGCTATGCTTGACTTAATATACGTGTCGCTCACTACTTTGGTGATCACGTCGATCCCTCACCTTATTGACCAAGTCGCCATGAAAACAGCCCGTTTCCAGGAAAGGAAAAAAAAAAGGAAGCCAAGGTGAGGATCTTGGCTAGTATGTTTCGCCTGACCCTGACTAACATGTCTGATCAGTATATTTTGCCTGACCAGACGTTAGTTTTCCCTCCCAGCTATAAATGTAAACAATATCAAACTTCAACGGGCTCGGTAGTTCAGATATCTGGGAAGTATTGTTTTTTTACAGAAGATGGAAAGCTTCATACGGAATTTTAACATGCTGCCAGAAAGCTTCCGGTGTGATCTATCAACTGTCTTTACCCCTGAAACACCAGAACATCAGCTTGACAACTAAACAGTAACTGGCAAAACAGTGTATGGTATATGTGATGTCATCGGATCATTGGCTTTTTGCAGACAAAATTATAGGTCAAGGACGACCACTTATTATCTGCTGCATCAATGACATTTTGTCAATGATAGTTTCATGGAAGACATTTCCCAAAAAGAAAGACAGTTCTGCTTAAATGTGTGCTACTAATTACAATATGTAACATTCGTATTAAATCATTAAGATTTAGGATAGATGACAGGTAAGCGACAACTATTTACATTTATTCCTACTTTTTGTCCTGGTGTACCATGTTGGATCAAGGACTTTACTCAGGTCATCTTTCCAGTCACTGGTGGGCGTCCGCTAAAAGTTGAAGGGTCACCAGGAAGCCACTTGTGGTGTCCAATTCTAGTCAGATTTGAGCCCCCTATGCCGAGCTTATCTGTATTTCCTAAGCAATGTAATATCTAAGATGTTACTGGAGACTGGAGGCTTATTTCTGTGCTGTGAATTCGGTCCTGGAGAGAGAGAGTATCAATGCTCTTCCTTCATTCCTTTGGCCCTTCAGTAACTAGAAGCTTGTCCTCAATTGAATTACGTCGGTTTCATAACTCCCAGTCCTATCTGGGATAACTGCGCTGTTACTAATAGCTTACAGAACACTTTAACTTTGATTCCACACTGATGAAAATTGCTTAACGGGATGTACATCCTTTTGTTCCTTTGTTCCATTATCCGGCAGACTGCATGAACCCTCTCAATTGAAAGCAACCGTAACAATTAGCGTTGTAGTATTGGGACCATTGGGACCATTGGGGCCAGTGGGACCAGTGCTATATGGACACAGATTGGAAATGTCAATCTAGAAATTATGGTATAGAACGCTCCTCAATCTGTTGTGAAATGCTTGAAGTGTATACCTTGAATTCGCCTTGTGAGTTGTTGGTGATAGTCATCTGTTATGTCACTGTGGTACTGTTGCCTCCTTTCTGAGATCTAATGGTGGCTTTTATAATTGTTTTGTTCTTTTCCAACATTCTTACTGCATCAATGACATACCTCCTGGTGACGGATGCGTTTTTCTGAAACGAAAGACATGTGATAGTGGAACTCGAAAGTTGCACACCGGTTCAAGTATCTGGGATCACTGATCAGTGACGAGAGCTCGCAGCCTGAGATAGTTGCCAGAATAGCCCAGACAACAGCCGCGCTAATTTATTTGAAACTCATTATGGCATGATAAGCTGCTCACCCTCAGAATAAAAGTTAGACAAATGCTCTCTCAACATTTGTGTATGCCTGTGAGACTTGGACCATTACTGCAGATATCCAGTGTAGAATACATGCAATGGAAATGAGGTGCTTTAGAAGACTCTTAAATGTTACATATAAGGATCGTGTCACGAACATAGAAATACGAAGACGAGTAGAAAACACAATTGGGCCTTTTGATGATCTGCTCACGGCTATCAAAAGGCGAAAGATGGGTTGGTATGGGCACGTCCTGACAAATTCGATACTGCATGGTTCCGTACCAGGAAAGAGAGGGTGGGGTCGTCCAAGGAAGAGATGGGCAGACAACAGCACTGAGTGGTCAAACCTTCGTCTCGGTGAGGCACGACTGGCGGCTGCGGACAGAGCGAGATGGCGTGGGATTATGGGAGTGTCTTCAAAAGGACCTGATGGGTTAAGAATGAACTGAACTGAACTGAACTAAACTTAGTGGATTAGACCAACCTTGCATATCTCAAGCTGTTCCATTGTATTCACGGAAGATACTACTGGAATTGGCAATTCAAGTAAAAAAACTAAATTAATTTGGATTTATAGGACATTAACACTAACAAATCGAGAACTGATAATGTGTTAAGTAGTCTCGAAATGTACTCTGTAGATAAAATAAACGGTCAAACACTGGAACAGGTCAAGAGCTTCTCCTATCTTGGAAACACAGAAATGGAAAATATAAGATATGGAATGGTCGAGTCTGTTTTAATCGACATCCAAATAATTCCCTCACGAATGAAAAATGAAAGTGATCAGGTGTTATGTGTACTTATTCTGGCTGTATGGTGTAGAAACATGGACAACGAACAAACAAATGGAGAAAAGAAATTATGCTTTTGAAATAGCATACTTTGAAAAGTGGGGGGAATCTCTAGGAACGACTGGTAAACAAATAAAGAAGTTTTGGGGACAATAAATGTGCAAATAAAATTGATGAATTAGACAATTAGGATCACACGAAACTACATAACACCTTACTGGAAACAATACTGGAAGGAAAGGTTGAGGACAAATGTACCAGAGATAAGCAACGCTGTATGTAGAAGGTCAACATCCAAATACGGGCAAGGAAAAACATGGCAGATTGTACGATCAAGGGAGAAGATCCATTGCAAGTTATCTTGGCGGGGGAGATAACTCTGAACTGAACATAGACATAGGTTGGTGCAGACAAATGTATCGACATTATTGATTCCTTCATTTCCTGTTATTAAGCAAATATAGACCACACACATTCACTCACTCGCACACACACACACACACACACTCCAACACACACACCACACACACACTCTAACACACACAGACACAGACCAACACACACAGACACATCACCCTGGGGGCCACTCTTCCCCTTCTCTCTCTTCTCACCTCACTCTGTTTCATTTGACTCTGTCCTACAGTCACACCCTTGCACACGCGCCCTCGTGGTAAAGCCCTTCCATTGCACTTTGGTTGGGCTAGCTTCTGAGGGCGCACAAACCTAGCATAGGTACATACAGATGCACACATGCATCCAAGCACTGGTTTATGCGTCCTGATATCACCCAATTGACTACGGTCTGGGGTGGAAAATGGCGCGCCTCCGCCAGTAGAAACTAGCGAGGCAAACATTTAAGCAAAAAAAAAAAAAAAAAACACACACAGACACAGACCAACACACTCACACACATGACCATATTTAGCTCTCCTGACGCTCTGTGAAAAAATGATTTTTGCTGTCCTTTATATTTAATTATAAATATCTATTTTGAAATATAATTTTTGACAGTAATTGACATTTTTGGGGGTATTATAATTATACTTTAAAAACTGGCAACAAAACACAATTAAACATATAGCACAATGAATGTATATGTTATTTTCGATTTAAATCGATGTTAATTTCAACTGTATTAAACACATATTGCAAAAGATTCGAAATAACAACGCTATGGTTCACACATTCAACACTGGTTATTCCAGCCATAGTACATGACTGCGAGGTGTGTAACCTACGAAAAACTGATGCAGATTCCGCGTTGCCCAACGAGTGATGGAGAGAGGAACATTGAAGATCTGCATTCGAGACCAAATCTGTAGAGCAAATATCAGACGTCAAACCTCCTTCAATGACATCATAGATGTCACGCTGTTGCGAAAATACAGATGGACCAGCCATGTAGTGCGCATGCCGGATAACAGATGGGCACGTAAAGTGACGTCGTGGTGGCTCTACAACTTCAAACGGCCTTGCAGGCGACCAAGGTGGAGAGATGGGCTGAGGGAGACCATATGCCTAGTACACTAAGTCAAAAGAGCGAAATTGGTTAACTCAATATTTGGCTGCCTGACATCAGACGTACGTGCCTGATTGAATACCAGGATGTACAGATTTAGATATCAGAGTTAATTTAAGAAAATTATGAAGAAAATAAATTTCTAAGTAAAATGCTAAACTTAAAACTCATTATAAACGCTTTGCCAATGAAGAACTATTATTGTATGTACTATGATCTTTTTATTGGTTTCTATTGATTTTAATCTTCTCTCTCTCTAACTAATTTTGCTAAGGTTATTTGTAGAAGTCGTGTACTTCTTTAGTAGCAGACAAGAAATGGAATGATTGCCTTATTGATTTCCGTCAAAAACTTGGCAGTCTATCTAATTCTTCTCACATTGCTATAAAGTAAGTACATTATTTTTTCGATTGGGAATTGTCATCCTGATACTCAGATTTCATAACAGAAGACAAAACGTCATTGATTAACCGCGTCGTGGAGACCGGCGCGTGTGCAAAACTGACACTGTGAAACAGCAGATCGACCAGCTGGTCTGTGGCAACAGGCGAATCACTATTGATGAAATATTCGTAATTTCAACACGAGCAGCGGCACTGCGCACAAAATTGTCCACGATAACTTCGGTTAAAGGAATGTGTGTAACAGTCAGCTGACAACGAGGTAATGGAGGCGGTGCAAAAGTAATTGAAGGTCATACTAAAAGACGGGGACGGCGTGGGCTAGTGGATACGTGACACGGCTCACAATCCGTAGGTGCTGGGTTTGGTTCCCATCACAGCACCGACTGTTACCCCAGGGAAGCAAACCCTTAGAAAATGCAGGAGGAAGCAGACCCTTACATAAAATGCATGCTGAAGTCGGATGCACTGAGCCGACAGGTGTAAAATAAAAATCACAGTGCAACGGACCCCGTTTTAGGGAATAGAGAAACAAGGCGAACACACAACAACAACAAAATACTAAAAGACTGCTATAGAGGGCATCCACAGGCTAGTGGACAGGTGAATAAAGTGTATTGCCAGGCACGGGGAGGGTGTATAAAAATTAGACACACAAAATCTCTGGTTCACAGGGTAGTAAAAATGTTATTAACACAGTTGCTGTTGCGTAATGACTGTCCTTTGTAATTTAAACGTATTTCAATATTAAATAAAAACAAAGAAGATCCTCAATTTAATCCAAAAGTTTGAGTCAGCAAGGAAACAATATCAATTAACTCCTTCAGGAATTAATTTTCTTTAGGTTTGGACCAAATTAGTTTTCAGTTTAAAAAAAAAAAATAAGTGCATGTCTTTTTGTATGTTACTACTTCGCACCAAAACATAGATAAACATACTAATATTGTATATCGGAAGATAATTGGTTACGTAAAATTAACATACCAGCAACTTGTTGATATTTAATTATTTGGCAGAATAATTGAATAACTAGGTTGTAAAAACTAAAAAATGTTAAGGGGCAAATAAGATATTGTAAACAACGCACTTTAATTAACATAAACAATGGGTTTTCAACACAGAACACTTCGTTGTGGTAAAATTTAGTTCAGAGAACTATTCAAGTTCTTAACAGTACAGTTTTAGGTCACATAAAAACTTGAATTGCCGTTTTGCGAAAAAAAAAAACTTTAGCCACTATAGTGGCTAATAGTCCTGTAGAGTTTCGTTAGAGAGCCACTTTAAGGGCTGAAGGCCCAGAAAGAGTTAAACCTTTCCAGATTACTTTGGAGAATAATTCTTTAACAAATACATGCTACGTTCCCAAAACATCAAATGTTGACCTGTCTACATGTCAAGTCATCTTACGTTAGCATCTCTACATGTCAAATCATCAAAAGCTGAATTCCTACATGCCAAGTCCTAAAATTTTGACCTGTCTACATGCCAAGTAATCAAACGTTGACCTGTCATGTAGACAAACGTTGAGATGTCTACATACCAAGTCATTTTACGTTCACCTATCTACGTATCAAATCATCAAACCTTGACCTGTCTACATGTCATTAAGCTAGTGACACTTATAGCAACCTAAACGGGCCTGGTTCAGATTCTCGATATTGCACAGACATAACTTTACGGTTATGACAATTGCAAGAAAAGAAACAAAAAACCAGAAAATTTTTTAAAAATAAAACCAACAAGTAAAACAACTGACAAATTACAATTGCATGGGTAAAAAAATCTCAGTAGATGGAAAAGGCGACACCCAAATCCAAAAAAGATGTAATAAAGAAAATAAAATGATTGGGAAAATGTCCACAATATTACAAAGTAAACAGGTGACAATGGATACAAAAAGAACGCTATACTAACACTATATTCCTACCCATATTGTTATCAGTGTCAGAACTGGACATTAACAAACTAAGATAATAGAAACATCGTAACAAAAGACATGAAATGCCAACGACGAATGCTTGGAGTGACAAGAATGGATAGAACCAGAAACAAGATATTAGAAGACAAGTAGGTAGAACACCAATGCTAGACTTCATCAATAGACAGCAAACCAAATGGGTCTGTCACAAGACACTACAAACACCAGATAGTATCCCTCGGAAAGTAATGCAATATAGATACAGTGGATACAAAAGCCAACGGCCACCCAGGTAAAAGATGGATAGCATAAATAACGGAAGCAGTAAAGCTCCCCGTGTACGAAGCACATACTAGGGCCATGGCCGAAAACCTCTTCACGAGGCGTATATACCAACCGCCAAGTTTGCAACATTTCATCATCCTCTGAATCAGTTTCCTCAGCAGACAGTTGAAAAAAAAGTGGTGGGGGGGGGGGGGGTGTTATACGAAATCCGCCCACAGTTGATCAGCGAGCGGTGATTCGGTTTCTAACAGCTGAAGGATGTTGTCCAGTTGTCATTCATCGCAGAATGCAGGCAGTGTATGGTGATAAAAGTGTGTGGTAGACAACAGGAAAGAACTAAACAACGATGTTTAAAGAAGGACGTGAGTTAACGCAACAGTATGCGCCTGACCTGGTTTCAGAAGATCTTTCGTTAACTCGCGTTCTTCTTTAAACATCGTTGTCCAGTTCTTTACTGTTGCCTTCGACTCACTTTTAGCACCATACACTGCCTGCATTCTGCGATGAACGTCAACTGGTCGACATCCTCCAGCTGTTAGAAACCGAATCACCTCTCGCTGATCAACTCTGGACGGATTCCATATCACACCCGCCATGTTTTCAACGGTCTGCTGAGAAAAATATGAGTCGGAAGATAAGATAATGAAATTTTGCAAACTTGACGGTTCGTATGTGCTGTGTACACCAGAAGTGATGTCATCATGCGCATCGTTTATAAGTTTACTTGTTCCAGTTTGGTCCGGTTTCATTGGAACACGCCCCGTTTGTGTGTGTATTTATATATATATATATATATATATATATATATATATATATATATCTGTATATATATATATATATATATATATATATATATATATATATATATATATATATATATATATAAATATGTGTGAGTGTGTGTGTGGCTGTGTATGTGAAAATGTTGAGAATCACAGTATAGATTTTAAGTCAAACTGGTTGGATCGACTATCAACTCTTGCATTTGTTTTTATCAAAAGCATACCATACTGTTGTCATTAGTTTATCTAAAAATGTAACGCGTAGAAGGTAACTTTTGTATTTCTTTGATTTGTTTGAAAATTACCTGGGAAAGAAGAGTGTCTGGCTATAGTGGACCTTTTTCATTCTGATGTGTGCCTGGAAAAGTAGGACATAGGTCCTCCTGAATGTAGTTAAGTGCGAGGTTTCATGCGACACTCACTGCTATAAGGACCACAGTTCCCATCCCCATCTCGTTTGCCAGACTTTTAATTCACATCCGTTTTTCAAGGAAATCGTCGGGGACATTTTGATAAGTGTGTGTCGCCTAACCCTAACGCTTTGTTTTCTCTCCCCACAGGTGGGTCGACTGAAGCGTTGTGATAACCGAAATCGTACCAAGTGCCAGTTTCTAGGAAAAGGGCCAGCTCTAACGCGCTTCTGCTCGAACCGTATTCAGAGATAACGACGCGGTAATCTTTAGACTCCATACAGGCTACAACAGATTAAGATATCATTTATTAAACAAATACAAGATGGGAAATACAGTTGAATGTGTCTACGGAACTAATAAAATGACTACTGTGCATATGCTGCAAAGATGTCAAATCACCGAAAGCAGATAATGCAGTTATGGCCATTAGTGTATTCGCAGACAAGCTATATGGAATATCAATATCCTCACAGTCTACCACAGCTTCCTTTGTATACTTTTATGTGGAGTGGGAGGCGGGGGGGTGGGGGTGGGGGGGGGGGGGCAGTGTCATTAAGCTAGTGACACTTCTCGGCACCTAAACGGGCCTGGTTCAGATTCTCGATATAGCACAGACATACCTTTACGGTTATGACAATTGCAAAACAAGAAACAAAAAACCCAAACATTTTTCAAGGAAAAACCAACAAGTAAAACAACTGACAAATTTCAATTGCGTGGGTAACAAAAATCTCAGCACATTGAAAAGGCGACACCCAAATCCAAAAAAGATGTAATAAAGGAAATAAAATGATTGGGCAAATGTCCACAATATTACAAAGTAAACACGTGATAATGGATTTTAAAAAAACGATATTTCTACCCATATTGTTATCAGTGTCAGAATTGGACATTAACAAACTAAGATAATAGAAACATCGTAACAAAAGAGATGAAATGCCAACGACAAATGCTTGGAGTGACAAGAATGGATAGAACCAGAAACAAGATATTAGAAGACAAGTAGGTAGAACAAAAATGCTAGACTTCATCAATAGACAGCAAACCAAATGGTTCTGTCACAAGACACTACAAACACCAGATAGTATCCCTCGGAAAGTAATGACATATAGATACAGTGGATACAAAGCCAATAGCCACCCAGGTAAAAGATGGATAGGTATGAATATCAGAAGCAGTAAAGCTCCCCATGTACGAAGCACATACTAGGGCCATGGCCAAAAACCTCTGCACAAACCTGACGCTGAAAGGCAAAAAGACAAAAGTGACAAGAAAGAAAGAAAAACTTACGGGGAGTAAACACTTTGAAATGCGCACTGAAGTAAGTATTGTTATCACCACGTACAGTATCTGTATATATGATATGTCACTAAAACGCTAAAAATCGATTCTGAACGTGTATATAAACTGGCATGGTCCAAAATAAACCTTTTTTTTAATTTAAACAAAAATACAGCTGGATCTGATATCAGTTCAGCATAAAACCATAATATGCGTATTGTCTGATTAAAAGCCTGCATGTTTTTATGAAACTACATCTTTGCTAAAATGAAAATGATGTTTTGTGTCAGCAATAGTTCAAACACTTGTATAGGAAGAAAGGGGGTGAGGAGGGAATGGGGTGGGTGGGGGTGGGGGATGGAGTGGGTGGGGGGTGATAAGATGCAGCATTGAATGACTTGACAGATGTCAGCGACTCATACCTGGCTGTTTGCATCAAGGTCAGCGAATCACAGGTGACCAATACTCTGTTCGTCCTCCAAGTGGCAGCCCTAGTAACAGTCTGTAACCATGCAGCCTGGCTGGAAGAATAAGAATCAAAGACGGAAGGCAAATCTGGTACCAACAAATTGGTGCTGAAATCAGATGTGCCAGGCTGAAAGGCACACAAATACAGCGCTACATCTTTCTCGGGACGAGTATCGATGAAGATGAAGAAGAAGAAGATGAAGAAGAAGAAGAAGAAGAAGAAGAAGAAGAAGATGAAGAGGGAATTATAATTGTTGCGTGTGGTTACAGCAATCCTCGACAATTCATCATTGTACTTCTATTTCTGCTCACGCTGGAGCAAGATGGTACAGCTAAGATTAGCCTTCTGGTAGAAAGTCTGCTTCAAATGTGTTGTTCTGTTGTTGTTCTTCTTCTTCTTCTACTTCTTCTTCTTTTCCTTCTTCTTCTTCTTCTTCTACTGTTACTACTTTGTTCATCCTCAGATCAAGGTCCCAATTTCTTTTACAACTGCCACTGGTTTGCAATGCTGTTTGATCTTCGCAGAACTTTTTTCTCAAATCTGCCTCTCGATGCCTGTTATTATTTGCCCTCTTCTTGAGTGAGCGTACCGTTTTATGGGAGGTGTTCCGCGGTCATTGCATGTTCTCCACACGAACGCCTGTTATCTGTTCCAATCCTCATTTACTTGTAAAGATGACCCTTGAGTGTATTGTGTTCTGGTCTCAATCCAAAGACCACGACTAGATCCTTTCTAGTTAAATCGTGGTAGTCATCGTATTTTGACATGGTGAAGTGTTGATCAGCCCATTTCTTAATGAAGTGAGATTTAAGTATGGTCTTTGCTTCATTGTTCGTGAGACTCAGATTTTTGTGTGCCGTCAATCTGTTTCTAGTCTGCTTGCAGCTTCATTTCCTTTGATAATGCAGTCGGATGGGATCTACTGAATTACTAACCGATCTGTTCTGCTGAGCTCGAGATCTCTAGCTATGGGGTTTAGAGCTACTATTGTTGACGAGGTATTAGCCAGGAATACTGTGTTTTCCAAATGGATATCTCTATTCAGGATTACAAACTCTGCATCATACTTCCGTGCTTTTACTTCCTTGCGGATGTTTTTGTTCTGTTCCCGTTTCTAGCTTTATAGTTTCACTTCTGTGATTCTTAGTCTGTAACAGGCCATCTCCATATGAAAATGAAACTACATCAACAGAACGTCCATTTACCTATTGTTTGCTAATTCCATGTCCATGATAAGCCTACATAAGACAAAATTGGCTGTCAATATGTAAATATAATAATCTGACCTCATTCTAGGTGGTATAGCGGTTAACATGCATATCTTTCCCAGTGGCCACAGATTTATCTTGTTTTTACTTTATTTTTAGTGTGAGTTGAGATGTATTCAATTTAACATTTGTCAGATGTATATGAAATAAGACTCAATAATTTCAACAATGAAAGTTAACAGCAAAAAGGTGGACAGATAATGGGTATTCAAACTAAGATAACAATCTGTGGGAAATACAATTAAGAAGACTGAGAGCACGAATTAGAACCTAATGGGCGCAATAATACTAATAGACTGACAATGACGTTAGTACTAGTATGCAGAAAATGACATTAGTACTAGTAGACTGACAATGACGTTAGTACTAGTAGACTGACAATGACGTTAGTACTAGTATGAAGACAATGACGTTAGTACTAGTAGACTGACAATGACATTAGTACTGGTAGACTGACAATGACAATAATACTAGTAGACTGACAATGACGTTAGTATTAGTAGATTTACAATAAACATTAGTACTGGTAGGATGACAATAAACATTAGTACTAATAGACTAACAATAAAAAATAGTACTTATAGGCTGACAATGAACATTAGTACCAGTAGGTCGACAATGACATTAGTACTGGTAGACTGACAATAAACATTAGTACTGATGGACTGACAATAAACATTAGTACTGATGGACTGACAATAAACATTAGTACTATGAGACTGACAATGACATTAGTACTAGTAGACTGACTAAAAAAAGTAACAATACTAGCCAGGTAACTGATATTTAAAATCAAGATGGTGTGACGACCAAACTGACACTGGAAGGCAACAAGGCGAGGCCACATTGTGTTATAGTATAGCTGAACCCACATTCAGGTACACGCCTCTGTAAAAGTGACAGTCGATGTTAGGATTATGTCCCATGTTATTGTTTGAATGACTCAGGTTATATTACCTGTAACCACTCAATCATGGAAGGTACCTGGACGCGCGGGAAAGACTGGAACCAGGCAGACATAATGGAGTTACAAATGGAGCAGTAGAGCGGGACATACCAACATTGCTGCTCTTAAAGATTTGAAAAATATGGGCAAACAATTGTGGATAAAAAGGATAAACATCAGCACTGAAATAATCAAGTGTAAAACAAGAACTTGTAGGCGCATGGCAGATTGGCGGGGATATATTTTCGTATATACCAGAAATTACTTCTGAGACATGGTGCAGAATAACATTTTGGAGTTACCTAGGTTCAATAATGGCCCACACTTGTAGAGAACTACATTGGTAAGTGACATTATTGAATCGGTGTATATTTTCATATTTTTGTTTTCATTACAACTCTTTAATTGTTCCGCATGTTTCTTGCTTTGGTTATTTTATATTTTTTATGTATTTTGTTTTGAAGATTTTGTGTTTCACAATTACATAAAGATGCACACTTTTAAATAAAAGTATACTTGGTGAATGATCTCAACAATTGGACCTGAGGATACACATACACATTCCCAAAGATCATGAGAATAAAGCGTCTAACGACAATCATATTATGTTGTGAGACACTATACTATAGTAGATGGATTCATTCATGTATCTTGGTAGCAGCATAGACAAACGTTACAGGTATAGATAGGGATATATTAAGAATGCACCGGGCGTTAATTGCGTCACTGAATTTATGGGCATCAAAAGAAATTAAGTCCACCACAAAAATACAAATCTTCAACTCCAATATAAAATCTGTCGTATGGCTCTGTAACGTGAGGGACAAGGACGACCGCGGTGACAAGGATCAAACTTTCATCAATGGGGGACGTGTCCAGAATGTTGTGATAAAGTCTCTAATGTGCAACTGCCAAAAAGAACCGGGCAGATATCAGTAGCACTTGACGGAAGAAGAAGGCCCTGACATCGGATATGATACACATTGCGGAAAACAGATAAGAGCATTAGAATACAGGCTTATGTTTTGAAGTTCTACAGGCAGGAGAAGCTGAAACAGACTTAAGGAC
Organism: Ariolimax columbianus; assembly: GCA_036924085.1. Classification (NCBI taxonomy): domain Eukaryota; kingdom Metazoa; phylum Mollusca; class Gastropoda; order Stylommatophora; family Arionidae; genus Ariolimax; species Ariolimax columbianus. The sequence goes on along the minus strand of JAVGWX010000004.1, from coordinate 90,831,194 downwards.
TCACTGAAATGACAGTTTGCAACAAACATAATGACAACAATAAACACGTAAATAGAGCTCGGAGGGATGGCTCAGGATATAAATAGTTGGCGTGATTTTGTTGAGGGCATATGCTCCACAGGGAGCTGACAGGTTTAATTGATCGATTATTAATTATTGCCTAGCTAACTGTTTACCCGACTCGGAAGGACCCAGATTTGCGCCGTGGTAAGTCTTCAGTTTTTCTCAATCGTGAATAATATGCATAAATAGCATGGACTGATCTGATGGTCGTCTATTACAAGTGATGGAAACCACTTTCTTTGTTCAGCCGTGTGGACAGTCTTTCATTTTGCTGTGTCCGCTGAAATGGGTGACCTGCGCGGGCATTTGGATTAAAGTGAGAAAGAAACTGTGCCTTTTGTCAACCTCACTATCTCGTCCTGAGCTACTTTTGGCCAGTGGCAAGATATTTATTTATCGAGACAACTGAAGATGGCATAGGATGCAAATTTTTCCTCAGAGTTTACTCCTGAAGCCTTTCCCGTAAACAGGTATCCCGCAAGGCAGCGAAAAGGGGGGGGGGGGGGGGTGGGTGGGGGGATGACATCTAACTTTGTGTGTCGTGCGTTTTCCATAACCACAAAAGATATATACTACATGGACTACACAGTAACTGAAAGGGCAATGCACAGAAGCAACTCAAAAGTCAAATAAAAAGTACTGATATCTGGTGTCATAACTCACTAAAAGGCATAGTACGAAACAATTTTTAAAAAATGAAATGCAGATAAATCGGGCGTCCAGTACGCATATCTGAAAAGATGCATGGATATGAAAAGTGACGATCTAATGTCTTCTTTCTCTTCTCGCTTATCATATTTCGTTTTCAGCGTCAGGTAAAGAAGAGATCTCTAGAACGGGTCTAACTGTGTGTACACGGGCATTCACCGTCTCAGATATTTCCGTAAGCATCATTCTTCGTTATCAGTCTGTGCCCATGAATCAGTTGTATCTAAGTAGTATTGCAGGTTGAGGAGGAAGGAAGGGGTGGGTAAGGGAGAGAAGGGAAGCTGTGTAATGGCAGGCTTGTGACGTGGCTAAACCATTTTAGTTGTTGTCTTTTCATGTAGTCTAATACTGGTGTTGTTCTCACTAGTCTCCTGATGTCTCGGTTTCTTATCATGTCACTCTGTGTTACACCCAAATTTTGTCACATGCATTTCATTTCTGATATTACGATTTTTAGTTTTTCATTTGATGTTAGTGTCAACTTTTGACATTGGTAGCATAATGTCGGTCCGAAAATGGGATTGTATCAAGTTCTTTTGGTAGTCATTGTCGCGTGCTTGCAATTAAGTGTTAGTGAAAATTGTCCAGGGATCTGATTTGCCTTACTGCATCTCTGTTGGATTTCCGCGATGGTTCTTCCGTCTGCTGATATCGTACTGCCTAAGTATGTTCATTCCCCAGTTGAGGCGGTAATGTTTTTTTCAGACTGCAATGGTTCCCGGGTCGACCCAGCCTTAAATGGATACCGGTTCAGTCCGGGAAGTAAAAGCGGCGAGGGAGAGGAGATGGCTACCGCCCTCATATAGCCGAGCCTTTGAAATGTGAGATCGCTAACACCTCACACCCCTATGGCAGTAATGCTATGGGATACTTTACTTTACTTTACTTTACTTTACTAAGTATGTGAAATCTTTCACCTGTTTGATTTGCTGATTTTCAAGGAAAATATTGGTTTCTCCTTATTGTCTAGCGATTTTTGTGATCTCAGTGTTTTTCTACTTTGATTTTCACACTGTATTCTTTACATGTTGCATCTAGTTTATCAATATGTTGTTGCAATTGTATTTATGTAGTTTTTATGACTGTTTTATCGTCTGCGAACATAAGTTTGTTTAAGTGTTCACCATGGTATTTCTATAATTCAGGTTGGCTGTTTGCATAGGTGTTCTACATATGTGATGAACAACAAAGGGGATAGCACACATGTACTCCAGATTCGATATGATATTTTTCTGAGAAACCGGTTATTATTCTAATCTAACCACTGGCTATCAATGTAAAAGATGTTTGCATAGATTGATAAGGTGAACGTTTACTCCATAGTGTCAATATTTTCCGTATGTGTTGTCTATTTTCCCGTTCGTATTAGGCTTTTTTTGTATCCACAAACACAAAATATAGTTCATGTTGGTATTCAATTGTTTTCTCTACCAAATCTATTAGGGTACAAATTGCATCTGTACAGCTTCTGTTTTTTTTCTAAAGCACATCCGTGAATCGTTCAATTGGGGTTCGATGATGTAGCCTAATCTTTTTTGTAGTATTTTACCAAATATTTTGTCAATGTGGATCAAGAGCAATATGCATTTGTATTTTTTAGTCTGTTTTTCTACCTTTCTCTTTTTCCACATTGGAATTACTATTGCTTTTCTCCAATCTTCTGACCTTGCATATGTGCTCCATAGCAGGTTATACAATTTTTCTGGCCACACTATCTCTACATCATTGGCTGCTTTGATTAATTCAACAGGGATTTCATCATATCCGAGAAATCTGTTGAGTGGTGCAGCTTGTACAGCATTTCTGATTTCTGAAAGCGTGATTTTTGATTGTGCCTCCTTGCATACATTAACGTTGGTATCTTGTGTGTAATTTTCTCCATCTGTTGGTAAGTTGAGAAATTCTTTAAAGTATTACTGCCATCTATTCGGGACCAGATGTGAAAACTTGTCGCTGCCATTTGTGCTGTGTTTATGCAGTAGCAGCTTGCCACTTTGCTAGTAAAAGTTGGATTGTGAATTGCACCATTGCTTGGCTGTGCTTACGGGACCAGGTACAATTAATGCGGCCATGGATAATCTGAGTAAATGATTCAACATGGTATTTTTTAGTGAATAAAATTAAGCAGTTTAAGACTACCTGCCACGAGGTACAAGTTGATCCGTCTAACGGAATTTCTGAATGCAGATATTTTATCCTGCACACTGTGTAGCAACAACGCGAACAAGCGACTTTTATTCCTTAGAAATATACATTTTTTTCCATCCGTCCAACAGCACACATAGCAAGAACTTTTACAACTAGTGAAACAGCTCATTAGAACAGCAAACAAGGAAACTTGGCTGAACAGATGGGGCATGAGACGCACAGAGCGGGAGGTCTACATGCATATGGCAAGCCTCAATCCAAATGCGAGCCTATATTAACCCACAATAGGGTGGGGGTAGAAGTGGGAAGATATATGTATATAAAAAGAAAGAGAGAGAAGAGAGAGAGAGAGAGGAGAGAGAGAGAGAGAGAGAGAGAGAGAGAGAGAGAGAGAGAGAGAGATCACAGCACTATTTCCCGGCGAGGATCCCAACATGTACAAGCACCTGAGACGAATGTAACCACAACACATTCCATAATCCCAACTGTATTCACACACATAAGAAAACAATGACTGTCATCTTTTTGAGTGCTCGGCGCTCAATAAAATGCTTCTTTATCCGGAGTCAAATAAACTGAGCACTTTCTATGGAATTTCTATTGTTGTTTTTGTTGTTTAAAGCTGCGAGTGTTGATTTGATGTTTGTTTTTGGTACTTTGTTACTGTGGCTCGTCTTACATCCCGAGACGTTCTTGAGAAGGTCAACCGGGGTCTTCTGGCTGTAGTGCAATGCAATGGCTCTTCAGTAGCCTCGCCATTATGGGAAGTGCAGTACAGTGTCGATCCCCATCCCGTTTGCCAGCCTACTGTGACAAAGTCTGCTTCCAGGAGTACAAACGAGGACATGGGGTGAAGTCTTGTTCAGTATGGTTCTCCAGACTCTGATTAGTCTTTGCTTCCAAAATAACTAGTAAAATAGTGTATTGTTTGATGGAACTTCGATATAAACTGATTTAAATTATGACTTACTAAAACTTCAGCCCCCGGTTTCTTTCAGAAATAACATTTTTTTTAAATACACATGATTCTGTAGTGACTACAAGTTGATATCGCGACATGACATACGTTGTGTTGATCGCTGCCACTTTGAGTGTTTGAAGATTTAAAATAAAATGTAATTAGCAGTAGAATTACTGTCGGCATTACGATAATCACACAAAATATTCACTTAACACAGAAAACTCGTCAGAAGAACACTGCCCAAAAGAAAGGCAGGAAGAGTAACAAAACTGATAACTTAAAGGCGGAGCACATGAGTGGGTCAATGTTTATACTTCCGGAATATGCCAACTCGCCCAATTTCGCACGTCGTTTAGGATCAAAAGAATGATTTCCCATTATACTGATCAGTTCCAAAAATGAACAGGTCCTGTGACTCAGAGTATCTGACCTTGAGCTGCAACACCAAAAAAATTGTACTGTACGGTATACCAAAAGAATACATTCGCAGTAAATAATTAAACTTTCTTCAATTTTAATTAACTAAGGAAGGAAACTACGCAGCGATCTTAAAATAGTTGCGTTGACCTACATATTTCAGACACAATGATCTGTGCAAAATTCACCTCGCTAGAGCTCATCGTTCGAATTTCTAGGTAGACGGACAAGCAAGTAGATAGATGCATGTATTTTCTGTCCATAGTATAGATTATGACATTCTAAAATAGAAAACTTTACTTCCCGGCGATCACAGTTTCCTATGCTGCCACCTGTCGAACGTACAAAACAGTACAAGAATCCTAATATATATTAAATTACACGTTTCGGAAATTCAGTAATTGGAATGTTCAGGGAAAACTAGCTAAACAACACAGAGGAACGTCCACATAGTATTTCATACATTGTAACAAAACGGAATATAAATAGGGCTGAAATACAAAGTTCAAATTCAGTGTTACAATAAAACAAGCCATGCATGGGCGTTCACTTCTGAATGTAAAGGTAGGCCCATAGCCGACACTACTGTCGTGGATTAAGTGTTAGAGACTTGATTGTACAATACGAGAGCTTGGTTTTGAGGGTGGCCAGTTCCCTTCCTCATTGACTTTCTTTAACAGTAAGGCAGGGACCAATTTACAACTGATCGACTGAATAGTTGATTTGCCGTAAAATGCGAGTGCTATACCCACTATGTGAACTAGATACTATTGTCTAAACCTGCTATTATCAACAACTTATCTAGTGAATACGGTTGAAACAAAAGCAGACACAAAAACTCAGCTAAGCGAATATTAGTACTAAGTCCAAAGAAACTAATAAATTACCTGAAAGGTTCCCGGGTTAAAAAGAGCAAGACCACTTCACTGTACATTCAAAGCATGTTGTAAAAGTCGAGTACACAAGGTTGTGCATGGAATTAGAAAACTTTTTATAGAAAGCGATAGCAATTCAACCCGTCACTGCAGGTACTTGATACAGGCTTCCTGTAAAGAAACCAGCTACAGTGGTATACTTCAATTGAAGCAGAATGTAGAAAGAAAACAACAATAAAGTCTTCTTCTTAACTTAACTTAACTGCATCTGATGATGGTATATTTGATGTTTACACTGTGAGAGACAAGTACTCGTGATGAACTCCACCGTTGTTTTGAGCTTTTCTTTTGCACTGTACAGTTTCAGTTTAGTGTTGAATAGTTTGATTAGTTCAGTTCACTTTTCACAACATGGAAAGCTCTATTTACAAGTTTTCATTTTCCTGGACTTGACCGTTGTCAGTTTGTGTGGACTTCCATTTACAAGTTTTTATTTAACTTTACACTAGCGTTGTCAGTTTACGTGGACTTCCATTTGCAAGCTTTTATTTAACTTTACACTAGAGGATACCAGTGCTATAGGTCTGACCGACAAGACAGTAAGAAGGGTGGAATACTGACACTTGTGAGAAATAGCATCAATGCTTATCAGCAGGAAGTATATATGGAGGGGGCAGAATACCAGATGATGCATCTCAAGACAGAAAGTACAGAATTCCACCTTCTAAATTATTACTGTCCGAGTGATCGTCCACTGGCACTGAATACGATTGCAACAAAGGAAAGACTGATTGTGTGTGGAGACTTCAATAGCCACTCACAGAGCTGGGACTATGATCAAATGGATAGGAGGGGTGAGGAGCTAGAAAACTGGCAGGATGACAATGGACTTATCCTGATTAACCAGCCAACAGACTCACCGACCTTCTACTCGAGATCATGGCACACCACTTCTACACCAGATTTGGCATTCCACTCACCATGCATGGAATGGAACATTACACGCATTGTAGGGAAACAACTTGGAGGTAGTGACCACAGACCAGTATTTCTAACTATTGAAAATGAATATGTCAAGGAAAGTAGTACCCTGCCTCGGTGGAATTACAGGAAAGCAGACTAATCAATGTACCAGCATCGGTCTAGTGTGCTGACTAGAAATCTAACAACAGATGAAGACATAAATAAGGTAGTCGATAATTTCAGCAGATGCATACTACAGGCTGCCCATGAAACAATACCTAGAGGATCCCGCAAACAATATAGGCCATACTGGAATAGGGAATTAGAACAACTGCAAAACGAGGTAGAAACATCTAGAAAGCAAGCAGAGATTAGTCCATGTCAAGAACGCCACAAAAAATATCAACATGCTAAGGCCAAATTTCAAAGGGAAAAGTTGCAGGCTAGAAGAAGAAGTTGGAGGGAGAAAACAGAGTCTCTGAACTTTGAAAAGGATACTAGGAAACTGTGGAAGTTGGTAAAACAACTTAATGATGAGGGTGCACAGAGAAACACAAAAATTACATTAAACAAAGATGGAAACATCCTCACAGGCAAACAAGTCGCTGATTACTTTGCGGACTCTTTTGCAAAAGATAGCAACATTGAAGTAGACAGAGAGAAACAACAAAGTGTTCGTGAGGAACGACAAAATACAGAGCGAGATGGTGTCATGCCCGAAGTTATGGAGACACCAATCACATACAAAGAACTGGAGTTTGCAATATCCAAACTGAAAATTAGAAAGTCGCCAGGAACAGACGGAGTGTCCAATGAGAGGATCAAGAACTTGGGAACAGCAGCAAAAACAAAGCTGCTTCAGATCTTCAACATTTGTTGGACATCAGGTACAGTCCCACAGACCTGGAGAGAAGCAATCATGATGCCACTCTCAAAACCATGGAAAGACAGTTCCATGGCATCCAGCTATAGACTAATCAGCCTCACAAGCTGCATATGTAAAACAATGGAACGTATCATCAACCTAAGGCTCCAGTGGTGTCTTGAGAGCCAAAACCTTCTTGTGCCACAACAGGCTGGATTTAGGAAATGCAACTCCACTGAAGACCAAGCAACATACCTCTCACAAGAGATCGAGGACGCATTCCAGGACAAGAAATTAGTATTAGCAGCATGGATAGACTTAAGGAAAGCTTTTGATTAGGTTTGGAAAGAAGGACTTTTAAAGAAACTGAGAAATAATGGAGTGATGGGTAGGATGTACAAATGGATAAAAGCATACTTACATAACAGAAGAGCCAGAGTCCAACTAGATGGTCTCAATAGTAAGAAAATTCTACTGCGTCATGGTGTGCCTCAGGGAGGAGTTCTTTCCCCTACACTTTTCATAGTCTTCATCAATGACTTGATTGCTGAGCTACCACAAGGAACAAAAGTTGCAATGTATGCAGATGACTTGGTAATATGGTGTGTAAATGAGCAAGCAGTGGCCACCAGAATGCTGCAAAGAGCTATTGATGCCTTGACCTCATGGACAAACAGATGGTGTGTAAACATTAACACCGAAAAATGTAGCACTACGCTTTTCACCCTCTCCCCAAAACAAAAAGCCGGAGTTATCAAGATAAATGGAGAACACCTCAAAGAAGATAAACAACCCACCTATCTTGGAGTTACATTTGATGATAGGTTGACATGGAGGGAACACGTCAACAAGGCAGCAAAAAAAATCCAGGAGGAAGTAGGCCATCCTGAGAAAATTAAGTGGAACCACATGGGGTGCTAGTGGAAAAATACTTAACAAAGTTTACCAACAAGGTATACGGCCACATCTGGAATATGGGTCAGCAGCGTTGTGCCTCGCAGCAAACACTACCCTAAAAGAGGTGGATAAGGTGCAAAATCAGGCACTTAGGGTCATTACAGGAGCAATGAAATCAACACCTATTGTGGAGATGGAGAAAATGGGAAGGATACAAGCACTAAGAGAGCGCAGAGACACAAAGGTATTAACACAGGCAGAAAAGTTCCACTGCATGCCGAGCCATCCAATGAAAGACAGATTTCAAAATTTAGCAATGGGAAGACTGAAAAGAAGTAGTTTTATGCATCAGGCGAAATGACTTCGTAGGCAAATTATGGATCTACCTGAAGTTGACCTCCCCCTAAAGTCTGTGCCAGAACAAACCCCTTGGAGAGAGGAGCACGGACTATCAGTATGCATTCAAACAAAAGTGAAAGGAATATTAGACAAGGATGAACAGAACAGTGTGCAACGTAGGATAGTGATCCTCAATTTCCTGGATGAAGAATACCCACAAGACCTCTGGATCAGAGTATACACTGATGGGTCAGCACATAATGCAGTAAAGAATGGTGGAGCGGGAGAGTACATAGAATACCCAAACAACATTAGGGATACAGTCAAAGTACCAACTGGGAAATTCTGTCATATTTATGATGCAGAAATACAGGCAATCAAGGTGGCAACTGAGAAACTGTTGAACACCAATGTCGGTCCACAACCTGTAGTATTTCTTACAGATGCACAATCAGCACTCCAAGCACTTAAATTTGAGAAACTGCCAGATCTACAGGCTCTACTGTCTGAACTGATCAACCAGCGCAAGATTGTCATGTTGTGGATACCTTCTCATTGTGGAATACCAGGAAACGAGAGAGCAGATCGACTGGCAAAGGATGGTGCTGCAGACGAGCAACCAGATGTGCCAGTTATATACCAACAGAAGATAAGGATGATCAAATCAATCAGAAAGCCACCAACAGTAACACCAGACGATTACCATAACATGAACAGACAAGAGCAAACTGTTGTGTTGCGCCTTAGAACAGGACACAACCGACTCCGCAGCCACATGTACACAAAAATGAAGATTGGCAACTCAGCCATGTGTACATGCGGACAGGCGCCCCAGACAGCAGAGCACATACTGCAAAACTGCCCCGAATATGATATACAGATAACATCGCACTGGCCCATAGAAACAACACTGGAAGAGAAACTTGATGGACCTGTGTGTGAACTACAAAAGACAGTGAAGTTTATACAAGAGACAACATTGCAGATATAGACAATATTTTTAAGCGAACGAAAGAAGAAGGAGACTAGAGTTGTCAGTTTACGTGGACTTCCATTTGCAAGCTTCTATTCAACTTTACACTAGCGTTGTCAGTTTACGTGGACTTCCATTTGCAAATCTTTATTTAATAGACTTGACCGTTGTTAGTCAGTTTACGTGGATTTCCCTTTACACTTTTTATTTAATTTCACATGAGCGTAGTCAGTTTGTGTGGATTTCCATTTACATGTTTTTATTTAACTGGACTTGACCGTTATCTGTTTGCGTAAACTTCCATTTACAAGCTTCTATTTAACTGGACAACCGTTATCTGTTTGCGTGGACTTCTATTTTTCAAATTTCAGCCAAGCTCTTCATAGGCTAGAGAGCTGACTTTTTTTTTTTTTTACAGTGTGTACTAGTGCGACTTGTCAATCTATCACATTTTGACGGATACTCGAAGCATAAAATAAACTTCAAAATCACACACAAACAGAACACAACGCCAATACGCAATTCCACCAAAGAAAAACCGAATTAACAACAGTTACACTTCTGTACACTCAAAAACAAACAAAAATACCTGTTTTTTTAGTATATAAATAAAGTCTTGAAACGAAAAAGGTTGTTTTATTTGTATTACTTGTTTTAAAAAATATGTGATTTAAATTTCTTGTTCGCAATCTCCTCCCCTTTGTGCAAGTATATATGCCTTTTCGTTCATCTCTGCGCTACAGTGGAAAATAATAGCGGCGAAAGAGACAAGTCCTAAATATTTCCACACATCCTGTCTACAAAAGATGAATGCAGCTTTCTGCATGAACACAGTCACCAACCGAGAACTGCTTACACGTAGCAATCAGGAAGACATTCACACCAACATTGCCGGTCGACGGTGAAATTAGATCGGATATTTCCTAAGATAATAATAATTATAATGGTCACTTAGGCGTCAAATGCCCGTTGCGTCGCTCAACCACTATCATGTCAAACTGATGAGGCTGTGTTCATGCGTAGCGTATCGACCGAAATCCTTACAGACTCTACAGGTGGATCAGTGTACTCCGCTGCCTTATGCTGGGGGCCGCGAGGAGTGTGTTAGACCAATGTTTTGTCAGACTTTCCGTGTCAAACTCCCAGTTTTTCGGTGTCCCGCCGCCGAGAATTGTGATTTAGTCCACCTTTTGGTCAGCGTGATCCATGCTGTGGTGGGAATATGAGTTGGGAAAGGTATCGTGTAACCTCCGGTGGAGGAAGTGTTGAGCAGGAGGAAGTCGGATTCAGTCCGAGCAGAAAGGTCTTTGAGTAGGGATAATCTGGACTGAATTCTGGTGTGCAGTAAATATGAACGTTGCACTCCGTCAAGGACTGGTCTCCCACGGCTTGAGCCAGGCATGCAATGCAGCAAAATGCAGTATAACAAACATGACAACCAATCAAAAGCACATCAATTCCACAGAATAAAATCATTGACACCACCTGGTTAAGGAGTTGTGAAATATAATCCGAACAGAAACCACCAAACATCAGAAAACGACACAAACACTGGAGCGAGTCGAGAGCACAGCCATCAAGGTCAACATGAATTTGCACAAAGGCCACACATAATCAGAAGTGAATTAAATAGAATGAAATGAACATACCATGAGACATATATTTTTACTTCTAGGAATTAAGGACAAATAACAGCACATCGTAATCTTATCCTATTAGAATCTAAACATTACAAATGGAAGCTTAGCCTGAATTGATAGGTATACAGAAATAACCAATGTAAACCCGTACACTCACTTTTAAAATGAAATCCTATGCATATTTTAAAATAAAAATATTTACTGCAAAGGAAATAGAAATGGTTATATGTATCCGAAAACAAAATTACTTTAATTTAGTTTGCATTAAAATAATTTAAAGCACACACATTTGGTTTCTATAAACAAGGTTAACATCGCTTTTCATGCATATTTAAATACATTTTAATGGTTTCTTATGTAAGTTAAATGTCAGATGCCTTTTTACTTTAACAAATGGGACATAGCACATTAAGAATCCCATCAAATATCTCAAAGGAACACACAGTTTATCATAATGACATTTTCATTTCAAGTTTCATTGTCACTTTGCTGCCTTTTCTATATCAGAGCATCACTATTGAATGTGACATCAATGTTAGATTCTCCCATAATGGTTACCTTAATTGACAACAACATTTATGCCTGATTCAGTTTCTCTTTCTACATGAGTACTCTCATTAAAATCACTATTTAGTGAATTGGCGGATCCTGCAACCATACACTAAGCATGGTAAAATCAATTATATTTTTATAAAGAAATTGTAACTTGTTCAAGTATGTCCTCTTGCAAGCTTGCTATATACTTTGTTTTGTTTTAAAAGTAAACTACAGGGTGTCCCACTCACTATCGACCCCTGATAACTTTTAAACCAATAAACGAAATTGATCAAAGTCTGACAAGGACAAACTTTGGTGTATGGAAAGCATGATGAATTCATAGCAAATGGGGAAATGGTCGCCATTAGCATATATGCAGGCCTGCATACGCCTTTCCATGTTACAAGAAGACATGCACCAAGACATCATCAATTTTCCAAATTCCCGGCGATTATTTTCTTGCAGTTCCACGAGATCCATTGGCTTGTTGCAAATACACTTTCCCTTTCAGCATGCTCCATTAAAAGAAATCAGGTGGGGTAAGGTCAGGCGTCCTTTGGGACGAAAGTCCCTTAGAAATGACACGATCTTCACAGAAGGAAGCAAATTTAGCCATGCTGATATTTCAGTTTGGTATATGGTTCCATCCTGCTGAAAATAGCCCGTGCGGAGCTCTACATCCTCCAACCGGTTCTCAAAGAAAGATCTCTATGTAGATTGCTGTATCCACCGTTGTAATGGAAGAAGATAGTGCCAATAATGCAAAGCAGTGACAGAGCACACTAGACACCGATGTTTTCATCTTAAACATTTCCTAAGGGGAGAGCCTGATACAGTCACAAAAACCATCAGCTGATTTACCTCAAAGGCAAGATGAAAGAGAAGACATCTCGATTAAGAATCACAGAGCTGGAAGCCGAGTGATAGACGGCGTCCGACCTGGTGAAATATAGGAGTTTGAGGTTGCCATTAAAGACGTCATCAAACGTGGTGGTCACAGATCAATTTGTCAAACAAACACAAATCTTAATTAGATCTGTTAACTGAGACATCCATCTTTAGTAGTCGAGCAATGATCTAATAAAAAGATATGTTATCCGCCATCAATGAATGATGTGCACGGTAGATATGTGAGCCTGCCGTCAATGGTGTTCAAGAAATGATGGGTACTGAAGATGTGTGAGCCTGCCGTCAATGGTAGTGATGGACTGATGTGCACGGAAAATGTGTGAGCCTGCCGTCAATGGTAGTGAAGGACTGGTGTGCACGGAAAATGCGTGAGCCTGCCGTCAATGGTAGTGAAGGACTGGTGTGCACGGAAAATGTGTGAGCCTGCCGTCAATGGTAGTGAAGGACTGGTGTGCACGGAAAATGCGTGAGCCTGCCGGCAATGGTAGTGAAGGACTGGTGTGCACGGAAAATGTGTGAGCCTGCCGTCAATGGTAGTGAAGGACTAGTGTGCACGGAAAATGTGTGAGCCTGCCGCTAATGGTAGTCAAGGACTGGTGTGCACGGAAAATGTGTGAGCCTGCCGTCAATGGTAGTGAAGGCAAATTTTCCAAAACCACCCACTGAAATCTAAATTAAGGAAAACTCCGCGATCGTCCTTTAAGTCTGCGTATGTTGGATGTTTTTAATGATCATGTAACATGCCCTTTGCAGAACGTCGCTCCCGTATGAAGGAAACTAGATCTCTTGTAAAATCTCCAACCTGCTTCAAGGTCATGCTATAGCATTCATTGGCATCTTGATGCCTCCTGCATGATTCGTCTTCTCGGTCCACAGTATTTGGAGATCCTCTCTATAACATTTCGATTCGAAGAACTCGATTGTCTTCCTCGAGGTTTTGGATAACTGTCCATGTTTCACAGCCGTATCCCTACCGTCAATAGTAGTCAAGCAATGACCTAGACAAAATATTTATGAGTCAGCAGTCATTAGCAGTTGAGCAATGATCTAGACAGAAGATGTGTGAGCCCGCCGTCATTGACAGCCGAAGAATGATCTAGCCGGTAGATAGTATGCTCCCGTAGAAGTAGAAATGCGTTACTTCGTCCCTCACGCAAATTATTGGATCTAATTTATCATTTGTTCTATATCCGCAAAACTAATATTCGAATCATCCATTCCGCTGTTTTTTTTTTTTCTATGTGGTGTTTCCGTTTGTCTTATCATTGATACATGACTATTTAAATAGGACCGTCAGCATTGGCTTGTTACTATTCTCCTGCAAAACTATATTTAACCTTGTTTGTATTACAGATAGAAATGACCACTTTCATCTTCTTTGTGTATTTCTTACTATGTGGTAATCGTTCATGTATAACATACATCACGCGATTCTTATGCTAACAATCATTTGCCTATCACAAGTGATGATCTTGAACATCGGGAGCATGGGATGATCCAGGGTGCCTCATTGTGATTATTTAATTTGTTAGTGAATAAGATTTACGTTAGTATTATCCCTCCTAACCTACCTTGGTCCAGTGACAAGACGTGGTCGAGACGACTGGAAATAGCACGAGATGCACATTTTTATTGTTCTCGGGTTTACTCCAGGTCTAGCGGCTTGAGTTGGAATGTCATTAATATCCGAATGTTTTTGCAATCACATCGGCCAACAGTCGGCTCTTTTAGATTTCAGCTAACAATGGTTCGATTTCCGAGTTTATCGTCCGTCTACAATAAGACTAGGTACACGCACAATGATTTTTCATCAAACACTATTAACAAATCACAAACAGTAGGTACATTTCTTCTTCTGTTTATTGTTTTTCTTGTTCTTCATTTTTGTTCTGAAAAAAAAGTTTCATTACATAATGTTGTAGTGTACAGCAAAGCTGAGATATCTGCTGCTTTTCGCCAGATAAATGCAGTTTTAGCATGGTACATTTTGGGTATCGGGTTTGCCTTCCCTCTTTGATCCGTATTCACTCCTCCGCGTGAAGGTCGAGTCGGACATCACCCGTTAGTTGACCGTGACGTAAGCAGTAAGCTATGAGTTGCTGACTGCTGGTATATCGTTCGCAGTGTCTTCGGCTCTCATGAGTTCAGCAATACCGATGTTAAGCATTTTTGGAAAATGCACTGTTTTTATTTGTGCAATATTGTAGACTTAGAGTTGCTAATATTGTTATGTTTTTAATTTTTTTTACATGCATTTGAAAGTGGAAAAAGGGATGCGATTTGCTTAATGGGGATATTCGTTTTATGGCTATATACGCTTTACTTCGAAGGTTGCTATGGTCGAGAGGTAATACAGTGATCTCTCAAAGTGATAAACGAAAACGGCGAGGGATCAAGGCTTACAGGCTTCAAGCGACCCTTTGTCTCAAGGGAGGTGGAACCAGTGGCTGCATCCTCAATTACATTCAGTCGTCTCGACTGATAATCTTACTAAGTTAACTCGGGACCAGAGAGTGAAGCTAATGATCAACGTAGTTTCTTTCTCACTATAATCCAAATACAGCGGAAGCTAGATAAAGACAAAACCGTCTGTTGATGTGGCCATCTGTGATAATCTTGCGAGGGGCAACTAACTCGGGATATCTAGAACTCTATCGCCGAATTAGCGAGGTATATTTATAATTCGAGGAAATCGCTAAAAATAATTGAAATAAAACGAGCAACTTTTTTATCCAAAAACTTCTACAAAGTAGTTTAGAAGACCGAATGAGAATATACATGATCGACGACAACAGAATCAAATGAACAAGCTGAAGAGATTGACATAGAAAGCCAAAAAGACAAATTTCAGGATACTCGCATTGGGGATTCTGCTGGTTCGGAAGAAAATGCCGGGGTCTTCGTTAGACAAGCTTTCAGTGTTTTTGTGAGATGGGTTAGCAAATCATTCAAACAGTAAGTTAGGTAACTATTTGCAGCTGGATGGACTTCGACCTGTCCGTTTCAGTAAGTAAACTCTGTACCTTCACCGAGAGAAACAAGAAATCTAGCTACTCAGAAACCAATGAATGTATGAAAGGTAAAAATAATAATAATAACGACGATAACCAAAAAGGATCGTCAATCAAAACCTGACACATGATGATGATGTTTGCACAGAACCCATTTCAATAGAGCAAACATAGCGACACTAAGACATGTTGTGTACTTAGCAATGCAATACCTCGAATTGCAGAGAATATAATTTGACAATCACTTGAGGATCACTTCATTGACGGAACTAACTTAAACTTGGGAGAAATCTAGGTTTCGTTGGGGGAGGGAGGGATACAAGAACTTTTGCCACGTGTCTTGTCCTTTTTACCTTGAACAGGCACGCTGCAGAATACGTCGCAGAGGTTGACTGTCAGACCTATTTGCAAATGAAGCTGGATCCAGACAGGAATGTCTACTATCTGATACAATTTTCATCATAGTTATGGACTGGTTGATGTGAGAAAAGAGAGTCACTCGGATGTTTACTGTATCGAATAATCTTAATCCGGGTTAGGACTGGATGATGTGACAAGATGAAACCAGGTAAAAATGTCTACTGAGGTCAAATAATCTTAATCCTACTTAGGACTGAGTGATGTGACCATTGGAAACCAGGCAGGAATGTCTACTGAGGTCTAATAATCTTAATCCCGATTAGGAATGGGTGATGTTACAAGAGGAAACCAGGCATGAATGTCTACTGAGGACTAATAATCTTAATCCCGGTTAGGACTGGGTGATGTTACAAGATGAAACCAGGCAGGAATGTCTACTGAGGTCTAAGAATCTTAATCCCGGTAAGACTGGATGATGTGACAAGATGAAACAGGCAGAAATTTCTACTGTGTTCCAATAATCTTAATCCTGATCAGGAATGGGTGATGTGACAAGATTGGATTATACAGGGATGTCTGCTGTCTCCAATAATCCTAATCCTGGTTATAACTGGCTGAAGTGATACATTTGCGTCAGACAGGGATGTCCAATGACTCCAATAATCTTAATCATGATTCTGGACTGGGTCATGTGACATAGTGGGACCACAAAGAAATGACTACTATTTCCAACATTTTGTTTTATGACCATCGGCTTGGTAATACGGAAAACAACATATAACAATAACACAGGAATAAGCATAAACAGCAAGATTTGAAGGCTTACAAGAAAATATAGACAGGCTAACAAGTTAGCAGCAAACGCACTATTGCTTGTTTTTTGTGTGTGTGCGTTCGCCTTAGTTCTCTAATCCCCAAGGCGGCGTGCGATGCACTGGGGTTTTTATTTTGCGCCTGTTGGCCTAGTGCATCCGACTTCAGCATGCATTTTTATGTAAGGGTTTGCTTCCCCAGGGTAACGGTCGGTGCTGTGATGGGGATCGAACCCAGTACCTTCGGGTTGTAAGCCGTGCCACTTAACCACTAGCCCACGCCGTCCTCATTATTACATATGAATCCCAAGAAAATCAAGAAAATTACAATAATTAAAACGCAGCACATTTTCTTTCAATTAAAAAAACCCAAAAGAAAAACAAAACAAACACTGTCAAAACTGTATACCTGTGGTAGTTAAACAATGTTTTTATTTGATTGATTACCGTGCAATTGGAAAAGTTTACAATTATATATACATTTTAGAAATGTTCACTTCCTCTTGTGTCCTACTGCTTTTGCCATGCCACGTCGCAGACAGGCGGAATGCGTAGATTTCTTGTTATCTCCAGGTGGTCCGCTTGTGCTATCGTTAGGTGTAACTTCCTGAGAGTGTCAGATGCACCATCGATTCACCAATGTCGAGGTTGGACTCTTGCTCGTGAACCGGAAACCTACATATGATATGCTCTCGCTGCAGGCTGGTCGTAATGCATTCTGACTAAATGGGCAGTCCACTTGATTTGTTGAGAGTCAATGTAGGCACTACCTGGGTTTATCTCCACTATCTGGGTTTGTCTCCACTAACTGGGTTTGTCTCCACTAACTGGGTTTGTCTCCACTAACTGGGTTTGTCTCCACTATCTGGGTTTGTCTTCACTATCTGGGTTTGTCTCCACTGTCTGGGTTTGTCTCCACTATCTGGGTTTGTCTTCACTATCTGGGTTTGTCTCCACTGTCTGGGTTTGTCTCCACTATCTGGGTTTGCCTCCACTATCTGGGTTTGTCTCCACTAACTGGGTTTGTCTCCACTATCTGGGTTTGTCTCCACTATCTGGGTTTGTCTCCACTATCTGGGTTTGTATATCTGGGTTTGTCTCCACTATCTGAGTTTGTCTCCACTATCTGGGTTTGTCTCCGATATCTGCCTCAGCTTTGTGTTGCGGATTCTGTCACGGATTGTCTTTCCGGCTG
Source organism: Ariolimax columbianus (assembly GCA_036924085.1). Taxonomy (NCBI): domain Eukaryota; kingdom Metazoa; phylum Mollusca; class Gastropoda; order Stylommatophora; family Arionidae; genus Ariolimax; species Ariolimax columbianus. Next base: position 90,813,521 of record JAVGWX010000004.1, on the reverse strand, counting down.
CTCTCACACAACGCATCTCACAGCTCTGGATCTTGCTAGTATGTGTTTCTAGGAAGGACCAATACTGACATTGGTAACACAATTTAGGAATAAACAGTGCATTTATCAGCCTTCCCTTCGTTGAAAGAAGCACTCTAGGGTGTTTCAAAATCAGTGCAATTTGATAGAGAACACTTTTCTTTTCGCCTTTTGAATTCTATATGATATACTATTTTAGAAATACAATGAGAAAGGTGGAAAAACATTATTAACGCCAGGGCTTAAAACAATTTTTCTTTCAACTCCCTTCAACCAATCTAGACATCGATAGCCATTTCTGTAGAAAATAAGGTTACAGTGTTCAACACTGGTATAAACTATGTTCAACAATATGGTTGGGAAACATGGACATGTAAATAGAAGTATCACATCCGTACTATTTAACACTAACATAAAATGTGTGTCCAAGTTGCTGGCTATAGTGGATTATCTTATTTCATTGGGTGCATTGATGACAGTTTACGTTGGTTTTCTTGTCTGTAGCGCAATGCAAGGCTTCTCGGCAGGATCACCACCACATGGGTCACAATGTTATTTCCCTCTTTACTGGCTAGGCTGCTGTAACATTCTGTTTGAGGTAATGGGCGTAGGTTTTGGGTGATGTCTTGGTCAATATGTTACACCTGGCCCTGACGCGAATTCACAAACTTTACAGCGTATGCAAATCACATATGCACATTTGTTTGTCTTAGTGGCTAAACGATCAGATCACTCGCATATCACAGTAAAACTGAAATAATACATAACATATTCGCGATATGTTCCAATACACCCAGCCGAAAAAGTGTACCTGACTAAGACAGAGCAAGGTAATATAGAACAGTCTATGAAGGGATCTCTCCACTCACCATCACCAAATATGATATCTGGTGCAGCGACTCAACACTCCAGTCTCACCGGCAGTACTTGTTAGATCATTACCTTGACTTTATAGTGAAATCTGCTTGGCTAATCAAAGCAAAGTATTGTGACGACCATCACCTGGCGTTGACACAATGTGATTTCTATCCAGTGCTCTGAATATCAAAGTAAAAATAATGTAATCAAACCAGGGTAAACTGTGGAAGTAATTATGACACTACAAGGTAACCAAATGATGCGTTATTTAATTAAGGGCGATCATCTTCTTCTTAGTCATTCGTTCTGAAAAAGGACATTATGACACTACCTCCAGGCTTCCATATTTTCAACTTTCGGGTCAACACATCCTGTTTCAGCTCATGATTTTTGGTACCTCGTTTGCCGTTCCTATGCAATCGATTCTGTTTTAGCTAGACTAAGCAGGTGTAGCCTGTTTGCAGTGTAGCCACCGTCTAGAGCAGTAGTCGGGTCTTAGTCAGCTATGATTCGCTGATCTTGATATGAAATGTCAGCTGCGAGTCTCAATTTTTTTATATTGGTTTAGAAGATTGCAGAGTCTGTAAACAACCAGTTTCTTTTACATTTTCTTTCTCTAAAAGCTATTTGTATCCAATCTATTCTTAAATGCATTAATTATTCCTGCCCCCACTACTTTATGTAGCAATGCATTCCAAGCATCCACCACTCTCTGACTAAAAAAAATATTTTCAATGATCTAATCTGGACCTTCCTTTAGTTAATTTGTAGCAGTGCTCTCTTGTTCTTGTAGGTGGTAATATTATGAAACAAACTTGTAATAGTCTAATTTGGCTGACTGGTGTCAGTACATTCATTGATGTCACTTCGGCCCTAGTGACAGTCTCTGCGTGCTGTTGAAACACAGCCGGCACCATGAGATTTGCTAAAAAATTCAGACGACTAACATCTCTGCCATCCGGGCACAGGGCTGAGTGTCCCCTAATGAACTTGTTTAGACGACCGAGTCGTTTCCAAACTATTAGAAAAAGGGTCACATTCCCTTCCGGGTAGATTAAGATAAATAACAAGCAAACAGTGTGTATGAGGCTAGCAACATTACCATGTAAAAAACCACTGCTGCTAAGTCTAAATTGCAAACAAATGGAGTCATGATGCCCTGAAGCTAGTTAGAGTAAACCAAATGCAGTGTTGGACCTGTACTTCGTTATCTGGAGTGACAGAATAATGATGAGGATTATAACAATGCGGGTGAGGATGATGATGATGATAAATTCGGGTCAGAGTGACATAGAGGTGGCTAACCTAACACTGAACCTCTGACAAAAGCTGAAAGGTCGTACAATAGAGACTTTACCATTTCACATCGGAGGACAGTTCTGGTAGCAGATACACATTTCATAATACTAAAGGAATACAACGAGGAAACGATATGATCCCATCAACCTCACAAGCCATTACAATAAACCCTGCCATGTGAGCTTCTTTATGAAGCCTGCTCAAAAGCAATACGCCTGATTTTGCAATGATGGTTTCTTTTGCAATCTGTTTTACACGGTGAACGTTGCAAGCGACATGCTCAACTCTCTTTAGTCGCCTTAAATGACACTCATAAAGTAGCAGTAGACCTGTTATGTTCTCCCAAGAAAGGGGACACAATAGGGAACTCGGGGAATGTTGGTGAGTTGCCTTTAGTGTAAACCAAAACAAGACAGCGATGAACGGAATGGTCACACCAGCTCATGAAAGCTAGGATTTGAAGAACAAACATATATTTTCAACATTTTTTTCCAATTGATAGGGTGGCTATGTTCTTCTTCTTCTTCTTCTTCTTCGTACACTGTCAAACGTCAATCTGGTGGCTATGTTCAGATTTATAGAAGTGAAAACAAAGGCTGCTTGCCCTGGCAGTGAAGGACTTGATATATTATTATCTTATCTTAGATCAGGATCCTACCTCAACGAATTGGGGATTGACACTGTAATCACCACAGTGGTGAGCTTTCTGAGGAACCTTGCACTACAGCCAAGAGAACTTCAGCACAAATTCTCAAGTACGCCTCGGGATGTAAGACGAGAAACTATAACTTGCCACTGAGAAATGTCGTAAAGAGTTGTTCTCATTCCTGCTGAGTTGAGTTAACTCTCGACGTGAGGTGGAGACTTGATCAGTATGTTTTATCTTACCCTGACGTGATGTGAAGACTTGACCAGTAAGTTTTATCTTACCCTGATGTGAGGTAAAGACTTGATCAGTATGTTTTATCTTACCCTGACGTGAGATGAAGACTTCATCAGTATGTTTTATCTTACCCTGACGTGAGGTGAGGACTTGATCAGTATGTTTTATCTCACCCTGACGTGAGGTGAGGACTTGATCAGTATGTTTTATCTTACCCTGACGTGAGGTGAGGACTTGATCAGTATTTTTCAGTTGTTCCTGATTGCTCTTTTCTCCCTGAGATGATGTTTGGGTTTATAAATAGTAGGGACAGTGAATGTCGCCGCAAAGACTTTCGTGCTTCAGGTTTACATCCCATCATCTTCTGCAAAACTCTTTCCCGTGTGCATTGTTCTAATTACAAATTAAAATCTTCTTGAGAAAACAGAACAATTTCCTTAAGAATCTAAGGGAAACAATCCAACAAATTACGGCTTTTTTTATTGACAACTGATAGATTCTCGCACCCTTGTGTATGGATTGTGCGTGTACCAGCATGTGTTTATTTGTAAGTATGTGTACGCGCGCGTGTACGCGTGCACGCTGGGGATGATGTTGTTATTGTTAATTCAACTTGTACTTGACTAAGGTACTCTTGACGACTGTCTTTGGTGGTGGGTTACAGTGGCTTTCCTCACATCCCGAAGCGTACTTGAGAATATGTTCGAGGTCATGATAGCTGTAAGCACAACCGAAGGCTCCTCTGTACACTCACCAGTATGTGGATCACTAGGCCAATTCCTCATCTCGTTAGCCAGACTGCCATGAAACATCGCTTTTCCAGGGAAAACTGAAAGGAACTGAGGTACGTTATTGAGCAGTATGTTTCACCTGACCCTGACCAACAAAGTCTGATCAGTAAGTTTCACCTGACCCTGACTAACAGAGACTGATCAGTATGTTTCACCTGACCCTGACAAACAAAGTCTTGTTAGTATATTTCACCTGATCCTTGCTAACAAAGTCTGATCAGTATGTTTAATCTGACCCTGACCAACAAAGTCTGATCAGTATGTTTCACCTGATCCTGACCAACAAAGTCTTATCAGTGTGTTTCACCTGACCCTGACTAACATAATCTGATCAGTATGTTTCGTCTGTCCCTGACTAACATAGTCTGATCAACATGTTTTATCTGGCACTTATTGACATCGTCTGAGCAGTATCTTTCACTTAACCCTGTCTAACAGTTTGGTCAGTATGTTTCACCTGGCCCTGACTAACAGTCTGGTCAGTATGTTTCACCTGACCCTGACTAACAGTCTGATCAGTATGTAATGTGAGGGGCGCTGGGAGGAGAGATTCTTTCATTGTTAAACTGTTGTTGAGTCGTTTGTGTTGTTCAATTCTATTGACAGGTAGATCTTCCGCATGGGTATGCTACGAGTACTATGTGTGTTAATCACCTTTATAATACTCGAACTGACATGAATGAGACCAATGTAACCTTCCTAGCAAACTAAAAAAACAATCGACGAAAGAGGGGCTAGCAGCATCATCGAGACATATTATTGGTACCTAGGCTACAAACTCTCAGATACAGTAGTCCAGCTTTAAATTGGCATTCGACTTAATGCTATAAAAAGAAATGCAGTTAACTACCCACCTCTCCTGATAAACTCACTGTGGTTAAGAAAAATGAAGCCTCTAGCACTTCATCCCCTATAGCAGTATCTGTTCTGTCATCACTGTTATTGTTCCAATTTGCATTGTAGGTGCGAGTGTGCAGTGAACAGGATACGAACCATGTACCTCAGCTGTAAAGGACAAATGCTCTTGCCATTTTTCCACTCGCACAACCCACAGAGGCAGGAAATGTTTCTTCCCATCTAAAAAAAATTACATTAACATTGCATGATTAATAGAATATTAATTACATTTTGTTAACTAATTTACATATTAATTAAGATGGCGTATCTAGTTTAAATAACATTTAATATTTTATACATTTCTATGTATTAATTCCCATTTAATAAATAGTTTACATATTATTTTACATGTTGTGTAAATCATTCATGATTAACATACACAATAATTAACATAAGTAATCCATTTAACTTTTTGATAAACATTTCACAAATAATATATCTAACATTTGATTAACATTTCCTAAATAATCTATATACCCTTTGATCAACATTTCACAAATTATCTTTTTAACATTTACTTACTATTTCGTAAATAGTCAATTTACTTTTTCATTAACATTCGATAAATAATGTATCTACTTTTTGATTCATATTTCATAAATAACATACCTTTAGATTAACATTGCCTAAATAATATATCTCCAATTTGGTTAACATTGCTTAAATAATGTATATATCTGTTGATTAACATTTCATATGTAATTAACGTATCAATTTAAATTGCATAGCCAGTTTACATTAGAATTAGCTTGTCAAAATTAATTAGCATTTTAATGAAAATGCAAATAACTAATAAAGCTTACCGAATTCTGAAAAGGGCAAAGAATAGTAACTTTGCAACTTGTCAGGCATGTCGCAGGAGACGACTAACTACGGAATGTTGAACATGGGATTGGCTATTCTATCTTACATAAATTTTAAGCATCAAAATCTTGAATAGACAGGTTAACGTTTGATGGTTTGACATGTATTAATTGAAGACCTATGCTCCACTGGCAGCTGAAAAGGTTTTGATGATCGATCGATGATAACAAATCTGTTTGATGATAACTATTTCATATCTAATTTATATTTGAATTAACATTTCATAACTACGATGATTTGTGTAAAGTATACTAATATGATTGTATTGTTGATGCCACCAATGTGGGGTATAGTTTCTAGAGCGTTCTATCCATTCAAGGAATCATACAATGCATTGAGTGGAGTCCGTGTACCCTAAAAATATTGCAAAATTCTGTCCATAGCCTGTTGTGGCAAAAGTGTCAGTGCGACAGTCATCATATTCTCTTCTGTTCCCACACATAGATTTTCTGTAATGACCCAAGACGCACCAAGATTGGAGGAATTGTGCAGTGAGGCCAGATTTTCTCTGTCGTTTGAAGCTCTTCAGCACCTACCCCCCCCCCCCTACCCCTAGACATACAGCAAATGGATATTTGTTGCTTCTTCTTCATGTCTTTTCATTTCTGGTGTTGCCAAAGCCCATCCCTACTGTACGCAAACCCATATGGAAGCAGCATATCATTTCGGAGGTGGTAGAAAATATTCCAGGTATTGGAAACAAGAACAGCCAGACTGAACAAGAAAGGAGAGACATATCCATGAGGTACGTAGCGGAAAACTACCCAAGCATGGACTGGACCCATGCATACACCGACGGTTCTGTAATAAACACAACACAGAATGAAGTGGGAGGGGTATTCCTGAGACTACCAAATGGTAGAAAAATAACACTGTCAGTGGCAACTGGAAAATTCTCAAGCAATTTCAGAGCGGAGGCAGAGGCACTGAAGGCTGCAGTTGAAGCAATGCTCACAGACGAAAGCAATGAAAGCCAGATAGTCCTGTTTACAGATGCCCTGACCGTGGCTACAGCACTAAAAAGCCAGAAAAATACTGAACTTAATGATTTAAGAGCAGTACTCTGTCAACTATGCCAGCAGTACGCACCAAAAAGAGTAGTGGTACAGTGGGTTCTATCCCACTGTAACATCCAAGGCAACGAGGAGGCAGACAGACTGGCAAAAGAAGGTGCAAGACTACCACAACCAGATTCTAGTGTGAGCTACGAAGAGTCCAAAAGGTTTATTAGGGCCAGATACATGGCCAAATCGGAAACAGAACATACTGGCTACACAAAAAATGATGCCTACTACCAGCTGAACAGAAGAGAGCAGGTCGTGGTTTTCAGACTCCGCACAGGCCACAACAGACTGAGGTACCATCTTTTCAATAAACTAAAGATAGATGGCACTGACGAATGCACCTGTGGCACAGGGAAAATGACCGCTGAACATCTGCTGCAAAACTGCCCGACATACGATGACCAGAAAAAGCACATTTGGCCATCACCAGTTGCAACACTAGACAAGCTCTATGGCAGTGTCGACATCCTCAGGATGACTGCTGCTTTCTTCGAACAAATTCAATTTGAAGTCTGATAGCGTACGCAGAAGAAGAAGAAGAATTTCTGGTGTTGAAGCAAAGGTCCAACTTATGTCCAATGTATGTAGCTATAGGTCCAACGCTGATTTTATGTAAGCATAGGTCCTAAGCTCATTTGAGTTAACCATCTTTAAGGGAAGATCAACTTCAGTCATTTGTTGAAGTATAGGTCCAACGCTGCTTTAATGTAAGTACAGGTCCAAAGTTCCATTTATTTAAGCACCGGTCAAAAGTTCCATTTTATATAGGCACAGGTCCAACGCTCATTAGTCTTAACCATCTTTCAGAGAAGATTAACTTCAGTCACTCGTTGAAGTATAGGTACAACGCTGCATTTATATAAGCACAGGTCCAGCACTGAATTTATGTAAGCATAAGTCCAATCCTGCATTTGCGTAAGCGTTGGCCCTAATCTACATTTTTATAATCATATGTCCAACGCTGCATGAATGTAAATATAGATCCAAATCTGCATTTGGATAAATATAGGTGTAAATCTGCATTTGTGCAAACATAGATCCAAATCTGCATGTGTGTAAACATAGATCCAAATCTGTATTTGTGTAAACATATATCCAAATCTGCATTTGTGTAAACATATCCAAATCTGCATTTGTTTAAACAAATATCAAAATTTGCATTTGTGTAAACATAGATCCAAATCTCCATTTGTGTAAACATAGATCCAAATCTGCATTTGTGTAAATATAGATCCAAATCTGCATTTGTGTAAAGATATGTCAAAATCTGCATTTGTTTAAACATAGATCCAAATTTGCATTTGTGTAAACATATGTCCAACGCTTCATGTATGTAAACATATGTCCAACGTTGCATTTATGTAAACAAATGTCCTATGCTGCATTTATGTAAACATATTTCCAACGCTGCATGTATGTAAACAAATGTCCTATGCTGCATTTATGTAAACATATTTCCAACGCTGCATGTATGTAAACATATGTCCAACGCTGCATGTATGTAAACATATTTCCAACGCTGCATGTATGTAAACATATGTCCAACGCTGCATGTATGTAAACATATTTCCAACGCTGCATTTATGTAAACATATTTCCAACGCTGCATGTATGTAAACATATTTCCAACGCTGCATGTATGTAAACATATGTCCAACGCTGCATGTATGTAAACATATGTCTGCATTTTGTGTATGCACAGAACCAGCGTTGCATTTGACTGATCCTAGCCATTTTTTTCAGATCAGTTCAAGTGCCATCTCCTCATCGAAGGTCGGCTGCAATAGATCTACAGTGTTCTCTATCTTATGACGTATTTTTACGATCGGGCAGGCATTTTTCTAGTCCTTCTTCTGATGTTATTCACCCACTTAAAATGTTGTCGTCTGTCTCTTGGACGACAGCCTCCTACCCTCCAGTATGGTCTTCAACAAGGAGACGTGTCCAGTTAAATGGCCGAAATAACTTAACTGACTATCACTGATTTCGGTCATTAATTTTTTTTTCACCCCCAACTTTTTGAATACCTCAAAATTTGTGTTTTTCTCTTTTCAAGAAATGCTTCCCAATCTTAATTATACCTACATTTCGAAGGTTTGAATACTCTTTTCCAATTTGTTATTCAGTGTCTATGTTTATGCGCCATAAAGTAGTGACGAGTATACATAATACCTGACAACTCTCCTTTTCAAATTATGATTTATTTGTTGGGATGTCAGTATGTGTCGCATGTTCATGAATACCATCTTGGCCATACCTATTCTATTTCTGATTTCTTTCTCACAGCTGACATCCTCTGTTATAATATGACCTAGATAGGAGAAACTGTATCTATTCCAGTAGTTGATCTTTTATTTGTATCTGCACACATGGTTTCTTGTCACTTTTCCCAATTATCATAGTCTTTGCTTTCTTTTTGTTTATATCTAATCCAAACTTTTGACTTATTGTGTATATTGTTGTCATAGGTTCCTGTATATCTTGCCCACTTTATGCCATCAAAACTGTATCATCCGCATATCTTAGATTGTTCTTTACCACTCTTCCAATTACAAGCTCTGTCATCCCCCCTATCTGTTTGAATATTTATTCTGTGTAGATATTAAAACAACAAGGGTATAATACACATCCCTGTCTCACTCCTCTTTTTACATCTATACTTGCAGAGCGTACATTTCCTGATTTTACTGTGGCATTTTGTTTCAAGTACAGATTACTGAACAGTCTTATGAATTCACCATCTAGACCTATTTCTCTGTCAAAAGCCGTCTGGTAGTCTAGGATGCAAATAAAAGCTATGTCATTATGTATTTATTATATTTCTCTGTCAGATTTTTCTTTGTTCCATTATACTTTTGAAAACCAAATTGTTCTTCTGAAACTTCCCTCTCTACTTTCCATTTTATTCTCTCTTGTATGATTTTGAGCAGTATTTTAATTGTGGGGCTAATCATACTAATTGTTCTGGAGTCTGAACATTTTTCGTCTTTTTATTTTTATTTTATTCTTCTACTTCTTCTTCTTCTTCTTCTTCTTCTTCTTCTTCTTCTTCGTCAACGTGGGTCAGTGTCAAACTCACAGTTTTTAAGTCATATAAGTTTTGCAGGATTTGTAGGACTGTTTGTGCAAATGACCACAAGTACGGATTAGTGATATGACCAATTTTAGTCTGCGTAAAGAACTAATAAATCTGCTACTTCTCGTACTCTTTCAAAACAAGGTCACGTGATCCGTTCGATCGAGGTAGTGACAGTTGTCTCTCGTTTAAACACATTTTTTTGTCGCATGGAAAATGGTCCTCTTTTTCTGGAAGGTGATTATTTGATCTTTTTTGTTCACGTGTTGTGCCTCCTTTATCAACTGGTCTGTTCTTTCATTTCTTGGTATGCGACAGTAGCGCTACTTTTCTTTTGGCATTTAGTTCACAAACGACTTTTTGAAGCACTCGTAGTTTATAATTCTTGAGGGCTTGCAGAACTACCATTGCGTCTGCAAGGAATACAACCTGCTGACATTAACTTGTGTTTATTATTCCTGCAGCTTTGCTTACTGCATCCGAATAGTTTGAACAGAATGTTCCAGTAAGTGAGCTTTTGTTTTCGTTTTCTTGATAAAAATAGATTGAGGCGAGTTCATTTGGGATCAAGAGGCCAAACAGCGCATGAGCTGAAGCTGTAAGCGACCCAAAGCTGAATGCTAGCGTTAGAGCCAGCAAACCAGAGCTGCCACAACCCTTCTGCACCTCCACGTGGTGATCCCGGATAATAGGCTGCAGCAAAGCAGACTGGCTAAGGAGAATAGGTCGAAAAGAGAAGGTAACCCGGTACTCAAAAATGCCTGCTGAATTCGGATGTGTCGAACTGAAAGATGCAGATATCACAGTAAAGCTGTAAAACTACGACACAACTTATTCCGTTCTCTGGACAAGATCCTGCTACTTGCAAAACACTTTTCATGGCTTGGTGGCCAGAGATTGAGAACGAAGAAGAAGAAGAAGAAGGCGACTCTATTCTTCGCTGCTCTGGTTGTCCAGTCGTATTGACCTACGATGTTGGACCTGGTCTCGGATTGCAGAAGTGGGGCTGTCGCCTTTCCTTGGATAAAGTTGTGGACTTTAACATGGCGAGAGTAGATGATCTAGCAAGACCAATTGACTTGAGCGTGGAAGAAGATGATGAAAAAAAGATAAGACCAAACAGCATCCAAAGCTATACATATTAAATAACTTAGACGATAAGTTGATAAATGCAGAGATAATACGGCAAAATATGTCGAGCATTTTGGCCATAGTAGCTTTATACAAGATGAAAATATGTGACATGCCTTAATAAAACTCAATAACTGTTTGTTTCTTTGATTCTTGATCAAATCCCGACAAATTACCACTCATGAATGAGCTTTGTAATGACAACAACAACAAAAACCCCACAATTGACCTGTTCATAACTTTATGTGTCCAGTGCCCCTGTATGTATTTTGAAGTGTCTCAGCTCTGGTCCATTATCTCCATTTAGGCATTTGTGGTTTTCATCAAAGTTGCTCTAGGTCGACTTCTCTTTCGGCTTCCATATATGGTCCATATCATGGGGGTTCTGGAGAAAGTATCTGTTCTCTTCCTAGGACATGAGAGACCCAATTCTAGCATTAACCGGCCATGATTGTGTGATTTGGTCAAGCAGTTCTCGGTTGGTGTTGTGAGTTGGCCAGAATATTCTCTGCTCTTTCTTAGACGTTCTGGGGAAAGATCACAATTTTGATATTTATTTTCCTTTAACTCTCCAACAACCCACACCCGACAGAAGCATAACAAGCATGCAACTTTTGTTGTTGAGTTGTTGTTGCTGAATTGTTGTTTTGAAAGAAACTCCAACTGAGTTCATTCAACCCGTTTCGTCGGGGGTGGATTACGTTGGCTCTTCTCACATCCCGATGCGTACTTGAGAATGTTTATTACAGTCCTCCTGGCTGTAGTGCAATACAAGACTCGTCAGCAAGTTCACCACTATGGTGATACAGTCTTGATCCCCCACCTTCGTAGATTAGACCGCTGTGACACATCCTGTTTCCAGGAACACGAACGAGGACGTAAGATATCGGTCTTGATCAATATGTTTCACCTGACTCTGATACGACTCATCCCTCCTCGTCAACTCGTGTATGTTCCTATCTTGCTGTTCCCGCAATAGTATCAAGACTTCTAAACTTATAAACGTAACTTTAAACTGACCGGTGAGTGTCGCCAGTCTAAAATGTGGGAATCGTTGAATGAAGGATTGTCTGTACAACTTACTACCTACTTGAGGGGAAGCTAGAACGAGGTTTTATGATACCAGAAACAGTCGTAAACCGAAACTGTAACATCGATACAAAGAGACCGTGAAGATATGATATTGTCAGGTTCCGAGTTGGAGGGGGGGGGGGGGGGGGCGTGTACCTCGGCTAGTAATGGCGACACACGCGGCAGTTCATATCAGTAAGGCACGGCATTGTTTGCATTTTAGGCTTTTCTTAAAATGGCAACATTCTCGTTGTGTATTCTGCGGATTATTTGCTACAGGGATGTAAGAACAGGCCCACTGCACTTTGAAATAGATAAAGAGGGTCTTATACCAGATTCTGTAGTCGGGGAGAAATGTTGCATGTTATTAATTATATTAGGTTTCGCGTCTTTGTTATATAGGTGACCAGTTGTCTTCGTTCTTGCCTTCAATTATTCTTCTTCGTCGTCTTTGTTCTGAAACAAAAGAGGCTTTGTTACGTCGTGTCGTAGTTTACAGCGAGGCTGCTAGATCTGCTTCTTTCGGCGCAGCACACCCAGTGTAACCACGGGACCGGGTTCAAAGGAAAATAAGTAGAGTGGTATATGGGCAAGCAACCTCATCATGTTTGCGTCACATAAATCACAACTGTGAGAGCAACCAGTACATGATTTATCTCAGGCTTCCTGCAAGGAGGTAATCTGTATTTGTAGTCACACCCTTCTTGGTGGGTTAAAACATTCACTATCTGATATGTTGAGGCACAAAGGAAAATATCGATTATGGAGTAACTTCCTTGTTGTGCTTACATTTTCTCTGGAGCTTAGCTCTTATACTATATTCTTTCAATAAACAAGCCGGGGATAAAAAAACAACAACTCGTGACTGATTAAGGTGCCATTGTTCAGTTCTGTTCTTGAGAATCGACTTCGCAGCACTTCGGACACACCCATAAGTCCTCAATCTTTCTCACTAAAGGGCGAAGGGTGGGATACTGATTATTCCTGTTTCCTGTTGGTTGAACACACATCTGTCACGTCTGCTTATTCAGCTCGATCATCGTTTCATTTCAGGGTTCTGCAGTATGGATATTGCTGGCTTGTCTATTTCAGTGTCGTCATCCAATAGATGGTCTTTGAAAGACGTATCCACGATCTACTTACAAAGTGCCTATAATGGACGCTTGCGAAGTCAGGATGTAAGCCATTTCGTCGCCTGGAGCCCTTGAATGACTAATGGATTCACCACCAGAGCGTGGAAGTCTGTAGGCTCGTTTCCCTGCCTTTCACTAATCCCTTTGCCAGATCTTCTGTTCCCGTGGAAGTAAGGACAATGAGGCTGTCTACGTATTAACCGAGACCACCCAAGCTAGAGATCTGACGTGTTACAGCAGCCTGTCAACGAGGTTGCGATGATTGGGATATTGAATACCCTCATCTGTGACCTGGTAGCTCTTGGTAGCCAAGTGCATCCCGGACGAAAGCGCACGTCTTTTGCAATTGTTGTGATGGTGTGCAGAGTGTGTTGTGTATGGTTAGGTGCGATGGAAGCAGTGGGTTTCACAGGTCGATTAGTCCTGCGAACATGATCAGGAGCTAGATACTCGACTGATTCCTTGTGGGGGTAACAGTTACTCGACTGATTCCTTGTAGGGGTGACAGATACTCGACTGATTCCTTGTGGGGGTGACAGATACTCGACTGATTCCTTGTGGGGGTGACAGATACACGACTGATTCCTTGTGGGGGTGACAGATACTCGACTGATTCCTTGTGGGGGTGACAGATACACGACTGATTCCTTGTGGGGGTGACAGATACACGACTGATTCCTTGTGGGGGTGACAGATACTCGACTGATTCCTTGTGGGGGTGACAGATACACGACTGATTCCTTGTGGGGGTGACAGATACTCGACTGATTCCTTGTGGGGGTGACAGAATCAGAAATTTGGTTCACGCAGTGAGTTTAGTCTATTCAGATGTATTGTTCTCAACTTGAAAATCAAACTCTGTTTTCTTCGTTTCAGTTGTTGGGCTGGGTTCTAGAGATCTGGTTCCGCTTGGTGTCTAAATTATATTCGGTCTGTCTGAGATGTAGCCCATTGATTAAGCCATTCCTGTCTAGAGCAGCAGGGTGTGTCTGTAGGTCTGTAGTGTGAGACGAGTTAATAGCTGTTGAAATTGTGCATCTCTTCTGACAAATTCGTCAGCCTTCTCATTACCAGGGACTTGTCATGGTCGGGTATATGAAAAGAGCCACTAAAACCCGTTACCATAGATCAAGAGTAAAGAATTCAGATCTGATTATCTTCAAAAACAATTACAATAAACAAGGTCAACGAGACGAAAAATGGCACAAAGACAAGAACAATCACTTAAGTAAACATTAAAACGGACACACCTACAGAAACACACGCGTACCGACATTTTGAAACAGTTTCAGATAGTACGAAACTGTGTCAACCCGCCAGCCACTTCCAGGCCATCTGCGCATGTTCAGATCACGTTATCAGTGACGTAACCAACACTAAAACCAAGTCCGAGCACAGGAAGTCGCTGCCCCCAGTTTATGGTATCTCGGCGCGTACACCTCAACAATCTTTATAGGCGACTCCTATCTTATCTTGCTGCAGCAAATTTTTCTGTTGACGAGACCCCGTCGATAACTTTAGAGTAGGTCACAGGTCTGCACAGTCCACTGGCTTTTATTATCCTTGCGTATGAAAAAGTGATAAAGTGATTTGGAATTGTTTTGTTTCAGCTTCTAATTTCAAGACAAATTTCATTAAGTGAGAACTACTTTTTCTATGCGTAAGGTTCAACTATTGAATACCTGGATGACGAACCTAGGTGTCGCTAGTGCGCGTGGGTTGGGATTTATGCAAATGAGGAGTCCGTGACACCGATCAGGTACTCTAGTTCGCTTGCAACGTCAAAGGAAATTTGATATGAGCAGCGTATGTTTCCACGAAATTTGTACAGCCTTCAATTTGGACAAGCCTTAATGGGATGTAGCCAGCAGCCGATGTTTGCAATTGTAAGTTGTTTTTAAACAATGTAACTGATATTACCTCAGCGCCAATGCGACGTATCTAAGAAATAAACCGATAATTTCTGAACTCACTTACCTGCTCCGTAGCGGAATCATGTGTCCAACTCCTTATCCATCCCTTCTGTGAGACCTGTTCTTCAGATTGTGGTGTTATTATCAGGCACCTGGCCTGGAATTCTGCGCTATCTATCCCGACTGGTTTTATCAAGACTCACTAAAAGGCAGTAATGAAGTCTGATTTATCGCAGCCATAACCTCCGTATCATTGCAACTCACCGCATGTCGTTATCAGATTGTTAAATCTACACACCTTACTGCCCAAGAAGCGATAAAGGCAACAATTTTGAGCACCAGATAGAGATCAGGACTTTAGTATTTTTATCTCAGGAATCGGCCTTTTTGTTTTATCTTTATGATCAGAATAAACGTTGTGTGTTTATTTTATGTAGATTTGGGGATTTTTCTAGCATGAAGATATAGCAGAGTTCAGTGAACACCTTTATGTGGAGATGTCAACAGCAACATGCGTGCCATCACGGAATGTTCTAATTTCACGAAATTTGATTTTGTTCAAAATTATTACATGTTACCGATAAAGGCTATTTGGACTAAAATATGTTCCGGGGACATTAGTCAAAAAGTGCGGACGTGGAATCCGACATTTTGGATTGTTTAATTCTTACATTGGCTTCTAGAGATGTTGTCGCATATATTGCTTATGAAATGAAATTAAGTAAACAAAGAAATAGTGTCAGAACGTGTGAAGCTAGCCAAAAAACTGCAACAAGATACGGTTAGGATAGGTAAAGGTAGTCCCGCTGCATACACTGCTATCGGGGATGAAGTGTTAGAAACTTCAGTGTGCCAGGCTTCATGTTTTTATAAGGTGTGGTGACCGATTCCTTTCGTCCTTGCCTGTCCTTCCCTAACAATAAGCAGGTACCCATTTACAGATAAGTCAATTAACGCATGTCGCTAACGGGGATCAAGCCGCTACTTTGTCAACGGAAGCCAGCGCTCTATCATGGCGCTGTCGGACGATCCTAGTTAGGACACTAGTAAATGAAAACAATAAACTAAAACTAAGTGGGTCCCTAAAGCCTTCTTAATATTTAGTTATTAACTATACCTCAATAAGGCTCTTTTTTTAGTTTTGATATCAATGACATATTAACAGTGCAGAGACTTTTGAAATTAATGAGGTTGATCTTACTAGAACGGTTATATTAAACAAAACAATAACTGAATGTAGTAACTGCGTTTTGTGTAGGCATAAGGAAGATTGATAGAGTGGGTAACCATAGACAGTCGCCCGTAATTAGGTATAATTTGGTTCTTATACAAAAGAAAATGTAAATTAGTAAATATACCATTTCAGCGTTCATTCAAATTACTAGGGTATGCTGATGGGATTTGTTGGGACTAGGATAAAAAGACCACTTGATTTGACTGTCGCGATGTGGTGTGCAACCTCAGTTGCTTAAATTGTATTCCCGAAAAAATGAAACATTGACAGTAACAACGTTTTGAACACAAGTCCCCTTCTTCGTGAGATATGCATTTTGATAACTCGGTCGCCGGGTCCAAAATACATATAATGAGATTCTATTGCTTGATCAAAACTGCTCGATGCCGTATCCAGTCTTGGTCATTGGTTTATACAAGATTGGATGTGTGAGCTTAAACATACGCCCACGAGGAAGCACGGCACGGATTATCATCAAAGAATGGAGTATCTATCCATTAGACCATGCTTTGCGATATGCGACAATAATGACTACGATAGGGTAATCCAGTGGTTCGGGAACGTCGATCATGATTAAGAAGGTGTCGGTTCAAAACCTCAGTACGGCGCAGGTTGTTCTTTCTATTGGAGATGAAATCAGAAACATACGCTTTAATACTTTGTGGTGATTGCAAAGACAAACAAACGATATTCCTTAGCCATAGCAATGATAATAAACTCTGCTATTATAATTTTGTTTTATTTAAAAAAATAAAAAATATGAGAAACAACTAAATACACAGCCAGTTATATTCTTCTTCTTCTTCGTACGCAGTCAGACAGTAACCATTATTTTTTCGAAAAAAGCAGCGGTCATCCTGAGGCTGTCGACACTGCCATAGAGCTTGTCTAGTGTTGCCACTGGTGATGGCCACATCTGCCCTCTCTGATCCTCGTATGTCGGGCAGTTTTGCAGCAAATGGTCAGCACATCCAGTTATATTCGAAAAATTATCATCTAGGATTCTAACAGAAAGTTTGATAAAACTAAATAAATTATAACATTTGTTATCGTCTGTATAACAAATAACAAAAAATAATTAGAAAATTAATGAATGTGTATTTTAACACATTGAGTTAAAATAATTTATGATACCAAATAAATTGATAAATTTGTTAGAACAATAAATAATTTTACAAACATAATCGACTTATATTTTAACGAAATATTGTATATAATTTATGATACCAAATAGCTTATAATTAATAGTATACACTTTGTTATTGTATGTGTGAAACATAACGATACATAATTCCACAAAAATAATCATTCTATATTTTAACGGACTGTTTGATATAATCTATGATACTAAAGAACATAAAACGTTTGAAACGTGTCTGTGTGTCATAACAATAAATACATTATTACAAAAAAATAATCAATTTATATTTTAACGAACTGTGTAATTTATGGTATCAAATAATTTGATAAATGTATAACATTTGTTATGGTATATGTGGTATATAATAACAAATAATTATTCAGTATTTTAACTTTCTCTTTGACATAATTTATGACACCAAACAATATGAAACGTTTGAAGTTGTGTTAGGCTCTGTGTGATACATAACAATAAATAATTTGGCAAAAATAATCAACCTATATTTTAACTACCAGTTTGATAAAATCTATAATACGTAATAACTTGCAACGTTTGCTGCTATATTACGATATGTGTGGTACCGCCATGCAAGAGTAACTGACTTGTAAAAGTCAAGTTTCATTTGGATAATTCGTGTGATAGAAGAGAAATGACTGATTGGGAGGTTAGGAGACAGATCGTGTGGTCTGAAGATACCTTATTGAACATTTTTAAGGACAACGTGTTTCTTTTAATCAGTCATGGGTAAAATTGAAACTTGGCTTCATGAAACGCGGCGACTGCAGTGTCCAGATACTTTTTCTACTCAGCTCTTTAAAATACATTTTATGTGAGAGAAGGTTTCACATTTTATCACAAATAGTGTGAAAAAAATCACTATTATTTTGTGGACAGTACGAAAATGTCAGATTAATTAATAAGCGGAGACTACAGCTAAGAGTGAAGTGTTCGCAGTTCCATCGTACGAGGTTTGATCGATTGTGAATGGCGTATTTGTAGAGTTCTCTGCTTTTCTCGTAAATGGGCGGGGTTCAACACCTGCTATTTGTATTCCAAAGTCGAGTTAGCTGCAAATGGGTACCTAGTTTACGGTTAGGCGTAGAGGAAGGGAACTGGCCACCCTACATCATACAAACTGAGATCTAGTATGAAGTCTCTAGCACTTTACTCCAGACCAGTGGTTAAAACTGAATTAGTGATAACTTTACCTTTAAGGTAAAGTTAGTCTTAGCGTTTGTGAAGTTATAAGAAAAGTTAGAATTAGCGTTTGTGAAGTTATAAGTATATTTAGTCTTAGCGTTTGCGAACTTATCTTTAAAGTTAGTCTAGGCGTTTATAAAGTTGTAAGTAAAGTTAGTCTTGGCGTTGTGAAGTTATAAGTAAAGTTAGTCTTAGCGTATGTGAAGTTATAAGTAAAGTTAGAATTGGCGCTTGCAAAGTTATAACTAAAGTTAGTTTTTGCGTTTGTAACGTGTACGGTGAAGTTATTCGCAGCCATTGTGAATTATAAGGTAAAGTTAGTCTCATTATTTGTGAATTATTATGTAAAGTTCGTGAATTATAACGTTTATGAATTATAAATAAATGTTGGTTTCAGTGTTTGTGAATAATACGACAAAGTTCGTCTCAGCTTTTGTGAATTGCAATGTAAAATTATCATTAACATTTTTGAATTATGGAGTTAAATTAGTCACAGCGTTTGGTAATTATACGGTCAAGTTGGTCTCAAGGACTGTGAATCTCCACACAAAGCTGTTTGGAAACCTTGAAGAACTTTCCACTACAATAACATTTATTCCGAGAACTGGACTTCAGGTGTAGACATAATTTTTTTAAAACGTGACGAATAAAATAGAAGAAGTAGAAAAATAAGAAGAAGAAGTACAAGAGGAACTTAATAATTAAATATAATATCATCGCTTTAGTGCATAGGTTCCAAACCTTTTTTTTCGATGTTCGACCTGTTAATAGAAGCAAAGTCACTGATGACCCAGATACATTTAAACAAAAAAGGCTTTATTAAAGGGTAAACTATAATAATTGAAATAAGATTTGTCAGTATAATATTATGTGTTCGGATTTTTCTGATCATGTTAAATCTTGAGTCCTATCGTCAGGATGAAATCCGCAGTCCTTTCCAGGTCTGAGCCGTGACCCCAATAGTTTTTGTCTCAGTTCTGCTCCATCTGGCCAGGTCTGGCATCTTAGTTATTCGTAGGCCGGACATTCTTGAAGTACGTGTTCAGAGGTCTGGACTCCTGTCCCACATGGACATTCTTGAAGTGCGTGTTCAGGGGTCTGGACTCCTGTCCCACATGGACATTCATTTGTTTGGGACATTTTGAGCCGATATAGGTGGCCCAGTAGTTTGCTGTGCCCCGTTCTCATGCCGAAGATTGCAGTTTGCGGGTGTTTTTGTAACTGGTGGTCTGTTGCTCTCTTCCATTTCTTTCTCTTATTGTATGTTATACTGGATGCGAATGATGGTTTTGGCATCCTTATATGGCTCTTTATGGGGATATCGTTTCATTTTTCCACTTGCTTTGGATTATGCACTTTGGATTAAGCCACTGTAGTGTGATCTTTGAGATTTTCGGTATGGCATTTAGCTCTGTTCTGATTTTATATGTAATGTCTTATTTGTTGTGTTCTTTCAGTATAATGTAATTAAATATAATTTAAACTTGCGACATATTTCTGGATTGGCGGCAGAAACATACGATTTATTATATTTCTCGGGCTTCACTTAGGTCAATAAATCTCTGACGTGATTGTTGTGTTTTCTCAAAAGTGCTTGCGTAACACTCTGAGGCCCGCTCGTTGATGTATGTGACCATGGGTCGCTTCAGTGTATCCACTAGGAACACAACATATGAAAATACACACCTTTGTATGTTTTATATTTCATAATTTAAAATTATGATATTATTCAAAGTTTAAGTCACCGATTAAAATTAAAATTGCTTTAAAAATCAATATTGGGTTTAGTTTACTGTTTCAGCAGACGACCCCCCACAGAAAACCCCATTAGGGATCGTGACTCATAGATTGAAAAACCCGTGCTTTAGTGCAATGCATTTTTTGAATTTTATGATAAAGCTAGTCACAGCGTTTGTGAATTATACGGTAAAGTTAGTATCAATGTTTGTGAAGTACAAGAGAAGTTTAACAAATAAACCTAATATAGCAATATAAATTAATTTTAAAAATATAAATTATAAATAAAGTCTGAAGTAAAAATATATAAATCCTGTTTTAAGTGTTAAGATTACTTTTGACCTTTCCTCGTTTAAGGTAACAATAATTTGATAGTTTGCAAAGTATATGGGGAGTAAAATATAAAGCCATATTGAAATATACAAAATATTTTTCAGAAATGTATAAAGTATACATTGAAAATATAGACATTAACAAATATATTAATATCACCTTTTCACTCTTTCTCGTGAGAGGTCAATTAATATCAGCGTTTGTGCACTATTTGTATACTGTAGAGTTTGTCTTACAGTTTGTGAAGTATGCTGTAAAGTTTGTATGTCGGTTTGTGCAGTATGCTGTAAAGTTTGTCAGACGGTTTGTGAAGTATGCTGTAAAGTTATTCTTAGTGTTCGTGAAGTATACGGTGAAATTAATCTCAGTGTTTGTGAAGTATACGGTAAAATTAGTTTCAGTGTTTGTGAAGTAAGTATACAATCAAATTAGTCTCAGTGTTTGTGAAGTATACGGTAAAATTAGTTTCAATGTTTGTGAAGTATGTGGGATAGTTAGTCTGAGTGTTTGTGTGACGTATACGGTAAAGTTAGTATTGGCGTTTGGGGGACGTAAACGGTAAAGTTAGTATTGGCGTTTGTGGGACGTAAACGGTAAAGTTAGTCTTGGCGTTTGTGTGACGTATTCGGTAAAGTTAGAATTGGCGTTTGTGGGACGTAAAAGGTAAAGTTAGTAATGGCGTTTGTGGGACGTAAGCGGTAAAGTTAGTATTGGCGTTTGTGGGACGTAAACGGTAAAGTTATTCCCATACAAGATGTTGGTGTAGAAGACGGTGAGTTTTTTACTTTATTCTTTCTGCATTTGTATAACAAGGTAACCAGTACTTTTCTTGACAGCCTTTCCTCTTCTACCTTGTGTGCCGGGCACCCATTTACAGTTTGATAGACGTAATCGTCCCGATAACTTAGTTCTAACCCATGCCCTTTGCTGCTTCTTCGTCAGCACAATACGTAGTCGCGAATAGAAAATTGAAAAACGTAAAGTGTTATTGCAAAAATGACATGCATTACATGGTTTTGGGTTGAAGGACGAGAGCTCAGTTTCTGCTGGATCGATAACAATCAAAATAATATTGAAATATACCCACCACATTTCTAAATTATCAACAGCAAAACAACAACTCCCCAAATGTTCGAAAATAAAATAGCTCAACTTACAATCTATTATTTTCATATTTTCTTGACCGCAAGGTTCTCTGTAACAACTTCACAAACATTCCGGTATTTTCAGACATTCTTGACATTTATTCTGCTTGTCAGTTTAACATGCAATCCGTTGTTTTCATACATCCTAAACGTTTTATGAATTTTTCACAACTACATAGACAATCTTTTATTTTCATACATTCATGTCTACTTTCCACAACTCGACAAACAACCTATTAATTTCGTACATTCATGTCTGCTTTCCACAATTTAACAGAGAATCTATTATTTTCGTACGTTCATGTCTACTTTCCACAACTTAACCAATAATATATTATTTTCGTACATTCATGTATATTTTCTACAATTCGACAAACAATCTATTATTTTCGTAAGTTCATGTCTACTTTCTACAACTTGACCTAGAATGTAATTTCCGTACTTCTTGACTACTTTTTTGAAAACTGACAGTAAATTACACTGACACGTTCTTGACCTCAAGTCTCCATGTCATAGCCTAACAAACTATTATGTTCACACATTCGTGTCTACATTTTGCTCCTCGCGGAACACACTACAACCACTGCAGCTAGCCCTCACGCATTAGGTTGGTACCCAGTGGTGGTTTCTAAAGTAATTCGTTTGACAGTTGCCGTGGCTAGCTTCAGGTAGAACCCTATTTAATACATTCAAACTGCATGCTTATACGGTTACAGTTGTCCTTCACTTTTCCTACCAGTCACCACATAGATGCATCTGTGTAACGTAAAGATAAAGCTAAAAACATTCCGTTATCATACAATGACACATGGGATGAAGTGTTAGAGACTTCATTGTACGAGACCACAGCTTTAATTTGATGTGGGATGAACAGTTCCCTTCCTCTCTGTCTTTCCTTTCCGTTGCAGTAAGCAAGATACTCCTATACACATGAAGCATGCCTGAAGCGATAGTTCAACCCCCGTATCCCTTGCCGCGACAAGCGACGATACACCAATCAGATGCCCTTAAAATACATTACGATTGTAAATATATTCGAATTTTAAGTAAATTCAGTGTTTACACAAATTCAGATGTTGAATATATTAGCAGATTAAATACATTGGGGTAAATACATTAAATTAGAATGTTACATAAATTAAAAAGTCAAATAAAAACATAAGGCAAATAAATGAGAATGTTAAGAATATTAAAATATTAAATAAATTAGAACGTCCAATAAATTCCAAAAGTAAATAAATTAGAATTTCCATTAAAACCAAAGGTAAATAAATTAAAATGGCAAGGGTATTGAGATGTTAAATAAATTAGACTGGTAAGTATACTCATATATCAATTGTATTAGAATAGTGAGGATAGTCAAATGTTAAATAAATTTGAAGAGCTCTGATATTTACATTTTAACATTATAATACAAAATAAATACAGATGAACATAAAATAGGATGTTAAATAAATTAAGCTTTTGCACAAATTTAGATGTTAAAAACATTCAGACGTAAAATTTTTCAGGATTTTAAATAAACTCTGTGATTTCAGAATTTGTGGATTCTAAATAAATTCATATTTTGTCATAAATTCGATACTAATTAAATAAACAAGATGTTGCATAAATTGAGATGTTAAATTAATTTGAATTAAAAATTAATTTGAAAGTTAAATTCCTAATTTATTTATGCAAATCAGGATGTTAACAAAATTCGGATGTTAAAATAACTCATAGTTTACACAGCCTAAGATGGTGATGTTAAATAAATACTTAACTAAACTGAACGTCTTTATACTGGTTTAGAAGACCCTGCAGAGTCTGTATACAACCAGTTACATTTACATCACCTTGCTCTAAAAGATATGCGCATCCAGTTTATTCTTAAATGCATTAACTGTCCCTGCCTCCACTACCTCCCCTGGCAATGCATTCCAAGCAGACACCACCCTCTGACAAAAAAAATATTTCCTAATATCTAATCTGGACCTCTCTTTAGTCAGCTTGTAGCTATGCCCTCTTGTTATTGTGGGTGCCTGTATTTTAAAAAACTTGTTAAAGTCTAATTTATCCATTCCTCTGATCATCTTATAAACCTGTATTAAGTCACCACGAATTCTTCTCTCCTCGAGACACTGTAGGCCAGTTTTTCTGAGTCGTTCCTCATAACTGTAATTCTGGAATCCCACTATCATCTTTGTCGCTCTTTTTTTGTATTCTTTCCAGCATGTTTATATCCCCTCTATGATAAGGACTCGACACATGTACACAGAACTCCAATCTAGGTCTAACTAAAGCTTTATACAGTTTCCCGATCACTTCCTTGCTCCTATGTTTAATATTTCTTTTTATCATACCTAACATTGCATTTGCCTTTTTCACTGCTACCTTAACTTGCTCACTCACCTTTCCTGTATGATCTATTATAACCCCAAGGTCCCTTTCTTTATCTATCTTTCTAATATTGTTTTCTCCCATTCTGTAATTATGTTCCATATTGGATCTACCCATGTGGATGACGGTACATTTATCTACATTAAACTCCATTTGCCAGCTTACAGGCCATTCTCGAATTTTATCTAAGTCCGACATCAATATATTCACTTCCGCTTTAGATGAGACACTACTGCATAGTTTTGTGTCATCAGGAAATTTTGCTATCATGGATTCCATATCAATGTCAAAATCATTTATATATATCAAGAACAAAATTGGTCCCAAAACCGAGCCCTGTGGCACACCACTTTTCACTTCACACCACTCAGAGTACTCCTTATTTATGCCCACCCTCTGCCTTCTTCCCGTTAACCAATTTTCAATCTATTTGGCAACTTCCCCACCTATTCCATGTGATTTTAACTTTCGAAATAATCTTTGATGAGGTACTCTATCAAAGGCCTTTGCAAAGTCTACGTAAATAACATCCACTGGCTCCCCTTTATCTATGATTTTAGTAACCTCCTCCATGAATTCTAATAGATTTGTTAAGCATGATCTCCCTCTAGTAAACCCATGCTGACTATTTCTAATTAGATTAAATTTGTCTAAATGCGTTACAATGTTTTCTTTGATTATTGACTCTAACAATTTACAGACTATGCTCGTTAAACTCACCGGTCTATAATTTGCTGGATCTGATTTTTTGCCTTTTTTGAAAAAGGGAATCACTCCTGCATCTTTCCAATCCCGTGGAACAATCCCTTTTGTAAGTGATTGAGAACATAATATAGCCAATGGTTTTGCTAGTTGGTCTCTAATTTCAAACAGCAATTTTGGATGAATACCATCTTGACCTTGACATTTATTCACTTTCAACCCCCTCCAATTTTTTAAAAACTATTTCCTCTGTAATACAGATTGATCTTAATTCCGCTGTATCCATGTCTCTTTGAAAAATATCTACAGGCTCTGGGATCTTGGAGCAGTCCTCTTTTGTGTAGACTGTGCCAAAGTACTGATTGAGCAGATTAGCTGCCTCCCTATTCTCACTTTTTATTTTCCCTGTACTGTCTATGAGAGGACCTACTTTGTCTTTCGTTCTTTGTTTATTTCTAACATAGGAGAAGAAGCTTTTACTGTAGTCTTGATCCTCTGAGCAAGTTTTTTTTCGAAGTCTATTTTTGCCGTTTTATTTGCTTTCTGAGATATGTTCTGCTTGTCCAAGTATTTTACATGTGTTTCTTTTGATTTACATGTTTTTACACAGCTTAGGATGTTAGAAACATACAAATCTTAAATAAATTAGTATCTTGAATACATTCATTTTTTTTCCTAAAACTAAAATGATAAACTACCAATGTTATGGAAATGCGAATTAAAAAAATATTAATATTAAATCTATTAATATTTTACACATATTCGGACACATGCAAATGGTAAATTAACTCAGGTGTTTAATCATTCTAGTGCTAAATCTTCTGGGATATTACATACATTAAAATATGAAATAAATAAAGATGTTAAATATATTCAGTTATGTTAGATCAACTCTGAAATTTGCATAAATTCAAATGTCGTTAAGTATATTCAGATGATAAATAAATTAGGATTTTAAATAAATGCAGATGTTAAGAAAAGTATATGCTTACGTTCAGAAAAGAAAAATACCACCTTTAAACATACTTCATAAAAATAAAATCCCACAAGAGCATTATTTGCTTCAAATTAAATTCGAAAATTAAAAATAAGTTCAAAATTAAACCAGACTGTCAAGTGTTTTGTTTTGGAATAATCCCGACAATTAAATATACTTTTTTGAAATGATCTTCACAATAAAGATATTGTTTTGAAGCAAGCTCTACAATCGAATATATTGTTTTAAATAAGCTCAACAAATTAATACATCGTTTTGAAATAAATTCTACAATTAATAATTTTGTTTTGGAATAAATTTTGAAAATAAAATATATTATTTTGGGAATATATCTGACCATTCAAGGTACTGTTTTGAAATAAATCTACAATTGAATATATTGTTTTGAAAAACAAGCTTTACAATGACAGATATTGATTTTGATTTATATTATTTTGAGAAGAATCTTTACAATTAAATATAGCGTTTTGGGGAAAAAAATCGTTTTAATGAAAGATATTGTTTGGGTATAATAATCTACAATTAAATATATTGTGTTGGAATAAACTGTGCAGTTAAATGTATTGTTTTTTGAATAAACACCACGTGAAGGGGAAGGGTCGGGGCAACTCTGAATCACTGGCCCTGACGCTAAAGGACATTTCAAAAATTTTCATACAAGGAGACTTCATCAAGATTATTGGTAAGATAATTTGCAGCAAAGATGGCACCATAACTGGCTGCAGGTCTAAATTGCTCTTCTGATTTAGTTCATTATAGATGTCGCCAAACCATGGATTTGCCGGGAATTTACACTAGTCGACGACTTACCCGTCTTCATGGAAACGTGTTGTTGTTTTCCATTTGGATTCGTTAATTCGTTCGTTTTGTGTGTTTCCTTCCGTCCGATTATCCTGCAATAGACACCGGCTATATGAACAGCACTACGCTTAAACATGTGTCATATTTCTCAGTCTAGTTTATATTAATGAACTTTACGAGATTGGCGCCCAACGCCCTAGCTGAAGACAGTGCCAGCTTTGTTGTATGAAATTTAGACACAACTATAATGAACTGCCACTGACTGGTAAAATGACCACTGAACATCTGCTGCAGAACTGCCCGACATACGAGGATCAGAGAGAGCAGATGTGGCCATTGCCAGTGGAACTGCAAGACAAGCTGTATGATAGTGGCGAGAGTCTCAGGATGACCGCCGCTTTTTTCGAAAAAATAATGGTTACTGTCTGACTGTGTACGCAGAAGAAGAAGAAGAAGAAGAACTGCCACTGGAGAGAGATGAGCTCTGTCAGGTGTGTAGCGGCCCAAGACACACCGTTGTTTAATGGCGGGAGCTGGTACTACAAACTGCAATAACGGTGCCTGAACGACCGTGTAGGCTATGAGACTGATGTTGATGATGATGAATTGCAGAAGGACAAAGTTGCAATTATCTTGAAATCAACATTGATAAAGAAAGAGAAACAATGTTTAGATGTTACCATCATAATTAACAAGGGTAGATTTGCTTTCAACTTTTCTTTATCCAAAACATAATTTGGTAGCATTCACCCTGGAGAACTCGATTAGAGTGTTTACTCGAATGTAAAGACGGTCCTGCAATATGGTAATGAAAGGTAATGAAATACATGGATATGTTGGAAAGAACACAACAACAACTAATATAGTTAGAATATTGAGGATATAAAATGGATATGAAAAGGACAGACTATCAGTTAGAAGCCTGTACAACAACACCCCAGGGAAAGAACCAAGTGGGGGAAACCACGAAACATCTAACGGAAAACGGTGAAAGAGGAAATTAGTTCAGCTGATGTCTCGTGGGAGAAACGCGAGAACACGTCACAGAATACAAACAGACGCAGCGTTTCCATAGCGACCTCATGTTTCTGGAAGACGGATAAATGATGGTGAATGATTAAATTTACTGTTTTGAAATAAATACCAAAAATTAAATATATTGTTTTGAAATAAACACCAACATTAAATATATTGTTTTGAAATAGACACCAACATTAAATATATTGTTTTTAAATAAACACCAAAATTAAATATATTGTTTTGAAATAACCACCAAAATTAAATATATTGTTTTTAAATAACCACCAAAATTAAATATATTGTTTTTAAATAAACACCAAAATTAAATATATTGTTTTTAAATAAACACCAACATTAAATATATTGTTTTGAAATAAACACCAACATTAAATATATTGTTTTGAAATAGACACCAACATTAAATATATTGTTTTGAAATAGACACCAAAATTAAATATATTGTTTTGAAATGAACAGACAATTAAATATGTTGCATTGATATAAACACCAATATTGAATACACTGTTTTGAAATAAACACCACTATTAAATATATTTTTTCAAACATCACTTTTAAATATACTGTTCTATATTATATTCAATTATTCAATATCAAGGTTTTAATTCAGTTACCCTATTACATTTAAAGTTTTTCATTATTTACTGTTGTTTAATTTCGCCAGGTTATTTGAGTATAAATTCAAATTTTCAATTTATTTACCCAACAAGAGCTTTCAAGTTGTCGCAGTCAAGCAACACTTTTAAATTGACCAAGTCTTTATATAAAAAGCTTTTTAAAATTGATTAATGTATTGTATAAATACAGCTTTTTAAATTGATTCACTCTTTATTTAAAATCCCGCCTTTAAATTGATTGCGTTTTTATACATTAATACCGCTTTTAAACTGATTAAGTGATTATCTATAAATATCGATTTCAAATTGATTATATCTTTACTAGTTTGTAATGGCAGTCAGTATTTCATAACTATCCCTGACAAATGATTTCAGTATTAACATAATAAATTCACCGCACTTATTACAGACATGCAGCATTAAAATATACTTACACAAGTAACATTATAAATAAATGTAATTTATATCAATTCAGTTGGTAAATAAGGCTGATTAAGAAAAATTATTTCTGTGAGTAACTAAATAACGACCACCAGGTATTTCGTAGTTGTGTAATTAATCATGTAAATTATACCAGCTGTTAACTTAATTAACTTGTACGTATACATTCCGCTAACAAGCTCAATCTTTATTAAAATTAAATCTGCTGTTAATTAATCTACTTTTATTACATTCATTTGATTTCATAATTAATATTTGACGTAAATTAATTTAAGTTTTAACGTCTCAACATTTGTTGAAGCATAGGCTCAACACCGCATTTGTCTCCCTTATGAGCTTTAAGGAAAGCTTAATTTCAGTCATGTGCAATGGGGTTTTTATGTAAATTGTTTATTTTCATGGCGAGGTTGTCAATCCCGTAGACAACTCTCTTTAGTCGCTTCTTACGACATAGAAATTGGGAAACAGAGGTCTTATTCTGTTTGCCCCGGAACTACCAGGGAGAACATAAATGATGCTGTTAAATTAATTCCTTTTCTGCATGCAGATTCCTCTATCAAATTAAGTCTTTAGCTTAATTAATTCTGCTGAAAACTGCATTATTTTGTTTACATCAATTCAATTTTATGATATTTATGCTTTATATTAATACGTCCATTAAATGAATACAATTTTTAATATACCCAACTTGACTTTGTCGCAGCCTTCTACTATGGTGTATTTATGTCTTCAATTGTATATGTGTGGCAAATAGTATCTGCAGGATGGGGTTAGTTGGCCCTGTGTCCAACGATCTTTAATTGTCTTCTACAGCGTGACAAAAATGTTACAGTGTAAATATTATTTTCTTAAGATTCAGATTCAGCAAGTGCACGCTTGGTATTCGTTCATTCAGTTAGCGTACGAAACGAAGAAGATTCAGCAAGTGCACGCTTGGTATTTGTTCATTCAGTTAGCGTACGAAACGAAGAAGATTCAGGAAGTGCACGCTTGGTATTCGTTCATTCAGTTAGCGTACGAAGAAGAAGAAGATTCAGGAAGTGCACGCTTGGTATTCGTTCATTCAGTTAGCGTACGAAGAAGAAGAAGATTCAGGAAGTGCACGCTTGGTATTCGTTCATTCAGTTAGCGTACGAAGAAGAAGAAGATTCAGGAAGTGCACGCTTGGTATTCGTTCATTCAGTTAGCGTACGAAGAAGAAGAAGATTCAGGAAGTGCACGCTTGGTATTCGTTCATTCAGTTAGCGTACGAAGAAGAAGAAGATTCAGGAAGTGCACGCTTGGTATTCGTTCATTCAGTTAGCGTACGAAGAAGAAGAAGATTCAGGAAGTGCACGCTTGGTATTCGTTCATTCAGTTAGCGTACGAAGAAGAAGAAGATTCAGGAAGTGCACGCTTGGTATTCGTTCATTCAGTTAGCGTACGAAGAAGAAGAAGATTCAGGAAGTGCACGCTTGGTATTCGTTCATTCAGTTAGCGTACGAAGAAGAAGAAGATTCAGGAAGTGCACGCTTGGTATTCGTTCATTCAGTTAGCGTACGAAGAAGAAGAAGATTCAGGAAGTGCACGCTTGGTATTTGTTCATTCAGTTAGCGTACGAAACGAAGAAGATTCAGGAAGTGCACGCTTGGTATTTGTTCATTCAGTTAGCGTACGAAGAAGAAGAAGATTCAGGAAGTGCACGCTTGGTATTCGTTCATTCAGTTAGCGTACGAAGAAGAAGACGATTCAGGAAGTGCACGCTTGGTATTCGTTCATTCAGTTAGCGTACGAAGAAGAAGAAGAAGAGCGTACGAAGAAGTTCATTCAGTTGACAAATATCATATGTAAATTCCACTGTTAGATATATTATAACGTATATACATTATATCAGCATTTCTTGGATAAATTAATGTTGTGTTAAATTCATTTTTACATAAATTATACAGTTCTAAATTGAAGTTCAATTTCTTTTTAAAAGGCAAAACTTCATAGCAGTAACTACTGTCGGGGATGACCTTCTACAGTTTTCATTTGTACTAAACCACACCCTGTGTGATTTACGATGGCCAGTTGATCTCCTAACAACCCTGCATTCTCCAACAGTAGCTCAGGTACATGTTTCCAAGTGAATCCCTTTACGACTAGGTCGTATTTTTGTCCACGGAAAGTACATGTCCTACCATTGCACCACACCCAGTTGCTGGCGGTATTTTGAAATACATTTCCGCTCTTTTTCTGTTTTTTTTTAAACAATATTTTGATTGGCAAAGATGACATTATGTAGAAAATTGGACACTACCTCACATTTATAGTAAATACAAAAAGTGACTTGAATATGTTCCTTCTTTTCTACTAAAGAGTGTGGATGTCTTCTTTTCTTTATCTCGTGGTTTAGTGTTTCAACAGTATGGGATTGCCAGCCCAATGTGCAACCTTGCGATGTCCCCTCTCATGACATGCCTGGTAGGTTACGGTGACAATATCATCAACTCCTCTTTCGATCACTGTCAGAAACAAATAATGTATGTTATTACATTTTTTTGCACTAGAGGGTCCTGATTTGAATGTAACGGAACAGTTCCTTTGATACACATTTGTAATTATGTAATTATTAGGTTGTCAAGAATCAGCAGTAAATGAGCTGACATCGGTCAACGACAAATAGGTGACTTGCGTCAGGGTCAACGAACCGTAGATGACCAAGACCGTCTTCCGCCTGGACACGGCGGCCCGGGAAGCAGTTGCACTCGGCACTAGTTTAGTCTGGTCAAGGGATAGGAATCACAAATTAGGTTCTAAACAAATACCCAGTTGAAATCGGATGTTACTGACAGAAAGGAGCAGATATTGAAGCGCTGCTGTAAACTATGACACAGAGTCGCAGCGTCAGTTTCAGGATGAACGCTGAAAACGATATATGAACAATGAAAAAATATGGAAGTATATTTCTGTATTAGGTGAACAATTATTCATGTAATACTTGTAATCCTGGTATTCAAACAAGCAGCTGTATTCCGGCTGCCAGGTAGCCGAAGCTATTCTTTGCAGGTTCTTTCGGTGATTGCACTTCCTGCTCCTTACTTACTTTCCGTGTCGAAGGTCCACGTCAGAATTTATGTTCCAAATGTTCGGACGAGGAATGGCGTATCGTTCTCCTTCAACATGCTATTCAACTTGCATGTTTGCTGAAGGTTTGGGCAGATTATCAGGTTGTCTGGGTCATGTGTTGTGTCATTCGATATTGGTTGTAATCAGCAGAATGGCTGTCTTCTTATCCTTGATTTTTTGGTAATGCTTTTGTAAGGAAAAAAAAGTCGGAGGCGCCATTGTTTTGTTACTTACAATGTACTTGGAGGCTCCTTCCATGTCCTTGTTTCGCGTCTTACTAGGTACAAGGGGACGTTGGGTAGGTAAGAATTCCATTATTCTTCCGAAATGTTTGCCCAGACAGTGGCTAACTGTCTGCTTTCTTCGAATTTGTTTACTGTCAATAGTTCTTTTACTGCACAGCGTGTGCAGGGAACCGCCGAGTATATCGTCCACCTCTGATAGGCCTTGGCGTTTGGTCTCACCTTCTTTGAGGTCAAGGGTAGCTGGTAACTTGCATGTATCGAGTAAGCTCTGTACTGTGCTTTCGTCTTGCGATGTGCCTGCATTACCTCTCTGCTTCATTCGCCAAATTCTATGTGTCCAGTCTTTGCTAGGATGATAATCTTAAGACAGTAACTTCAATAGATTGAGATGGCCTCTGCTTTTGTTTTTTTCTATAGTACGGTTGGTGCTGGAGGGGATTGGTGGTAGAAGTTGTTTTGTATCTCTATACTAGGAAGGGTTGGTGCTGGAGGGGTTGGTGGTGGAAGTTATTTTGTATTTCTATACTAGGAAGGGTTGATACTGGAGGGGGTTGGTGGCAGAAGTTGTTTTGTATCTCTATACATGGTGGGGTTGACGATGGAGAAGGTTGGTGGTAGTGGTTGCGTTGTATCACCATATAGATTGCTGATGAGGAAGGAAGGGATAGATGGTAGTGGTTGTGTTGTCTCCATATTTGGAGTTAATGATGGAGGAGGTAGGTGGTAGTAGTCGTGCTGTCTCCATACACCTTGCTGAGGTAGTGTTCAAGTGTACAATTGTTTTTATTGGCGATGCGTTAGTCCATTGTTGATCCATGTGTAATTTTCTAGACGACACTATCAGCAACCATGGCGTAACGCGCCAATCTCGTGAGGTTCAGCAGTGTCCGCTGGCTGTGGAAATATGACGCAAAGTAGACAAATACTATTTCAAATAGCTGACGACTATGCCAAGATGCCCGGAAGGGAAAGCATCACGCGATGAACTACTGTCCATAGGCTTTTTCCCCATTGCTGCGGTAATCGAGAGGTTTCAAGGCTGAGGAATACAGGCCGCTTCGTCACTGCAATCATCACGTCATGTTCTGGCTATTTTTGGTATATTTCACCCCAACAGAAAAACAACATATGTCCTTCCAGGGATTCGAACAGCTGCCCGAACAGAAGAGAGCAGGTCGTGGTCTTCAGACTTCGCAATGGCCACAATAGACTGAGGTACCACCTATTCAACAAATTGAAGATAGGTGGCACCGACGAATGCCCGTGTGGTACCGGGAAAATGACCGCTGAGCATTTGCTGCAAAACTGCCCGACATACGAGGATCAGAGAGAGCAGATGTAGCCATCACCAGTGGCAACACTAGACAAGCTCTATGGCAGTGTCGACAGCCTCAGGATGACCGCTGCCTTTTTCGAAAAAATAAAGTTTATTGTCTGACTGCGTACGATGAAGAACAACGAAGAACAGCTGCCCTCCTTTTCGGCAGGAAGGCTTCGAAACCATTCGACCAGGCGTTCTTCTACT
This sequence comes from Ariolimax columbianus, assembly GCA_036924085.1. NCBI lineage: Eukaryota > Metazoa > Mollusca > Gastropoda > Stylommatophora > Arionidae > Ariolimax > Ariolimax columbianus. The sequence continues at coordinate 90,779,898 of JAVGWX010000004.1, read as the reverse complement.
AATGAACTAACTAACTAATCCAAGTGGAAGACCACAACACGTTTCAGTGGACAAAAGTGTAAGACGTTGACTAATGCGAATTTCAGTCAAATCCGTAGCCTGATGGCATCCGTAATGAACTAAAACATGAGAGCATAGTTAGAACCGCCGCCTGTTTGGCGCCATCTTTACAGCTCTACCCTATATATATATATATTATAGATTTCTCGGATACTGGGAACCAGATTTCAAGTGGTCTGTGAAGATGACTAAATCTATTGTCATGTTCTTGTATTTTGAAATGACAGCAGACTCGGTTTTTCTGATACAGATTTTTATACCGTCTATTCAAGAAGCTAAATAATGTAACTGCTAGTGAACCTTCCTATGATACTGATAACATGACAGCTAATCTTCTATTACAAAAAATGTCTAAATTGTGAGAAAGAAGAAAGTACATAATACAATAAATAGTAATATTTATGGACAGACTCTTAGGCGATTCCAGAAACATCCGTGTGGTAGCTACATTTCTTTGAATATAATAATTCTGGCATCAGGAAACACTCGGCTTAGTTGCTTCTATTTTACCCCTGGAGTTGTAGATGTCCTGTTTGTGTATATACTTGACATTGGGTGTGCAGATAACATGTCAGAATTAGGAAAAAACACTGCGTCTTTTGTTACAACCTTGATTTTGTACTAAGACATGGTTTTTTTGGTTTATTTTCGGGTCTACAAAAGTGCAATTTTGATAGATTAACAGGTTACACTAGTAGAGACTGTGTACACGATTTTAGTTCTATGGGTTATCGGGAAGTTTGTTAAAATAGAAGTCTATGCAAACGGACAACGGTCATGTCAAGTTTAATACAATCTTGTTAAAAGGTTATTTTATCCTGTTGTATCTTTCGCAAGATGGAGGTACCGCTTCTTTTGGTATTCATGCAGACCACTTTTGTATTAGAACTTGGTTACATTTACAATCTTTGCCGGGACAGCTGCTGACACACTACTCTTTTCGTTCTGCACCTCTCAATGGTTCTTTTACAGGCACAGCGTGTACACGGGACCTCATAGTTTATTGTCCGCCTATGATAGAACTAACCGTCGATCCTAAGTGAAGCTAAAAATCTCGGCATTCGAACATCCATCATTTCTAGCTTTCGTTGGCTAGTTTCTTGTGAGAAGTCCACAGTCCCTCTTTATTATAGCGACCTCCACGCCTGAAAACAGAATAGAAAAAATGACCCAACAAAAGAAGAAGAAAAGATATCATTGCTTGACAAGTTCTGTGAAGAAACCAGTAGCCCCAGACTGACCTTAACGTTTCTTATTCATGTTCTATCGACGTTTGTAGTTCACGAAGAGCATATTATTTTGTTGACGACGTTCTTTTATTTCAGTTCAAGTTCCGTCTTAACATTGAAGGATGCCTGCAATGGATATTCGGCGTCTTCTCGCTCCTGCCTCGGTGGCGTAATCTGCCAGGCTTTGTCCTGTCTCCCTTTTTATGTTATTCTCTAACTTATTGCATTGTTTACCTCTGACACCCCCCCCCCCCCTTTTCCCCAACATACCAGTGCATTTATCAGCAATGTGTTACTGGAAAGATACAATTAACAGAAGAACAAGAAAAGTCTACCTGATTGTACCATCATGACAAGAAGCATGTTGGATATAAATTACAGCTGATCTTAGCCCTGGAGACGGCACATGAATTTCATATAATCCGTGTGTGATTCTGGCGTGATTTCCTAACTACAAACTGAGGAATATCCATGGAATCATTTCTAACAGAAACTATTTTTTTCAATGATGGATCTGCCATATAATGTTTACTGATATTTGTTTCACCTATTTCGATTTTTTTCGTTAGTGCTGTTTCTGTATGTTTAGTCCATGATGAAGACCTGTTTAAGTAAAAATGTATGTTAACGGCTCTTAATATTCCCCTGTCAAAGTAATACAATTTTTTACTAATGATTGTATTTCTATATATGAGGCTGCGTGGCCTAGAGAGGAAGCGTCTGTTTCGTAATTTCAACGCACCATGTTCGAATCACGCTCGTTTGCCAGACATAGGTTTTTTTCGCTCCTCCGTGTACGGAAAGTAACGGTAACCTACAGTACTGTACACTTGCCAACAAAACATAACAGTCAAATAGACTGGCTGTCGCAATAAGCGTTCTGCAAAAGACATGTTACATAATATGATGTGACCGTTGCATAATGGACTTCTGTTTCTTTGTACGTATTCATACGTCAGCACGAATAAATCTAAAGAAAACAGAAGTCACCCAGGCATTGTGGTTCAGTTATATCTGTTGAAAGTTGTTTCTCAGGACCTGTTTGCAAGTATAATAATAGCTGCGCATATGATGACATCATCACACTTGTGCTGCGAAATGTGTTCTCATATGGCTGTAAAGAACAACCTTGGAACGGCATACGTGCCACATTTGGAGCACATATGTGGTGTGCCGGCTGTGGAGTCTTCGTGTTTTTTGTTTTGTTTTTGAGCAGCACCCTTTTGCTGAGTCTCGCGATGACACAGGACACAACTCTGTTCTTGACATTTCTCTTGTAGTTGACTTGCTGCATATATCATGTCAACCCTCCCACGACAAACACAACAACCACACTGATTCTCCGGAGAAAACCATGCACAATGTAACCAGGTAGACGGTTCAGTAGAGCTCGGGCCATAAGTTTTGCCCGCATTGAAAGCATGGAGATAGCCCGGTCATTGTTGGCACAGTACCCCCTGGCTAGTAAGCTGGTCGTCGGTTATCTTGTCTCACTAAGTGCAGCCACATCCACCAGGTAGAGCAGGCTTTCTGTCTCTGAACGTTGACCTTCGTCTGGTAATCTTGTCTAACTGAGTGCAGCCACATCCACCAGGTAGAGCAGGCTCTCTAGCTCTGAGTGCTGACCTTCGTCTGGTAATCTTGTCTCACTGAGTGCAGCCACATCCACCAGATAGAGCCGGATTTCTGTCTCTGAACGTTGACCTTCGTCTGGTAATCTTGTCTCACTGACTGCAGCCATATCCACCAGATATAGCCGGCTTTCTGTCTCTGAACGTTCACCTTCGTCTGGTAATCTTGTCTCACTGAGTGCAGCCACATCCACCAGGTAGAGCAGGCTCTCTAGCTCTGAGTGCTGACCATCGTCTGGTAATCTTGTCTCACTGAGTGCAGCGACATCCCCCGGATAGCGACCAAGCTATCTGGCTCTGAGTGCTGTCCTTCGTTCCGGCCTGTCCATCATTGTTCAGCAGAGTGTGTACGTACCAGTCACTACTCTATGGCTAAAGAAATATTTCCTAATATTTAATTTTTACATTTCTTTTATTAATCTGTAGCTGTTCCTTCTTGTTCTTATAGCCAGCTGTAATTTTGAAAAACCTGGTATAAACGAATTAATCTTTTTCTTTGATTATCTTATACATCTGTATCAGATCCCCTCGAATTCTACTCTTTTATAAACACCGCAAGCCGATTTTTCTGAGTCTTTCATCAAAACTAAAATTGTAAAACTGAAAGTTTTGACGCAATTTTTTTGTTGTTGTTGGTATCAGTTCCAGGACGTTTATATCATCTCTACGAAAAGAACTCCACACCTGAACACAGTAGTTCAATCTAGGTTTAACTAATGCTTTATACAGAATGACTATCACTTCCTTGCTCCTATTTTAAATATTTTGATCATACCTAACATTGCATGTGCCTTTTTCACTGCGGACTTGCTCACTCGTCTTATCTGTATGATCTGTTTTAACCAGTTTCGCTGATGTGTGTCTAACATTTGTTATGTTACTTTTGTGTGTGTGTGTCTAACAATTATTATGTTCCTTTGGTGTGTGTCTAACAATTGTTATGTATCGTTGTTATTTTTTCTATAAATTGTTGTGTTTGCTAGTATGTGTCTAACAATTTTCATCGTTGCTGAATATTTTTCTAATAATTTTCATCGTCGCTAGATATTTTTCTAACAATTTTCATGTCAGAAAAAAATGTTTTTAATATACATTATGTTCGACTGGAATGTTTACCGAGCACATTAATGTCCCAAAACAACGTACGTTACAGCAAAAGGTCTTCATTAGGGACTAGTGAAAGCACAAATGAAACCGCCTAACTAATCTACACATTAAAGACGGTAATGATTAGCGGAATGATATACTTATCTTAGCACAAGCGGTTGTTTAAGATAAATGTATAAAGATATTGTTTTACTGGTTTACGTATGTACAATGATACATATATTATCGCTGTTGTATTTCAATTACTAGAGTCGGCAGAGTATTTAACGAGCTGAGGAATAAAGACCGCTAGATCCTGAAGAGTGTACATACTATGGTTCATTTAAACCACAATTAAAATAAATATATCCATTGCCGAGGTTTCGAACTCATGTCTCTTTCATAAAAAATCAAGAATCGCAACGGCTCGATCACTTATACTTATTCGACCTGCATCTCTACAGCAACAGATGCCCCTGTGCAGGTCCCAGTTCTCGCATGAGCTGTACGTAGCCGGAAAGGGGAGGGGGGGGGGGGATTTCCTGCTTAGCGGGCTAGGCTTGAGCAGCTTATTACTCCGCTGCGTTGGGACAAGTCAGGGCGCGGAGGGTGGTTAACTGATGTGTGAGTCCATCTTAATAGACTCAAACACTAGAGCAAAGTAGACCCGCAGTCTATTAGGCGCAATCTATTTCGCTCTTAACAAACCACATAACCATGGCCAGTATTTTGCTATGTCACACAGTCGCTTTATACGACATGGTCCCTGTGGGGCAGTGGCGCTTTTCTTATCCTTGCCCTGCCCAATCGTTAACACTCGATTATTATATTACAGTATTGACCCAAAACGACGTTTTTTATTTATATCCATGGTTGGACGGAATACGAGAAAATCACACAAGAGGGTAGCCATCTTAACTAAATGACTAACTTAATTATATGATATTTATATCCATGGTTGGACGGAATACGAGAAAATCACGCAAGAGGGTAGCCATCTTAACTAAAGGACTAACTTAATTATCTGATATTTATATCCATGGATGGACGGAATACGAGAAAATCACGCAAGAGGGTAGCCAGCTTAACTAAATGACTAACTTAATTATCTGATGTTTAGTCATCCACAGATCTAATAATTTTAACATCTTAAAATAAAAACATCAAGTAATTTTTAAATAATATAATCTGAAAGTCGAATAATATAAATCAATAGTAATCTAAAGGCTAATACTACAAATGCACGTGATAATTTAAAGATGTTACAATGCAGGTATTTGCCAGGTGCACTCAAGTCAAACAGGGACTTTTTTGGGGAGGGAAGTTGTTGTTTTTTCTCAAGTGGCCAAAATGCCATTTATTTCTCGATATAATCTTCTGCAACGTTTATGCACTTATCCCAGCGTTTAAGTAATGCTTTTAAAGCGTCAGGGTAGAAAGATTTGTCAGTATGTCTAAACTAATCCAAGACATCCTGTTCCACTTCGTCATCAGTGGAATCCGTGGAGTATGCATTCAAAATGTGAATGTATTGTTCCCTGTTGATAGTGGCACCACGGGGTAGAAAATGTCCCCAGGTTTCACGCCGTCCCTCACAAGAAACTTCATCCCAACACACTGTCACATGCAAGCACTAACAGTGTTTTCCACCATTTTGTTATCTGACCAATGGCAAGTGGGCCACCTAGCAGTAATAGGACACACGTGTTACTAATGAAAGTAGTTCCATAACGCTGTAAGCCATTCTGATAGAACTAGAACAAACGGCCCCGGTTTGATTTGAACGCCTTTCGTACAAATCGAAAGATCTAATAATGTAAAAATAAAAGTAAGTAGCATGTCCTATGCAGAACGTAGTTTCTTACAATCGTCTTCCTATTTGGCTGTTATAAGTTTCCATTACTTTCCGTGCGTGGAAAAAAACAACCCATGACTGCCAAACTCGACACGAGCGTGATTCTTCCTCTTCTTCTTCGTACGCTGTTTACAGCGATATTTACGTTGCACTGTTTTATTTTGTTAAGCCTGTGGCTCAGTGCATCCGATTTCAACAGGCGTTTCTGTAGGGTTGCCCTCCTTAGCCTTTGGCTGTCCCCAGCCTATCTGCAAGGCAGCAGTTGTTTTTGGTCAGAGTTGTCTCTCTTAGGAAGTTGTCTTGCAAGACTAAAGAGTCTTGACTCGTGTCTATAGGGTTTGGCAATGATATGATATGATGGACTATGTACTAGTTTGTACTATCCCGGTAGAGAGGCAGTCCAGTGTGACTGTGTCTCAGGATCGTCACGTCCTGCCAGAGAAGTAGCATATGCATGTGAGTGAGGTATCTCTTTGCTCCCTTTATTTTCTTGGCTCATCTGCAGTGATGGCACGCCTAGCATTTCCCGCCACCTGGGATGTTGTCACAATAGGGCAGAGGTGCAATGTTCGCTGGACGGCATCTCTTCTGCGTTCATTGGGATGGCTGATAGCAGACAGAGGTAAAGAGCGAGGCAGGTGTGCATTTGGCCAGGTGCATTTCTGCGGCTCGACAGGGCCGGGCTGAGCCCCAGGTCCCAACCATATCGTGGCCTCCCATCACAGCGGTGCTGAGATTTAGGGCGGGATTCTGGCTTAGAGGCGTTCGGCCGTAGTCCCTCAGGTGGTAGCTTCGCACCATTGGCTTATCAGCAAAGCACGTGGACCAAATGTTAGTGACCTGCGATTCCTCTCGAAGGAGTGCATTTACCCAGGGGACAAGCCTGGTAATGGCACAGAGATGTTGTTCGCCTGGTGTGCGGACATATCTCATGATCAAGGGGTTGCGTCTCAACAGTTCGCAATGAGGTGGCTGCTCTACTGCTTACGACACCTCGACCGAGAACTAAGTCTTCTGAGCGTGATTCAAAACTGGTGCGTTGGGATTGGGAAACGGACGTTTCACCCTTAGGCCAGGTAGCCTCCAAATGTAAAGATGCAATAGTTTAAAGATTGAATAATTCTAAAATGTAATAATCAAAAGATCTAATAATGTAAAGGTACAATAGTTTAGAGATTTAATAATCCAAAGATGTTATAATCTAAAGATCTAATCATTTTAATATTTAAAAATCTAAAGATCTAATAATTTAAAGATCTAATAATCTTAAGGTCTTCTACTTTAAGGTCGAATAATCTAAACATTCAATACTCTAAAGATTCAATAATCTAAAGATGTAACTATCTGACTATTAACAAAATATAACTCTCTAATGATTTTATGTTCTTGCAATATAACAAACCATTAATCTAAAGATGTAATAATCTAAAGATGTAATAATCTAAAGATGCAATAACGTTTAGAGCGAATAACCTAAAGACTAAATGATCTAAATATATAATAATCTGATGATTTAATAATCTACAAGTTTAACAATATGTTGATATATCAAGTTAAAAACTTAAATACCTAATATGTGATAGTCGTTGTGAACTAAAGATTTAATAATTTAGAAGTCTAGTAATCTGCATGTCAAATTATCTATTTGTCTAAAAATCTAAATATCTCATAATCTAAAAATTTAATAATCTAAAAATCGAATGATCAAATGGACAAATAATGTAAACATTTAATAATCTAAGGATTTAATAGTCTTAACTTCACTATACTGATTTAGAAAACTCTGCAGAATGCATACATAATCTCATAATTAAACATCTCATAATTAAACTATCTAAAAATAGTACTATAGTTTAATCTAAATAAAACCTAAAAACAAATATTCGAGTAATTTATAAATATATAAAATTCGGTAATATCCACATATTTTAGACATACGTTGTAGCGGAAAAATTCATATATATTTGACACAATGTAGCAGCTACGAGATTCAAATATTTAATTCAGCAGTAGTGGCAATATTCACATGTTTCAACAAAAGAAGCATTGATAATTCGAATAAGACACTTTAAAAAAATTAGTAATTGTTATAATAGTACATTTTAAACAAAACTAGCCGTGGTAATATCCACACATTTTAGACAAAAACAGCAATAGTAAGATTCACCTTTCAGACAAAAGTAAATGTTGTAATATTGACGCAATTAGACTAAAATGGTAATGGTAATATTGACATACTTTAGACAAAAGTTGTAATATTAATATTGGCACATTTTACAAGAAAGTCGTAAAGATATTACCAAATTTTTTTACAAACGCTGTAATGGTAAAATTTATACATTTAAAACACATGTTGTAATTGTAAAAACTTTCATTCTTTGACAAATATTGTAATTGTAATATTTATACATTTTAGACAAATATTGTAATAGTAATATTGATACATTTAAGACAAATGTAATTGAAATATTAATACATTTTAGATAAATGTAATTGAAATATTGATACATTTTATACAAACTTTGTAGCAGTAATATTTATACATTTTAGACAAATGTTGTAATTGTAACATTTATGCATTTTAGACAAATGTTGTAATGGTAATTTGTATACATTTTAGACATTAATTTTAATGGTTTATTGGCATTCTCTAGACATAAATTCTAATGGTAATATTGACACATTTTACCTAAAAGTAATAAAAGCACAATTGACATTTTTTAGACAAACGGTTGTAATGGTAACATTGACAAATTGTAGACAAATGTTGTAATGTTAATGTTCACTCACTTGACACACATGTAGCAGTTGCATACTATTCACTCATGTTACACAAAGTGATAGCTGCAATATTCCCTCATTAACTGACCATGCAGATCATTTGCTCTCTTGCGGAACTGTATAATTTGGCAGAAAAACAATCTTATTACAAATAAAGTAATAGTATTATCAACATCGATCATTGTTTTACAATGATCGTTCGGTATTTCTGGAAAAAATGTTAGAATTAAGTTATTTAAGTAAGTAGCATTTCATGTGTATAACATCGCTTCCGCTATGATAAGTTGCCATTACTTTCCATACGCGGAGAAGCGATATCATGATAACAAATTATTATCAAACTGGACACTGTCATTCGAACCAAGTGCGTTGGGATTGTGATACGGACGTTTCACTCTTAGGCCACTCTGCCTCAATAGGTTTAAAACATTATTACATACTAAATGTGGTTAAAGTAATAAAACAGAACGAAATAAAATACCTCTGATACGTACATATATACATACATACACACATACAAACATTCATAAGCAAATTACTTATTTAGATTTTATACAAGTGTAGTAATTGCCTTGTTTATTATCATCCGAAATGTAAATTGTTTTAGAAAATGATATAAAGTGTTACTGCTATGATAACATTACTGTTCTCTTTGTAGAAATTATCTCATGCAAGTGAGATATAATAATAACAATATGTAAAGATATCGCTGAGGAGCATCACAGTTCGAGAGGGTTACACCTCACTGCAACAGTACCGGTTTCCACCCTGGTTCCCGGCACGCACCTGTATACCCTTATGCTCTTTTTTGTTGTTCAATGTGAACGTATTCCGAGTGCAATAACATCTTTTTGTTGGCGACAGTTATCGGTATTTTGTTTTAAGTATTCCAAGTTGTAAATGGATACCAGATGTAAAGCTAAACAAACCAAGACAGTCACTAGACTTATTCCAAGTTGTAAATGGATACCAAGTTGTAAATGGATACCAAGTTGTAAATGGATACCAAGTTGTAAATGGATACCAAGTTGTAAATGAATACCAAGTTGTAAATGGATACCAAGTTGTAAATGGATACCAGATGTAAAGCTAAACAAACCAAGACAGTCACCAGACTTATTCTAAGTTGTAAATGGATACCAGATGTAAAGCTAAACAAACCAAGACAGTCACCAGACGTATTCCAAGTTGTAAATGGATACCAGATGTAAAGCTAAACATACCAAGACAGTCACCAGACTTATTCCAAGTTGTAAATGGATACCAGATTTAAAGCTAAACAAACCAAGACAGTCACCAGACTTATTCCAAGTTGTAAATGGATACCAGATATAAAGCTAAACAAACCAAGACAGTCACCAGACTTATTCCAAGTTGTAAATGGATACCGGATTTAAAGCTAAACAAACCAAGACAGTCACCATACTTATTCCAAGTTGTAAATGGATACCAGATGTAAAACTAAACAAACCAAGACAGTCACCAGACTTATTCCAAGTTGTAAATGGATACCAGATTTAAAGCTAAACAAACCAAGACAGTCACCAGACTTATTCCAGGGGTAAATAGAAAACAACAAATGTTTCCTTCCCAGCATTTCGTAAGAGACGACTAAAGATGGTTCTTCCTCACAATAATCTAAATACAGTTCAAGTTACATCATAAGATAATCGCATAACAGAAATTGCATATTTAATTACACGTGTGGAAGTAAAGTGTGCAAGTGCTCACATGGTTTTAATAATATTCTTGGAAATCCAGGAAGCCAGTGTTCGGCCCAATTCTAGGAAATGCGTGAATTGATTGTATACAAACATTTGTACTATTGGCTCTTTGCAGATTTCAGTCGACGTGGAGATGCGTGATTTGTTGGTGTGTTCTTCTTGTGTTATGTTGTTGAATGTTTTCTATTCTATATTTTTATGATGAATTTGTAGTAGTATCACCTGTTTTTATTTGCTGTTCTTCCAAACTGCCCAGTGACTAAATGGACAGCTGCCCTGTTTCTCAGTCCTAGAAATCTCATTGAATGATACATATTTAGGAGGCATCAGCACTGATATTAGTTTTTTGAAAATGAAACTTCTGTGAGGACGAAGGTTTTGCAATGCATGACATTCCACACCTAGCCTTTCACAAATGACAATGCCTGTTGGGTGTGTGAGAAGCATTGGGGGTTTGAAATAAACCTCTTAAAACAGCATTCATATCATTATGATAATCGTCATTATCATTTCTCTCATCCTCATCATCATCATTTCACCCTGTCACCCCAGATGTCAGAGTATAGGCCCAACACTGCATTTGGTTTACCTTATCCAACATTTAGGGATTCTTGAATTAATTTGTTTTCAGTGCTGCATCGTTGGCTTTAGTGTCTATGGGATGATGTTGTCAGTCCCATGTGCATCCATCTCTAATCTCTTGCCTTGATCTTTCTCGAAGGAAATAATGGCCCTGTTATATTTAACCTTGAAGTCTGGGGAAGAACGATTACCAGCGGATGACTGCTAGGCCAACATATCTGAGAAACCAGACACGTCGGTTGATTCTGATAGGGAGTTTCAAACATGCACTAAGTGAGCTGTTACTATTTCATACTACAACCGGAATACCGGATAGTTTGTGTATGCAGCTCAAGGATCAAATTTGATATATATCATTTCCAGATGTACTTGAGATTTTTGCTCGGTAGTGACACTACCGAAACGTAACCCATTTCAGCACTTACTCCTGTATAGAGAAACCATTAGCTTTCAAATGAATCTCTCAACATTCTCTGATAAAAATCAACAGAGATATTTGACTAGTTATATTCGATTGCTATGTATCATTGTTCAAAATACGAAACGCTTCTTGAATGCACTGATCAACTCAAAATCGAATACGATGCAACTTAACTAAAGAAGATCAAGTCATCATCTTCAGACTGAGAACTGGGCATAACAAACTCAAGGGTCATCTTTACAACAAAATGAGGATTGGGACAGATGACAGGTGCCCATGTGGAGAGCATATCATGACCGTGGAACACATCCTGCAAAGCTGCACGCTCACGCAGGAAAAGAGAGAACAATATTGGCCTCGTGAGACAGATATGAGACAAAAACTGTATTGAGATGAAACAGCCTGACAAACAACGGTGTCCTTTGTAAGAGAAACCGGAACCTTGATCTGAGGATGAAAGAAGAAGATGAAGAAGAATACGAATACGATGCAAATATTCGGTCGAGTCCTAGTTCAGACACGTCTATTAAAAAAACAATTTTAATCAAACTTGCAGCAACACATCTACTCCCATGACACGAACGCTTCTCTGCACAAACTTGTATCTATCTTCAAGTTCCTTCCAATCTTTTCAAGATCATTAACAGCATCTTCAGTTGTTCAAACACACTAACAGTTTCTGGGTGTCACGGCGACGATTGAAACTAAAGTCTCCAAAAACATGCCAGAAACCTTGTAAGCAATTTCATCTTGATAACTTTGGGGGCGGCCCCTCTTTCGTCGGTTTGTGAAAGTACTTGCAATTTGTAACAAGCACTCTTAAAACACCTGCTATCTAGGTCTGGTCCTATCAGATAGCGTTTTATATAAAGATATACGAGGTCAAAGGAGATAAGTAGACGCAATAAGGGCTGTTGAAAAGACACGAGTTATCGCTGTGTACAATGTTATCAGAACGGCGACCGATTGTCTTGCTTTTAAATGTGTTATTTAGTTATCAGTTGATGTTACTTATCGCTGTATAGTTAGTTATGATCTAACGAGTTGTCTGTTATTGGATAGTATCATTATTATTGCTAAGATGGAGCAGGGATTGTCGAAGGCTGGGGCTGTCATTTTATGAATTTAATGTAAATGTATCTATTCAATGTTGTCCCTAGCTTTGTCTTTGTTAGCTGTCTTGTGTATGAAGATATTCTGTGTTGTACTAACCTTTTAAAGTATATGTTATTTAAAGTAAATGTAGTATTCCAATATTGCTTTGACCTCTCAAAATCTATGTTGTATATGTCATGTCATCATTCAGTGTGGCCTTTACCTCTTATAGTCTCCGCTAGTTGTATCATTCACATGTAGCGAATCAGTGTTGTCTTCACCTGTCATAGTTTCTATACGCTGTCTTCTACATGTAGCCAATCAATGTCGTCTTCACCTCTCATAGTCTCTCTTAACTGTCTTCTACATGTAGCCAATAAATGTCGTCTTCACCTCTCATAGTCTCTCTTAGCTGTTTTCTACATGTAGCCAATCAATGTCGTCTTCACTTCTCATAGTCTCTCTTAGCTGTTTTCTACATGTAGCCAATCAATGTCGTCTTCACCTCTCATAGTCTCTCTAAGCTGTTTTCTACATGTAGCCAATAAATGTTGTCTTCACCTCTCATAGTCTCTGTTAACTGTCTTCTACGTGTAGCCAATCAGTGTTGCCTTCACCTCTCATAGTCTCTGTTAACTGTCTTCTACATGTAGCCAATCAGCGTTGCCTTCACCTCTCATAGTCTCTGTTAACTGTCTTCTACATGTAGCCAATCAGTGTTGCCTTCACCTTTCATGGTCTCTGTAAATTGCCATATGTATGTGGTTTATCTGTCATAGTCTCATGTAGCTGTGTGCTATTTGTGATTTTCACCGATCTTAAATTCTAAAAGTTGTCTTCTGAAAATGTAGTATGGAATACATCTCGGAGACTAATCTTGAACTCCGTGCCCGCTTCCGTCAAGACCTGATGACTTTTTCAATAACAAAACTTTCTTACTGCCAATAACTCCCTGCTCTATCGACGATGGCCAACGGCTAAAGCTTGAGAATCGTAAGTCTTCCTTAAGGAATGCATGTTTAATCTTTATGGTTTGAATAATTCCATACCTTTGCGTAAAATACATTGAACATCCCTCTTTCTTTTTTCCCCATATATCTTTCATCTATATCTTTCTTTACACTTCTCTTTTTATTTTCTTTGTGTTCCTCAAGTCAAGTCACGTCATCCCGTAACCGTTGAGGTCGTTGGGCACACATGAAAACACCCCCACCACACATGCCACATGCCACACCTCTCTGTCAGCGATCGCTGCCTGTGTTTCATTTTGAGATTGGTCCATTCTGTTATGTTGTCCTCCCATCTCTTTTTATGACGACCTCTTCGTCATCCGCCTTGTACCGATTGATCTCGATATATAAACGTACCAAAGGGGGTTACCGTCTTTTGACGGCTGCTAAGAGATCTTCAAAAGACCCGATTGCTGTTTTAATTCTTTCTTGTATTTCTTCATTTGTAACTCGGTCTTTGTATGTGACATTAAGAAGTCATCGGAAACATCTCATCTCCAAGGCCTGTATCTTCCGCTGCAGGTCAGCTGTAATTGTCCATGACTCACAAGCACATAGGAATATTGACAGGACCAATGTACGCATTAACCTGATCTTCGTGCATATTGTTAACCATTTGTCTTGCCAGATTTTGTTAAGCAGTGCTAAACGCCGCTATTATCTGTGCTATTCAGGCCATCACCTCACATTTTGATCCTTCATCGCTGACAGTCGAGCCCAGATATTAAAAACGGTCGACCACTTCGAGTTCCTAGCCATCAGCTTTTTTAAAAAAAAGATAGAAGCTAAAAAATCTCATGTGTTTCTACTTCCAGTTATGTATGTGTCTGTATATATATAAATATATATATATATATATATATATATATATATATATATATATATATATATATATATATATATATCATCATCATGTAGCATGTCCTTTGTAGAACATCGCTCCCATCACAGTCTGTCTGAAAGAAACTCGTTCCCTTGCCAAAACACCAGCTTCCACTACTGTCATACTCAGGCATTCCTGGATATCTTGGTGCCATCGTCTTCTTGGTCTACCTACCCCTTCCTCTTTTGCCTGGCACCATACCTTCCATCACCGTTATCTCAAGACCGTTGTGTCTCTTGATGTGACCAAAGTATTTGCATTTTCTAGCCAAAATGGAATTGATAAACCAGTTCTCCTCTATGCTCAGCTCTTGCCGAATGTCTACATTTGTTCTTTTCTCTGTCCAGGGTATTCTGAGGATCTGTCTGTAAAATTTTGACACGAAGGATTCGATTCTTTGTCTAGAAGTTTTGGTAATAGTCCATGCTTCACAGCCATAAGCTGCCACAGGAAAAACACAGGCTCTCAAGACTTTTACTTTTATCGTTTTGTTGGTGCCCTGCCATAATTTCTTCAGGCTGTTCAGTCTCTGCATTGCCATAGCTAGTCTTCTTCTGATTTCTTTCGAGCAGTCACCATTTTTGTCAATTCTGGAGCCCAGATATTCAAAATGTGTAACCTGACCTATTTCCTCACCACCCACTGTAAATTTATGCCGACATTGTGTTTTATCGGTGGTCATTATCTTTGTTTTGTTTATGTTTATGAACAGATTTTGATCTTTACTATGTCCATTAACGGCTGAAAGTAGCTGCTCTAGCCCTTCCGCACTTCTTGGTAGTATCACTGTATCATCTGCGCATCGTAACTCTGGAATCTCGTACCCCCCAATCGTAAATGGGTCGAAACTTTCAATGTTCTCATCTTCTCGTACATTTCTCATTATACATTCCGCATATATGTTGTACAGATAAGGTGAGAGGATAAATTCCTGTCGGACTCCCTTTGCTACTGCAAACCAATCTGATGTTTGCCCAGATACTCGGACAGCGGCTTGTTGATCTTGGTATAATGTTCCAATGAGATGGACTATATATATTAATTAATTTGTACGTACGACTGTACCTGTATGTTAGTGCGTATACTCATTGGTGTATCGTGTACTTGTGAATAGTTTATGTGTCCTTGTTTCTTTTAATCCTTGACATGCTGAACATCATCTTAACTTGGGTTTCGTTTTCTTTGTATTGCTGCGCGGCTTACGTGCGCATTTTTTCATTTGTTTTCTTGGGACATGTAATATTATTTTCCATTTCTATTTGGGTAAATTCTTCTTAATAACGGGCATACTATGATTTCCACGTTCTGGGTTCCTCACTTTGTAGTAATGGCTGCCAATTCAAATCGTATTGTATCACTGCCATAGACTATGTTTTGTTTTCTGTTGTGATTTGTTAGTTGTAAAAAATGTTTCTTTGACCATGACAAAGACCTTGTTACTATAACGAGACTTTGTTTTGTATTGGTCTTGTGAAGTCAATAAGCCCGTACTTATATATGTTTTTAATCGCCTATTTTACTTCTATGTGTGGTTATCACCTTCGATTACATCTTTTATTTATTTTATATTTGTGGATATCATCTTTCATTGCATGTTAGTTATAAATTAATATTATTATCATCTTTCACAGTCTCTGCTGTTATCGTCTATGAGTTGTTATCACCTTTCATATTCTCTGCTATTTTCGGCTGTGTGTTATCACCTTTCGTTGTCTCTGCTGTTATTGTCAATGTGTTGTTATCACCTTCCATAGTCTGTTCTTATCATACATGAGTGGTTATCACCTTTCATAGTACCGTGAAGTTTAGCAGCTGATAAATGATAATACTAAGGATATTGATGATTGCATGCATACTGAAAAATCCGCACTGTGCACGGAGAAATCATGTTTAAGTTTCTCTGCTAGGGTGAGAGGAAGTGCCATTGTAGATCGAAGTCTGGATTACCCGACAATGACCCATATTATGAGCATAGAAATGTGTTCATATACGCTCTGTCTATCTCTTTATCTTTCATTTACATTGCTAATCGCATTTCTTTACCTTATTTTGTTGTTGCTGTTGTTAAAAGTCCACAACGATAAAGTTTACTCAATTCTGTTCCGACGTGATGTTCTTGCGGTAGACATGATTTGGGAAAGATGCTGTTCTGGAGTGTCCAGTCTACATGCTTTCCGTTCTTTTGACGTTTAGCCTACACAGTACGTCATGACCTGGGATCTGTCTTAAGCAATGCTGGTAATCACTAAGCTGTCAGTATGTGAAGTTACAGAGGCCCTAAACTTTTCCACTCGAATACCTATCGGGTACTACACCGATACCTCGGGTGTGTATCTGTTTTACTTATTAAAAATCTTGAAAGGATATTTCATGAGTACTATACATTTCAGCAAAGTGGACTATGAGCAAAAAATATGCTCTTGAAATATGTTTATACAGATACAATGGATATAAAACCAAGGATAACAGAAAAAAAAAGAAGCAGTAAAGCTCCCGTGTATGAAGCACATACTAAGGCCCGGTCAAGAAACCTCTTCAAAACCTGACGTCGAAAGGCACGCGCAGGATACAAACGAAAAGAAAAAGAAGAGAAATAGATCGAATTTCTTGGAATGAAAAGCTAACTATATAAGTTATGACGTTAGTAAGAATGCTAATGGAAATGCTGAAAGAAATTAATAATATTAAAACAAAATATGTTCGGAATATAAAGACACACGATATGCTCCTGACAACAGTACTGAGAGGAAACGTTAAGGAAAGACGAGCACAAGAAAACATCCGCTGTAAGTAGGCAAGCAGCATCGAGAGCAACATCGGGAGCAACATCGAGAGCAATATCATGAGCAACATCGAGAGCAACGTCAAGAGCAACATCGAGAGCAACATCAAGAGCAACATCAAGAGCAACATCGAGAGCAACATCGAGAGCAACATCAAGAGCAACATCGAGAGCAACTTCGAGAGCAGCATCGAGAGCAGCATCGAGAGCAACATCGAGAGCAACATCGAGAGCAACATCGAGAGCAACATCGAGAGCAACATCGAGAGCAACGTCAAAAGCAACATCGAGAGCAACATCAAAAGCAACATCGAGAGCAACATCAAAAGCAACATCGAGAGCAACATCGAGAGCAACATCGAGAGCAACGTCAAAAGCAACATCGAGAGCAACATCGAGAGCAACATCGAGAGCAACATCGAGAGCAACGTCAAAAGCAACATCGAGAGCAACATCAAAAGCAACATCGAGAGCAACATCGAGAGCAACATCGAGAGCAACATCAAAAGCAACATCGAGAGCAACATCAAAAGCAACATCGAGAGCAACATCGAGAGCAACGTCAAAAGCAACATCGAGAGCAACATCAAAAGCAACATCGAGAGCAACATCAAAAGCAACATCGAGAGCAACATCAAAAGCAGCATCAGTCGTCTGTAAAAGTGTACAGGTAAAGCAAAACAAATGATGTTGCAAGTGCATTTCCCCCAAAGCTTCGATCAGAAGACAGCACTTGCCAGCATCATCACCATGAAGAGTCTGCATCACGGTCAGGCCTTCCGAGTCTCATCAGTCTCAGAGCATTCTCCTAGGTAGCAGATTGTACACATTTATATACGAGTATGTATATTTATATATGATGTTCGTCAATCAAGTGTGATGAAGGCCACTCTCTCTCTGCTCAATATTGTTAATAATTGTTTTCTTTGATCTATGTCTGCTGAAATAGGTGACTTACGCAGGGATTTGGATTAAAGTGATGATGTTTGCCCAATTTGTCAACGTCACTCTCTATTCCTGAGCTACCTTTGACCAGCGGCAAGATATTGTCGAGACGACTGGAGATATCGCTAGATACAGTTGATTCCTAAGGGTTTACTCATTGCCGAAAACAGGTGTCCAACGTGGCAGCGATATTTATATATACGAGAAGTTTCAAATTAAACCGGACCAAACTGCAACAAGTGATTATACGTATAATGCGGTTGATGGTTCCACTTCTGGTGTAAACAGCACATGCCAACCGTCAAGTTTGCAAAATCTTATTATCCTCCGACTGATAGTTTCCTCAGCAGACCGTTGAAAACATGGCGGACGTGATACGGAATCCGTCCAGAGTTGATCAGCGAGAGGTGATTCGGTTTGTAACAGCTGGATGATGTTGATCAGTTGACATTCATCGTAGAATGCAGGCAGTGTAGGACAAAAGTGTGTCGAAGACAACAGTAAAGAACTGGTCAAAGATGGTTACAGAAGGACGTGAGTTAACGAAAATTCATCCGAGATCAGGTCAGGCGTATATTGTATAACTTCTTTAAATATCGTTGTTCAGTTCTTCACTGTTGTCTTTGACACACTTTTGTCACCATACACTGTTTGCATTCTGCGATGAATGTCAACTGGTCGACATCCTTAGAGCTGTTAGAAACCGAATCACCGCTCGCTGATCAACTCTGAGCGGATTCTGTATCACACCCGCCATGTTTTCAAGGGTCTACTGAGGAAACTATGAGTCGGAGAATATAACATTTTGCAAACTTGACGGTTTGTATGTGCTGATTACACTAGAAGTGACGTCATCAATCATCCGCATCATACGTATATTCCTTTGTTGCAGTTTGGTCCGGTTTTATTTGAAGACGCCTATATATATATATATGGATGCATAATAAAAGGCCACGTGTCTCTGCAGTGCGCACGTACTATAGGCAAATTTTTTATTTTGTCTTTGTTAGGAAAAGTGCAATGTATACTGAGGTTTGGCGTGCATGTCCTCGTGGTCATGAGACCGACATCCAAACCACTCGGCTTGTCGCTACGCTATATTTACTGTATAGTTAAACAATTTAATTAAAACTCAAATGCTGTCAATAATTTTGTTGACAGGTATCCTAGCACTTGGAAGCACAATTGGAATCTTGTCAGTCATCTCTTGCCATATTTCACAGCGTGAGTTCTCATCCAACTGAGTGGCAGTGTTTTGTCCAATCACAACACCCATGTCTCAGGCAGATCATCTAAAGGCACGCCCCTCAGTAGTTTCTCCGCATCGCTCCAGCAGTGACCGTTTGGTAAACGCGCCTACTTCAGCCCCTCCAGTAACTACAACTTCATCCGCAGCGGCAACTTCAAGAACATCACCGAAACCACCATTACCTAGAAAACACAATTCCGCATCTCCTTCAGCAGCAAAGTCGCCAGCTAATAGAAAGCAATTCAATTCGCTGGACAACAGAGGCACGCCCCCAGCATTGATTTATACCCACATCAAATCAGAAACAAATGAAGGGTATCACTCCGCCCCTTCCGTAACCCCGCCCATTTTAGATACATCACAGCGAATTCCAACCACTAGCTATTTAAACCGTGGAGGAACAGGTGAATCACATGTATTGAAGCATAGTCAAGGATTGAGCAGATCACATAATTATCTTCACGACCAGTTTCAGGCAGATGAGCTGGGGCCACTTCCACCGCAAGCAGTAGCAGTTGGCGCAACGACACTGGCTTCCAATGAGTACAACATTGGCGTTCTTGGAAACACTAGTGGAAGCACAGTCCGTGTCTCCTACAACGCTGGTCCAATTACTCAAACCCTTAGAGAGTGTAGTCCAATTACCCAGGAAGGTAAAGCCACGCCTCCTTCATATTCAGAGCTCCAATCACAACGCCAGGCAAAGTCAGTGGGCGGAAACTCTCATTTAAAATTTCAGCATACTCCTTATTCCCGTATCTCATCCCTTGGCCACACAACCTCATTGTCCTCACATCTAACACCTCTTGGTCACTCGTCTTCTATCTCCTCCCATCTTCCTGGATTAAGCCAATCAAATTCAGAGCTAATTCACTTAGGAACGCGGCCTTCAATACAACCGCATTTGGCTTGTTTGGGTAGCTCCGCCCCTCATCCCAACAGCCAATACGAAACTCCTCAGCACCTCCTCCCAACAGAAGACGTGGAAGTGTTTTTCAATCATTTGGACGGTTCACGACAAGCCAGTTCAGCTATGGCTGTAGATGGCAGCAGACAGCACATCTCTGGTCCCCCGTACGTATTGAGCACAGACACGGACAATATAAGCTATACACATTTAACTAATTCACCCCTTAACCCCGGCCAGTCCATTATGTTTTACGGGGGTCCCAGCACATCCAGGGCTCGATTTCTCACCCTTCAGCCTCCATCGTACTCGGACAACGTCGGACACTCAGCTCAACAAGCTACGTATCTGTCCACTATGCCGTCGTTGTTTGACCCCTCTTCGCGCCAGGCTGCCCTCACACCTACAGGGAGCAGTTATAACAACGGCCACCTGCATTCACAAGCTCTTCAGGGATCTGGTCACGTGTGGGCTCAGCCCGTCAACGAAGGGATCTACACAAACCTGGGCGGATCAGTCCAGGAGAGTCAAAAGTACGAGTACACAGTGCAAGACACGGGTAGTGGCATCTCTCTGGTTCCAACAACAAGGACTGAATCGGCTCTCTCACGGCAGCTATCCAGGCCACCAGCAGCAGTTCTGGAGGGATACAGCAGCCGTGTTCTGGGGAGTGGCGGTAGTGCTTCTGTCGCTGCAGCCTATATGAGCCCTGAGATGCACAGTTGGAACTATATGGCAGTCTCCGACGGTCGAGGGGTAAAAGGTCAGTATGTGGTCAATTGATGTACTGTGGTTAAAGTGTGAATGTGTTACAGGTCAGTTTGTTTGTGTAAGTATATTTGATATAGGCTAAAGGTAAACGGGTTGAAGATCAGCTGGTATGACTGCTGGTACTATGAGAGAAAGAAGAAGGTGTTAAAGGTCACTGTATGTGCTATAGGTTGAAGGTGTCAATTTCTGCTTTGCATGTACAGTCGGGTAAAGGTGAATGGGTTAAAGGTGAATGTGTTAAAGGTGAATGGGTCAAACGTAAATGAGTTTAAGGTCAATGGAATAAAGGTGAATGGGTTAAAGTGAAATGGTTAAAGGTGAATGGGCTAAAGGTTAAATGGTTAAAGGTGAATGGGGTAAAGGCTTAATGGTAAACGGTGAAAGGGTTAAGGGTGAATAGGTTAAAGATGAATGGGTTAAAGGTGAATGGGTTTAAGGTGAATGTTAACGGTGAATGGGTCAAACGTCAATGGGTTTAAGGTCAGTGGAATAAAGGTGAATGGGTTAAAGTGAAATGGTTAAAGGTGAATGGGGTAAAGGTTAAATGGTTAAAAGTGAAAGGGTTAAGGGTGAATAGGTTAAAGATGAATGGGTTAAACGTGAATGTGTTATCGGTGAAAAAGACCACAGGAAATCATATTACAAATCACACCCATAATGGACTTTACAACGGATACAATACGGCTTAAGGTGGTAGCCATTAACTCGCTAGTGATTCTCAATGTGTGCATGATAGACTGCCAGTTAGAATAAATTAGGCAAAACAAGAAATGATTTGGTAAATTGAACACAAACACATATCGTATAAAAAAATGTACAACAAGTACCTACCTTCGTACATAAAAATACATATATGTATGAATATATGAAACCATAAGTATACGTACTAACATATGTATGTATGTATGTATGTATGTATGTATGTATGTATGTATGTATGTATGTATGTATGTATGTATGTATGTATGTATGTATGTATGTATGTATGTATTAATGTATGTATGTATGTATGTATGTATGTATGTATTTATGTGTGTGTGTGTGTTTGTGTGTGTATGTATGTATGTCTGTATGTCTGTCTGTATGTATGTATGTATGTATGTATGTATGTATGTATGTATGTATGTATGTATGTATGTATGTGTGTATGTATGTATGTATGTATGTATGTGTGTATGTATATATGTATGTATGTATGTATGTATGTCTGTCTGTCTGTATGTATGAATGTATGTATGTATGTATGTATGTATGTATATATGTATGTATGTATGTATGTGTGTGTGTATGCATGTATGTGTATGCTTATATCTGTTTCAATGTTAGTGCATATACTCGTGCACATATCTATTCCGATCATCTATGGAACAGGAAGAGATGCAAATGACCTTGTTGTCAATCTTCCCGTGGTGTCCATCACTATGAAAGTGGTTTGCAGCCGGAGATCCTCAGTTGTTAGAATTATCATTGTGTTGCTGACGGAAGCGAGCAGGAAATGAAATGTATTTCATGTCACAACAAATAATAATATCGTTCAAGTTGTTTGATTTACATGTTAACCAGACTTAATCAAAACAATTCTGTTTTAATGTGTCTGGGGGTCACATTGACAATTCACGCCACCACGTAGGAAGATGTAGGGTAAGGTGTCGTGATGAGTGTTGTGTTGGCTTGTGTTGTGTTGGTTTGTGTTGTGTTGGCTTGTGTTGTCTTGTCTTGGCTTGTGGTGTGTTGGCTTGTGTTGTGTTGGCTTGTGTTGTGTTGGTTTGTGTTGTGTTGGCTTGTGTTGTCTTGTCTTGGCTTGTGTTGTGTTGGCTTGTGTTGTGTTGGCTTGTAAACAGCAAATCACTTAGGTTGATACCCCTTCTATACACTACCATTTGGTAAATATTACAAAAGTGGAAAGGAGGATAGGGAGATGGCGGGAAAATATCTTTCGATCAGACGAGATTGAGGATGAAAAGTAAGACTTGGTTTCATCGTTTGGAGCCCGGCGGGAAGAGGTGAGGGTACAATTAGTATCTATCGTTCTAACGCCCTTACAAACTTCCAATTAATATACTCCCTTTTTGTATTTGTGCCTTAATAAAACTATGTTCTCTATTTTCTTCACATTTTCCTGATTCATAAAGTACTTCCTTATCATACGACTCAGCCACGTGAAGATGACCAGTTCACTTCCTCGCTACCTCATCCTCTCTATAAAAGTTGGTAGATTAGCCATTTACATATAGATATAAGGAAGCATGTCTGGACAAAGTCCGCACGTAATGCCTTTCCTATCTGAACGAAGCAATCTAGCATGCCGGACGCTCAAATCATTTGCAGCAGCACAAACAAAAATCTGGCAGCTCTACATAGCTCATTATGCAAATGTATAGCACGTGCAAGTAATACGAAGACAAATTCAAGTTTGCAGAGCTCTCAACATGAAACCACAGTTCATCCAGACAGAGCATGAGCGTAGACGTGAGGCGATAGATAGAGAAAATGCAGGTAGACGTGTCCTCTTCTGGTGCGAGGTGGGAGACATTATGGTTGCTCTCATTGTCCTGTAGAATTTAACTTTCCTTTGACCAAGATAGTATCTGAGTGGTAGAGCGATCAATTCTCGCGGAAAAGGTATCACGTTTGATCCCGTTAATTTACACCATCTCTAGTCAACCAGGCTGTAAATGGGTACATTATAACTATAAGGAATTGACATTCAGCTATGACGGTTAAATGACACCTCGATATCACAACAAGCTGATACATAGTTCAATGAAATCGTCAACACTTCATCCCTTACAGCAGTGTCTGTTATAGAGGCTGCTTTATCTGATTCAACGAGGACGTGGCTGAGAGGTTAGCATGCTAGTCTCTTGACCAAGTTGACGCTACGCCGCTTCTCTTCTTTACATGGGGGTGCAAATATCCTTTGGGATAAGATGTGATGTCTCTTAACAACTTCAAGTGAGAAATCGTCACATGACTCTTCTTCCAGGTCTGATGCACTATTCTTGTGTGACGATTTCTCATTCAAGTACCCTGTTCTCGCCTTTTTTATTTAAATGCTAACTTATTTATTTTCCCTTCTTCTATGATTCGCTGGTTCGTTATTGTTGTTGTTTGTTGTCCCCGATGAAGACCTATTGGCCGTAACGTAGGTATCGATTATGTTTTTGTATCGGTGCGGATTCTGACCATACCTTTTCTAAATTTTATATTTTCTTACTATATACATCCACAGTGACACCGCAGCCTCGCCTTATATGAAACTCTCTTGACATAACCGTTGCTCGTTTCCGAGAAATTATATTTCTCCTATTTTAGCCAACTTCCCTCAAATCTAGAAAGCTTAAATGTTATACCCAGCCTTTAGTAGTGCAACCTGTTCTTCTTTCCAATTTCAGCCGATACTGGACAGGTCATATCTAATCTTCTATGCACATTATCATAACTGATCGACATGGAACCATGTGACATGGAATTATGTGAAATTCTATTATGTGAAATGGAATTATGTGAAATGGAATTATGTGAAATGGAATCGTGTTATTGTCCAATGTCCACAATGAGTTGGTTTACTCTTTTATGGGGCCCTAAAAAGGACGTTTAGTGGCGTGTTGTCGTACCTTTCCACACATTCCGAGCATGCTGATGAAGGTGGACCGGGGTCCTCCGGGCGGTTGTGCTATGCTTGGCTTCATCTGCGTGTCGCTGACTACTACGGGGATCACGTCGAACCTCACCTTGTTAGCAAGACTGTTGTCCTCCACAACAGCCTGTTTCCAGGACGACTAACGAGGAGGTCAGGTGAGGGTTTTGTCCAGTATATTTATCCTGACCCTGGCTAACATTGTCTAATCAGTGTGTTTTACCTGACCAGACGTTAGCCTCATCGTCCCGTCAGGTCAGGGTCTTGGCCAGTAAATTTATCCTGACCCTGGCTACTGTTGTCTAATCAGTGTGTTTTACCTGACCAGACGTTAGCCTCATCGTCCCGTCAGGTCAAGGTCTTGGCCAGTATATTTATCCTGACCATGGCTACTATTGTCTAATCAGTGTGTTTTACCTGACCAGACGTTAGCCTCATCGTCCCGTCAGGTCAGGGTCTTGGCCAGTATATTTATCCTGACCCTGGCTACTATTGTCTAATCAGTGTATTTTACCTGACCAGACGTTAGTCTCATGGTCCCGTCAGGTCAGGGTCTTGGCCAGTATATTTATCCTGACCCTGGCTACTATTGTCTAATCAGTGTGTTTCACCTGACCAAACGTTAGCCTCATCGTCCCGTCAGGTCAGGGTCTTGGCCAGTATATTTATCCTGACCCTGGCTAACATTGTTTAATCAGTGTGTTTCGCCTGACCAGATGTTAGCCTCATCGTCCCGTCAGGTCAGGGTCTTGGCCAGTATATTTATCCTGACCCTGGCTAACATTGTCTAATCAGTGTGTTTTACCTGACCAGACGTTAGCCTCATCGTCCCGTCAGGTCAGGGTCTTGGCCAGTATATTTATCCTGACCCTGGCTAACATTGTCTAATCAGTGTGTTTTACCTGACCAGACGTTAGCCTCATCGTCCCGTCAGGTCAGGGTCTTGGCCAGTATATTTATCCTGACCCTGGCTAACATTGTCTAATCAGTGTGTTTTACCTGACCAGACGTTAGCCTCATCGTCCCGTCAGGTCAGGGTCTTGGCCAGTATATTTATCTTGACCCTGGCTAACATTGTCTAATCAGTGTGTTTTACCTGACAAGACGTTAGCCTCATCGTCTCGTCAGGTCAGGGTCTTGGCCAGTATATTTATCCTGACCTTGGCTACTATTGTCTAATCAGTGTGTTTTACCTGACCAGACGTTAGCCTCATCGTCCCGTCAGGTCAGGGTCTTGGCCAGTATATTTATCCTGACCCTGGCTAACATTGTCTAATCAGTGTGTTTCGCCTGACCAGACGTTAGCCTCCTCGTCCCGTCAGGTCAGGGTCTTGGCCAGTATATTTATCCTGACCCTGGCTAACTTTGTCTAATCAGTGTGTTTTACCTGACCAGACGTTAGCCTCATCGTCCCGTCAGGTCAGGGTCTTGGCCAGTATATCTATCCTGACCCTGGCTAACATTGTCTAATCAGTGTGTTTTACCTGACCAGACGTTAGCCTCATCGTCCCGTCAGGTCAGGGTCTTGGCCAGTATATTTATCCTTACCCTGGCTAACATTGTCTAATCAGTGTGTTTTACCTGACCAGACGTTAGCCTCATCGTCCCGTCAGGTCAGGATCTTGACCAGTATATTTATCCTGACCCTGGCTAACATTGTCTAATCAGTGTGTTTTACCTGACCAGACGTTAGCTTCATCGTCCCGTCAGGTCAGGGTCTTGGCCAGTATATTTATCCTGACCCTGGCTAACATTGTCTAATCAGGGTCTTTTACCTGACCAGACGTTAGCCTCATCGTCCCGTCAGGTCAGGGTCTTGGCCTGTATATTTCTCCTGACCCTGGCTAACATTGTCTAATCAGTGTGTTTTACCTGACCAGACGTTAGCCTCATCGTCCCGTCAGGTCAGGGTCTTGGCCAGTATATTTATCCTGACCCTGGCTAACATTGTCTAATCAGTGTGTTTCGCCTGACCAGACGTTAGCCTCATCGTCCCGTCAGGTCAGGGTCTTGGCCAGTATATTTATCCTGACCCTGGCTAACATTTTCTAATCAGCTTGTTTTACCTGACCAGACGTTAGCCTCATCGTCCCAATAGAAACGTGTGAAATGGAAGTATTCAAATGAAAAGATGTACAATGGATGAGAACAAGAATCATGAAACCTGCTTTCACTAACATGAGTAATATATTTTCATCTGAGCAATGCAATCAACAATTAAAAGTGAGTGTGGTCCTGTGTTATGTATCTTCGTCTTTACTGCGTGGTGTAGAAGCCTGGGCAATGAACAAACAACTGGAGAAAGGAAATGTCTTCGAAATGCGTATATATATAGAAAAGAGAGGTGCATGGCACGAGAGGGAAATACAACAAATAAAGAAGTCTTGTGAAAATTTGAAGTGAAAAGATACTCTGATGAACGAAATCAGAGTCCGACAGTTAAGCTATTTTTGTTGCATTAAAAGACATAACACCTGTCTGACTAACAATGCTGGAGGGAAATTGGAGGATAAACATTCCACTGGGAAATAACGCTATAAGTCAGACGATAGCATCAACAGATGAACAGGTAAAAGTCTGGCAGATTTTACCATCGGGCAAGAGACAAAAGACATTGGAGATCCATTACAACCAATCTTCGCCTTGGAGATGGCACTTGAACTGACCAGCCCACCTTCACCATCAAGATGGCACCTCAACTGAACTGACTAGCCAACCTTCACAATGGAGATCGCACCTCGTGAACTGACTAGCCGACCTTCACCATGGAGATGGCACCTCAACTGAATTGACTAGCCGACCTTCACCTTGGAGATGGCACCACAACTGAACTGAATAGCCGACCTACGATGTGTAAATTTGTAAATGAACTGACCTAACCATAACTGATCGATGGGGATTGGGTCGGCCACGTTACAAGCTTCATCTGCTATGCACGACCTCCCAAGTGTGTGGAGTCACGGCAAAATATCGCTTGAAATACAAAATCCCCATCTACCAGCCATGTGTGGTCCCAGTCCTGCTTTACGGCTCCAAAACATGGACATTATTCAAACATGACATGTCGAGACTGGAAGCTTTCCACATGCGCAACCAGCGGCGTATCCTTGGCATTATATGGTATGACTACATCCGCAACGTGGAGGTCTCTGCTAAAACAGGCCTCCTCACAGAAGCGCTTGACCTACGCGGAGTTTCTTTGTTTGGTCATGTACAGCTGGGTCAGGAAACCCCAGCCCACAAGATACTACACAGGTCATTCCTCATCACCAAAGATTTTCTCCCGACCGGCTGTGGGCACACAAGAGGCCTCACAGTATGGCTCCAGCAGATAGTAACCTCCACTTCCGCTCTTGACGAGACCTGGAACCACGCCCCAGAAGTGGGTCATGGATGTAGTCCACTGACGCAACGGACTTCAGACGCCTAAGCGAACATTATTATTATGTTACGATCTAAAAATTCGAAGCGTTCAATTAGAGACGTAGTCTTGTACGGTTACTCGCTATGCTATGAGCTATCACCCACTAGTTGACTTCTAGCCGGGACGTCTTCATTAACTTCTCATACCTATCACTAGATGTCGGAGTATAGGTCCATCACTGCGTTCGGTTTACCTAAACAGGTTATAGGAAATTCTGAATTCATTTGTTCGCAGTGCGGTTTCTGTACCACTGATTTTTAAATGGGGATATTGCTATCTCAATTCACAACCTTCAGGGAGGAGACAATGGCCCTATAATGTTAAACACGGGAACCATTTGAGTGTCGAGGTGAGTCTGTTGAGGTATGATCTGAGCTCAATTGGACGGGGGAGATGTTGATCGCCTGCTGTGAGAACAGTTCACTATGAGCCTCAATAGTCCGAGGCAATCCTTAGAAGATCAGTTTTTATTATCCCAAACAAGATCAACATTCGACTATTGGTTCTTAGACCATTCTAATGTAAGGTCGTCGTAATACCTGTTTGTTTCACCTTTATCTGTCCCGAGCAGTACGTTTTACCTGAACGAGGCCTGAGGTTTGGGCAGTACGTTTTACCGGAATCATACCTGAGGTGGGAGTCTTGGGCAGTATATTTTACCTGAAATTAGGCTTGAGGTAGGGTCTTGGGCAGTATGTTTTACCTGAATTAGGCCTAAGGTGGGATCTTGGGCAGTATGTTTAACCTGAAATCAGGACTGAGGTGGGGTCTTGGACATTATGTTTTACCTGAATCAGGCCTGAGGTGGGAGTCTTGTGCAGTATGTTTTACCTGAATCAGGCCTGAGGTGGGGTCTTGGGCAATATGTTTTACCTGAACCACACCTGAGGTGGGAGTCTTGGGCAGTAAATTTTACCCGAATCACACCTGAGGTGGGAGTCTTGGGCAGTATGTTTTACCTGAAATCAGGCCTGAGGTGGGGTCTTGGACAGTATGTTTTGCCTAAATTAGACCTAAGGTGGGGTCTTGGACATTATGTTTTACCTGAGGCCTGAGGTGGGAGTCTTGGGCAGTATGTTTTACCTGAATCCGGCCTGAGGTGGGATCTTGGGCAGCAAATTTCACCTTTTTGGCGTGAGGTGGGGTCTTGGACAGTATGTTTCTCCTGACCTTTGTCTCAAGTGCCATTCCTAGACAGTATGTTCCACCTGAGCTTACCCTGAAGTGGGAGTCTTGAGCAGAATGTTTCACCTGAATGTGGCCTGATCCAGACGTTATCTGTGACACAGAAGACAATTCAAAACAAAATGTATTATATATTATACAGTAATACAGGACAGTAACTCCTTTCTTGGGTACCGGAACAAATCAAGAGAATCCTGTAACGATTCCTGGACACGTAAGGTTCAAATGCAATCTGATAAAAAAAAAAGAATTTCAGACATTCAAACAGTCGTACATTTTTTTGAAGTCTTTATAGAAAATCATCTTTAAAAAGCTGACTACATTTGATTGGAGAAATAGGTGGGGTTATGTAAGAGACATAAATGGCGTTGCTTAAGGTTAGTATATGTGGTTATTTGATGAAAATGTATGCTGTCATTTGAGGGGAATATATGTGGATATATGTAGTTCTCCGTACTACATCCTCCTACTTGCAAAGCCTTGTCCAGGGCTTGTTAGCAGGAGATTGAGAACGAACGAAGGAGAAGACGAAGATTAGGTAAACACCTGTGCCTATTTGAGGCACAAACTGTATGGCGACTGGAGAGACCACCAAGTTTATGAGGGGAAATGATGTGGTTTTTTGGATTAAACTGTATGGCGACTGGAGAAACATGAGACAGACTACTACGTTTATGAGGGAAATGAATGTGATTATTAGGAAAGAGAGGAAGCAAAGAATGAAGTAGTGGAGGTAAAATTTAAAAAATAAATGACAAAATCTTTGAAAACAAATCTAACTTAACAAATATACGCTCGTAAACTGAAAAGAAACCTTCAGTTTTACATTTACACCAACACAAGCCTTTGGTTTCCTGACTCGACTATATTCAAAAACTGTTCCATCCACCCAATTCCACGGTTGCTAAGTAACGTTCCATTAAACAGTTTCATTCGGCCTGCAAATCAAACACAGAACCCAGCCATCAAATCCTGGTGCTGCCAGATTGGCCTTTGTTAGCACACACGCATAAAATAGTTTGGCTTGTCCTAGGAGCATTTGGAATTTTCTGCGGAGACATTACTTTAATATAACACTTTGTTTACGGCCTGGCTGGCGTGTGTCATTAGAGGTTAGGCTTGATTTTGAAAGTTTGGAAGGAAAGGCTGGTTAGAATTTATTCCGCTGTTATTTAAATAAGTATTTTGGAATAGTGAATACGTGATATTTGCACTGGCTTGTCTAAGTGACATTATTTCGTGTGTGCGTGTGTATTTACGATTCTTTATTTGTTATTTTGTCTGAAAGCTTGTATGTTTTATATCAGAGTTCATGTCTGAGCTTGTCCTAAATTATTTTCTTTTCTTTTCTCACATCCGGCTCTTGATTTGTAAAGTAATTTTTCATTTTGTTGCGTTCCTGCCATCCCATAGAAATTGAAAATACAACATCAACAACAACAACAACAGTTATTACACTACTTTCTACTATTATTATAATACCTATTGTTACTATCGTTATTATTGCCATCATTGTTGCTATTATTATTATTAGTATTATCCCTGTCACTAGTACCGTTACTACAACTACTAAAACTAACATTACAACAAAAACAATAACGACTTCAACTAGTACTACTACTATTACTAATACTATTACTATTACTAATACTATTACTACTACTGCCACTACTACTACTACTACTACTACTATTACTACTACTATTACTACTATTACTGCTACAACTAGAGTGACAGGATGGTTTTATCTTTTACGTCTGGAAGCAGATATACCGATTTAAATTTCCGGTTTCGTCACGGTCCGGTCTACCAAACTGGAAATAGGAAATTGACTTACTGTTGGGAGACATTTTATTTCACTTCGGGAAAATTTGTATAAAGTTTAAAATAGTGTCTTTAGTTACAGATACGCCCTAGTCGATCCACCTGTAAATGGGTTAGTGTAGTGCTTGGCTATTAGGTGGGACTAAGCAACAAATGTTGATACAAATAAATATTTCTTAAAAATTTCAAGACGCTGAACACGAATATGACAATAAAAACGACAAATTGGATAAAACTGCTGGGAAATCTATAATTAACCATTATTACTGGCACAATTACTGGCACAAAGTGTGCCTGTCGTCTGTATAGTTGCTTAGGATCATCTCTGGTGAGCGTGCAACAGTAGTCAGCCAACATTGAAGAGGACAATTTTTTGTTGGTATCATTACTGAATCGCAAGCAATGTCCTAGTGAAAACGTTCACGTTGCTTATCATTAATTAACCTTGCCAAGGGTTTTCCCGGGTAGAACACCAATTTGGAATGCCAGAAATTGATCTTTAAGTCCAAATTGCAGTCAATTGTGTGATACAGGGACAATTTATACTCATCCAGCTCCTTGTAGTTTTATGATCTGACATTCCGGTGGAAGTTGGCTGAAACCAGATGAAATGAGTAAAATGGGTGTCTTGTCGTTATCCTTAAGCAGCTTGTCAAACATCTTGTCTGAATGTGAGGACCGACACAATTCTACTTTGAGTTTTAGTTTCCCTGAATAGAGGAATTTGTCAAGCGAATACTTGAAAACTGATCCGGTAGTGTCTTTGGATTTAATAATTTTTTCATCACACAGAGTTGAATATGATGGGGGAGCTAGCAGAGTTGAATATGACGGGGGAGCTAGTAGAGTTGAATATGACGGGGGAGCTAGCAGAGTTGAATATGACGGGAGAGCTAGCAGAGTTGAATATGACTAAGAGCTAGCAGAGTTGAATATGACGGGGGAGCTAGCAGAGTTGAATATGACAGAGAGCTAGCAGAGTTGAATATGACGGGGGAGCTAGCAGAGTTGAATATGACAGAGAGCTAGCAGAGTTGAATATGACGGGAGAGCTAGCAGAGTTGAATATGACGGGGGAGCTAGCAGAGTTGAATATGACGGAGGAGCTAGCAGAGTTGAATATGACAGAGAGCTAGCAGAGTTGAATATGACGGGAGAGCTAGCAGAGTTGAATATGACAGAGAGCTAGCAGAGTTGAATATGACGGGAGAGCTAGCAGAGTTGAATATGACGGGGAGCTAGCAGAGTTGAATATGACAGAGAGCTAGCAGAGTTGAATATGACGGGAGAGCTAGCAGAGTTGAATATGAAGGGTAGCTAGCAGAGTTGAATATGACAGTGGAGCTAGCAGAGTTGAATATGACAGGGGAGCTAGAAGAGTTGTGTGCGTTTCTGCCAGTGCTAGGTGTTGCACATTCTTCTCTCTGACTTTGACAGCTTTTCTCTGAGGCCAGTCTCTCTTTTCACAAAGTGGAAAGTGTTTTCTCTGCTGTCCCTTTCACATAGGAATCCGCAGTCCTTCGTGCATCTCAGCTGCATACCCATTAACAAAGCTACAAACTTCAGAATACCAACCATACGTGCTCTATTCAAAGCAGTTTAATGGCAGTTTTTTTTAAGGTTATCGTATTCTTTTTTCATGTACACAGCATATCCGGTTTCCATTATGTCGCAACATCGCATGGAGACTTAATTTAGATGAGTCCATTAATGATTGTAATTCTTGCGAGTCATAATTAAATCCTAGTACATTCGCCAAAACATCAACTCAAGAGCAGAACACAAGGTCATCTTCTTTTCCGAAGAGAGAAGCAAACTGCTCAAGATGCCTGCGGAAAGAAGTAATTTGAACAAGTTCCTTGAGAAGATTATTTCAATCTTGATCCAAGTAACTTTCTGGCCTTGCCTTTTCCAGATTGCAAGCAAGATTGATCGTATAACGTGTCAGATGTGTGGATCATCAATAAATGTCGACTTCTATGGATAACACGACATTGGTTCGTCACAATCCTCATAGTTTAAATCGAGGAAAAATTCATTTCGAGCTTCACGAACAGGAAGTCCTTGGCCACGTGGAACAGGCGAGAGAGCAGATTGTATATCCGGGCACGCTATTGCTCACTACTTGCTACTACTGACGCTTGCAAAAACAGACAGAACCATACAGAAACAGTCGCAGATTGCATTGTCTCTTTGGAAAATTGGTTACAAGCAATGCATCATATCTATGGAGCCCACGCGATACCCTGGTTCCCAATCTTGCTTCCGAAATAATGATCATACACAGTTTTCACTTTTGGAGTGATGAATCGTGTCGGTCTTACAAACGTAACTATCCTCGTAATTGTAACAAAAGTTATCCGCAATATTAACGAAGTTACAAGGCATGTCTTCTAGTGGTTGTGGGAATCGCGTGTGTTGTACAATGGCGAAGGGGTAAATGGAAGTCGCTCAAATGACTTAATGAATCTACGAGACTTCGCTTACAACAAACGAAAGCATCCTTATCGTTAGCTGTCGTAACTCAGCGATGCCATCACTCAACTACATTACTTCAGAAAATGAAGCAATAACGTCTGAGGTGTTCTTTGTATAGCAGGCTGATACTGTAGAATGCGCTCGGTGGTCTGGGCACGTCGTGGCATCAGCGTCAAAACCAAACTCAAAGTATTCCGTGCAACCATCATTCCAACCCTACTATACGCTTGCGAAAGCTGGATTGTATACTCTGGACATGCAAGGAGGTTAAACAATTACACACATGTTGCCTGAGGCGAATATTCCACATCCGATGGCAAGATCGTGTCACTGACATCGAGGTTCTCACGAGGGTTAACATGCCCAGCATACATGCACTGCTAGAGAAAGCACGACTAGGATGGGCCGGACACCTCGTCCCTATGTCAGACGAGCGGCTCCAAAATAAGCTTCTCTACGGCGAGCTGAGAGAGGGATGGCGCGAGAGAGGGCGCCCAAAGAAACGTTTTAAAGACGGTCTGAAGGACGCACTGAAAAGTTGTCAGATAGACATCGACACCTGGGAATGTCTTGCGCAAAACAGATCTGACTGGAGAAGCGCAGTCAAATCGGGTGTAGTGCCGGTGAAGACGACCGTGTTGTGAAAGCCCAGAGCACACGCGAGACGCGGAAATCCCGAGCAGCGGGAACACCATCCCCTTCTACAAACCTCGTGTGCCCGATGTGTAGCAGATGTTTTCGTGCCCGCATGCGCACCCACACCAAACAGGGAAATTTGTGACAAGGATGATGTCGGCGGTCCTCACCGTCAACGATGGACAGCTATTATTATTATTACTGTAGTACTTAAATGATTGGTACGTCCTCTTTCTTTCACCTCCAGACTTCTTTCTTATCTTTTCTCTCACACTATGGTCTTTTACTTTGAAGGAAGGCAATAGGACCACTGAACATGCATGGATATTGTTAAAGATAACTAAAGCGAGTTGTGCATGAATCTGCGACCACATCGTTTAAAATAATTGCTGCATAAATCATCACTGCACAAGTGCGTAAAGTGCTTTGACGAAGTCATCCTACAGAAGGTCAACTGTAAGGGCATCCCTATACTTTGGCTGCAGTGAAGGAGGAACACGATGGGAGGAAGAAGCAGAGGAACACGATGGGAGGAAGAAGCAGAGGAACACCAACAACGTTTGAGATTAAGAAAGAATGGTGTGTATTTAAATGATTTCTAGTCCCGATTTTTCTCCCCTCTTACATTCTCTCGCCTCTAACCTTCTCTCCCCTCTTACCTTCTCTCCCCTCTTACATTCTCTCGCCTCTAACCTTCTGTCCCCTCTTACATTCTCTCGCCTCTAACCTTCTCTCCCCTCTTACCTTCTCTCCCCTCTAATCTTCTGTCCCCTCTTACCTTCTCCTCTTCTTTTCTCTCCCCTCTTACGTTCTCTCCCCTCTTACCTTCTTTCTCCTCTTACTTTCTCTCTGCTCTTACCTTCTCTCCCCTCTTACCGTCTGTCCGCTCTTACCTTCTCTCCCTTATTACCTTCTCTCTACTCTCACCTTCTTTTACATTCTCTCTCCGCTTACTTTCTCTACCCTCTTACCTTCTGTCTCCTCTTACCTTCTCTTTCTCCCCTCTTACCTTCTCTCCCCTCTTACCTTCTCTCTCCTCTTACATTCTCTCTCCTCTTACCTTCTCTAGCCTCTTACCTCATCTCCTTTCTTGCCTTCTCCCTCCTGTTACCCTCTCTCTCCTTCATACATTCTCTCTCTCTTACCTTTCTCTCCTTTTTCTTCTCTCCCCTCTTACCTTCTCTCCTGTCTTACCTTCTCTCCCCTCTTACCTTTTTCTCCCCTATTACCTTCTCTCCCTTCTACCTTCTCTCCCCTCTTACCTTCTCTCCCCTCTTACCTTCTTTACCCTCTTACATATTCTCCCGTCTTACCTTCTCTCCCCTCTTCTTTCTCTAATTTTTCTTCTATTCCGGTTTACCTTCTCTCACTGTCTCCCCCCTTTTCCATTTTCTCTATCCTATTAACTTATCTCTCCTGTTACCACGTCTCTCCTCTTACATTCTCTATCAGACTGTCTCTCTTCTTATGCATTGCTTTCCGACGAGTATCTCTCACCTGCCATTCACCGTCAACGATACATGAGTACACAAGTGACCAAACTCTCTTTCATCAGGTAAGACTGCTTCACAACATGGTTAGAGAAGATGTCCCTAGTCGTATTCTTTACTTCTTGTATATTATTTGGCTGTCCTCCTCTTGCTCATTATCTTTCACTGTCCTCCCTCTATTTATTTCTGTCTCTTTTACTCTCTCTCTTTCTTGTCGTCCCTTTCTTTATCTCTCTTCCTCTCTGTATCTGTCACTTTTCCCTTCTCGTTTTCTGTCTCTTTGTCTCTTTCTTTCTGGCTCTCTTCTGCTCTCTTTCTGCCTCTATCTCCTTCTCTCTTTATGTCTCTCTCTTCCACTGTCTCTTTCTGCCCCTTTGTCTCTCTTTCAATTTTCGTCTCTCTCTCTCTTTTCCTTCTGTCTCTCCGTGACTCTCCTACTTTATTTCTGCCTGTTTCTTTTTCTACCCTCTATCTTTCTTTCTCTCTCTTTTTTTCTCAACAACTCTCTCTCTTTATCTCTGGCTCTCTCTCCTGTTCTCTCTCGCTTTCTATCCTCTCTCCCTATGTTTCTTTCTGTTTATTTCTCTTCTCCATTCATTTTTTCTGTCACTCCATTTTCCCTCCCTCTCTCGCTCTCTCTTCCTCTCTCTTTCTCTCACAAATAAATTAACCACCGATCATTGGTGTTGTGTGACGTCCTACTCTGCCTTATCTCTAAAGCTGGGGTTTCAAGCCAAGTTTGTCATTCAGGACACGATACGCATTAGTGAGGCATAAAACAATTTTGGTTAGACCTTGGTTTGGAGATCCTGATATTTGGAGAAACACAGAGAATATCGAATTGGAATAGAGGAGTGGGGAGGAGGAGGAGGTGTGGAGGCAGTGCTTATGGGATAAGAGGTACGTGAAGGTGCCCGAAACGGAGAAAAGAATAGTAACACTGTAACCTCTTAGGCTTGTCGTAAGAGACGACTAAAGAGATGGCTGACTACTCCATTTCGTAAAAACTATGAGGCACAAAACTTCAACGTTTGATGGTTTTGCTGGTTTTTGTTGAAGAACTATGCTTCACAGGGAGCTGAAACGGTTTTCGTTGATTCATGGAAGAGGTTATAGGGGAGGGTATGCAAGCGGTAGAACGAGATACAGAGAGTGAGGCA
The DNA here is from genome assembly GCA_036924085.1 of Ariolimax columbianus. Lineage (NCBI taxonomy): Eukaryota > Metazoa > Mollusca > Gastropoda > Stylommatophora > Arionidae > Ariolimax > Ariolimax columbianus. Next base: position 90,743,050 of record JAVGWX010000004.1, on the reverse strand, counting down.
GTAGGAATAAGAAGGGCGGAGAGAAGGAGAGAGATAGATTCGGAGAGAAAGACAGAGATTGAGAGAGAGCGAGGGATGTGAGAATGGGATATAGGTGGGAAGATATTAGGAAGCGAGAGATTCTAATAGATAGAAAGAGATCGCGAAGGGAGGGGATGGGAAAGAGGAAAAGTGTGAAATAGAGCAAACGAGATTGAGGGAAAAGTATAGCTATAAAGGCGCCTAACTGACTGCGGGTCTACTTAGCTCTAGTGTTTGAGTCTATTAAAATGGACTCTCACACCAGTTAAACCACTCTCCAAGAAACTGATTGTATAGAGACTGTAGAGTCTTCTAAATCAGTATAAAGACGTTAAGTTAAATGATAATGGGAATGAGAGAGAGAGAGAGAGAGAGAGAGAGAGAGAGCTAAGAATAGCAACAAAATGAGTGAAAGATGACAAGAGAGGACAGATTTATAGATGGCAAGAGAGAAGGAGGGAAAGATAACATCAGACGAAAGAGTAACAGATAGCAAGAGAAGGAAGAGTGAAAAAGAATGACTAAGAGGGTATAAAAGTGAAAAAGAGAGAGGACATTAATGGGAAATTGGAGTGTCACGATGGGAAAATGAGACAATGAGATTGTAGTGAAAGATGGAGAAAAGGGGAGAGACGGAGAAAGTGAGAATGATGGAGTGGTGAATGAAGGAGAAAGGGGATAGAGGGAAAGTAAGAATGATAGAGTGATGATTGAAGGAGTAAAAGGAGGAGAGAGAGGGAGAAAGTGAGAATGATAGAATAGGGATTGAAGGAGAAAAGGGGAGATTAGGAGAAAGTGATAATGAAAGAGAATAATTGAAAGGGAAAAGTGGAGACAATTGAAGCAGCGTGGTGTTATTGAATTCCTGTCGGTGCCCATCTGCAGGCATCCAAGAATGACTGCGGTTAATGGTGACGCATATGTGGATGTGGATGTGGATACAGACTGCAGCAGGCGACAATCCAGCCCTGACTAGCTTGCATGGCAAGCCTCGCACAAGACTATCTATCCCACCTGTGGATGCACAGCAACAAGCTCGTGTGGACGACCGATCCCAGCTGTGGGTGCACACCAACAAGCTCGTATGGACGACCAATTCCAGCTGTGGATGCACAGCAACAAGCTCGTGTGGACGACCGATCCCAGCTGTGGGTGCACACCAACAAGCTCGTATGGATGACCGATCCCAGCTGTGGATGCACACCAACAAGCTCGTATGGATGACCGATCCCAGCTGTGGATGCACACCAACAAGCTCGTGTGGATGACCGATCCCAGCTGTGGATGCACAGCAACAAGCTCGTGTGGACTAAATGAGTTGTGCCAATCGTCGTATCAAGCTGAACGTTCAGTTCAGTCCATGACTTCTTGAGATCGTTGGGGCACTCCAGAAACAAGGCTGCTACGCCCCTGACTACGGTTGCTTTTTTTGTCCTCCTCGCGTAGCAGGCTTGTTCGTTTATGGATGTTGTCTTTCCACCGTTTCCTCGGATGTACCCGCATTCGCTTGTCTTGCGCTGTGTTATATGTAGTATCGTATTTCCAAGGGTCTTGGACATCGAGTTATGGCCATACCAAATCAGAAAGATATCACATCAATGCTTATGATTTCAATAGAGCGAGTCCTCTCCCATTATCCATGCCCTTCTTGGGTATGGGAAAGTGTGTGTGAGATGGGTATCTCGCAAGCTGACACCGGATATGAAACAGCGTCGGCAGCAAGGTGTATCATTAACTTTTAACGCGATATGAACAGGAAGACGATGCCTTTATGCGACGAATTATCGTTTTCGACGAGTCATGATCACACATTATGACAAAGAACACAAGCGCCAGTCTATAGTGTACAGGCATTAGAACTCACCTACCCCAACAAAATTCAAGGTTTTCGCCTCTGCGAGAGAAATGAGGATTTTTCTTCTTCTTCTTCTTCGTACGCTGTCAGACGTCAACCTGTATTTTTTCGAAAAAATCAGCGGTCATCCTGAAGCTGTAGACACTGCCATAGAGCTTGTCTAGTGTTGCCACTGGTGATGGCCACATGTGCTTTCCCTGGGTCCTCGTATTTTGGGCAGTTTTGCAGCAGATGTTCAGCGGTCATTTTTCCGGTACCACAACTGCATTCGTCAGTGCCACCTATCTTCAGTTTATTGAATAGGTGGTACCTCAGTCTGTTGTGGCTTGTGCGGAGTCTCAAGACCAGGACCTGCTCTCTTCTGTTCAATTGGTAATAGGCATCATTTTTTGTGTAACCAGTATGTTCTGTTTCCCATTTGGCCATGTATCTGGCTCTAATAAGCCCTTGGACTCTTCGTAGGTCACACTAGAATCTGGTTGTGGTAGTCTTGCACCTTCTTTTGCCAGTCTGTCTGCCTCTTCGTTGCCTTGTATGTTAAAATGGGATGGAACCCACTGTACCACTACTCTTTTTGGTGCGGTCTGCTGGCATAGTTGACAGAGTACTGCTCTTAAAACATTAAGTTCAGTATTTTTCTGGCTTTTTAGTGCTAAATGAGGATTCAATAATTTTGGGAGTGTAAAGATGAGTACACACATCCTTTTGGAGCACGTCGATCGATATGTCAAAAGCTTTACAGAAACTTCGAGCACGATTGCTGCGTGTTCATGTGGGCAAGAACATAATTCATTAGGACGAAAATGCTCGCCCACACGCGAGTCATTAAACAATGGCTACATTGGAGTGTGCCAAGCGTGACGACACTTTACTGCACCAATCGGACAACCACGATCTGACACCTTGTGACCTATTCCTCTTCCCGGAACTGAAGGAACACCTCAAGGGACTCCATTACGCTTCTGACTAGGAGATGCAAGCAGTTGTGCGTACCTGGTTTCGGGAGAAGACGTCTGATTTTTTTTCCTTGGCGGGATGGAACAATGAATCCGATGTTTGCATTTGTGTAGACGGGGATGGCTAGGTTGAAACATAATGATACATTCACCTTAACGACATTGCAAACTTTAAGAAAATGTATAGCTCATGTGGAAATATTGCACATTAATGAAATGTATAGCTCATGTGCAAATCTTGCACATTAATGAAATGTATAGCTCATGTGCAAATCGTGCACATTAATGAAATGTATAGCTCATGTGCAAATCTTGCACATTAATGAAATGTATAGCTCATGGGCAAATCTTGCACATTAATGAAATGTATAGCTCATGTGCAAATCTTGCACATTAATGAAATGTATAGCTCATGTGCAAATCTTGCACATTAATGAAATGTATAGCTCATGTGCAAATCTTGCACATTAATGAAATGTATAGCTCATGTGCAAATCTTGCACATTAATGAAATGATCTCTTCAAAAACAATTGGGATTGAGATTATCCCCAGTTTCCTTAGACCTAAAATGAATTACCTATGCACTGATTACAGATGTACTCTGGATAATGCTGCTTTTGTGTTCTCTATTATTGGACTGAGTTGTCTAAAATAATAAATTACACAAATTATTCTGTGCTGTGAAATCCAATTTGATTTCTTCAGAGGTTCTTTTGTCATAATCTGAAATGTCACGGAAATTCATTCGACGTTAACGATATTATTACCTAATTATCCCCTTATTGTTCCCTTTTTCACTCCAGCCGGAGTATAGGGTCACCTACACAGTTGGCCTTTTTTAGGAAGGCTGCAACAAAACACTTTGCGTGCTTTTGAAAGGGTTGTTTCTGTAGCAATATGTTACACACGATAAGGTTGCTAGTCCCATAAATACTTCTCTTTGATATGTGTGGGTAATATTTTTAACGAGTCACCCTGTTTTGTTAGATTATTATATTCACAAAGTATCACTCTATTCTAACTTGATGTGTACGACGTTACATCCACATGTATCATTTTATTCACAACTTAAGCATCACTCTAACCTACCTTAATCTGTGCGATGGGTCATCTAAAGGACCATTGTATTTCTTACTTTGAGAATCCCTCTAACCTACCTTGATCTATGCGATGTGTCATCTAAAGGACCATTGTATTTCTAATTTTGAGAATCCCCCTAACCTACCTTGATCTGTGCGATGTACCATCAACAAATATCTATTTATTTAAACATATACAGGAGTTACAGATGTGTAAGTTGTCGCCTTCGAAATAGTTTCCATCCAAAGTGTCACACAACTTGTCCAGCGCTGTTTCCGCTGCTCGAAGCATGTTGGGAAATCGTCTACAGAAATAGCACACAGCCCCCTTTTCGCATTCTGTTGATTCTCTTCAGGATCTTCACATATTTCTCTTTCTATTGTGGTGACCAGGTTTTAGTATCGGGGGAATACATATGACCCACGATTCCTCATTAGTTGTGATTGTTTGTAAAAAAAAGTTTTATCATTTTTGAATCAGCTGAAATAGGAGATTCTTTCTGGTCAGATGAGAGCAAATATGGATTACATTTGGAAGAGACGCCTCTAATGTCCAAATTGTCCGTAGGAATCGATTGAACTGAACCGAAATTAATGTAACCTCTGGCAACTCATGATTTGTAATTCGGCCATTTCCCAGCATATTTGCGTGCCAAAGTTCAACATTGGTTTTTACTTCTGCTGGTTGCACGCATCCTAGGCAGCTTATTACACTCGACAAGCTGACGACAATCTTTAGAACGCTTATACCACGCATGAACTTGTGAAATACGTATACAATCCATCCCAAAGTCTGTATGTCACTTTAAGTATGTTTCCTGCCATATTTTGCTACGTTTTTGACAAAGTCTGATGAAAATTCGTAAATCCATTTTTTTTCCTCCATGACAAAGCGGCAAATGTGATTCCTGCACGTAAGAACAAAGCACTACTGCAAACCGACTAGATTAGCGAGACAGACCTGACAGAGCTGCACGCACATTCGATTCAGGGGTCACTCTGTGCCTAGTAACGTCTGGCGTCATGCATTATCGGAATAATGATGCCAATCAGAATACCTTGTAAATACACTAATCTGCATGCAGCCCAGAACCTGGCAGTTATTTTAACCGCTTCTCCGAGATACAAAGTTTGATATGTATTTTCTAGAACAATATTTCCTAAAGTAGAGATCTGCAGACTGGTGCCAGTACAAAAGCCATCAGTCGTTGACAAAGAGCATCACGAAACTAAACAGTAATGGCACTTAATGTTTTTATAGTAAGCATTGACAAGTTTGTAACTGTTGTATAATTATAAATCTGGTTGTTGCTGTTGTTGTTGTTGTTGTTGTTGTTGTTGTTGTTCTTCTTCTTCTTCTTCTTCTTCTTCTTCTTCTTGTGAATGTGCACACTGAGTATGTTTGCTATTTTGTGTTCCCTGAACATGATGGTCAGTGGTGGTGGTAGTTGCAGTAGTTTTCCTTACATCTCGAGTGTGCTGATGAAGGTCTTCCAGTCGGTTGGGCTATTCTTGACTTCATATGTGTATCGCTCACTTCTATAGGAATCAAGTCGATCCCCCACCTCGTTAGCCAACCTGCCAAGATGAGCATCGCGTTTGCAGTAAGACCTGCCTGGAAGTGAGATGGGGGTCTTGACTAGTACATTTTGCATTGCCCTGACTAACATGTCCGATCAGTGTATTTATCCAGACCCTGACTAACTTGTCCGATCAGTGTTTTTATCCAGACCCTGACTAACTTGTCCGATCAGTGTGTTTATCCTGACCCTGACTAACTTGTCCGATCAGTGTTTTTATCTAGACCCTGACTAACTTGTCCGATCAGTGTGTTTATCCTGACCCTGACTAACTTGTCCGATCAGTGTGTTTATCTTGACCCTGACTAACTTGTCCGATCAGTGTGTTTATCCAGACCCTGACTTACTTGTCCGTCCAGTATGTTTGTCCTGACTAGACGTTAGTCTCCTCTCTCCTAGAAATCTAGTGAAAATGTGTGATTTTTCGAACACAAATATCCGCTGATTCTAACTTAACTAATATTCTGAAAAATATAATCCCCAAATCTGTGTGATAGTATATTATTTATTGTCTCGTTAAAATTGACAAAATAACAACTTTTTAATGGTTTTTTTATACAGCGCTAAAAAACAACACTTAAAACTGTTGCCATATAATATTGGCGGAGCTAAAAACATTTTAATACACAATGAAGATGATCGAACACGAATAGTGATCAATAAATTGGGTATTGGTCCATGCTGCAATGCAGAAATCCGTGGTGGTCTGTCTGACTGCCCATTTTGGGAACCACTATTATAAAAGGTCCCAGATCAATTCCTTAATGCCATGGCCCGCTGTCTGTTTGTCGAGGTTTTGTAAAAGTGTCAGACAGAGATAGATTGACCAGGTTAGGCGAGGTTTGTCAACACTAACTTAGCCCCCTTAGCCCCGAATTTGGTCCTACCCAACGGCCTCAGCAACTTCCCTAGTCAAATTGTCTCTATCCATGTTGCCCTTCTCAGTTTTTTTTTTCATTTTTGTCTTCTTCTGGTCCTCCGTCTCCTTCTTTTCTTCATCTTCGTTCTATTCTTTTTCTTCTTCTTCTTTACTTTTCGTCTTCGTTATCTTCTTTTTCCTAATTTTCTTGTTCTTCCTCTTTTTCTTCTTCTTTCATCATTCTCTTCTACTTCTTTCTATTCTGTTTATAATTTATCGTCCTCTTCTACTCGTTCTTCTTTTTTATTCTTTTTATTCTTCCTTTCTTCTTCTTCTTGCCTTATTCTTCTTCTTATTTTTCACCATTCTCGTTTTCATCTACCATCTCATATGGCGTTAAGTGGAACTTAAACGCTGGTTTGGTTCAGGCACAATATGCTGACCAAAACCACTATCTCTCTTTCCTGTAGCGTTCCCTGGAAACAATTTCTTTTCAAGGCAGTGTGGATGACGAGATGTGATCCCCGTAGTTGTGAGCTTCACGTAGATAAAGCCAAGCTTAGCACAACCGCCTGAAGAACCACGGTTCACCTACATCAGCACGATCGGGTTGTAAGGAAATCTACTGCAACCCACCCTTTTCAGGTTGTCCAAAGGAGTAAACTTACTCATTGTGGATATTACCCAACAGCAGCAACAAAATGGCGTTCCATTTTCTTCATTCTAACTCAAAATCAGAGTGATAATAAACGGTTCTATCTTCTTCTACATTTGTATTAATGAAGACTTTAACACGGTTTGAATAAATCCATACCACAAGTACTACTGCTGCTGTTACTGCCACTGCTACTGTTGTTACTGCTACTACTTCCACTTTTACTACTACTACTACTACTACTACTACTACTACTACTACTACTACTACGGTCACTACCACTGCTATTACTACTAGTAGTGCCATTACTACTAATACTGCTACGACTACTACTACCGCTACTTCTACTAGTAGTTCAATTACTACTACTACTTCTACTACTACTACTACTACTACTACTACTACTACTACTACTACTACTACTACTTCTTCTTCTGCTTTCGTTCTAAATCTCCCGCTACCAAGTCCTGAACAGGGCTTTGCAAGCAGCAGGATGAAGTCCATAGAACGGAATGCGTAGTGTCGCTAGTTTACCGTTTGACTGCAATATTTGCACCATTCGGTTCGACACATCCGTCCTCGGCAGCACTACTACTACTACTTCCCCTTCTGCTTCTACAAATAATAACATTACTACTTCTACTACTACTACTACTTCTACTACTACTACTACTACTACTACTACTACTACTACTACTACTACTACTTCTACTACTACATCTACTACTACTACTACTACTGCTGCTGCTGCTGCTGTTACTACTACTACTTCCACTTTTACAATACTACTAGTACTACAACTGCTTCTACCACTACTTTCACTTCTGCTTTTACATCTACTACTAATACTAATAGTACTACTGTTGTAGCTACTACTACTGTTAATACTACTGTTACCACTAATATTACTGTTACTACCACCACCTCTACTACTACCACCACTACTCCTGCAACCATCACTACGACATGTACCACAAATACATCTATTACTATAACCATCGTTATTACTACTATCTCGCCCACTACTGCTACCACTTCCAATAATTCTACCCCCACCTCTACTACCCCCACCTCTACCACCACTACCCCCACCTCTACTACCCCCACCTCTACCACCCCCACCTCTACCACCACTACCCCCACCTCTACTACCCCCACCTCTACTACCACCACTTCTACTACCCCCACCTCTACTACCCCCACCTCTACTACCCCCACGTATACTACCCCCCACCTCTACTACCCCCACCTCTACCACCACTACCCCCACCACCACTACCCCCACCTCTACTACCCCCACCTCTACTACCCCCACCTCTACTACCCCCACCTTTACTAACCCCACCTCTGCTACCCCCACCACCACTACCCCCACCTCTACTACCCCCACCTTTACTAACCCCATCTCCACCACCACTACCCCTACCTCTACTACCACCACCTCTACTAACCCCATCTCCACCACCACTACCCCCACCTCTGCTACCCCCACCACCACTACCCCCACCTCTACTACCACCACCTCTACTACCCCCACCTCTACTACCCCCACCTCTACTACCCCCACCTCTACTACCCCCACCTCTACTACCCCCACCTCCACCACCACTACCCCCACCTCTGCTACCCCCACCACCACTACTCCCACCTCTACTACCATTACCTCTACTACCCCCACCTCTACCACCACTACCCCCACCACCACTACCCCCACCTCTACTACCCCCACCTCTACTACCCCCACCTCTACTACCCCCACCTCTGCTACCCCCACCTCCAACTACCACTACCCCCACCTCTACTACCCCCACCTCTACTACCCCCACCTCTACTACCCCCACCTCTACTACCCCAACCTCTACTACCCCCACCTCTACTACCCCCACCTCTACTACCCCCACCTCTACTACCCCCACCTCTACTACCCCAACCTCTACTACCCCCACCTCTACTACTCCCACCTCTACTACCCCCACCTCTACTACCCCCACCTCTACTAGCCCCACCTCTACTACCCCCACCTCTACTGCCCCCACCTCCACCACCACTACCCCCACCTCCACTACCCCCACCTCCACCACCACTACCCCCACCTCTACTACCCCCACCTCGACCACCACTACCCTCACCTCTGCTACCCCCACCACCACTACCCCCACCTCTATTACCCCCACCTCCACCACCACTACCCCACCTCTACTACCCACACCTCCACCACCACTACCCCCACCTCTACTACCCCCATCTCTACTACCCCCACCTCTACTACCCCCACCTCCACCACCACTACCCTCACCTCTACTACCCCCACCTCCACCACCACTACCCCCACCTCTGCTACCCCCACCAGCACTACCCGCACCTCTACTACCCCCATCTCTACTACCCCCACCTCTACCACCACTACCCCCACCTCTACTACCCCCACCTCAACCACCACTACCCCCACCTCTACCACCCCCACCTCTACTACCCTTACCACCACTACCCCCCCCTCTACAACCACCACCACCACTATCTCCACCTCTACTACCCCCACTTCTACTACCCCCACCTCCACCACCACTTCCCCGACCTCCACAACCACTGCTACCTCCACCACTACCACGTCCACCACTACTACCTCCACCACTACTACCTCCACCACTACTACCTCCACCACTACCTCCACCACTACTACCTCCACCACTACCACCTCCACCACTACTACCTCCACCACTACTACCTCCATCACTACTACCTCCACCCCTACTACCTCCACCACTAACCCCACCTCTACTACCCCCACCACCACTACCCCTACCTCTACTACCCCCACCTCTACTACCCCCACCTCCACCACCACTACCCCCACCTCCACCACCCCTACTACCTCCACCACTACCTCCACCTCTACTACCTCCACCACTACTACTTCTACCACCTCAACTTTAACTGCTTTCTCCCCGTTTACCCCACGTTACCATTTTCTTTCGTGGTCCAAAATAAACAAATTTAAATCAGAAGCGAACCACAGTCATTGACAAGCCATAGTCCCACGTCTGATTCCGTGTGCAAAGAGAGTTAGCCGACATTCATTACTGAAATGTTGAGTGCCGACCAAAGAAGGTTGTGCATAGGACTACTAACCTAACCATGTAAAACCAATGTTTCAGCACCCAATGCCTCACTGTATATGTCTGGGACCAGGCTTTGCTAAAAGTTTGTAAGGGGAGACAAATGCAGTTCTAGACCTCAACAATTGGACCGACACGGGAAGTTAAATCCCCCTTATCGTCTTATCTAAAACGCTGAACCCAACCACCTAGATTTTCCCAATCTTCCCTAACCACATCTGGCATTGCTACACTGATTTTTGGATCCTTGTTCGTTCGGTAAATGGCGTAAATCCCCTTGCCACAGGCAACATATTTCTAGCAGTAACAAAACAAGCCTGCTTGAAATTAAAAGCGGATTATGTATAGAGCCTTTAAAATGCCAATATTATACATTATAAATAGTTTAAGAAGTAAACCTGTCCAGAAAAACTCTTGATCTACAGTTATCGTTAGCTAGTTTCAGTGACAATATTGACATTTAAAGCATTCGTGTCGATATTGTTTGTAACAGCCGATGTATTGTGATTACAACGAAAATACTAAGACGACACTATAAATACATATTTAACACCACTGTACGAAAATAAATGGACACAGCTGTAAATGGGCATAGTAAAGATCAAAATCTGGTTATAAACATAAACAATACAAAGATAATGACTACCGACAAAACACAATGGCAGCATAAATTTACAGTAGATGGTGAACAAATAGATCAGTTCACGCATTTTAAACATCTGGGCTTTAGAATTGACAAGAATGGCGACTGATCGAAAGAAATCAGAAGAAGAATAGCCGTGGCAATGCAGAGACTGAGCAGACTGAAGAAATTATGGCAGGACACCAACAAAACGATAAAAGTAAAAGTCTTGAGAGCCTGTGTTTTTCCTGTCGCAGTTTATGGCAGCTAATCACGGACGATTACCAAAACTTCCAGACAAAGAATCGAATCCTTCGAGTCAAAATGTTACAGAAAGATCCTCACAATGCCACGGACAGAGAAAAAGACAATGGTAGACATTCGGCAAGAGTTGAACATAGAGGAAAACTGGTTTATCAATTCTATTTTGGCTAGAAAATGCAAATACTTTGGTCACATCAAGAGACACAACGGTCTCGAGAGAACAGAGGTATGGTGCCAGATAAAAGAGGAAGGGGTAGACCAAGAAGACCATGGCACTAAGATATACAGGAATGCCTGGGAATTACTGTGGCGGAGGCTGGAGTTTTGACAAGGGAAAGAGTTTCTTTCAGACAGACTGTGATGGAATCGATGTTCTATAACGGGAACGAGTTTCTTTCAGACAGGATGTGATGGAATCGACGTTCTATAAAGGGAAAGAGTTTCTTTCAGACAGGCTGTGATGGAATCGACGTTCTATAACGGGAAAGAGTTTCTTTCAGACAGGCTGTGATGGAATCGACGTTCTGTAAAGTGAAAGAGTTTCTTTCAGACAGGCTGTGATGGAATCGACGTTCTATAAAGGGAAAGAGTTTCTTTCAGACAGGCTGTGGTGGAATCGACGTTCTATAAAGGGAAAGAGTTTCTTTTAGACAGGCTGTGATGGAATCGACGTTCTAAAAAGGGAAAGAGTTTCTTTCAGACAGGCTGTGATGGAATCGACGTTCTATAAAGGGAACGAGTTTCTTTCAGACAGGCTGTGATGGAATCGACGTTCTATAAAGGGAACGAGTTTCTTTCAGACAGGCTGTGGTGGAATCGACGTTCTATAAAGGGAAAGAGTTTCTTTCAGACAGGCTGTGATGGAATCGACGTTCTAAAAAGGGAAAGAGTTTCTTTCAGACAGGCTGTGATGGAATCGACGTTCTATAAAGGGAACGAGTTTCTTTCAGACAGGCTGTGATGGAATCGACGTTCTATAAAGAGAACGAGTTTCTTTCAGACAGGCTGTGATGGAATCGACGTTCTATAAAGGACATACTACGTCATGATGATGATAATGTACCAAAATAACAGCAGAGTTGCAAAGATAACAACGTAAGTACAAAATAAACAACATAATGCAAATCTAACACTAAGATAACACATAACACATGGAAACACCAATACACACATAACAACATAGACACTAAGACAACACCTTAAGTACAAGGAGTGTTCAAATGAAACCGGACCTAACTGCAACAAGTGAACATACGTACGATGACGTCACTTCTGATATAAACAACACATACCAACCGTCAAGTTAGCAAATTTCTTTATTCTCCGACTCTTAGTTTCCTCAGCTGCCCGTTGAAAATATAGCGGTTGTGATTCGGAATCCGTCCAGAGTTGATCAGCAAGCGGTGATTCGGTTTCTAACAGAAAACGATGTCGACCAGTTGACATTCATCACATAATGCAGGCAGTGTATGGTGTCAAAAGTGTGACGAACGTAAGTTCCGGCGATTGTCCACCAAAATATATGCATCAATTTTGGCGATGCCATCTTCTGACGCAACAGTATACTCCTGACCTGGTTTCGGAAGGTCTTTCGTTAACTCACGTCCTTCTTTAAACATCGTTGTCCAGTTCTTCATTGTTGTCTTCGACACACTTGTGCCACCATACACTGCCTTCATTCTGCGATGAATGTCAACTGGTCGACATCCTTCAGCTGTTAGAAACCGAATCACTGCTCGCTGATCAGCTCTGAACGTATTCCATATCACATCCGCCATGTTTTCAACGGTCCGCTGAGGAAACTATGAGCCGAGAGGATAATGAAATTTTGCAAACATGTCGGTCTGTACGTGCTGTTTACACCAGAAGTGACGTCATCGTGCGCATCGTACGTATGTCCACTTTTTGCAGTTAGGTCCGGTTTCATTTGAACACGACTCGTACAAAAAGAAAACCCCAATTCACACATAATAACAGAAACACTAAAATAACACCGTAACCACAACATAAACACCACACACACATATAACATCAGAAACACTAAGATAACACCGTAACCAGAAAATAAACACCACATACACATATAACACAAGAAACACTAAGATAACAACGTAACCACAAAATAAACACCCCATACACATAAAATACCAGAAACACTAAGATGGCACATACAATTCAAAAAGAAAACCACAAAATAAATATAACAGCAGAAACATTGAGAAAACACTAATGATACAAAATACACATCATAACCCAAATAAAACACCATAAATTCACAAAGAACACTGTACATGCACAATTAACACAACTATACAAACACAACACAAGAAGTAGACATACAGAAATAGAAATGCATAGAGGGCTCAGTGGTCTCAAGGTAAGCGGTCCGCACCGGGTGCTGAAGGCCGCGAGTTCGAATCACGGTGGAGTCCAGGATTTTTTCACGTGGATCTTCTGGTAAATATTTTCTGGATCTTTCAGCAGTGAGATCGGACTGCAGCGTTAAGTTGTCGAGCACGTTAAAAATCCCTTGACAGTTAGAAATCGAAAAGAGTAGGCCTAACGACCGCTTTCCAGGCACAATTTAAGTTGAAAATCTACCTAGATTATTTGTACCTTCCTCCAGACCTAGTTAGCCGCAGGAAGTTTAAAATACCTACTACGGATAGTCGATAACCTTCGACTAACTGGCAAAACACATTACCATGCCTGTTTGAATACCAAGATTCCAAGAATTCCAAGAAATACAACAATCCCAGAATTACAAAAACTTTATTAGAAATACATTAGCAGCAGATCGGTTACCGGATTACAGTTGGGGGGGGGGGGAGTGGAAAGGGCGTTGATACCGTGAATGGACGCCGGTCCTTTTTTGACGAGACATAAGCACTTTAAGCGTCTACCTCTCAGACATATTGTACATCTCGACATCTCGATTATACGAAGTGGGTGTATAAAATTACGGCGAACCACATCCTTTTTTGTCAAGACATAACCGATCTTACTCCTCTGCCAGTCAAACGCTCTATCTAAAAGTGCGAATATCAAATATGCATAGAATGACACTTGCATAAATTTAGAAAAATCAACAATTTCCGAACCCAGTCATGGGAAATAAATCTTCTTCAAACACTCATCCAAGGGAAGTAATAAGTAAACACATAAAGCTGGTTGACAGTTTGACAGTGACACAACATACAACAACAGAACATATCTGCAAATATGTGATACTAAGCGCCGATCATACATACATAAACAACATCGGTATGCATAGTCTTGAACAATCGAATGAAGTCCCTTCTGTTTGAGCGCCCATTACGGAACATTGAGGACATACTAAGCTTGTACGAAAGTTCTAGAAATGCTTTCACGAATTGTATCTGATAAAGGGAATACCAGGGTCAATACATAACTTCTCTTAGGCGTTGCTTAAGAGTTAGAATACAAGTTAGAAGATCAAGAAGACGATGTAGTATTAGAAGCAGAAGAAGAAAAAGAAGAAAAAGAAGAAGAAGATGAAGATAAAGAAGAAATAAATAAAAAGAAACAAATAAATAGAAGAAGATTAAGAAGAAGAACTGTAGGAAGAAGAACAAGGAGACGATTAAGAATAAGAAGAAGAACACGAACAAGAAGAAGATGAATAATGATAATAATAATAATAATAATACTAAGAAGAAGAAGATAACGATGAAAAGAAGAAGAAGAAGAAGTCGAAGATAAAGAAGCAGAAGAAGAAGAAGAAGAAGAAGAAGAAGAAGAAGAAGAAGAAGAAGAAGAAGAAGAAGAAGAAGAAGAAGAAGAAGAAGAAAAACAACAACAACAACAAGAGGAAGAAGTTGGTGAAAAAAAAAGAGGAGGAGAAACGCAAGAAAAACAAGAATAAGTACAAAAAGATAGTAATGTCTGTAGCCATGACAAGTACTGTATGCCACCATGAATGTACTATATGTCGCTATGGCACTGTCTGTAGTCATGACAAGTACTGTATGTCACCATGAATGTACTATATGTCGCTATGACACTGTCTGTAGCCATGAAAATACTATATGTCGCTACGGCACTGTCTGTAGCCATGTAAAGTACTGTATGTCGTCATGAAAGTACTACATATCGCTATGACACTGTCTGAGCCATTAAAAGTACTATATGTTGTTATGGCACTGTTTGTAGTCATGAAAAGTACTGTACGTTGCTATGAAAGTACTATATATCACTATGGCACTGTCGGTAGTCATGAAAAGTACTGACTGATATATTAAAAGTACTATCTTTAGCCATGAAAAATACGTTCTGCGGTTATGAAACGTTTTATATGTAACCAAGAATAAAGATCTTTAGTCCTAAGCATTGCTTACATTATCTGATAAATGCTGACTAACATCAATTACGTTTTAAATGTGACTCTAATATGCCGTTTGTCACAGTGTTACGATTACAGCAGATAATATTTTACGTCATAACGCATATAGATCTTTCTGTATTAATGTCTTTGCCAGGAATCTGAAATTCAATAACCAGAGGACCGCATTAGGACATGTTTAATGGGTCGCAGTTTGCATCTCAGTCACTAAAGCTATGTATTTTCCTCTTTTCTTCATTTCCGGAATCTAGGAAGTCATTTTGGAGACCACGTCAAGCTATATCGCGGATTTTATTTATCATAATTATCTTCTATCTACTTGTGCAGTTTGACGTCATGGGAAGGTGTAGCTTTTGTGTCGTGTGCCAGGCTTGTTGCCGATGTTGTTGTCATGACGTGTTTCTTCAGTGTCTCACTGACACCGTCTATCCATCTTTTTCGTGGTCTGCCACTTGTTCTGATGTCTGGTAACTTTGTTTGCATTCTTATCAGCTGTCCAAACCATTTTATTCTCTGCCTTTCAATGGTTTACTTGCACGGTGTTGCACCCACTTTCTGTATGATTACTTTGTGTCATACTCTGTCCAGCATTGTGATCCAGACAGCATTTCTGAAATACCTCGTTTCGCATACCCTAATTTTTCTTTCTTGTAATTTGGTGAGAGTCCATGTCTGACACTGGTAGCGAGAGTTGGTATACAATAACTATTTATCAGCTGTCTCTTTGTCTCCATTGGAATGTGTGTGTGTCTTAGAAATGGTGAGAGCTGATAGGAAACCACATTAGTTTATGTTTTCTTGATTCCAATTCTCTGTTCGGCCTTCCATCTTCTGAGAGCACGCTGCCCAAGTATTTGAATTCTCTGACCTGTTTAAGTTCTGTGTTTTATACCTAAAATTTAGTGTTTTCTCTGTTCTGTTGATTTTCTTTGTCTCCATATCTGCTGTACTAATCTTCATATTTCTTATTTTCTGTTTAATGCCTCATAAGACATTTCGTTGCTTGACAAATCTTTCATTACGGTGTTTTAGCCCAAGTGTTACCGGGTCAGAAAACTAGCAAGAGATAGTAACACTGTTACCTGCTAATCAACCTTAACAGGTGTGGTGTACGATTGTGCATTGCACTGGCTATTCTACTCTGTAGAAAATTTAAGCCACACAAACTTCAACAGTTACACATAGGTCACCATTCAAAGACATGGCATATATTTGCTGAAGACCTATACTTTCCAGCGAGATGAAAAGGTTTTAATTTATTCATTGATTAATTAGCTCCATTAAGTCATTGATTGATTAGCTCCATTTATTAATTGATTTATTAGCTCCATTTATTCATTGATTGATTAACTCTATTTATTCATTGATTGATTAGCTCCATTTATTCATTGATTGATTAACTCCATTTATTCATTGATTGATTAGCTCCATTTATTCATTGATTGATTAACTCCATTTATTCATCGATTGATTAACTCCATTTATTAATTGATTGATTAGCTCCATTTATTCATTGATTTATTAGCTCCATTTATTCATTGATTGATTAGCTCCATTTATTCATTGATTGATTAACTCCATTTATTCATTGATTGATTAGCTCCATTTATTCATTGATTGATTAGCTCCATTTATTCATTGATTGATTAACTCCAGTGTGTTGGTGTAACCTCAACACTTCCTAGTCATCGCTTCTAACAACATGTATGACAAGCAATTTCACCGGACGCAGTCACTCTACTTCTACATGGGTAGTAGAGGTTTTATTCGATGTGTATTGTGGCTTCTAGTTCTTAACATAATGTTGGCACAGTCTGCAGTTCAAACCTCCGTAGTAGCATCTTACAACATGTCTGGCAGATTACTCGACTTTACTTCTACCGTTCCTAGTAAAGGTCGCCTTCCATTTTTGTATTTGTGGCTTTAAGTGTTTAACTCATTGACTGTGTGCTCACACATTTTTCCAGCGACTTCACATTATGTCGCCACCAATTGCATCGTATCAACAAGCAAAACACTCTTTTAACACGGTTGTCGCTAGAAGACAAATTAAGCTTTGCACTTCAACCATAAGCTCAATGAGCTTATACGAATTCTCTCATTTATGCAGGAAATTGGTTTCTCATCAACAAGTGTTCTATTTTTAGGCAATGTAGTTTTAGGTCTATTTTTAAAATGCTACTCAAAGCTTCTTCAGACTAAAGCTTTTTTTTAAATTCTGTATCAGGAGGAAGAACAATTTAAAGTTAATAACAAATAGTTGTAGCCATTTCACGATGTACGTCTTCATTAGTCAAGTCTAGCATTTGGTATGAAAATAAGTGTGAGAACTTTTCCTTTTTCATCGTACCCTTTCAGACGCCAGCTTGAATATATCTAACGAAAGCAGTTGTTGAGTTGAAGCTCTACCTCCATAGAGCTTGTCGAGGAGTGGTATTGGTCATGGCCACGCAGCTTTCTCTGCTCCTCGAATGGTGAACACATTTGTAGCGAATACTCAGCAGCCATGTTGTCATTATCGTTGACATATCAATCTGTATGTCCTATTCTTAGTTTGTTGAACATATGGTATATCAGTCTGATGTGACCTGTGGTGAGTCTAAAGATTACTGCCTGCTTACCTATGTTAAGCTGGTGATATGTGCCGTTTGCTTAATGACATGTGTACTCTGTTTCACACTTTTACCTGTATCTACACCTGTTAAATTTCTTGACCTCTTTATAAGTTATACCTGTATCAGATTGAGGTTGTTGGTGTTTGTTGTTTGTGAATGCCCACAATGAGTAGGTTACTGTTTTGTGCGCCCTAAAAAGGACGTTAAGTGGCGGGTTGCAGTAGCTTTCCTCACATCTCGAGCGTGTTGATGAAGGTAGACCGGGGTCCTCCAGACGGTTGTGCAATGCTTGGCTTAATCTACGTGTCACTTACTTCTACGGGGATCATGTCGATCCCTCAACTCGTTAGCCAGTCTGCAATGAAAACAGCCTCTTTCCAGGGAGGGCTACTAGGAAGTCGAGTGAAGGGTCATGGTCAGTATGTTGTGTCTGTCTCTGACTAATATGGCTGATCAGTGTATTTTGCCTGACCCTGACTAACATGTCTGAACAGTATATTTTGCCTGATCCTGACTAACATGTCTGATCAGTATATTTTGCCTGACCCTTCCTAACATGTCTAAACAGTATATTTTGTCTAACCCTGACTAACATGTCTGATCAGTATATTTTGCCTGACCCTGACTAACATGTCTGATCAGTGTATTTTGCCTGACCCTGACTAACATGTCTGATCAGTATATTTTGCGTGACCCCGACTAACATGTCTGATCAGTATATTTTGCCTGACCCTGACTAACATGTCTGATCAGTATATTTTGCCTGACCAGACGTTAGTCTTCCTCCCCATCAGATTGAGGTAGATGTCCACCTTCTTGTGACAGTCCGTCAACCTCTTCCTTGCCAAACATATTGCAATGAGATCGAATCCACTTTACCACAACTCTCTTGAACCGGTGACATAGTTTTTAATCGTTCTTAATTCCGCTAGTTCTGTATTTTTCTGGCTCCCCTAGGCTGTAACCACTTACAGCTGCGTCCTGGAAGAACACCCACTTGCCTCTCTGTGGTTTCATTTGTCATTACAATTTCTGCTCCAGTTTTCAAGGATTCTGCCCCTGTTCTGAAGTTACTTAAAAATTGTATAGTCGCCACTGATAGCTGTCTTTGTGTACTGCTTGTTAGGTGTAGAAAGATCCATCCACCTCCATTCTCTGTTGCGCTTGTTGCTGATCCATCTGTATATACATGGGTTCTGATGTTGCATGTGTGGTGATTATGTATGTATTTAAAGTTAGGGCTCTGCTCTCTGTCTTTTTTTTCACAACTGTCGGGAATGTTTTCTATTAGCTCTTAAAAACTCTGTTCTTTTCGATATGGGAAGCATGTGTGTAGTGTGCATATGGTCTATTTGTAGGGTGCCATTCACATGATCTGTTCTCCACTTCTTATTCACTGATGTTACAAAGTTGATCCGCTCGAGTTTTACCTTCCAAGACTATATATTCTCTAATACATTGGGTCTTCAAGCTAAGTTTCTCACCTTGTTGGACTCTGTTGTCTCTTCTATCCTCCATTGGCTGCAATTTGGCAATACTTTTTTCCAGATCTCCAATGGGCGTGGTCTTATACCCCCAGCAATGAGTCGCATTGCTTGTTTTTTAATTTTGAGAACGACTGTTGCCGATGAAACAAATACAAAGTGAGTTTCTAGTCAACAAATTAGGGCACTAATTAGTTCAAGAAGAATTTGTCACCAAGCAATCCAGCAAAGGGAAGTAAAAACTAAAAACCTAATAACGTTGATTTTCAGTAAGCGGATCAGGAGCTAGCTGCAAGTTTAGACCCCTGGTCTCTTCCAAGAGGACAGGTTGGCAGAGTGGTTTGGATATCGGTATTCGGACAACGAGAATCTGCTTCCAAAACCTCGATTAGGCATTGGTTATATTTCTGTTTTGGAAGTCAAATAAAACTGTACCTTGTGTAAGGCGTGGTGGTGACTGCACATTTGCCCTATAAATCCTACCGGTGGACTATAACATTGAGATAAAACATTGTAGGTAGAGATATATTTTGTTAGTCTCCGCTGAGGTGACTCGTAATTGTTTGTTTATGTTATCATGACAAGTGATCACCTTTCTGTCGCAGTCCTTATAACTTAGTGATATATCTGTCCTTATCTCTATCCCTGTTTGCATTACATATTTATGCACCTTAGCTCATGGGCATTTTCGATTTTGTGTTGGTCGTCCCGCAGAGGAACGACCAAGTACTACGAGAGCTGCTTCTAACAATCAAACACATTTGTCGCTATAATATAACTGAAAGGCTGTCAATAGTTAAGGTACAACGGGCGTGAACATGCCATGCACAGGCACACTCTTGCGTTAGCTATACAATAGTTAGCACTCTGTTTATAAAAGTGGATGTGATCCGGTCATTTTCAGGCAAAATATCACGTTAGCGATACAATACTTAATTCAGTTCAGTTCAGGTGCCATCTCCACATCGAAGGTCGGCTGCAATAAATTTTCAGTGTACTATATCTCTTGCTGTAACTGTGGAATCTGAGAGGCCTTTTCCAGTATATCTCCTGAAGTTATCCACCTACTTAAATCACTGTCTGCCTCTTGAACGACTGCCTTTCCTCCTACCCTCCAGTGTGGTCTTCAACAAGGAGACATGTTATGTTATATGACCAAAGTAACCTAACTGTCTAACCTTGATTTCGGTCATTAATTCTCTTTTCACCTCCAACTTTTCCAATACCTTCAAGTTTGTTTTCTTCTCTTTCCAAGAAATGCGACCTGATCTTCTATATAACCCCATTTCGAAGGCTTCAATACTCTTTTCCAACTTGGTATTCATTGTCCACGTTTTTGCGCCATAACGTAATGAAGAGTATACATAACACCTGACATTTAATTTCCATTCTCAAATTCTGATTTATCTGTTTTGGATGTTAGCATGTGTCGGATGTTGTCGAATACCATCTTGGCCATACCTTTTCTCTTTCTGATTTCTTTTTCACAACTACCTTCTTCCGGTATTATATGACCTAGATAAGAGAAACTCTGTACCTGTTCAAGTAGTTGATCTTTTATTTTTAATCTGCATACATCGTTTCTTGTCCCCTTTCCCAATTATCATAGTCTTTGTTTTCTTTATACTTATGTCTAACTCTAAATTGATTGTGTATATTGTTGTCACAAGCACCTGTAATTCTGACTCACATTTTGCCATCAAACTGTAACATCAGCATATCTTAGCACTCCGCTTATAAGAATGGACGTGACCAGGCCATATTCTGGTAAAATATCACGTTAACTATACAATAGTTAACACTCCGCTTTTAAGATTGAACGTGACCACTGGACAAAATATGGCGTTTGCTGCACAACAGTTAGTACTCCGCTTATACGATCGGACATGAACATGTTGGTAAAGCGGATTTATTTGTAAAGCAGAATTCAGTGCATTTAGTTTGCTAATGCATTTTAGGCGCCAAAAAATGCAAATTATGCACTATTTACCATCTGAAAAGACATGCGAAATTTAAATAAGCAAAAATAAACATAAACAAACGCAAATGAACAAAAATAAAAACAAAGAAACTAAATCTGACCTGAAAATATTTTTGATTTTTTCAAAAGTCAAAGATGTGTCAAATGATTGTGCTATAGCTGTCTTGTATAAAGTTGTCATCCTTAAATGCAGTCGTATCACCGAGGAACATTTGGGTTTGTCAATTATTTTCTTTTTGGAGAAGAGGTATTAGATGGTGACGCCTCTGGATCGGAAGGTTTAGGGGTGACTAGCGGTGGATATGAAGATTGCTTATTGAAAAAAGGAATGCAATGCAGTTTGCTGCATTGAGACCTGTTTCGGGGACGGCGTGGTTAAGTGGCACGGCTCACGACCCGAAGGTGCTGGGTTCGATCCCCATCACAGCACCGGCCGTTACCCCGGGGAAGCAAACCCTTAGAAAATGCAGGAGGAAGCAGACCCTTACATAAAATGCGTGCTGAAGTCGGATGCGCTGGGTCGAGAGGCGCAAAATAAAAACACAGTGCAACGCACACCGCCTTGGGGATTAGAGAAAAATAAGGCGAACGCAAAAAAAAAAAAAAAAAAAAAAAAAAAAAAAAAAAAGACCTGTTTCCTTTCATTGTAACAGAATATCGAGTTTTGTAGCATATATTTAACTTTCACAGTGCTTTTCAGAATAAGGTCTGTTATGAATATTATAAACACAAATCTAAAACATGCCCATGAACAATGTCAGAGAGCTGTTTTACGCACGAAGCAAACTGGAGGAAAACGTTGTATGTAATCAATTTTGAATCGAACTGACTTGTAGGTTTAAAAATCAAGGCAGGAAAATATTCGTAAAAGCGAAGTCTCATTCGTATGCACGGGTTCCGATTATAATTAAAGACTTTCCAATCAACGGATGATTGTAAACCGGGTGTCCATATAGCGAGGCACGACTGTAAATGGAAAATGACTCTGAGATAACAAAACAGAACCCGAATTCGCTTGTGATCTATAGACCCCATTACTGTAACGGTGTACCTCTATGGCAATAACAAATAATTCTGCAGCAATGAAATACAGACACAACTAATGGTGATAAAGTTACAATTAATGGTTTTGATAGAGGATTGCTTATCTTAACGATGTATACTAAGCACTGATAACAGTTGGACTGAAATGGACTATTTTCTGGTCGTTCAGCGATAGAATAAGAACATGGATTCGATATTTTTATGCTCTTTTTATCCATGAGAAAATGAGTTGTGTTGAATTGGTGGTTGTTCTGATACAATGCGATGTAGATATCTTATTTTTATGTTGATTAGCAGTTGACTTGGCTCATATGACATGCCTAGCAGTTTACTTGACTTACTTGACTGGATTTGCAGTTAACTTGACTTAATTGACATGCCTAGCAGTTGAACTGACACAGTTGACGACCTAGTAGTTGACCTGACCAAGCAGTTAACTTGAATCAGTTGACTTGACCCAGTTGATATGCTAAGTAGTTGACCTCATCAAGCAGTTGACTTGACTCAGTTACCGTGCCTAACAGTTGACCTGACACATTTTGCATGCCTAGCAGCTGACTTGACTCATTTGACATGAGTAACAGTTGACTTGACACATTTGACATGTCTAATAGCTTATTTTCTCAGTTGACCAGTATTTGACCTGGCTCAGTTGACATGCCAAGTAGTTGACTTGATTCAGCTGTCATGCCTAATAGTTGACTTGGCCCAGTTGACATGCCAAGCAGTTGACTTGGCTCAGTTGTTATGCCTTTAAGTTTATTTCACACAGTTGACATGCCTGTTGTTGAAATAACTCAGCTGACATGCCTAACAGTTGACTTGGCTCAGTTGACATACCTAGTAGTTGACTTGGCTCAGTTGACATGCCTAGCAGTTGACTTGTTTCACTTGATCTGACAAAGCAGTAAACTTGACCCACATGGTCTGCTATAGCAGCTGACTTGACTTATCTGACATGCCTAGCAGTTGACAAAACTCATCTGACATGCCAAGCAGTTAACTTGACTCACTTGATCTTACATAGTAGTTGACTTGACTCAGTTGACATGACTCAGTTTAAGTATTTACCAGTTGACTTGTTTC
Source organism: Ariolimax columbianus (assembly GCA_036924085.1). NCBI lineage: Eukaryota > Metazoa > Mollusca > Gastropoda > Stylommatophora > Arionidae > Ariolimax > Ariolimax columbianus. The sequence continues at coordinate 90,719,469 of JAVGWX010000004.1, read as the reverse complement.
ATTTTCAGTTCTGCACCGACTGCCATCTTCATCGCCGTTATGGCTTAACCGACCATTTCCAGGCAGACCTATCCTGTTCTATTTTCTTCCGTTCTCTTCAGCTTCTTCTCCTTATTTGTGTATTTGTTTGTCTGTCTCTTCTTTGTGTGTTCTTTGTTCTTCATCTACCACATTTTCTGTGTAGTTTCTTGCAAGAATTTACCTGGTGATAACCGACTTGAGAATTTTGTATTGCGTGGTCTATCCATCGCAACCTTCTTCTAAATATTACCTGTACCATCTTTTTTGCCCTGTTCTCTTCCATAAGCTGTCGTTAGTAGCCCTGTCTAACCACTGCAGACCTATAATTTTTCTCAGAGATATGTTGATAAAAACCACGTAATCTCTAAATATTGAATTGGTTCATCCGCCATATTTTCGTTTAATACAGAAAGACGGACTTCATATTAGACATATGAAGCTTACTTTGATCATTTTAGAGATCAATATAGTTTTCTACATGTTAAAGGTCGCTCTTTCTCTTTCTATCATATTTTCCACATTCTCATCTGCATTGCCTGTCTAGATTATAATGCATCCTTGATAAGTGAAACTATAAACCTAATCCAATGGTGTCCTTCTCAATTTGATGAGAACCATGTTGCTGGCCGCATTTAATTTAACACTTTGTGTCATTTTTGCGTTGATCTTTATACATACTTGTTTAGAGATTGTGTCTAGTTTGTCTGTCGTCTTCTGCCTCTGTAGCTGACTGTGAGAAAGGATGACCAATGCCATCTGCAATGTCCAGCTGTGTCGAGAACTTATTTTGTGGGGCTTATACTTCGCAGGATGCAGCGGTTGGTCCTTTGCCCAATCTTCCTGAGCAAATTCGTACAACATGCCCAATAGTTTACTTTGCTCAATCGCTTCTCTTCTACCTCGAAGATGTCGTCTTTCCTTTGTTCTGTGACTTGTAGTTTCTGGTCTGTTTCGATTCGACCCCAGTCCTCTTCTGTCAGATTAATATGTGCTCAATTCCTCTCAGTAAATGACGAAGAGTGTAGATACTGTTTTATACTGTAGCTCGCTAGTTGTACACACTCCTCAATCTTCTCATGTGCCTCTCTCTTATGGACCAGTGTACGATTTCGAACCACTGCATTCTTTGCAGTGGGTTGTTGATTAATTTCAAAATAATTCTACCTCTTGTCATCCCTACGGACGACCATGGGGCCGGAATATGAACTCTTTCACTTCTGCAAATTCAAGCTTGACCAGAACAGTAGATCCTTCTTCTTCTTCTTCTTCTTCTGCGTACACAGTCAGACAGTAACCATTATTTTTTCGAAAAAAGCGGCGGTCATCCTGAGGCTCTCGCTACTGCCATAGAGCTTGTCTTGCAGTTCCACTGGTAATGGCCACATCTGCTCTCTCTGATCCTCGTATGTCGGGCAGTTCTGCAGCAGATGTTCAGTGGTCATTTTACCAGTACCGCACGGGCATTCGTCGGTACACCCTATCTTCAATTTGTTGAATAGGTGGTACCTCAGTCTGTTGTGGCCAGTGCGAAGTCTGAAGACAACGACCTGCTCTCTTCGGTTCAACTGGTAATAGGCATCGTTTTTGGTGTAACCAGTATGTTCGGTTTCCCATTTGGTCATGTATCTGGCTTTGATAAGCCGTTTTGACTCTTCGTACGTCATACTGGTATCTGTTTGTGGTAGTCTTGCATCTTCTTTTGCCAGTCTGTCTGCCTCCTCGTTGCCTTGGATGTTGCAGTGTGACGGAACCCACTGTACCACTACCCTTTTTGGTGCGGACTGCTGGCACAGTTTGCAGAGTGCTGCTCTTAAGTCATTAAGCTCAGTGTTTTTCTGGCTTTTTAGCGCTGTGACTACGGCGAGAGCATCTGTCAGCAGGACTATATGGCTCTCATTTTCACTGTGTGTCACCATCTCTTCCACTGCCGCCCTGGGTAGTGTCTCTCCTTTCTTTTTCAGTCTGGCAGTTTTTGTTTGCAATACCTGGTATATTTTCTACCACCTCTGGAAATATATCCTGCCTCCAGGTAGGTTTTCGTACAGTAGTGATGGGTTTTGGTGTTGTTAGTGTGTTTATGGGATCTTCGTGCATCTTTGCTTTGGCTATTTCTGCAAAGTTTCTCCGCTTTAGTTTCCCATTTCCCAAATTGTTTAGTCTCTGGTACATTGGATGGTCCGTCAGTCTTCGGAGTTTCTCTGACTGCAGCTGGGCTCTGCAGTCTCTTCTATCGGTCATGGATTGCAGTTTTGTAATCTTTTCAAGTTCTACAATTGGCGTTGACTTCATGCCACCTGTTATAATTCTCATGGCTTGGTTTTGAAGTTTGTTAACTTTATCGAAGTTCGCCTTCGCTGCTGTTGTCCATGCCGCAATGCCATACTCGAGAACTGGTCTCACTCTTCCAGTGTACAGTTTCTTTAGTATGCCTTCGTCTGCTCCCCAGCTTGTGCCAGCAAGTTTCCTCATGATTGCCATTCTTTCTCTGGCTTTCATTCGGTTTCTCTCAATCTGGCTTTTCCATGTCATGCGCCGATCAAATGTGACTCCCAGATAGGTTGGGTTGTCGTTTGGCTGCAGGATTTTGCCATTTAGGCTTAATTTGGTACTTTGGGGTTTTAATGAGAGCGAGAATATTGTGCATGTTGTTTTCTCCTCGTTTATTTTGACCAGCCATGAGTTCGCCCACTCTTCCAGCGATGTTAGGGCCGTCTGCATCCGATTTCTTGCTATGGTGAGATTCTTTTCAGAGGTCCACATAGCCAGATCGTCTGCAAACATTGAGCTATGGACTCTTCTTGGTATATTCTCTTTAATATCGTTTATATATACCAGGAAGAGTGGGGGTGACAATACTCCCCCTTGGGGTACTCCCTGCTCGAGTGTCACCTTTTTGCTCATCTGCCCTTGTACTTGGACTCTGGCCGTTCTTTGTTTGAGGTAGTGGTTGATCCACTTGTACATCTTCCCACAGACATCACTTCTTCTTAGCTTGACTCTAAGTCCATCTTTCCAGACTTTGTCAAATGCCTTTTCCAGATCCACCCAAACAGCTACTGTGTGTTTCTGTGCCTGGTAGGCATCTTCTATCTCTTGGGCTATGAGGATGACCTGGTCCTCAGTGGATCTGTGCTGTCTAAAGCCGGCTTGCTGTGGAATTAGTATTCGTTTTTCTTCCAGATGCCACATCAGTCTGGTGTTTATCATCCGTTCCATCAGCTTGCCGACACAGCTCAGTAGGCTTATGGGCCTGTATCCATTTGGATCTGTTTTGTCCTTTCCTGTTTTTGGTACTGGTACCAGTATTGCATCTTTCCATGCCTGTGGTACAATTCCCCTTTTCCAGCTTTGGTTCAGAACCGATAGCAGTTTCTTCTTCGCTGTTTGGCCCAGCCCCATCAGCATTTCGTTTGTTATCCCGTCTTTTCCGGGAGATTTCCTTTTCTTTAGTGTTCTCATAGCCTCTTCCATTTCGCGCATTGTTAGTTTGGCCATCATGTGCTCTTCAGGAGCCGTATTCATGTTTTCGTGTCCCTTTAGTTCTTCGCTAATGTATGTATGCTTATTTGCAGGGACCTCGATGTGGTTTGCTCTGGCATAGTGATCGACAAAGGCGTTTGCGGCTTTCTTACCTGTGATCAAGTTCTCGCCCTGCTTGATAGTAATTTGTTTATTTGACGGGGTTTCGTCGTTCATGGCTCTGACTAGCTTCCATAGCTTGTTCCCGTCTTTGTCCAGGTTTAGACTTTCCGTTTTATTTTTCCAGCTTTCTCTTGCTGTTTGCTTGAGAGTGTGTTTGTACTTCGCCGCGGCGGCTTTGAGGGCGATGTTTGCCTCCATGGATTTTTCTCGCTCTGCCATGTTCCTAGCATTTGTTACTGCATCTTCCACTTTCTGCAACTCATCATTCCAGTAGGGCTTATAGTTTTTCCTAGCTCCTCTTGGGATGGTTTCAGTGGCGGCTTGCATTATTGCCTTGCTTAGGCTCTCTACCATGGGCTTCATTTTGGTGTTTCGTGTGTTGATGGTTTCACACAGCCCATCTGTTAGGATTGCAAATCTGAACAGTAGATCCACTTACGTTATGAAAGTTCGAACTTTATATGCCGATAGCCCCTCACACTACGGTCAGTCCTTCGTACCTGTACGAACCTTCTGTACCTTCGGACGCAAGGATTCAGAACAAAAAAACAATGACAACACTCATTAAAAAGATATCAGATAACAGCCTCAGTGCCAAAGTCAATGCCTCGAGGTATCAGATAGCAGCCTCAGTGCCAAAGTCAGTGCCTCGAGGTATATGATAGCAGCATCAGTGCCAAAGTCAGTGCCTCGAGGTATCAGATAGCAGCCTCAGTGCCAAAGTCAGTGCCTCGAGGTATATGATAGCAGCATCAGTGCCAAAGTCAGTGCCTCGAGGTATCAGATAGCAGCCTCAGAGCCAAAGTCAGAGCCTCTATCAGATATCAGCCTCAGAGCCAACGTCAGAGCCTCGAGGTATCAGATAGCAGCCTCAGAGCCAAAGTTAGAGCCTCTATCAGATATCAGCCTCAGAGCCAACGTCAGAGTCTCGAGGTATCAGATAGCAGCCTCAGAGCCAAAGTCAGAGCCTCGAGGTATCAGATAGCAGCCTCAGAGCCAAAGTCAGTGCCTCGAAGTATCAGATAGCAGCATCAGAGCCAAAGTCAGTGCCTCGAGGTATCAGATAGCAGTCTCGGAGCCAAAGTCAGAGCCTCGAGGTATCAGATAGCAGCCTCAGAGCCAAAGTCAGTGCCTCGAGGTATCAGATAGCAGCCTCAGAGCCAAAGTCAGTGCCTCGAGGTATCAGATAGCAGCCTCAGAGCCAAAGTCAGAGCCTCTATCAGATAGCAGCCTCAGTGCCAAAGCCAGTGCCTCGAGGTATCCGATAGCAGCCTCAGAGCCAAAGTCAGAGCCTCGAGGTATCAGATAACATCCTCAGAGCCAAAGTCAGAGCCTCGAGGTATCAGATAGCAGCCTCAGTGCCAATGTCAGAGCCTCGAGGTATCAGATAGCAGCCTCAGTGTCAAAGTCAGTGCCTTGGTCTTCATAAACATACTGGAAGATGTCGATAATGTATCCACCGCCCTTCTCAGCACCGACTCTTCCTCTCATGCATCTAATGGCTTATGTAACAGCCTCTTTCTCCTAGACATTATCATTTATCAGCTATTTAACCTCGAGATCCGCTTTTACTTTGCGCCAGTCTTGGCATCCCCTCCCTGTGGTGATGTTGATTCCATGGTATTCTGTCATTTTATCTGAACCAATAGTTTCACCATGCTAAGCCATTGCCGTCTGTATATATCTGGCCATGTGATTCACCTCGAGGAGGTCACCCGTCCACCCGCTCTTAAAGCTGGCGGTAGACATCAGGGAAATAAAACGACTCTCTTGATCATAGCCGCACCTACTTGGTCGATCTTGCAACACGTGGCTGGGTCAAATAGGAAATACATCATTACTACATGAAACATGGGACTCAGTTATTAATTGTTGTCATGTGAGGTTGGGGCGGCGAACCCTAATCACCTAAGAGGAGTACCTCCCTATCTATCTACTTACCTTGCCGACCTACTATCTACCTACCTATCCGTAGTTTCTACAGGAGGAAGTAACCAACAATAAACACAAGCCTCGCTAGTAGCTCCATACAATATGCCCTGGCAGTTTTCTAGACCTGGCTTTCTGGCTCCACTTTCACCAGGTAGTGATGCTGTCTTCTTCTTCTCTTGTACCTTGTGGTTTCTACAAGATCGAATAACTGACCCTATGCCTATCTCCTCCAAGTCATCGTTTACGACAGGTCTAGCATGTTACAGTTTTCTATTCTATGCTACCCCTTCGGCTCAACAAGCGGTTTATCCCTCAAATAATTATATCTATTTCCTCTATAAACCTGACGGTCTGTCTCGGGCGCATCACTCAAATGGGCTGGAAAGGTTCATGCTGTCGTTTCACTCTTCTCATAGAGTCGACATACTAAGGAAACGCATTATATTGTCTGTCTGTTCGTTTCTTACGGACACGTGTATTTATATCCGATTCTCAACCTTCCTAAACAAACAGTGTCTCACTTTAACGTACCATGTTCTGCAGATATCTTCATTTTTTTTTTTAACGGACACACGAGACCACAACATTGTTTCTAGGGTTAACCAAAGATCAAAAGACTGTGAATGGTTACTTCATATACAATTTCGCTTTCACCACATGCTCCATTTTTTATTTTTAATATCTCGAGAAGAAAGCTTTGACAACGTAAGGAAAGCTTCATTGTGAAATTTAAAAAGTGAATTTTAATAGCGTGGGTTTGAGTTTAGAGCGTGCCACGAGACTGAGAACTGGCCTGGGCTGTGTCAGCTGTTTGTAAGTACTTTGTGAAGCTGGGAACAGAGCAGCTGGACTAGGATGTATTGGCAGATTTTTAAGATCATGTTGTGAATAGTAACAAGGACTGCCAAGTTTTTATGAAGTACTAAATACACGAAGATTTGCTGTTGATAAGTAACGCTTTGTTTGTCAGAACGTTTGATTAGAAGAGTGGTTACAGACCTCCCTTCACACTGCAATGGTTCGGGTTTCAATCTCCGGTATAGACATAAAGCTATATGGGCATAAATCGGTGCATGCACTCTAATCGATCAAGCTAGTCCCAAAGCAAACACTACAGTAGGGGATGAAGTGGTAGAGCAGGAGATCTTCAGCTAGAGTGGACAAATTTCAAACCCTCTCCGGGCTCCTCAATTCACGCAACGCAGGGGAAATGTTAGGGTTTCAAGAGGGGGATTATGCTTCAGGTTTGTGTGTTAAGTAATTCATCTTTCTTTTATATCCTACGCTCTTCGTGTGAGCGTAAAAACACCCGTGACCGTTTCAAATCGATATGAGTAAACTTTTAGCTTCTAAAAGACAACACTCTAAAATTAATGCTATTACTACTCAATTCGCAACCGACCATCCCAAATGTCTTGTTAACCATAAAAAGTAAAAATGGCAAATAAGACATTAATACTGATAGCCTTTGGCTACATGACAGCAGATATAATCATTTCTGTTTGACCAGGATTTCAAATATCACAACAAGATTTGTTTCTCTTCGACAATTTCAGGAAATGTCAAATGTCAAAGAAACAGAATCAGCCATCTTATGTCGTCTTCATTAACTTGACAACGCCACGGGGTTTGGTTATAGCACAGATGGACTTGAATATCATCTCTAAAACTGCCAAAGCAAACTGCTACTACTAATAATATCGTTCATTAGTTCATGAAAGAAATAGTTCATTTTGATGGTAGTATAAAACAATAATTTGGTATTGGTAGTGGCGCATAACGAGGCTGTGTTCTGGACCTGACGTTGTTCAGAATCTCCTTGACTATACTACAGACACATGCATTTGGTAAACGCAAATGGAGGAATCGGTCTTCACACTTAGTCGGATTGGCGGCTATTTAACGTTGCAAGGCGGAAGGTCAAAACGAATGCCATTTAGGTCACCAGCACGGACTTGGTATTCGATGATGATGCTGCAATTGTCATTACATAGTCTGCGCATACTTTAGAGTTCGATAGGTCGCTTCTCCCAGCGTGCACACATTTTCGTCTCAATCATTCACAACAAAACAAATTTACTGGGCCAGGAAGCACATTTTCTTCTTTTTCTTCTTCTTCTTTTTCTTCTTCTTCTTCTTCTTCTTCTTCTTCTTTTTCTTCTTCTTTTTCTTCTTCTTCTCCTTCTACTTTTTTTCTTCTTCTTTTTCTTCTTTTTCTTTTTCTTTTTCTTCTTCTTTTTCTTCTTCTTCTTCTTCTTCTTTTTCTTCTTCTACTTCTTCTTCTTCTTCTTCTTCTTTTTCTTCTTCTTCTTCTTCTTCTTCTTTTTCTTCGTTTTCTTCTTCTTCTTCTTTTTCTTCTTCTTCTTTTTCTTCTTCTTCTTCGATCAACTGATGATATGCTTCTAGCCCGATGAGGTTCACGAGAGAGTCTGTACGTTTCATATCTTTGCCGTCCCCCCCCCCCTTCCCCCACCCACCCCAGCTTTTCGAGAATGGTAGCTCACCCTGGCCAGTTTGCCTCTCTTTGATCTGCATAACTAGAGCAGTCCTGGAGGATATGTTCTGGTATATGCTTATGTTACCTGAAATCGCATGTGATGGTGTCCCTAAGACCCATTCTGTGTAAGGTGTGCCTTGAGTCTGCAATACTCCGTTCTGATTCTGCCGATCTTTGTCCGCCCATCCCTGCACATTTGTATATGCTGTCATTTTGTTGCTTGTATTATTTGAGCTGATCTTATTTAATGAATGGCATTGCTTCTTTATAGCTCTGTGGACGGCGAGTCTGCGTGCCGCCACTTCTGACTTTAGCGAACTCATTTGTCTTTTCGTTTTCAAGGATCCCACAGCGGGCCGGAATCCACTGTAGGATTAATTCTATTTTTTGGAACCTGATGTTACATTTAAATTCGTGTGAAATTGTGTTTTGTTTGTGGCTTGAGATGGCTTGGACTACGCTCCTGGAGCCTGTTAGAATGGCCGTTTCTTTTGTAGTTTTTTTTTTGGCTGATAGGTATGCATGCCACACCAAAATTTGACATCGATTAATATAAATTGGCAGAAGTGCGGGAATTCATGTACCTGTGTTCTGTGATCAACGACAAGCTCTTTCTAGACACAGATATTGGCAGTAACATTGGCAGTAACATTGACAGTAACATTGAAAGTAACATTGACAGTAACATTGACAGTAACAGTGACTGTAACATTGGCAGTAATATTGGCAGTAACATTGGCAGTAATATTGGCTGTAACATTGGCAGTAACATTGGCAGTAATATTGGCAGTAACATTGGCAGTAATATTGGCAGTAACATTGGCAGTAATATTGGCAGTAACACTGGCAGTAATATTGACTGTAACATTGACAGTAACATTGACAGAAACATTGACAGTAACAGTGACTGTAACATTGGCAGTAACATTGGCAAAGCTGCTGTTGCCTTTGTTCGTCTCATAATGCATCCTTGAAAAAAACCAGGTCGCATCCTCAAAGGTATTCTTTATGGACAGTTGGCGGATTCCAAAAAAACAGTCGGTCGACCACAGCTGAGGTTTAAAGTTGGATGTAGGCACTGTGCATGGATCTGACATCTTGGGAAGACGAAACTGTAGACTTATTGGAGTGGAGATATACGCTAAAGAGCCACATCATGTTTGGTGAAAAAAAGCTCTTGTAACACGGAGAAGTGAAAGGACGCCGCAAGGAAAAAGTAAACAAAAAATTTGAATAGTTGCCACTCCAAGGTCAGATAATCCTGTAGTCAAACATGACTGAAAATGGCACCAACCTACTAAAAAAAAAGTATCAATGTTTTGTACTGATATTCAATATATAAAACACTATACATAGATACATATTTAAAATTGTTAAATCTTTTGCATTTTATTTGGATTGCTCATATCTGGACAGACAATCATTGCAAAGATGGAAATGACGTTCTGACAAACGGTAATAGGGAAGGAAGACTAACGTCTGGTCATGAACAACATGCTTATCAGATATGTTAGTCAGGGTCTGGCACAACATGCTCATCAGATATGTTAGTCAGGGTCAGGCACAACATACTGATCAGACATGTTAGTCAGGGTCAGGCACAACATACTGATCAGATATGTTAGTCAGGGTCAGGCACAACATACTGATCAGACATGTTAGTCAGGGTCAGGCACAACATACTGATCAGACATGTTAGTCAGGGTCAGGCACAACATACTGATCAGACATGTTAGTCAGGGCCAGACACAACATACTGATCAGACATGTTAGTCAGGGTCAGATACAACATACTGATCAGACATGTTAGTCAGGGTCATGCACAACATACTGGTCGGACATGTTAGTCAGGGTCAGGCAAAATATTCTGATCAGACATGTTAGTCAGGGTCAGGCAAAATATACTGATCAGACATGTTAGTCAGGGTCAGGCAAAATATACTGCCCATGACCTCACCTCAATTTCCTCTTAGTCATCCCTAGAAAGGAGCTGTTGTCATGGCAACCTGGCTAACGAAGTGGAGAATCAACATGATCAGGCTAGAATTGAGCGACACGCAGATGAAGCCAAGCATAGCACAACCGCCTGGAGGACATCATGTACCTTCAACAGTCTGCTCGGGATGTGAGAAAAACTACCGCAACGGCCACTTAAAGCCCTTTTCAGTGCGCACACATGAGTAATCATTGTGGACATTCAACATCAAAACAACAACCAACAACATCAACAACAACATTAACAACAACAACGTATTGTAACAAAAAGCGGATGGGAATCTACATATGTAGATAGACCTATTTGTTAGAGACGTACTTGATTGTACGAGGGGGTATCAAATGGAAATCTTAAAAGTGGGATAGAGCTTTAAAAAAACTATGCCTTTGCATTGTAAATTGTTAATATATTGCTAAGGATATCAAGAGTGTCCTGCACGTGCCATCACAGGGCAGACGAAAAATGTGACGTCATAACTGCAGTTAAAAGATGGCCACCCCCCCCCCCCCTTTTTTTGACAAGCACCACGATTTTTGAGCAGTGAAGGTGAGAAACCTAAAGAAATCCATCGGCGAATGAAGGTCATGTACGGTGATGCATGTCTTTTACTCCAGCTAGTGTATGAGTGGAGTAGGAAGTTCTAAACGGCGTGAGTTTACGACAAGCTGTGACCGATTGCAGTCATTGATCTCCTAGTAAAGTACAATCACCGATTGACTGAATGAAATTGCCGCCCATCTGAACATCAGTCAAGGTTCAGCTCACCACATCATCCTTGATCTGCTTCAGATCCACAAATCGTCAACAAGGTGGGTACAGCGGCAGCTTGCTCCAGAATTGGAACAACGACGCGTTGATGCCTGTCAGGAACTTTCTCGGCACTTTGAAGCAGAAGGTGATGGTTTCCTAGCAAGATGTGTTACTAAAGATGAAACATGTGTTCACTACCAGGAGTTTGAAACGAATAGAGCGAGCATGAAATGGCGCCATCCCTTCTCACCGAAACCGAAGAAATTTAAGGTAATGCTGACTCTCTTTTGGGATGAACGACGCGTTATTTTAGAGCACTACATTCCAAGAGGAAACACTGTCACCTGTGCCACGTATATAGATCTTTTCAGAAATCATCATCGACCTGCAGTTAAATCTAAACGTCGTGGACTTATCAGTAAAGGTGTCCTTTTGCAACATGACAATGCTCGACCCCACACTGCCAATGCTCGACCCCACACTGACAATGCTCGACCCCACACTGCCAATGCTCGACCCCACACTGACAATGCTCGACCCCACACTGACAATGCTCGACCCCACACTGACAATGCTCGACCCCACACTGACAATGCTCGACCCCACACTGACAATGCTCGACCCCACACTGACAATGCTCGACCCCACACTGACAATGCTCGACCCCACACTGACAATGCTCGACCCCACACTGACAATGCTCGACCCCACTCTGACAATGCTCGACCCCACACTGACAATGCTCGACCCCACACTGACTATGCAACGACTGCAACCATCGATAACCTCCACTTTAAGTGTCTACCACATCCGCTGTACTCACCAAGTGATTCTACGTCTTTTTATGACTAAAATTGGTCAGATGAAGATCTCCAGCATGTGGTGCATACACGCGACCAAGAGAATTTCTTTTTTTCTACTGGCCATATTGGGATTCTGTGGCGAAGTGGTTAAGACGTCGGCCTCGTGATCAGGTGGTGTGGGTTCGACTCCTGACTCCGCCATCTTTTTCCCGGGTGCTTGATGCGGTGTCCACAGCATCTCTTAGTCGCCCCCTAATCGTCTTGTCCTTGACGTGTCACTGGTGTCGGGCGTCTCGAGACGAGATAATGAGGATAAAAAGTAACGCAGTTAATCCTTACTAAAAAAAAAAATTGCGCTTGCAAAATTCATTATACCAGCATCGTCTACGATGGACGGCGGCCTTTGCCTTTTACTGGTCATGCACTTTATAGGTGTTTGGTGACTTGTAACGAAAACAATGGTGACTACGTCAAAAAATGATTCAGTTGTGTTTCACTTTTCCAGAATAAATTTACCAAATAAATATATTTAAGGTTTTTATTTGAAGACCACTCGTACTAATTGAAGTGATCGGATGACTTAGTGTTAGGAAGGGAGTAGCAGCGAGAAAGGAAACTGGTCATCTCAGATCATTTAGAACAAAGACTGTGCACAAAGAAGTCATTAACACTTCATCCCCGACTGCAATGTATGATGGGGAACAAATGTCATGTTGTTGTGTTCATCTACATATCTATCTATCTATCTATCTATCTATCTATCTATCTATCTATCTATCTATCTATCTATCTATCTATCTATCTATCTTTATATCTATCTATCTATCTATCTATCTATCTATCTATCTATCTATCTATCTATCTATCTATCTATCTATCTATCTATCTATCTATATATATCTATCTATCTATCTATCTATCTATATATCTATCTATCTATATCTATCTATCTATCTATCTATCTATCTATCTCTCTCTTTATTTCGCTATGTCTCTAACTTTTCGTCACCATATAATTTCTCTCTCACATATTGAGCCGACATATTGTGAGAAAATATTTGAATGTCTGTTTGTACTCATCTGAAAAAATTAGACATGATGTAGTGAGTTTTGGGACAGGAATTGGTCGCGAGTGAGAATAAGAGAACACACCAGCAATGTACTGATAGAATGACACAAGCTACAAACAAGGATACAATCAAGGATACAATCAAGGAAGAAACGACCAAACTCTCGAGTGTTCAGCGTGTCTGTCTTAAGTTGAACCATACCAATTGTGGGCTGTTGTCGTTCCCATTTCGCACTGGTCCCAGGTCTGAGCTTGTCACGTATTCCTGGCCTATGTGACAGATTTCACCACGACCAGGTCAAGCGCTTGGAACGTTCTGTAGAGGTTCTTTTAGCAATTGTGAGTGTGTGTGTGTGAGTGTGTGTGTGTGTGTGTGTGTGTGATGTGTGTGAGTGTGTGATGTGTGTGTGTTTATATATGTGTGAACTATAGTTTTGAAGTGAATTAGTGTGTATCTTTGAGAATGAAACCTCTTCCACCCACACCCCCCACCTGGCTGTAGTGCAATGTGAAGTTTGTCAGTAGCATCACAGTTTTGAACCCCACATTGTTGGGAAGACTGACATGAATTGGGAAAGTCGTTAGTATGTGCCGCGTGGCAATGAGGTGCCAGTATGTTTCATCGGACCTTATAATTAATGGTGCCTTGATCAGTATGTTTCCCGTGACCTCGAAGTAAGGTAAGCTCCTGGTCAGTATTTTTCACCTGACCCTAAAGCTAGGTAAGCTCATGGACAATATTTTTTACCTTGGTCAGTATTTTTATCCTGACCCAGTAGTAAGGTGAGATCCTGGTCAGTATTTGTCATCTGACCTCAAAGTGAGGTGAGAGCTTGACCAGTATTTATTATCTGACATCGAAGTGAGGCGAGGTCTTGGTTAGTATTTTTCCTCTTACCATAAAGTGAGATGAGGTCTTGGTCAATATTTTTGATCTGACCCTGGCATGATGTAGGATCTTGGTTAGTATGTTTCACTTGACCATGCCGTGGTTTTGGATCTTGGTCAGTATGTTTGTCTTGACCATGCCGTGGTTTTGGATCTTGGTCAGTATGTTTGTCTTGACCACGCCGTGGTTTGGGATCTTGGTCAGTATGTTTCTCCTAACCCCACAGTGAAATGGGACACAAACAGAAATACCCAGTGAGAATGAAACCAGTGTTTCTTTATTCCTGTCCATCGTATGAGTCGGCAAAACATAGATGTAGACAGTTTAAATTTAGTCGCTCATTTGCTGATCTGCCCAAATCTATAGATGTAGACAGTTTAAATTTAGTCGCCCATTTGCTGATCTGCCCAAATCTATAGATGTAGACAGTTTGAATTTAGTCGCTCCTTTGCTGATCTGCCCAAATCTATAGATGTAGACAGTTTGAATTTAGTCGCTCATTTGCTGATCTGCCCAAATCTATAGATGTAGACAGTTTGAATTTAGTCGCTCATTTGCTGATCTGCCCAAATCTATAGATGTAGACAGTTTGAATTTAGTCGCTCATTTGCTGATCTGCCCAAATCTGGAAGACCTCAAAATGCGAATATCTAAATACAGCAAGAGTGAACAATATTTTTCACCAGAATCTTCTTCATCTTCTCAATCTCCCACTACCAAGCCGTGAAAATGACTTTCCAAGTAACAGGATGTTGTCCCTGAGAACGGAATGCGTTGTATTGTAGTTTACAGCTTGACTGCAATATTTGCTCCTTTCGGTCCGACACATCCGGCTTCAGGCATTCTTGAGTACCAGATTAGCTTTCCCTCTTCGATGCCTTCTCTTAGCCAGTCTGATCTGTTCCTGCATGTTATCCAGGATCATCGGATGGAGGCGTAGAAGGGTCTTGGCATCTCTGGTTCTCTGGCCCAGACGCTAGTAGTCAGTTATGGGTTGATGACTACTGCAGCTCATGCACTGCTCAGCATCTTGATTCCTGACCAGGATCGTCTTGTGACAATTGTTGAGGTAGCTATTACTGTAATAGCTGTCCATCGTTGTCGATGAGGACCGCTAATACTGTAAGCCTTAGTAAAACAGGAGTTAGAACAATTGTGCACAAGAAACTGATTACGAGAACAGTATTTGTTTCTTTCGAAAAATATGTGTGTTCTAATTCTAAGGTTTTCCCGAGGTAACGAAGAGTTTACAGAAGTGTGTCACTTCCGGTGGTGGCTGTATTGATAAAGAAGCAAACTTTTTTCAATGACTTCTTTTGATGTTGAGGGTAAAGACTTATGACCAGCCCATTGCTTAAATGAATTCTTTTTCTTCGGCATTCCTGACGGGAAGGATGTTGTGACGCTGTGTCATAATTTATAACGAGACTGCGACATTTGCACATTTGGGGGAAAACACATCCGGTTTTAGCACGACATTTTTGACACCTGGTTTGCCTGTCCTATTCGATCCTTTTTTTTGTTAGCCAGGCTGAATGGGTGCAGTCTGTTTCGAGAGTTGCCACTTGAAGGCGGAATAGGTTATTGATCAGCTATAGTTCGCTGACCCTGAAGCAATCTGCCAGTGATTAGCCGCTGTCTGCAGTCAGATAATTCTTTGCGGCATGTTGAGCCCGTAAGCATATATTACGATACACAGATGAAATGTAAAACTATAGTAATAATAATAATTACAGTAAGAGAGCGAGAGAGTGCGAGAGAGAGAGAGAGAGAGAGAAACGATTTAAAGAAAAAGAGATGGAATAGAAAGGAGAACGTAAGATACGAACATACAAGAGAGCCTACACAAACGTATGACGTGTATTAAAACTATGACGCTTAACACATCCCATGAGGAAGATTAAACAATCCTCGAGCCCAATCCGTGTTGATCATCGGTGGAGCAGCTGACAACGTCAGTGACTCTGCTTTTGGCCTGACCCTACCGCCGTAGCTCCGCTTTGGTGTTACCTAGGCAAATAGAAAGGCTGAATTTGTATTACTGATGAAGGAACTCAGATTGAATGTGATACCAATAAATACATGAGACATTTCTATGGTTAATATAGAAGGACCTATTTTAATGAGTCTTAAACGACCAATCACAGCTTTCCATGAATCGTCCTCATAAGCGATATAAAGCTCTTATTCTCGCTCTCTCTATCTTTCTCTTTATCAATCCCTCTTTCTCTCTCTCTAAAGTTGCATCTATTTTTAATATCAATACTCAGTTTCTCTCCACATTCACTACACATCGTCTCAACACACACTCACACTGCATCACTATCTCAATCTCACACACCCTCACTCTTTCCTCACTCCTATTCCTTTCGTACACTGTCTCTCACTCCATTTCCCACTCGCTGACACACATCCATACTCTCTTCCATTCTCGCTTTCCCACACACAAGCACTTGCTCGCACATTCTCTCTTACTCACACTATCTCTATTACACTCTCTCCCTTACTAAAATCTCTCTCACTTGCAAACTCTCATTCACCACATGCTCTTTCTCTATCTCTCTCTCTCTCTCATTCCCTCTTCACTATACTCTCGCACACGTTCGTTCACTCCTCACATACTGTCACATACTCGTTTATTCACTCTCACCCTATTTACTCTTTCCCATTCACACGAACTCAAATCTCTCTCTCTCTCTCTCTCTCTCTCACACACACACACACACACACACACACACACACATACACACACACATTCACCCCTCTCACAGTATTCTCACACACTTTCATATACTATATGTTACATTTGTTACTATCTTTAATTCTCTCTCTCTCATAACGCTCTCTCCCACATTCACTCTCTCTCTCACAATCACCGTCTCTCACATTAACTCCCACATACTCACATATACTATCTGCTACATCTGTTACTATATTTTTCACTCTCTCTCTCTCTCTCATACATTCACGCTCTACCAGACACGCAGTCTCTACCTCACATTCTATCACACTTTCTCTCTCCTGTTTAATATGACCTTATCTCTCGCGTACACTCTATCGCATTTACTCTCTCTCTCTCTCTCTCTCTCTCTAATGCATATTCTCACTTATATTCACTCTCAAACACAGTCTCTAATTCATATTGCCCATCACATTCACTCGCTCACTCATGGCATATCTCTCACTCCCACTCACTCTTTCCAGTACACGCTCTCGAGTTTACTATATGTCTTACACACACACTACCACACACACACACACACACACACACACACACACATACACACACACACACACAGTGACACACACTCTGATACACACTCTTGCCCTCTCAAGCACTTACTTCTCTCTCTCACACACACACACAGTCTCTCGTACATACGCTGCCACTCTATTACACACTGACCCTCCCCCCTCCCAACCTACTCTCTCTCCCTCTCTGCCCATCTGCTATCCAATCAGCTGGGTGAGTTAAACCACATCGCATTAGCTTTATCAAACTTCGCCATCTGGGGAGACGTGGAAATACCCGTCTGACCGAATCAAGTCATCTGGAGAGACATGGAAATACACGTCTGACAAAATCTCGCATCTGGAAAGACGTGGAAATACCAGTCTGACTGAATCAAGCCACCTGGAGTGGCGTGGAAATACACGTCTGACGGAATCTCGCCATCTGGAGAGACGTGGAAATACACGTCTGACGGAATCTCGCCATCTGGAGAGACGCATCTGACCGAATCTTGCACCTGGAGAGACGTGGAGATACACGTCTAATACAAAACGTCCGGATGTTGATTATTACCACTGGTAAACGCTCCATAGTCCGTTCAATTATTGATTGACTCCAACAGTCTCCCGGGATACTGAATGTAAGTCAGCTCCACCTACTTACTGTATCGGTACAGGTGTTACCCCATTTTGGGATGGAAGGTGGCAACATACTTTTTTCTGAGATCCCAAGTCAATGCCTGATAGAGCGATCAGTGGTGATCGTCTAGTCTGATTGCAATAAACTCCCCTTCGATTGAGTTAGTCGGCCCCCACCCTTTGGTCGATACCCCAGCTCTGGTTCATGATTGTAACTGTGGATTGATTTTCGTCCAATTGGCATAGGGTCACCTTCGCCTTCTTTCTGAGGCCCAAACATGGCGCTTCTAGAGATGGTGTAATGCTTTCTTCTTGGGACAAGGCCCAATTATGTCCAGCGGTGACCGGTTACAATGGCGTCCAACTTACTTACCAAAACCTTTCAGCTCTTTGTGGAGCACAGGTCTGCATACATGAACGATTGATGTTTGTCCATTACAAGTGATGAAGACCACTCGTTGTTTTAAGCCGTGCGAACGGTCTTTTCTATTGCTGATTTCTCTGACATGCAGGACACTTGCGCATTGATTTGTATTGTTGTTTTTGCTATTTCGAATGCCCACTATGAGTAGGTTTACTTTTTTATGGTTGCACTATTGACAGGTGTGACAGGTTGAAATATCTCGGAATGACATTTGATGGTTGCACCATTGACAGGTGTCACAGGTTGAAATACCTCGGAGTGACTTTTGATCGCAGTCTCTCCTATAAATGAGATGTTGACCACATTGTACAAAGATGCAAGAGAGGGTTAGGAGCACTCAAGACCATGATTCCTGCCGACTTTGAACAACGCCTCCTGTTCATCCTATTTCGTCAGGTCGTGTTGTTTGTTATCGATTAAGGACTAGACATCCTCAAACTATCAAGAACACAGTGTGTAAGGTTGGAACACATCCAGAATGAAGATATGCTTCTGGGCTGCACTAGAGATACCCTGATTGTGATAATGCGGTACATGTTAGGATTGTTTTTGGTGACATCCAGACATAAACTGGCACAAGTCACAGCAGATACGCGGCACCCTCTGTACAGTAGTATCTTAGATATCAATGGGTCAAGAATCAAGAGTGGGGCGTCATGGATGGCACAGGCAGACAAAACAATCGAACACGTCACTCAAGCTGATAGCCAAAGGGGAGGAATGGGTCCACACTGGTGATATAATGATAGAGTACCAGAGAGTCATCATAACCTTAGGCAAGGAATGCAGAGAAAGGAGCAACGAGAGAGCAGGGCACGAGGTGAATCAGCTGATAACTGAGAACACGCAAGAGAGTGATGCTGCCATATACACCGACGGATCCGTCGTGCGCAGTGGGACATCAGGCTGGGTTTTCTAGGCTAGAGTGAAAGGACAAGTCGTTACTGAGCGCAGTAACCTCCAGTTTGAGAATGGAGACGGAAGCAGTGACCTCAGCACTGAAATGGATATCTGAGACTTCTATAACAAGGGCAATCATCGTGACAGACATGCAAGCTGTAACTCAGAAGGTACAGAAGGGATGGCTTAGATACGGGTGGATAGCATCTGTTGAGGCCTCAAACCTCCAGGTGAATCTACTGCCCTGGTCATGCTGGGGTTCAGGGCAATAAAAGAGCTGACATTAAAGCTTCACAAGCACCCATTATGGGCACATTAGTGATGGATAGAAGTGACATTTTCAAATCAATCAATGACCTCCTGCTAGATTAGAAGACCACAATAGATGAAGCAGCAATCCACAGACTGCAAAGTGTATACATTAAACGAGGTTGGAGCGGAGTATGGCGCATGATAGGACGGAGCAGGAGAGTGTACAACCAGCGAGCTACAGGAACCATCAGCATCCATACCCTACGCCGTCTGCTGAACGAGACTCAGCACCTATTGGTATTCCTGGAGTGCAGTGACGTCGATTCTTCGAAACAGAAACATAAACTTTTTGTGTGACTTGAAAAGGATGTTAAGTGACGGGTTGCAGTAGCTTTCCTCACATCCCGAGCATGATGAAGGTGGAACTGGGTAAGAGACGCAACGGTCTTGAGAGAACAGTGATGGAAGGTATCGTGCCAGGCAAAAGAGGCAGGGATAGACCAAGAAGACGATTGCACAAAGATATCCAGGAATGCCTGAGTTTTGGCGTGGGATTGAGTTTCTTTCAGACAGACTGTGTGATGGGAGGGACGGTCTATAAAGGACATGCTACATGATGATGATCTTAAAATAAACAAAAACTATTGGACTTAAATCTAACCCTTGAAATGCTATCATAAGAGAACTAACGTGTAACTGTCAGAAAGAACTAGACATATATCAGTGGAACGTGGCGAGTGTAGGAAAGGAAACATTAAGGGAACTAGCCGAATGCATTACAGGACAGTCTCTGTTCTGGAATCTCAAAGGCAAGAGAGGTAGAGCCAAATTAACACTCCCATGTGTAAAAGTTACCTCGAGTAAAATATAAGGAATTCAGGAAATACGTTGACAGATTTGAAACAGTTTGACGAGGGACATCCTCGGCCTGGAATCTTCTGATTTATTGAACGTTTCATCCCTGACTGCCGTGTCTGCTATAGGATGAAAAGTAAATTAGCTTTTTCCTTAAGGCTTTCGTCTCCAGATAGTGAACCATAAGCCCCATTCTGCACTTGCCTTATCAGTCTAACCAAATGTCGAACACTGCACATGTCTTCTCGGTCTAAGCAAATGTCCAACACTGCACTTGTTTTCTCCATCTAACCAAATGTCCAACACTGCACTTGTCACCTCAGTCTGACCAAATGTCCAACACTGCACTTGTCCTCTCAGACTAACCAAATGTCCAACACTGCACTTGTCCTCTCAGTCTAACCAAATGTCCAATGTCCAACACTGCACTTGT
Organism: Ariolimax columbianus; assembly: GCA_036924085.1. Lineage (NCBI taxonomy): Eukaryota > Metazoa > Mollusca > Gastropoda > Stylommatophora > Arionidae > Ariolimax > Ariolimax columbianus. The sequence continues at coordinate 90,699,136 of JAVGWX010000004.1, read as the reverse complement.
CCTCTCAGACTAACCAAATGTCCAACACTGCACTTGTCCTTTCAGTCTAACCAAATGTCCAACGTCCAACACTACACTTGTCCTCTCAGACTAACCAAATGTCCAACACTGCACTTGTCCTCTCAGTCTATCCAAATGTCCAACACTGCACTTGTCCTCTCAGTCTAACCAAATGTCCAACACTGCACTTGTCCTCTCAGTCTAACCAAATGTCCAACACTGCACTTGTCCTCTCAGTCTAACCAAATGTCCAACACTGCACTTGTCCTCTCAGACTAACCAAATGTCCAACACTGCACTTGTCCTCTCAGACTAACCAAATGTCCAACACTGCACTTGTCCTCTCAGTCTAACCAAATGTCCAACACTGCACTTGTCCTCTCAGTCTAACCAAATGTCCAACACTGCACTTGTCCTCTCAGTCTAACCAAACGTCCAACACTGCACTTGTCCTCTCAGTCAAATCAAATGTCCAACACTGCACTTGTCCTCTCAGTTTAATCAAATGTCCAACGTCCAACACTGCACTTGTCCTTTCAGTCTAACCAAATGTCCAACGTCCAACACTACACTTGTCCTCTCAGATTAACCAAATGTCCAACACTGCACTTGTCCTCTCAGTCTATCCAAATGTCCAACACTGCACTTGTCCTCTCCATTTACCCATATGTTCTTCTTCTTCTTACGCTGTCAGACATCGACCTTTATTTTTTTCGAAAAAAGCGGCGGTCATCCTGAGGCTGTCGACACTGCCATAGAGCTTGTCTAGTGTTGCCACTGGTGATGACCACATCTGCTCTCTCTGATCCTCGTATGTCGGGCAGTTTTGCAGCAAATGCTCAGCGGTCATACCCATGTGTCCGACAAGGCACTTGACCTCTCAGTCTAACCATATGCGCGGACACTGCCCTTGTCCTCTCCGTTAAACCAAAGCTCCGACACTGCATTAACAATAGGACCATCGCAACAATTCCCCCCTTACCATAGGTCCGAAACTGCATTTGTCCTTTCAGCCTAACCTTAGGCCCGACACTTCATTTAACCCCTCAGCCTGACCTTAGGTCCTACAATACATCTGGTCTATTACTTTAAACATAGGTTCCAAACTGCATTTGTACTTTTAGCCTAACCTTAGGCACGACACTTCATTTGACCTCTCATCCTGACCTTAGGTCCTACACTGCATTTGGTCTATTACTTTAAACATTGGTCCGAAACTGCATTTGTATTTCAGCCTAACCTTAGGCCCGACACTTCATTTGACCCCTCAGCTTGACCTTAGGTCCTACAATGCGTCTGGTCTATTACTTTAAACATAGGTCCGAAACTGCATTTGTCCTTTCAGCCTAACTTTAGGCCCGGCACTTCATTTGACCCCTCAGCCTGACCTTAGGTCCTACAATGCATCTGGTCTATTACTTTAAACATAGGTCTGAAATTGCATTTGGACTTGCATCCTAACCGTAGACAAGATACTGCATTTGGCCCCTTACCATTATCCATTTTAAAAACAGAAACACCAATAGGCTGACTGAACGCACCAGGGCAACAACATAACGTAGTCCACGTTTCGATCACAAGACCTTCGTCGTAAACAAAAAACAAATGAACAGATAAGCAATGACCACAAAAACCTAAATTTGATGTACTTTTCTGTGATTATGACATTATTTCTAAAAAGGACATTGTAGTTTACAGTCAGCTTGTGATATATGCGCCTTTAAACTGGATCCATCCGGTGTCAGCACGCCATTTTTGCCTGGTTTGCCATTCCTCATTGATACCATTATCGTAGTCAGACGGCACGAGTGCAGCCTGTCTCCAGTGCCACCAAGGGGAGGGGGGAGTTGGGGGGTGGGGGGAGGGGCTAGTTGGGAAGGAGAATAAGCTATGGTTTGCTTACTATGACACAGAGTCAGATATGAGTCATTGATTGCGATCACCTTAGTGACTGCTGCTTCTCTATCTCCCGGACATGACTTATGACACAGAAACAAAGACGGATTTTCCAAGATGACTTGGGAGTGACTAGACAACGAAGACCTTAGGGCCGTAACGTGGCTTACGTTATATTTGTGTCAGGTCTTTCTTCTATTCGGCGTTCTTCCTGAAAAAAGGTCGTTTGTGACGGTGTGTAGCTGTTTACACCGAGTCTGTGATATATACACCTTACCGCTTAACACATTCGATTTCAGCACAGTATTTTGGGGACCAGATTTACCTTCCGTATTCGATCCCAAATCTCTTAGCCAGGCTGAGTGGTTGTAGTCTGTTTTCAGTGACGTCACTGGGTAACGGTTAGAGTATTGGTCAATGATCTTAGTGCAAACAGCCAGCTGGCTGCTGTCAGCTAATTTACTGCAGCATCCTCTACCACCTTTCTCCTGATACCATCACCGAACCATTACATGTATACGTCTTTAATCGAATATTCATCTACCGTACCGTTTCAGCTTCGATGTTAATATTATTTTAAAACCTTTTTTTAATGAAGCTCCATCCAATCAATTGCAAAAAGTTCAACTGTAGCATCCAAGGCAACAAGGAGGCAGACAGACTGGCGAAAGAAGGTGGAAGGTTACCACAACCAGATTCAATTGTGAACTTCGAAGAGCTTAGAAGGTTTATTATGGTCAGATACATGGACAAATGGGAAACAAAGCATACTGGCTACACAAGAAATGATGCTTATTACCAGTTGAGCAGAAGAGAGCGGGTGATGATCATCAGACTCCACACAAGCTACAAGAAACTGAGTTACCATATTTTCAATAAACAAGATATGCTACTGACGAATGCACCAGTGGTACAGGCAAAATGACCCATGAACATCTGCTGCAAAATTGCCTTTCCAGAGAAAGCACATTGTGGCCATCACTAGTGCCAACATTAGACAAGTCCTATAGTAGTGTTGACAGCCTCAGGATGACCGCTGCTTTCTTTGAACAAATTCAAGTCGACATCTGTTAGAATACAAAGAATATAAAAAGTATATTAACATGATGCGGTTGTCCAGCCCCACGCACAACCCTCTTTAGCTGTCTTTAAGGGCATGTTAGGAAGATGGCAGTGGACCTCTTCTATTCAAACCGGGTACCAAATTACCTGACCTATCCACATTTCTCTTCAGCGGACTTTATCTCGAGAAGGGATTATGTTTTCATAAAAGTATGGTCCCCTGTTGGTACGTGCTGAAGGCGGTCTCGCGTGGATGAAGTGTTCGTCCAGGCTCAATTTTTGTGGTGTTCTCGACGCACATCGATTGGCTCGATATCTCTGTTATCTTCGATAACCCTTATCTGAGAGCCGGAGCCCGCTACTTAGAGCAGAGCAAGGTCCGGCTTGCTTATCGGACGGCCTGGCCCTTATCTCTGTCGTCGATGTGTTCTGGGGTAGCTTATCTCCCTTTGTTTGTCTCTAGGGCCTCGCGAGCCAGGGCAGGAAGGAACGTGTAGTGACATCGGCAGGGTTTTCAAGTGTGGACGCCAGTGATGGATGGATAGAGGAAATGGGTGAAGATTCATTCTTCCTTCTATTGCTAGGCAAGTGTCGTGTCAACATGGCAGAATCAATTGCGTCAATTTGACTGCCTTTTTGTTGTGTGGGAAGGGCGCGCAGTCTTCCTAAAGGAGGCCAGCTGTGGTTGTGTTCATATACTCCGTCTGGAGTGAAAAAGTGAGCAAGAAGTGCTTTTTGACTGTTACTATCATTTTCGACGAAAAAGAGTAAGAGAGAGAGAGAGAGGAGAGAGAGATAGATAGAGAGAGAGAGAAAGACAGATAGAAAGAGAGCGAGACGGTAAGAAAAAGAAAGAAACCGTAATAGTGATTAAGAGATAAAGAGAAAGCTAGAGAGACAAAGAGAGCAAGAAAGGAAACAAGAGAAAGTAAGAAGGAAATAAAGGAAACAAACAGAAAGAGAAAGATATTTATATATATAAAGATTGAAAAATAGCGAGAAAAAGAGAGCTAGGCAAAGTGAAAGAGAAATAGGAAGATAAGAGAGAGAAAAAATTAAAAAAATAGAGATATAGAGAATAAGAGAGATAAAGAGAGAGAGAGAAAGAGAGAGAGAGAGCGAATAAAAGAGAGAGAAAAAAGACAGATCGATAGAGGCAGAGAACAGAAAAGAGTGACAGATTGAGATAGACTATTGACCAGAAAGCGTGTACTCAAGAGAAGCCATTGATGTACCACATTTTACCATTACTTTGTTCTTACGCGCGTATTATCCCATAATTGTCCCACTTTGTATCGCTCTAGTGTGATCATGAAGACTACCACAGCAACTAACCTCATCACAGAAAGACTGTACCATGCTGTGTATGTGCTAGTGATGTAGTGGTTTATGTGCAATTTGTTTCACAAGATCCGTTTGCCGGTCCCATGCACAACCATCCTTCATTGAATTTAACGAAATGTGTAGCAGATGGCAGGAGGTCTATCCTGTACTCTCAAGTACGGAGAGAATGGATACGGAAGACAACGGTCAGATATGTTCTGGGCAGTGCTTCTCCGGGGTGTCGTAACTGTGCAACATAGACACAATAGGGGGGAAGAAACATGGCGTAACATCATTATTTTCTCATTGTCTCATTTAGTGAAGCATGAATCCAATATTGCATTTGGCTTATGCTAAACAGCTTGTAGGAAATCCTGCATCCGGTTTCATTGCAAGTTTTTACGTGATAAGTCGCATGCACTGCATTCCTCTGCCGCCTCTTGCTAGATATATAAATGCGACCAGTAGGCCTTTTCGGTTAAACCACATGGGTTTGACGTTTCCATTACGCGTCCTGTAAAAGACAAAAGCTATAATTAGGTTGGACACTAAGATCCAGAGAAACCTGGCTAGTGACGAAGATTTAGCTTCCCAACTCCCGTGTCAAATCAGTGCTACTGTACTAACCGACAGCTTGGAATACCATAAAGACAATATTTAGTCCTGTTCAGAAATCTGTTGTTGATATTTAATGCACGTAATGGGTAAACTGTACTATTCTATTGGCATAAAAAAGGCGCTAAGTAGCCGGTTGTAGTAGCTTTCCTTACATCCCGAGTGTGCTCATGAAGGTAGACCGCAGTCTTCTTTGTGGTCCCGTCAGACTGCCTTGAAAACAGCTTGTTTCCAGGGAACCCTACATGAAAGAAAGATGGTCGTCGTGGTGTGCATGTTGTGCCTAGTCCTGACGCGACGTCCTGGTCAGTATGTTGTGCCTGGCCCCGACTCGACGTCCTGGTCAGTATGTTGTGCCTGGCCCTGACTCGACGTCCTGGTCAGTATGTTGTGCCTGACCCTGACTCGACGTCCTGGTCAGTATGCTGGGCCTGGCCCCGACTCGACGTCCTGGTCAGTATGTTGTGCCTGACCCTGACTCGACGTCCTGGTCAGTATGTTGGGCCTGGCCCCGACTCGACGTCCTGGTCAGTATGTTATGCTTGGCCCTGACTCGACGTCATCGCCATTAACACTGATTCAGAACAGGCATGCAGATGACCATGGAGGAGTTTAGAACTGCACGCACAACCGTTGCTCTTACTGTCATCACAAAGAAAGCGGAAGTAATGTTTCTACATGTTGCCGGTAGGCCATACCACAAACTAAACATCGTCGTACAGAGCCAAGATCTACAAGCAGTTGGCAGTATTACCTACATTGTCAATACCATCACCAGAGAAGCGAATATAGACTCAATGATCCAGAACAGGATGACCGCCTTGAATTCAGGGCCTCAGTCGGAAATCTGCAGCTGGATGTTTGAGACCGACAAGGAATCAATGTTGCCACCAATATCAAGATCTATCGCAATGTGATGCCATATCAATTTTATATTTTATTTATTGAACAATATATTTTTTACGTATTTATCTAGATACTAAGGTTCAGGTACAACATACTGACCAAGACTCCACTTCACGTCAAGTTCAGGTACACATACTGACAGTGACCATCATATCACGTCAGGTTCGGGTACAAGATACTGACCAAGACCCCATTTCACGTCAGGTTCAGGTACAACATACTGACCAAAACCCCACTTCACGTCAGGTTCAGGTACAACATACTGACCAAGACCCCCATATCACGTCAGGTTCAATTACAACATAGTGGCGAAAAGGCCCATATCACGTCAGGTTCAGGTGCAACATACTGACCAAGACTACAATCCACTTTAGGTCAGGTACAACATACTGACGAAGACCACACTTCACGTCAGGTCCAGGTACAACATAGAGACCAAGACCCCCACTTCACGTCAGGTCCAGGTACAACATACCGACCAAGACCCCACTTCACGCCAGGTCCAGGAACAACATAGTGACCAAGACCCCACTTCACGTCAGGTCCAGGTACAACATACCGACCAAGACCCCACTTCACGTCAGGTTCAAGTACAACATACTGACCAAGACCCCCACTTCATACAAAGTACATACATAAATATAATGTACTACAGTAGCCTGGCTAACGAAGTGGGGATCTACATCGAGATTCCCACAATTGTGGGCATGCTATAGAGGCCTTCGACTGCATTAATATTATTCAAGAAACTAAGGATGACAACATAAATGTGCCTGCGTCACTGACAAAATGACTGCTGAACATCTGTTAGGAAGATGTTCAACAAACGAGGAACAGAAAAAAGCACATATGGCCATCATTGATGCCATTGCTGATCAAACTGTTTGGATACTAATAACCTCAGGCTAACCACTGCTTTCTTGGCATATATTAAAGTTGAAGCCTTGAAAGGAATAATAAAGAACAAGATTAAGAAGAAGAATTATATTACAGCTGAAAGATCCAGGTACACCTTCTTAAGTACAACCCTCCTCCTCTCTTCCTCGCCACGGGATATAAAAGCAACTGTTAACCATATGTCAGAGAAAATGGAAGAATTATGTAGAAGCCGCAGGGCAAACTTTGCCGCAAAGTAGTAAACAACGCTTTTAGTTCATTCTTTCTGTAGTTTTGTTATGCACTGTTTTTTAATAAAAAACTTAGTTTGTCGAAACGTCGGTCACCGTTTTGTAACTGTTCCCTTGCATAATTATAACTCCGTCTTGTTACTGTTCCGAAGTGCAATTATATTTCGGTTTATTGACTAATCCCTTGCACAATTATAATCCGGTCTTGTAATTGTTCCCTTCCTTTGCATAATTATAATTCGGTCTTGTAACTGTTTCCTTGCACAATTATAAGTCGATCTTGGAACTGTTTCCTTGCACAACTATAATTCGGATTTGTGACTGTTTCCTTGCTCAATTCAAAGTTTGTCATGTGACTTCATTTGCATAATTATAACTAAGTGTTGTAATTGTTCCCTTGCACAATTATAATTCAGTCTTCTAACTATTCCCTTGCACAGTTATAATTCTGTCTTGTGAATGTTCTCTTGCACAGTCATAATTCTGTCTTGCAGCTCTTCATTTGCATAATTATAATTCAGTCTTGTAACTGTCCCTTACATAGTTATCATTCGGTCTTGTGACTGTTCCTTTGCACAATTATAATTCGGTCTAGAAATTGTTATCTTCCTTGCATAATAATAATTCTTTATTGTAACCGTTCCCTTGCACAATTATTATTCTCTTGAATGATTTTAATTCGGGTCGTGAATATTCTCTTGCACAAGAATAATTCGGTCTTGTGACTATGCCCTTTCACAGTTATAATTCGAAATTGGGAGTTTCTTAAATAAAAGTAAAGATAATTCCATGGCAGGCACTGCTGTCGAGGATGAAATGTTACAGACTTCATTGCATTGTGTCTCTGTTTGATATTAGATCAGATAACCAGTTTATAATCCTCACTGTCTTTCCTTCCCTAATAGTAAACCTGTTACCCATTTACGTCTGAGTTGCCATAGAAGTGTCGATAACGGGAATCGAACAAAGTCCTTTCTCGAAAAAATTGGAAATTCTACTACTATGCTACTCCGAAGCTCAGTTTCTCAATTAGCATTTGAGAAGCAAAAGCGCACCTGAAACTCTTCGCGCATGCTCCATTTCTGCGTTTAATCCCTCACTCTTATTTCCTTCACATGATCTACAACTTAAATCCACAGTAAACGATTGGTTATTCTGATCAGCGTAATTGCCAGAACCCAGAATTAACACACGGAAAACACGCGGCCATGTTTAGTAAGAACTAATTGGCCTTGTCAACGGTTGACGTAAACCAAACAATTTAGAAAGAGCACAAAACCGACGCGCATGCGCTCAGGCGGACAGGATTGATTTCCCGTCGACGTAGCTCCAACTTCTGGTTGAACAATCAAACATGGTCGAGAGCTTTCAGATCGGTAACCTTGCTCCATAGTTTGAAAAAATCCCTTCCTATTCACGTAACGCAAATATAAAAAAAAGCAGTTAACGAAACAATTAGAGAATTTGTTTAAAATATCGCTTTGATTGCAGCTAAAGGAAATCAGAAACGACAACAAAAGAGAATTTTGTTATGAATACTGCGAGATCAATCCATATTTAAAATATGTATGGAGGATTTGAATACCAAGAGCGAGAGAAACCGTTACAGAGCAAAAGTGGGGAGTCCATCACAGAAATAGATTCCGTGATGCACATAATAGAAACACATCTAAGGCGTGACTATGGGCCGAATACCGTTTGTTGTACTTGTAACTGATACGTAAGCTCCCGCCTCTGGGTCGCTATAGCTGAGAGTTAGGCGCTCACACTTAAGAGAGCGGATGAACGAAAGCGCGAAAGGGTGCATGTTTGAATCCGGCAAAGTTCAAGTGCTCAGTTCGTTCCTTGATGAGAGTGTAGACCACAGAGCACGAACTTCGGAGCTCTAGCAGCTTCTACGACATTGCCTACTAACTTGCTCAGATGCTCATTACAGATGGGTTGACACACTTTGGAACAAAAACCCACGGCATGCCCGTCTAACAAACAGAGTCCGACATGATTTGAACCTGGCACGTTTATTTGTAAGCCAAACGTTCAACTCATTGGTCAAACGGACACACAAAAATGAAGAAAACGATTATCAACTGCTATCATCAAATGGTCAAAGAATTGGCTAGGCATGAATTTAAACATATTCAGATGATCCAAAAATAATCTTTCAATTGGGCACTAGTCCTTTCTACAATGGATAAATCTCCGCTGGTCTGTCCCACTGAAAAGTTTGGGAAACGCTGATTTAAAGTTCCTATGTTTGATCATGGGCAGGCCGCAACAAGACATGGGGAACAACAAAATAGTGAATTGAAAAAAGGTGCATACTTTTCGTCGGAAGACCTTGTTATGTTCTCTTTGTGGTATTCTGTCTTATATTGTCCCGTCTTGTGTCTTGTCCTGTCCTGTTCTGTCTTGTAATGTCTTGTTTATTCCGTAACCTACTTAATGCCTGCTGAAGTAGGATGTGTCGGACCGAAAGGTGCAAATATATCAGTCAAGCTGTAAGGTACGGCACAACGCATTCTGCTACTTGCAAGGCATTTTTAAGGCTTGGTAGAGGAAGATTCAGAAAGAATGACGAAGAAGAAGAACTGTCTGTCGTCACCTCTGTCCCTGTCCTTGAGTCGGTGTCTTCGAGGTTTTGCCCTCCCACGTTTGACCGTCCTCTGTCTAGAGCACCTAAGAACGACCTGGATTTGCCAGGAACTTCGTACCGAGTGATCATGTTAAACGACAGTTCATTGCATCGTTTCACATGGCCGTACCATTGAAGCTTACGTGCTTTTACAACCGATATGATCATGCCATTATTCAATAAAGTGTTGAATTGCACATCGTGCATTGCCATTTCGGACACGATCTCTGTATATAATTCCAATAATCAGTCTGAATCATCCCATAGATTGTTAAAAGTTTTGGCTCCAACCCAGCCCTCAATGTCCATGTTTCACAAGCATATACACAAATAGGATCAATGTTTGCATTGATAATAACTGCTGTCAAACATGTGATGACCATCATCATCATGTGACACGTTCGATCCAGAATAAACTCCTTTACGGAAGCATTGAACACATCACAGTGAAGAGCAAGGATATCATCCAACTGTCAGTTATGTTTTCGTACCATCTTCTTCAGTGTCTTCCTCTATTCCCAGACAACGTGTCTTTCACTATCACTGTCTGCAGACCATTGTGTCTTTTCAAATGCATCAAATATGTTAGTTTTTTTCCTTGTGGTGTCGCCTTTAAGCAACATTTTATATTTGGTGTACTCAGTTGTTGCAGAATTTGTTCCTTTGCCTTTTTTTCTCGGTCCTTAATATTTTCAGCATTTATCGAAAGTAATTCAATTCAAATGATATCGCTATTGTTGTTGTTTAATATCCATATTTTGCAATCATAGTTTTCCCCAGAGAAAATACTCTTCCTGGACATTTTGACTTGTTTTTTCTTGTTTGTGCCTTAGCTACACATTTTTTCCTCGGCATTAAGTGTGTGTCACATATGGAACATTCACAAGAATTGGTGTGGCTCTTATATTCTCTCACATCTTCGTTTTTTACATTATGTATGACAATTATTGATTATTTCACTACTTTATTTGTCAACATTTTAGTTTGTTTTGTGTTTAAATATGATAGTCAGGTGTGGAATATGTACAATTATAAATATAAAAGAATATATTACTCTCTCTAGAGACGTTCGCACCGCATCAACTCTTCTTCAATCTCGGTGGTAGGCTGGGTTGGGTGGGTGGGTGGGGGGTAATGATCCTATTCCCTTGTACTAAGTGCAACAGGCGATTCAAGGCTCAGCGTGCCTTACTTAGCCATCTTCGAAATCATGCGAACAATGAATGCTAACAAAGTGGTCTTCCTGGATTAAAATGGACGAACATGTACAATTATTTATCACTGTACTTTCTCCCAAAAAAGAAAATTAGAAAGGCATTAAAATACGATGTGCAAGTGTGAAATGTGTTTATTTATCAATAAAACATAATTTCCCCAGATGGTTCTGAAGATTACTACGGGGCAGTCGAGGGCAGAGAGTGTGTCAACTGTGGTACCATCTCTACGCCGCTGTGGAGGAGAGACGCCACTGGGCACTACCTGTGCAACGCTTGTGGGCTCTACAACAAAACGATCAATGGCATGCAACACCAACCAATGGAAGAGGACAACTCGGAGACGTCACCGCAGCAAGCTTCACCATCGACTCCGCCCCCAACGCATTCATCGCACTCCTTGCCCATTCAGACAGCACAGGGGCGTGGCCAAGCTGCCAATATGTACAAGGTGGGCAAATAGTGTGTTCGTTTTTCACTGAGCCATTTTTGTCCAATAATCTAATCTACACATCAGCGGTACACGGTTAAGATAACTATTTATACGATTAGTTCATTATAACACATACGCTTTAGGGGATGAAGTGTTAGAGATGACATTGTGCTAGTTCTTAACTCTATATAACGAGATGGTTGCCAGTTCCCACCCTCGCTTCTCCTTTCCTAACACTAAAATGAATAATCCAACGAACTCTCTTTTCATTGATCAACTGGAGTGTGTCGGTAGCGGTTAACGAACCCGATACCTCTACGATGAGCAGCAATCGCTCTGCCACTCTAATAACACAACACAGCTGCTCGTACAACGATTATTATATATCGACATTTTGACAAACACACGTTTTTCATCTAGTTCTTGTATATGTTTTTGCTGGATTGTTATTGTTCTACTGGTTTTATGTTATTCATGTTACACGTCTGTTTCAACATGCCTTTCTTTAACGGTTTTGTTCTCTTCTGAGTTCTTCTTGACCCGATTCTTTGTCTTCTTTTTTTAAAAATTCTTTGTCATCATCATCTTACTCTTTTCTTCTTCTTCTGCTTGGATTTCTTCTTCTTCTACTTGCTCATCGCACTATTCCTTATCTTCTTTTGATTCAGATTTTCTTGCGGAAGTACTTCTTGACCTTCTTGTTCTGGTTTTTCTTCTTGTTGTTCCTCGTGTTCTTATTTTCTTCTTCTTCTTGACCTTGTTATTGTCCTTCTGCTTTGTCATTTTGCTGCTCTTCTTGTTTTCTTTCCTTTTTATGTGTATCTTGTTTTTTTCTTCTTCCTCTTCTAGTTCTACTTGTTGATCGGCTTGTTCTTCTTCGTCTTCTAGTTCTACTTGTTGATCGGCTTGTTCTTCTTCGTCTTCTAGTTCTACTTGTTGATCAGCTTGTTCTTCTTCGTCTTCTAGTTCTACTTGTTGATCGGCTTGTTCTTCTTCCTCTTCTAGTTCTACTTGTTGATCGGCTTGTTCTTCTTCCTCTTCTAGTTCTACTTGTTGATCGGCTTGTTCTTCTTCCTCTTCTAGTTCTACTTGTTGATCGGCTTGTTCTTCTTCCTCTTCTAGTTCTACTTGTTGATCGGCTTGTTCTTCTTCCTCTTCTAGTTCTACTTGTCCTACTTGATCGGCTTGTTCTTCTTCCTCTTCTAGTTCTACTTGTTGATCGGCTTGTTCTTCTTCCTCTTCTAGTTCTACTTGTTGATCGGCTTGTTCTTCTTCCTCTTCTAGTTCTACTTGTTGATCGGCTTGTTCTTCTTCCTCTTCTAGTTCTACTTGTCCTACTTGATCGGCTTGTTCTTCTTCCTCTTCTAGTTCTACTTGTTGATCGGCTTGTTCTTCTTCCTCTTCTAGTTCTACTTGTTGATCGGCTTGTTCTTCTTCCTCTTCTAGTTCTACTTGTCCTACTTGATCGGCTTGTTCTTCTTCCTCTTCTAGTCCTACTTGTTGATCGGCTTGTTCTTCTTCCTCTTCTAGTTCTACTTGTTGATCGGCTTGTTCTTCTTCCTCTTCTAGTTCTACTTGTTGATCGGCTTGTTCTTCTTCCTCTTCTAGTTCTACTTGTCCTACTTGATCGGCTTGTTCTTCTTCCTTTTCTAGTTCTACTTGTTGATCGGCTTGTTCTTCTTTGTTCTTTCTCTTGTTCCCGTTTTAAGTTTTCTTATATGTTTTTGTCATGCTTTTATTCTTCTACTTGTTCCTGTTTTTGTTATTGTAATCTTCTTCTTGTTCTCGTTGTTGTCTTCTTGTTTTTTTTCCTGCTCCCTGTCCTGTTCATTTTTTACTTATTTCTCTCCTAGTTCCCTATTTTACTTGTTCATCTTGCTGCTGTTCCTCTTCAATTATTTTACTTTTTGTTCTATTTCCACATCTTTTTCTTCTTGTTCTTCCTATAATTTTCATTCTTTTTACATTCTTTATGTTTTCTTTCTTGTTATTCTTATATTTCTGTTTTATTTCTTCCTCTACTTGTTGTTCTTCCTTTTCTTCTTGTTGGTGTTCTTGTGCTTGTTATTCTTGTTTATCTCTTATTATTCTCTGTCGTTCTTTTATTGATGTTGTTCATGTTCCTCTTCTACCTGTTTCTTTTCTTCTTTTATTGTTGTTGTTTTTCTTTTTGTTGTTTTTGCCCTTCTTTTTCTTGATCTTATTTTTCTTCCAGTTCATCATTTTATTCTTTTTGCTTTTCTTCTTGTTATTTCTTTTTTTTCATCATCCTGTTCCCGTCACTCTTCTATTTAATTTTCTTTTTCCTTCTGTTTCTTCTCATTGTTCTTGTTTTCTTTATTGTTCCTTCTCTTGTACTTCTTAAACTTAACTTAACGTCTTTATACTGGTTTAGAAGACTCTGCAGAGTCTGTATACAACCAGTTTCATTTACATTATCTTGCTATAAAAACTTTGCGCATCCAATTTATTCTTAAATGAACTGTCACTGTGTCCACTACTTTCTGTGGTAATGCATTTCAAGCATTCACCACTCTCTGACTAAAAAAAATATTTCCTAATATCTAATCTAGACCCTTCTTTAGCTAATTTGTAGCTATGCCCTTTTGTTCTTGTAGGTGTTTGTATTTTGAAAAACTTGTTATAGTCTAATTTATCCGCTCCTTTGATTATGTTATAAACCGGTATTGTCACCTCGAATTATTCTCTCTTCTAGACACTGTAGTTCGGTTTTTCTGAATCTTTCCTCATCTGTATTTCTGGAATCCCACTCTCAGCTTTGTCGCTCTTTTTTGTATTCTTTCCAGCATGTTTATATCCCCTCTACGATAAAGACTCCACACCTGTACACAGTACTCCAATCTAGGTCTAACTAAAGCTTTATTCAGTTTGAATATCACCTCCTTACTCCTATGTTTAATATTTCTTTTTACCATACCTAACATTGCATTTGCCTTTTTCACTGCTACCTGAACTTGCTCACTCACGTTATCTAATGCTCTAGGTGCTTTTCCTTTTCTATCTTTCTAATATTATCCTCTCCCATTCTGTAATTATGTTCCGTATTGGATCTACCCATATGGATGACTGTACATTTATCTACATTAAACTCAATTTACCAGCTAACAGGCCATTCTCAAATTGTATCTAAATCGACCTCAATATATCCACTTGAGCTTTAGCTGAGACATTACTGCACAGTTTTGTATCATCAGCAAATTTTGCAATCATGGATCCCATATCAATGTCTAAATCGTTTATTTATATCAAGAACAAAACCGAGCACTGTGGCACGCCACTTTTCACTTCACTCCACTCAGAGCACTTCTTATTTATGCCTATCGTCTGCCTTCTTCCCGTTAACCAATTTTCATTCCATTCGGCAAATTCCTCACCTTATTCTTGATGTTGTTCTTATTTTTCTTGTTCGTCTTGTTCTTATTTTTCTTGTTCTTGTTATTATTTTTCTTGTTCGTCTTGTTCTTATTTTTCTTGTTCTTGTTATTATTTTTCTTGTTCGTCTTGTTATTATTTTTCTTGTTCTTGTTATTATTTTTCTTGTTCGTCTTGTTATTATTTTTCTTGTTCGTCTTGTTATTATTTTTCTTGTTCGTCTTGTTATCATTTTTCTTGTTCGTCTTGTTATTATTTTTCTTGTTCGTCTTGTTATTATTTTTCTTGTTCGTCTTGTTATTATTTTTCTTGTTCGTCTTGTTATTATTTTTCTTGTTCTTGTTATTATTTTTCTTGTTCGTCTTGTTATTATTTTTCTTGTTCGTCTTGTTATCATTTTTCTTGTTCGTCTTGTTATTATTTTTCGTGTTCGTCTTGTTCTTATTTTTCTTGTTCGTCTTGTTCTTATTTTTCTTGTTCTTGTTATTATTTTTCTTGTTCGTCTTGTTATTATTTTTCTTGTTCTTGTTATTATTTTTCTTGTTCGTCTTATTATTATTTTTCTTGTTCGTCTTGTTATCATTTTTCTTGTTCGTCTTGTTATTATTTTTCGTGTTCGTCTTGTTCTTATTTTTCTTGTTCGTCTTGTTATTATTTATTTCATTCAATCTCGTGTTCGTATTATTCTTTTTCTTATTCTTCTTCTCTTGTTCTTCTTTTTCTTCTTCTTCTTCTTCTTCGTCGTCGTCTTCGTTTTCTTCTAATTTGCTGTTTTGTTGTTGTTGTTGTTGCTGTTGTTTTTGTTGTTGTTGTTGTTGCTGATGTTGTTCTTGTTGTTGTTCTTCTTCTTCTTCTTCTTCTTTTTCTTCTTCTTCTTCTTCTTCTTCTTCTTCTTTTTCTTCTTATTCTAGTTTTTCTTCTTCTCATTGTTCTTGTTATTCTCCTTGTACTTATTTTTCTTTTTCTTCTATTTCTACTTCTTCCTCTTCTTTTTCGTCTTCTTCTTCTACTTTTTCTTCTTCTTCTTCTTTTTGCTGCTTTTGTTATTGCAGTTGTTCTTGATGTTATTGCTGTTGCTGTTGTTGTTGTTGTTCTTCTTCTTCATCTTCATCTTCTTCTTCTTCTTCTTATTCTACATCTTCTTCTTCTTCATCTTCTTCTTCATCTTCTTCATCTTCTTCTTCTTATTCTTCTTATTCTACATCTTCTTCTTTTCGGGATTCTTCTTATTCCTGTTTTTCTTGTTCTTCTCCTTGTACTTATTTTTTTTCTTTTTGTACTACTTCTACTTATTCCTCCTTTTCTTTTTTGTTTTCTTCTTCTTCGTTTTCTTCTTTTTTGCTGTTGTTGTTCTTCTTCTTCTTACCGTACTTCTCCAAATGGATGTTTGAAATGGCAGAGCCCTTTGGGAATCTTTATGTTAAAGCAAATGTGCAGGGTTTATGACCTGGTTGTGGCATGTTCCAATAGATTCATTTACATAAATTGGTACGTGGCTATGCTCTCAGTTAGTGAAGACAATATAGCAATAAATTAAACCTTTCTCAAACACCTCGCAAAGTGTAGACAGAAACAGTTCATTTACAAAGAAGTTTTAAACACATCATCCCTTTCCCCGGAATCTCCATTGAAAATCTTTGACTGTTACCTTGAGGCCAGGATGTCAGCTCTTTCATTATCGCAAATCCGACCATGAGCAGAGCTGTGGATTTGCTTGAGGTCCCGTAGGTTCAAGGTCGTTTTTTGCACACAATCCACTCATATTAAAGCAGTTCTATTGCACGTACCGAAGCAAGGATCGCTTGTCAGAAACGATGACTATCCGCATTAAAGGAATCTTTGATATCCGGTTGAGAGTCTACATGCTAAAACAGTATAATAAACTAGCAAATGTAATTAAAGAAAAACACAACAATATCGAAATTTGATGAACGAAGAAAATACTAAGAAATATAAGTTAACATAGAACAAACGTATTAATAATAATTAGAAAAAAGTAAAAGAAGAAGAATAATAAGAAGAAGAGGAAGAAAAAAGGAAAACAAAACAGAAATAGAGATGAATGAGAAGGAGAAGAAGTAGAAATACTAAAAAAAAAACATACGACCAGACTGGAGAGGAAGAAACGAATGAATTGAATAAATGGGAACGAAATAAAATGAAGATAACAGATAAGAAAAAACAAATATTGAAACGAGCAAGGGAGATAGATTACGAAGATAATGAAATAGAGCTGACAAAGGGAGAATATTGAAAAGGAAAGACAATGTCCAAGCAAGAACAAACAAATTAATAAACGCAATAGACACTTTCGCTTATAATAAATAAAAGAGTAAACTACTCATCTTGGGCATTTACAAACAACAGATTCAACAATTAAATGAAGAATTATGAAGTTTTAAGTTACAAATTGGGCGTCAGGAGTGGGGTGGAGGGGAATTCACAAATACATAATAAAACTTAATTATTACATGGGTTATCTTCCCTTTCCAGCGTTTATCGTAGAATTTGTAAGTTGATAAAGAGAAATACAGAAAGTCCCACAGAGCCAGACAAACCGATAGACAGGGATACTTACGCATGCATAGGCAAACCATCAATTCTAATTTCAGCTTCCAGCAATTCTTCAAGGCCTATTGGCCTCGCCTGTTTGACATTATTTTTCTGGACATTATTTTTCTCTGCCACCCAATCCGTCATGTTTGCCTAGACGCAGAGGAGAACACAGTTCCCAGAGCTAACATACAACATACTAGAAGAGATAAAAAATTAAGGCACACAAACAGAACTGGAGAGAAAACATATAGCTTAAAATTTATTCAAAAAATATATTTAGCAACATAATGGACAAGCATATACACATTTGGATCAGCAATGAGATTTTCGAAAAATGAAGTATACACACAATTAAATAATGGACAGCAAATCCATATCTCAGTGGCTGGCTATTTGAACATTCTAAAACGTCTTCAGCGCAGAGACTGAGGCACTAAAAATACAAGAGAATACAAGACCTATGTCATAGACAAGATAGTCTTCCTTACAGATTTCCTGTTAGTCATCATGGAAAACAGAAACCATGTCAGAGACAAGATAGTCTTCCTTACAGATTCCATGTCAGCCATTGTAGAAAACAGGAGCCCTGTCAGAGACAAGATACTTTCTTACAGATTCCCTGTCAGTCATCGTTGAAAACAGAAACCATGTCAGAGACAAGATAGTCTTCCTTACAAATTCCATGTCAGTCATCGAGGAAAATAGAAACCATGTCAGAGACAAGATAGTCTTCCTTACAGATTCCCTGTCAGCCATTGTGGAAAACAGGAACCATGTCAGAGACAAGATAGTCTTCCTTACAGATTCCCTGTCAGCCATTGTAGAAAACAGGAGCCATGTCAGAGATAAGATAGTCTTCCTTACAGATTCCCTGTCAGCCATTGTGGAAAACAGGAGCCATGTAAGACAAAATTCTCATTCCGAACGGGTCAATGAAGACTGAAAAATCATCTGTTCCAACACATACAAAATTGGACACACAGACATGTGCCCATGTGAGGAGAACAAACAAACGGAGAGACATGTTCTGTATGTCTACCAGCTCCACTAAAGGAGCATAGTGACTAAATGGCTCTTACCCAATTGCGAGATAAACTGTATGGCGACGAGAGAAGCCAGAGAAGGCCCGCCAGGCTTATGAGAGAAAAAGATGGAATTATTTTAGAGCAAACGACGGAGACGAAAAGGAAGAAGAAGAAGAAGATGAAAAAGACATACTTCGTGGAGGGGACTCCCACCTCAGGTACCCACAGAGCCACAGGTGAAATGAAATGTATGGTAGTTGAGAACATTGGTTGGACGAGTTGTTTTCCAGTAGAAGCACTACTTGTCCCTTACCAAAGGTTCTGTAACTCCCTGACCATTTCGTGCAGATGTTGCGTTCTTATATAGATATACATACGTACATACATACATACATTCGTACATACGTCTATATATACATACGTACATAAGAACATGCGTACATACGTACATACATACATACATACATACATACATTCGTACATACGTCTATATATACATACGTACATACATACATACATTCGTACATACGTCTATATATACATACGTACATAAGAACATGCGTACATACGTACATACATACATACATACATACATACATTCGTACATACGTCTATATATACATACGTACATACATACATACATTCGTACATACGTCTATATATACATACGTACATAAGAACATGCGTACATACGTACATACATACATACATACATACATACATTCGTACATACGTCTATATATACATACGTACATAAGAACATGCGTACATACGTACATACATACATACATACATACATACATACATACATACATACATTCGTACATACGTCTATATATACATACGTACATAAGAACATGCGTACATACGTACATACATACATACATACATACATACATACATACATACATACATACATAAAAGAATGCTTGCCTGCCTGCCTGCTTGTCTCTTACGTACATACATACATACGGACAGACAGACATGCAGACAAACAGACAGATCGTCAGGCAGGCAGAATTAGGCAGACAGATAGACATACAGAAAACGAGATACTGCTTGAAAAATCTGCTTGAACAGTAGAAGACTGCAGTCTTCTGCTGTCCTACGACTTTGTCCCATTGATGGGGGTAGTCGAGGGGTTTTATAGGCTGAGAACTATAGGCCGCTTCGCCACTGCTGTCGCCACGTCGTGTGCTTGTTATGTTTCTTTATTTCACCCTCAACAAAAAAACAACAATAGCCATATTCGAGATTCTAACACACACTCCCCCCCCCCCCCTCGCCCCCCCCCCCCCTCCTCCTCTCCCTGCCACGGCAGGGACTCAAATACTAGACCAAAATAGATCCGCAGCCTGTTAGGCGCCATTTATGCTGCTCTAAACAAATCCCCTAACCATGATCGGTGTTATGCCATGTCATACTTTATATATATATATATATATTTATGCCTACATAAATGTCACAGACAGACATACATATATATTAGTCTGACATATGAACAGATATGTTGACTGTCTCATACAGCCGAGAAGACACACAGGTGCTTAGACAGACAGCTGGGAAAATGCACTGCAGTCAAATAAGTATATAGACAATCAGATAACCGGTTAAATGGTCATATACATATATAAGGCAGGCCGAAATCAGACACTGCAGTCGGAGATGAAGTGTTATAGAATCAGTTGTATTGAGTCTCAGCCTTAGTGAGGCAGCAAGATCAGCTCACTTTATCGCTACCTCATTACATTCGATTATGACAAATCAGTTACCAATTTGCAGGTGAGTACAACGAATGGTGCCACGCCAGGGTAATTAACAACTATTTTTCTACTCCTTATGCCAGACAGACACTCAATGGATATACTGATATTTATATGTGTGTGTGTGTATGTGTGTGCTTTATTGATTGAATGATTGATTGATTAATGATATGACTGTTATAACAGGGACCCGATGAAGACGACCAACGGTCAAAGAAATACAACGACCTCAAATTTGAGAAGGTAAGTCAATCTCCATCTTCTTTGGTCCTACTCAAAAATCAGGTCAGGTCAAATAGCTGCAACTATTGTCCTTGTAAACTTGGCGACCAGTCTAATGGTCCGGTCTTCCATATTCTCTTTATCTCCCAAATAATCACACTTAGTACACTCAGAAACTTGGCTTCTCTCGGTAGCCAGTCTAAGGATTCTCTTTTCCCTATTTCCTTTATCTCCCAAATAACCACACCACACTCAGCAACTTGGCTTCTCTTACCATCAAACAATGTATTACGTAGTTTAGACAGATACAGCTATGCTGTCACTTTGCTCCACTTGCAGAACCGATGGACTTTGAAGTGACATTCTACTATTTTTATGTTGTGGAGGAAGACTAACGTCTGGTCAGGCAAAACATACTGGCCAAGACCTTCGCCTCCGCTTCCTAGTAGCCCTCCCTGTAACGGGCTAACGAGGTGAGGGATCGACGTGATCCCCGTAGTTGGGAGGTACAAGCAGATGAAGCAAAGCATAGCACAACCGCCTGGAGGACCCCAGTCTACCTTCAAAAACACACTCGGGATGTGAGGAAAGCTACTGCAGACATCCACCTAACGTCATTTTCAGGGCGCACAAAAGAGTAACCTACTCATTGTGGGCATTCGCAAACAATAACAACAATTTTTCTGTTCTCCCAAACGTAGACATGATTGTGTGTCAAATTTAGTTTTTGTTGAAACAATTGCTATTTGAGTGTACAGTTGCTTGTTGTTAGTTTGAACATTCCACTAGACGACCCCATTGAGTGTACAGTTGCTTGTTGTTAGTTTGAACATTCCACTAGACGAGCCCATTGAGTGTACAGTTGCTTGTTGTTAGTTTGAACATTCCACTAGACGACCCCATTGAGTGTACAGTTGCTTGTTGTTAGTTTGAAAATTCCACTAGACGAGCCCATTGAGTGTACAGTTGCTTGTTGTTAGTTTGAACATTCCACTAGACGACCCCATTGAGTGAACAGTTGCCTGTTGTTAGTTTGAACATTCCACTAGACGAGCCCATTGAGTGTACAGTTGCGTGTTGTTAGTTTGAACATTCCACTAGACGAGCCCATTGAGTGAACAGTTGCCTGTTGTTAGTTTGAACATTCCACTAGACGACCCCATTGAGTGAACAGTTGCCTGTTGTTAGTTTGAACATTCCACTAGACGAGCCCATTGAGTGTTCAGTTGCTTGTTGTTAGTTTGAACATTCCACTAGACGAGCCCATTGAGTGTACAGTTGCTTGTTGTTAGTTTGAACATTCCACTTGACGAGCCCATTGAGTGTACAGTTGCTTGTTGTTAGTTTGAACATTCCACTAGACGACCTCATTGCAATGAGTGGTATTTGTTTGCTAAGCAGACGTTATTCTTCTGTCGTCATTATGAGCTCGCCTATGAAGCCGAAATGACTTTGCACCAGTATTTAATTGATGATAATGTTGATTTGACGTTTGTGATGCAGCGATGGGAGCAACTAAGTTAAGGTAAGTGTGTCACTGCCAGTTTGTCTTCTCAACAATCGACGTGATGAGTGTTCTATAAGTGGGCTTAGGTACAAGACTCATTTCGGTTGTCGACTACTGGACTCTCTGATGGAAATCAGGTTCTATGTGGCTATAATGCTGAAAAGTCTAGAATTAACACCAATTTTTTTACCATTCTCTGAATAACTAATCCACAGCTTCTCTTCTCAATCAATCAATACAACAAATCAATACATCAATCAAACCCCGGGATCTCCGAGCTTATAGTCCATCTCCGGTAGAGCTAGCTGCAGATCTCACCACTTATAAGACAAGTGGACGCTTGAAACTTGGGGTATTCGAGAAGTGTCTTGAGAGGTTAGCTCCATATCTCTCAGCAATAGCGACCACGTGTATGATTTCAAAATGGCGCAATCTATGCTTTGCCGGTTCATCGATGGAAGTCACTTCACGTGAGAGGCGGGGACATTTGGAAAATCTATTTACATAAAACAAAACAACAATACACTTTTACAACTGACGTTGTTTGTAAATCTAGTGGTTTTTCTTTGTGTTGGTAAAAGCAATTGAAACTTGACTAGTAAATAAGTAATAACAGCAAAGAAAAATTAACTGACACACAATAACGTATTTTCGTTATAGCGTGGTTGGCAAGAAAAATACTATATCAACGTACTTACTTATTTAGTTTATCTTTTTTTTTTTACCTTGGTATGTGTAGTCGTCTACGTTACTTACATAGTCGCTTCTTTTCTACCATGGGGTTTAGAGTCTTCTACCTTACTTACATAGTCGCTTTTTTTCTACCATGGGGTACAGGGTTTAAATTCTAAATGTTAAAGAGATTTACAACGAGTTGTGGACATACAAGAGCTTTCGGTTTGCAATCTTCAAATAAACGAACAATCAGTGGAGAATTGGAAACAATTCAATTATGTGCTCAAAGTGTATCCTCCATTAGCCGCTTGAAGGTTAACTCGTAGCATAAGTGGCATAATGGAAAATATGGAGACAAAAAGTGGAAAATATGGAGACCCAAAAAATTGGAAATATGAAGACCAAAAAAAATTGGGAAATACGGAGACAAAAAATGAAAAATGGTTCAAAGAACCTACTCCATTGCACCTAGGCAACCGCCCACCCCCCCCCCCCCTCCACATATGGGCACATGCCCTTCCTTTATTGAAAGTGTAATCAACAGGGCATGGACTGCGTAGCTACCGCGGCAGCTCCCAAAATGTACCATGATTTCGTCAGGTGCCCATTCATAGCTAGGTCGACTGGATGATAGGGCCATACCATTAAAGCGGTCATGTGAAACAAAAACACCACGTGCATAGACCCGCAGGCTCTCCAACATCTCACTGTGATGACAATGTAAGCCTATAAGAGACCGATGCCTGGACTGCACTAGGCCAAATGAAGACAGCGTAATAAATAGTATGACCCTCTTTCTAACCGACTTGTACACCCCAGGATAGAATAGGAGCCACAAAGTAAGTAAGACATTCAGAGTAATGGACAGAAATGGCATTATGTCAGCACCTTGCGACGGCCCACGTAATCGCAATGTTTTAATTAGATAGTCAGATTCTCCTGGTCCGTACCAGTTTTGAGTTGATTGTGCACTGGTCGGCGACACGGCTATTAGGTGTCTTCATTTTCAGAAAGGCGCATCCTTTACCAGGAGATCCGTGGATCCAATCCAGATAACATATTACTTCATTTTATGTTCTGTTCTATAATTCTCAGCAGCGATAATAATGTACTTTTCGAACCGATTGTTATCATAAATAAATGGTTGTTTTTTTTAAATATGTTTTTTTTATTGTTGTTATTGCTAAGATGCATTTGTTTCAATCGCAGAGTCGTTTAGATTATATCAATACGTGCAAGTCTTACAAAATATGAAAGTTCCAGGAATAAACTAAAAGACACAAATTGTAAAATAAAATTGTCCAAAAACACGACTCCAATCAAACTGAGAGGAGCAAATATGCTGAACAGTGCATGAGCTGCAGCGGTCAGCGACCCATAAATGACTGCTATAGTCAGGACCAGCGAACCAGAGTTACCAAAACGCTTCTACGTGTCCTCACAGTGATCCTGGATAACAGGCTGCAACAGAGCAGACTGGCTAAGAAGAAAACTCAAAGATGCCTACTGAAGTCGGATGTCTCGGACCGAAAGGTAGACATATCGCAGTCAAGCTGTAAACTACGATACAACGCATTCCGTTGTCCGAACAACATCCTGCTACTTGCAAATCCATTTTCAAGGCTTGGTAGCGTGACACTGAAAGCGAAGAAGAAGAAGAAGAAGAAGAAGAAAAATAAGAAGAATAAGGAGAAGAAGAAAAAGAAGAAATAAACCTAACCTTAACCATAACCAGGGCACAAAAGTCACAAGTGGTTCTTTTCCGTTTCAAAACCATATGTAACTCAAACAGGTTCACATTCACAATCAAGGTGATAAGGGTGAATTGAGAGGGTTGATTGATGAGAAATGCACCCCAAGATGATAAGGATGAAGTGAGAGATTTGGTTGATGAGCTATGTACCCCAAGGTGATAAGTGTGAAGTGAGAGGGTTGGTTGATGAGCTATGTACCCCAAGGTGATAAGTGTGGAGTGAGAGGGTTGGTTGATGAGCTATGTACCCCAAGGTGATAAGTGTGGAGTGAGAGGGTTGGTTGATGAGCTATGTACCCCAAGGTGATAAGTGTGGAGTGAGAGGGTTGGTTGATGAGCTATGTACCCCAAGGTGATAAGTGTGGAGTGAGAGGGTTGGTTGATGAGCTATGTACCCCAAGGTGATAAGTGTGGAGTGAGAGGGTTGGTTGATGAGCTATGTACCCCAAGGTGATAACAGTGAAGTGTGAGGGTTGGTTGATGAGCTAAATTAAAATAAGGCGAGGCTTCAGCGGATCTGTTGATGTATATAATGGGAATAAAACAAGACAACAAATGTAAAAGTTCATTAAGGTTGAGTTTAATCAACATTTTAAATGGGTATGGTCAGATACCGCACAGAGACGAGAACACAAACAAAACCTACGTTACGATCAATATGTTTTCATAGGGGACAACAATACTGAACTAACAAATCAACATATAAGGAACAAAATGGTAAACTTATTTGATAGTAGACCCAGTCTGTCTAAGCGACCGGTTGGGCCAGATGCTTGACTAGAAAATGAAGGGGAGCGGTCAAACACAAGGTGGCCAGGAGAGCGTTAGAAGTGGAGGGGGATGGGCCGGATAAGCCAATGGTGGCCAAATAGTGATCCAGATGGGAGAACAGAGAGAAGGTGATATACGCCGAGAGGGCGTGAGATTAATATAGGAAGGGGGTGGGGCGAGAACTGATAGAAGACATTGGGGGGGGGGGGGACTAAGAAAGACAAATAGAGGGCGGCCAGTATGAGATTTTAAGAAAAAGTATGGAATATATTAATGCCATGCGGTTGGAGACAACCCATGCTGGAGATACGTCTATTCTCAAGGGCGAATCGATGAAGATCGTCAGAGAAACAAGAAACTAGACCAGTGACACTAACGTCCGCCTTACCCCGGTGCTCAGGACCATTGAAGTGGCTGGCAATTGGGGAACCGGTGCGGTTGCGGATATTGTTGAGATGTTGGCGTATGTCATACCACACTGTCGCCAGATGATAGGTGATAAGGGTGAAGTGAGATTGTTCGCTGATGGCTTTATGTGTTCCAAGGTAGTAAGGTTGAAGTGTGAGGGTTGGTTGGTGGCCTATGTGCTCCAAGGTTGTACGGTTAAAGTGATAAGGTGGGTTGGTGGCAAGTGTGCCCCAAGGTTGTAAGGTTAAAGTGATAAGGTGGGTTAGTGGTAAATGTGCCCCAAGGTTGTAAGGTTAAAATGATTAGGTGGGTTTGTGGCAAATGTGCCCCAAGGTTGTAAGGTTAAAGTGATAAGGTGGGTTGGTGGCAAATGTGCCCCAAGGTTGAAAGGTTAAAGTGATAAGGTGGGTTGGTGGCAAATGTGATCCAATGTTGTAAGGTTAAAGTGAGAGGGTTGGTTGATGACACAAGCACCATAAAGCGATAAAGGCAAAGCTGATGAAGACGTCTATTCCTGTACAGCCCTAAAGAGCGTTCGAAAAACCGCCACATTGACAACCCTTTATCGGCCTCGGTACCCTAAATGACAGCGCCATTCAGAACAGACCTGCACTATAATTGTGCCGTATGCAAACCTCTAGTACCAGGTCTCGTGCGGAATACACTAGCTTAATTATCCCAGGATGTTTTAAAATAGAAGAGCTTTTAAACGTGTGAGCCGAATCAGAGGGCAAGATGGTTCTCAACATTTTAATTGGGACCCTTGACTTTTTTTTCTTCACTATCTGGCATCCACATCAATGGCTTCACAAAGTCATGGCTGTGGATGCCATAATGAGACGGGTTATGCTGTTCGCGATTAAACATCCACAAAAATAGCTCCAACAAAGTCATGTCTGTGGTTGCCATAATGAGACGGGTTGTGCTGTTCGCGATTAAACATCCACAAAAATAGCTCCAACAAAGTCATGTCTGTGGTTGCCATAATGAGACGGGTTGTGCTGTTCGCGATTAAACATCCACAAAAATAGCTCCAACAAAGTCATGTCTGTGGTTGCCATAATGTGTTGGATAGTGCTGTTCGCGATCAAACATTCACAAAAAATAGATCCAAACAAAGTCATGTCTGTGGTTGCCATAATGAGACGGGTTGTGCTGTTCGCGATTAAACATCCACAAAAATAGCTCCAACGAAGTCATGTCTGTGGTTGCCATAATGTGTTGGATAGTGCTATACGCGATCAGACATCTACAACATTGGCTTCCACACAGTCATGTCTGTGGTTGTCATAATGAGGCGGGTTGTGCTGTTCGCAATCAAACAACCACAACAATAACGCCAACAAAATAATGTTTATCTTAGCCTTAGTCGGCCTGTGTATCAACATGGGACAATTCTTGTCCAAGTTGGTGGTAACAATTACGTACATTTCTCTGCTCATCGGACTGGTCTCGAGCAAGTACTGCGTTTTGTTGGTTTTTGTGCTGGTTCTAACTCAAGTTTCCAGTCCGTTCTGTCTCAGGCACGGGTTGTCCAGTAGAAGGCTAAATTGTTTGTTTTATGATCGCGATTGTTATGCAGGTCAAGAGAATCTTCCCACCTAGTGGCTGGGTCTTCCAGGATGTCTTTTTTGTTGCTGTGCACGTATCACACAGTAGTCTATGTGCTCCAGCGTTCGTCTTTCCTTCGGACTACATGGCCAGCCCAGCGGTGCATGGAGGAGTTGTTGACATGTTGTAGGATGCTAACGCGTGACACGGTATGGCCACGGGACGGCGCTCAAGCGAGGCAAATGTTGCCCTTAGCTGGAAATCCATAGTTTTTGTTAGAGGCCAGGTTGCATGTCTGTGGTACTCACAAAGAGGTGGGTTGTGTTGCACTGTGTTCTGTGTCCAGGACACAGAGCAACTGTCTTCAATATGCATTTGCTTGTGTTTTCTTCCTTAGCTTATTTCCTTGTCCAACCTGTCCGCAAGGAAGCAGCTGTTTGCATTCAGAGCTTAATAGGCAATCGAGATCGTTCCTTTCCGAGATATGTATGTGTTGTTGTTGTTGTTGTTATTGTTGCTTTTGTGAATGACCACAATGGATAACTTTACACTTTTTTGCGCCATGAAAAGGGCGTTAAGTGGTGGGTTGTAGTAGCTTCCCTCACATCGTGATCGTGATGTTGAAGGTGGACCTGGATCCTCCTGGCGCTTGTGCTATGCTTCTTCTGCGTGTCGCTTTCTACTACAGAGATCACGTCGATCATCGACCGCGTTAGCCAGACTGCTAAGAAGAACAGCATCAAGGATCGTTAATGGGAACTGCGATCATCATTGCAAGTCAAGTTTGTCGAGCAAAAGAAGTTTATAAAACCAAGATGATGGAAGAATTACTGCATGAAGTCAAGTTAATGGACCACATGTTGAATGAAGTCAATTTAATTGACCAATGGCCGCAGGAAGTCAAGTTAAGGGACCAATAGTCGCATGAAGTCAAGTTAATTGTCTACGTGTTGTATAAAATCCAGTTAGTCAAGTGTATTGCCCTATTATATTTCCCCTTCTATATTAATCTGATATTTAATCCCTGTCTTCTCTAGCTGAAAATCTGTTTGCCGAAGAGTTTGTAAGTTGATCTCCTTCCAAGTATATTATTCTTCAAATCCGTGTCAGGAAATATTTTATATTTTATCAGAGGTAAAATAAGACATAGCGACTGCCCCGACAAGTGACCTTTATTTCTCAGAACTATAAATCCTTCATGTGGACATCAGCATTAGGAATACATACGATAATGACGGTTTTTACAATTCATCTTATGTCGTTGTATCTGTTATATAAAGCAATTCGTTTAAGCTGTGTACATTCTAACGCCATTCTTATCTTTGATTTCATTTCTTAACCAATATTTTATTTCGGGCCACATACAGTGCATAAGCCGCACGATTTACGAGGGCCGCGCATGGGAGATCACCAGGTCTGTAGCCTCATCTTCTGTGAATTATCTCCCCTAACGATAAATGAAACGTGTTTACTTTGTGTGTAAACGACCGCTAGATTCAAGTCAGGAACATACAATTATGAACATGTTTGCTTGTTTGTTTGTGTCAATGAAAAGGAATAGGAAAAGTCTGTGGGGGCAGGGTTCAATTTCGATTCAAGTCGTAGAGGCTGAATATAAATTGAATCTAAACTCTTTCTTCTTTTCTTTTCGTTCGCCATGTAATTTTTTATTATGTTTTCACGTGAAAACCAGTTTTCTAATTATAGCTTGCTGTAAAGAGCTCTTCAAGGATTCCGAATAGCTGTTTGTGACGAAGGTTCATCTCCGTGGGCCATTTTCTATGTACACAGTTACTCAAGCATACGACAGTCCTTAATGTGCTACTTGTCTGCGAATACACATAGATGATTGGCGAAATTGTAATATGTGTAAGTGGCAATATCAAACTGCTATGTCTTGTTCTCGAGGAATTGAGACGCTAGTCCAGCGGTCAGGCACTATTTATTGACCAAGACTACTATCTCAGTTCCATGAAGAGTTCTCTGCAAACAGGCTGTTCTCAAGACAGTCTGGCTGGCGAGATGTGAATTCACATGATCCACGTAGTAGTTAGCGTTACGCAGGTGAAGCCAAGCATAGCACAACTGCTTGGAGGACCTCGGTGTACCTTCATCATCACGCTCGGCATATGAGGAAAGCAACTACAACCCGTCACTGAACGTCCTTTTCAGGACGCACAAAAGAGTAAAATTACTCATTGTGGGAATTAATCAACAACATTTTCCTGTTCTAATACGGAACAGGGTCACTTGCCTCGCTCAATCAAAGAGTGATAGTTGTCTCCCATTTGGTCGACTTTCCTTATGGTTTGAGTCGGGGTCTTCTTCGCTTGAAAGTTGGTTGCTTGTTTTTGTTTTGTTTGTTCTCGTGTTGTTCACTCTTTTGTCAACATGTCTACTCTCTCGTTTCCTATCATGTCAGTATGATGTTATTAACTGTATGACTAACATTCTATTGGCTTTTAGTTCGCCTAAAGCTTTTAAGGCTCTAACAGTTTATCATTCCTAAGCGCTTGCAGAACTGACATTGCGTCTGTAAGGATTACAACCTGATGACATTCATTTGCTGTGTTTTTAACAATCTCTACATCAGTGCTTAGTGTCGGTACATCAGCCAGGTAGTTTGAGCAGAATTTTCCACTGGGTGAACTAAAGGTTTCATTTTCTTGATCTAAGTAAGTAATATAGATGCCTGAACCTTCCTTCTTCACTGCACTGCTTGCTGATCTTTCTTCTACTGATTGTCAAGTAACTCAGTTGCTAATTTTTTTAATTTGTGTGTACTTTTTGTGGCTTTCAACTGGTTAAGTCGATAGGATACATAGAGGCTCCAGACCTTTCTAGTCACGCTAGGGTTCACGGCGATGAAAGATGTGAGCTTAGACATCGTCATGAGACCTTTGAGAGCATGTGTAGATCTCCTGTAATAGTCACGCTAGGGTTCACGGCGATGAAAGATGTAAGCATAGATATCAAGTCATATACCAGTATTTCATAAACTGCGGCATGTTTTTGCGTTACAGGAGGCCTGTCATGTCGATTCTCAACAGAACTGAGTCACTACAGTTTTCCTGTTAAGTTTCTTAAAACCAATCAACATCACAAATGTTAGCGTCTGTCGTGGCAGCAGAAAACCTCATCTACCTTGCTCGGTAGGTGACTATCCTTCTCTTCTGCACGATTTTCATTTAGGTTGCATGTCTTTCATCGACCTCTCTTTAGCCCTACATCTGTAGTTCATAGCGGTTCTGATGATGGTACCAGGGCTTTATCTGAGAACATGGCTGATCCAGATCCAACGTTGATCAGTCAGTATGATGTGTTTACCTTAAAGGTTGCTCAGATTTAGCGCTGTTTGGTTAGCAATGCTATTCTAACTATCTTGAGTCTACTTTTGTCGTTAGACGTTGTTGGGGACGTGTGACCTAATTTGTTTCATATTTTTTTGGCAGGCGAAAACCCGATGGTGACGTCCCAGCGCAATCCCAATGTCTGTTACGAACTGTTAAGTTGATAGTCCCTGGAATAATCGGTGGACTATTTTTGGGACCGGTGAATGTGGAAGCGTAAAACAGAGCAAGTTAGACCCGCAGCCTGCCAGCGCCATCTACGTTGCTCCGCTAACTATATAACCAAGACTTGATGTTATTGCGACATACTTACCGTTGTGCGAGAATCTAGTCTTTAAGCCTACTTTCTTCTATTTCCAACTGGCAATACATTTTTAACGTGCGTGCCAGTGGGGAAAATATACTGATCAGACATGTTAGTCAGGATCAGGCAAAATATACTGGCCAAGACCCTCAACACGGCTTCCTTGTAGCCCTCCCTGGAAATGGGATGTTCTCATGGCAGCCTGGCTGACGATGTGATGGATCGACGTGATCCTCGTAGTAGTGATCGACACACATATGAAGCCACGCATAGCACAACCGCCTGGTGGACCCCGGTCCACCTTCATGAGCACGCTCGGGATGTGAGGAAAGCTACTGCAACCCGTCACTTAACGCCCTAATCAGGGCGAACCAAAAAGTAACCTTACTCATTCTGAGCATTCGAAACAAGAACGTGTGCGCACCCCTGCACCCGGGTGTCTGATCTCACTTCTCAGAGATCAGGGGACATATTTACTAGATGATCCACGTGAAAAATTTCGGTGTCCCCCGTTATTTTAACCCAGGACCTCCAGCACCCGAGGTGACCATCTTACCTCCAAACCACTGGACCTTCAAATATGGTAGTTCCTTCTTTTAATGCATTTTTTTTTTTTTTTTGCATTCTTATCTACACTTGACGACGTTTCTTTGGTAGAATGTAACAGTTGCTCATTCATATAATCAGAATCGTACTGATAAAGATTTAACTGGAATTCTTAGCTGTAGTGTAACACCAAGCTTCTTCATATGCTCACCGATGTCAGGATCACAGTGTCGATAGTTAGCCATACTGTTGTAACCAAGCTTGTTTCCAGGAGTGTGTCAAGGACGCGAGGTTGGGTCATGGCCAGAGTGCTTCATCTGACCTTGACATTACTGTTGTAACCAAGCTTGTTTTCAGGAGTGTGTCAAGGACGCGAGGTTTTGTCATGGCCAGAATGCTTCATCTGACCTTGACATTACTGTTGTTCGAAGATACTCGTGCTGATTTGATATAACTGTGCGTTTCTTTGGTGGTGAGTTACAGTGGCTCTTAGTACATTTCGACCCGCAATGGGGATTGTTGACCGGGGTCCTCCTGGCTGTAGTGCAATGCGAGGCTACTCGGTAAACTGACACTATGACCCTCACGTAAATCTTAGCTCCCATTTAAATGCATGTCAAACAACGTGTATATCAGAAGTGCGAATAAGTGGAAGTCATACCCGTTAATTATCTGCGTGCTCTCAGCGGTAAAGGCAAATTATCACGGATCATTCTCATCTGCAGATACCTTCAACTTTAACCCTAGGGAGGGTGGTACGAAGGCATGGCTCCCCTCACATCCTTCCTTCTCAAGGAGGCAAAGTCTAATGTGTACGTTAAGTAGGCATTTAAATAATTTAGTTGGGAGTGAACGGAGACAGAATGTGGATATCCATGACGGGTTTTTGTGTGTGCATGTCTGTGAATTTTCAGTTTGTTTCATGACTTTAATAAATCGTCGTTTTTGAAGAAAACTCATTTCAATAGATTCACTTATGTGAAACTGAAAATAGACTGTAATAATAATGGCAAAATGTAGGCAAAAATTCGACTTGGCCGTCTGGGATAAAGTGTTAGAAATGTCATGTTACAGTGTTTCATCTTTAACTCAGATGACTAGTTTTCGCTGCTTTTCCTTTCCTAGAAGTCGGGTAATCAGTTTGAAATGAGTATTCTGGAGCGTATCATTATGAACAAAATAATCGTCAAATTAGCTTCTGTAATTCATGAAATATAATTTATAATGACGATTGGAGTCTGAAAATCTGAAAATATTAATTCAATATTTTTTAAATAAATCAAAATACTTTTTTCAAAGTGCATTATTTTTAAGAAAATACGTTCCGTATTTTGAATCTGCTGCTGCGCGTTACCAGAGCCTGGAAAGGGAGAAAGGCATTGTAACAATGAAACCTGTCAGGCAAATCTCAAGAGTCGACTAAAGAGAGTTGATCATGGGGCTACCTTTCCTTTCTATTAGAAAATGTAACCCACAAAAAACTTAAACAGAAACAGGCCAACGTTTGATGATTGCTGTGTATTTGTTGAAGACTTATGCTCTGTACATAGATGATAAGGTTTCAATTGATTTATTGATTGATTGTATTTGATTGATTGATACTTAATTTGGAAGGATAATTTAAAAAGAAGACAACATATATTTTGAACAGATATATCCAATATTATATTCTGTGAATCCAAAATTTAATTAAACAATATATTGAACACAGATGTATATTTCCTGGCCGATTCATTTGAAATACAATATATTTAAGTAGATTCAATTTTGCGAATATAAATAAAAAGACTGAAAACGAAACGTTTAACTAGGACGATTTATTAGTATGTCAGTTGGTTGAATAGATTCTATTCTGAGAATCTGAAAAATAAATATTTAAATACAATACATATATAGTAATTCTTGCGCGTTTGACCTCCAATAAAATAGATTGGATTATGTGAATCTGTAACATCTTATTGGCTTAGGGATTGAACATTCGCCATTCACAGCAAATGTACAGGATGCACTTTTTCGACCCAGTTCTAAACCTGTACCAGGCTAGCTGCTAGTCACGGAAAAGCAAGGAATAAGAAGTTATCCAATCTCATAAACAAGGTGCAGTCTCATACAATGAAGTCTCTTACACGTTATCCTCGACAGCAGCGTCTGCCCATGTGAATCTGAAAATATTATAGGAAAACATAGAAGCTATTATTTTTATTGAGGTACTTTTACTGTGTGCTGCAACTATACGGCTTTGCTGTGGTTGTCATGACAACCATTCCGTGTTTACAATTAATTCGACTCGTAGTTTAAACGTTTACTAATGCCTAGGTATCTTCAATGTGAAAAAAACAGATTAAGCAGATTAACTTCTGAGAATCTGGAAATAGAAAAAGCCAAGAAAAATGGGGAATATTGTCGCCATAAGTTATTTATAGAATCTCATTTCTGACGGTAACAAACTCCAGATGTTACGTCAGAAGCTGGCTCCGTGAACCTTGGATTGTCGTGATCAGTGCTTCTCTATTTGTGGTATCAGGGGTGGAATTAACAGGACAACTGCAGCCTTTTTATCTAAGACAATTTGATGAAATACCACGAAAGCCGAAATGGAAATCATTAACCAGAGTTAGAGTACATGACAAGTGATGACTGCAGATTAGGTGAAGTGGAGGGAGTTTTTTACTGCCAATAAAGACATCCTCTAGCGTTAATGCCAGTCATTGATCAAGGATTTAAGAGAAATAATTGTTGTTGCTTCTCGACTTTTCTTTTTTAGTGGGTTACAGTGGCTCTTCTTATATCATAAGATGCAATTGGGAAGGTAGACCTGGGTGTTCCACACTGTCGTACATTGCGTAGTCTCCCAATTAGCTCCCCACTATAGGGATTGCAGTGTCGATCCCCACCTCGTTGGCCGTTGTTGCCTCTTATTGAATGCACACAAGGAGTAATAGTACAGGTCAGTACAATGGCATTAATTGCGATGAGGATAACTCTTGATGTACTAAGCCGCAGCCTATGTGAGTTGGAGTAGCCAGCTTTCTTCCTTGCTGTAAATAGCTTCCCCAACTCATACGTCAGGAACCCATTTACATCTGGGTCGAGTGGAGGAGCGGTAGTCCCAGGAACTAACCAACCCGGATTTGGTTTCTGTCAGTCCGTGATTTCGAGCCCTGGCGTTCTGTAGTCCCTGTTTTAGCAAGCCAGCTGATTGTCGACTAGGCTTCATTCTCCACCAACAATAAGAAATTTGATTCTTTTGTGTGCTCTGAAAAGGACGTTAGTTGGCGGGTTGCAATAGCTTTTATCAACTTCCTGAGCGTGCTGACAAAGGTGGACCTGATTCCTCCAGGCGGTTGTGCTACACCTGGGCTTTATCTGCATCTCGCTCAATGCTACGGAAATCACCTTTCAACACCGTTAGCCAGACTGTCATAAAACAGCCTGTTTTCTGGGGGAACTGCGTGCAAGTGATTTGGGGTTCTTTGTCAATATATTTCGCCTGAGTCTGACTAACATTGTACAATAAGTATGTGTTGCCTCACTCTGACTAACATTGTACAATCAGTATGTATTGCCTCACTCTGACTAACATTGTACAATAAGTATGTGTTGCCTCACTCTGACTAACATTGTACAATCAGTATGTGTTGCCTCACTCTGACTAACATTGTACAATCAGTATGTGTTGCCTCACTCTGACTAAGATTGTACAATCAGTATGTTTTGTCTGACCAGAAGTTAGTTTCCTGTCCCTGAGCGTGACTAACAAGTACGATCAGTATGTTTTGCCTGACCCGGACTAAAATGTTCGATCAGTATATTTTAACTTAACTTAGCTGTATGTAGCCAGGTTATTCCTCTCCACCAATGATAACAATATCTGTGAGCTTCCAATTTGTTTTTGAATGCATCAACTGGCCCTGTCTCCATCATATCCGGTGGCAATGCATTCCAAGCATTCACTACTCTCTGACTAAAAAAAATATTTCTTTATACCTAATCTGGACCTGACTTTAAACAATTTGATGACGCTGTGCCCTTTTGTTCTTGTTCTTGTAGCCGGTTGCACTTTTAAAAACGTGTTATAATCTTATTCATCCTTTCGTTTGATTATCGTATAAATCTCTATTAAATCAACTCGAATTCTTCTTTTTTCCAGACCCTGTAGACCAGTTTTTCTGAATTTTGTTTAGCCTGACCAGACGTTAGTCTTCCCTCCCTGACTATGTCTAACGTATCCGATCAGTATGTTTTCCCTGACCAGGCGTTAATCTCCTATTCTTGACACCGATTAACATGTCTGATCAGTATGTTTAGCCTGACCAGACGTTTGTCTCCTCTACCCTACCTTGTTGAGAGCGTATTGGCAGGAGCATGAACAATAACGTGAGATGGGAAAGAAAGGGGGGGGGGGCGGTGGGTCTTGATCGGTTTGTTTCACTTGAACATGATGACCCTTGGCTCCTAGATATGTGGCTAAAACACAACAATACATAACACAGCTGGAGATTGAATAACGAAAGTTAAGATGGATAGGACGCTGATTACTCATCGATCCCAAGAAGTAGAAGAACTCTCCATGCCTGTAGTAAAAGACGACTACATTAGGTTATGCATGTTGCTAGCAGTCTCATAATGTAAATCTATTGCTATTAAAACCGCCACTGCTCATGCTCGGACACAGACTCTAGCTATATTGGTGGTCCTATATATCCCTTGAAAGGAAAAGATGAATCCCCATCACTGCTCTCGTGCGACAACTGGATTACTAAATGTGGGTCCATGTGTATACAGTAAGACATACTTATGTTCTAAGCAACTGGCGATGAACCAAGACACAAAATAAAGACCACAAAACAGCTCCGCAACACGAAGGATGGTTTTAGCCTGCGAATTCAAAGAAGTTTTTGCTGCACTTGATGACACCATCAGACGTGATGTTGTGGTAGTTTTATTTATTTCTTTGATATTATCTATCTATACTATCTACTGATATTATATATTGGTACTGTCTATTTGTATTATGTATTGGTAGTGTATACTGGTATTACATATTGGCATCATCTATCGATATTATCTATTGGTATTATTTATAAATACGGTCTGTGGGTATTATCTATTGTTTAGATCTATTGGTATTATCTATTAATATTTTCCGTTGATATTCTCTTTTGCGGTTATATATTGGGATTATATAATGCTATTGTTTATTGTTTTTATCAATTGTTATTATTAAAGATACTGTCTACCAGTATTTCTTATTGGCATTATCTTTTGATATGATCTATTAGTATTATCTATATTTACTATCCAGTAGTATTATCTATTGGCATTGTCTATAGGCATTATTTATTGGTTTTATTTACATATACTGTCTTTTGTTATTAATTAACTCTTGGTATATATTATCGATCGGTATTAACAATTGGAATTATCTTTTGCACCATCTATTGCATTATCTATATTGTTTTATCTATTTTGTATCTATTTGTGATTTGACTAAAAGGATATCCGTGTGAATCCCATATCATCATTTCGCTAAAGCGGGTTTAATCAATAAACCAAGTTTAACCACAGCATTCCTCGCACAGTGACATGTCCCAGACATAAGCGTTCGAACCGCTGTCCATAAATAGCTAGCAAATTCATTCCTTTAAGTTTTTATTTTGTTTGGTTTGATAGTATACCTGACTTTTGTCGATGATTCGCGGCTTTCATCTGCAGATGTCTTTTCGGTTTTAGCAGGACGTATTCGCCTATGTGTGGGTGTGTGTGTGTACGCGTGCGTGCTGTGAGAGACCAACACATTGTGAGAACCGCTAAATAGCTGATCACGTGCTTTGAAAATTCTTGGAGAACTGAGAGAACTGATTGCTCAGTTTTGCTGGTTCCGTCCAACGGTTCTTTGAGGATTTTCTGGTTATCAGCGATTAGATATCAGTCGATTGTTATCCAGTGTTATTGTTTAACGGGTTGTTATCGCTGGTGAACTGATAAAAATCTCCTTCAAGAGAAAGTGGGCTATCCGAGTTTTGAAGAGTATTTTGACCATTTGAAACAACAATGTCGTTGCAATTCCTACTAATGGTGAGTATGTGTATTTCAGAACATGCATTATTTAAAATATTCACATTGCTAACATTGCTGTCGGGGATGAAGTGTTAAAGACTTCAGTTTCCTTCTTCTCTGTCCTTTCTCCTCCAACATTGGCCCTGATACTGATTTACAGATGGGTCGACTGGAGCGTGTTGATAACCTGAATGGAACCTATTAACTTTGTCACGAAAAGCAACCGTTCTATCACCCTGTTACTCGACACGCCATCATAATGCAAGAAGGCCAAAAACCTTAAGGGTTTACCTTGCTTTCGTCTCGAAACTCAATTATAGTTTCATCAATCATTTTTTTGTCAAATGCACCCTGTTCACCCTATCTCAGAATGACATCTCCCCCAAATCCCCTCTCCAATCTTTCCAAGATTGTCTCACTCAAAAGGTCCATGCCAATTAATATAAAAATATATATATATATATAATATTGATAATGCTGTACCTATTAGTGCATATACACTTTCTTGAATAATTTATATATATATATATACATTTTTTTGGATTTTTGTTCTGGTGTTTGCCTTGTTTCTCTATTCCCCCTGTCGGTGTGAGTTGCACTATTTTTTTTATTTTGCGCATGTCGTTACAGTGCACCCGACTTGCATTTTATGTAAGGGTCTACCTCCTCCAGTTTCTAAGGGTTTGCTTGCCCGAGGTAACGGCCGGTGCTGTGTTAGGGATCAAACCCAGCACCTGCGGATTGTGAGCCGTATCACTTACCATTAGCCCACGTTGTCCCCTAAGTTAACGTCTGAATTTGGATGTGGAAGAAGATGAAAGTTTAACTGATTATTTGCTTGTTTGCTCCCAACGAAGCAAAGGACCCCCATTACAGACGGGATCTATACATGATGCCTGTATCAGTGCAAATGCACTGTAGGTTTCAATAGCAATTGTTTTACATGATAATTTTGCTAGCATCAATCGCAATTCTCTTTAATCGTTTGCATATCCTTAGAGAGCGAAAAGTAATCAGGGCTCGATAAAACATACTGACCAAGCTCTCACCTCACGCCCTCAATCGTGCCCTCTGGAAACGGGTTATGTCCCATCTCATCTGTATAGTCAACAAGATTAGGACCGACACTGGAATTCTGAAAGTGGTGAATTTATGGAGAAGCCTGGTCCGTCTTCTGATGTACACCTCGGGATATAAGAAGAGCCACTGCAACCTGCCACAAAAGAAAAGTCCTCCTAAGTTAACTCAGCACAAGTAGCTTCCAACAACATCACAGAGAAGGTACAGTGGTTCAATTCTTCTAAACTCGTGCCATCACTCTAATTGTTTCTGATTATGTTCCCCTTCCTTAATTTTGTTTTTTTGCTTACTTCCCCTATTTGAAATCTCATTTTTTAAAGTTCTATTCATCACCTTAACCTCTAACCTTGTTGACCCCTTGCCCCCTAGTCAGGACAACGGCGAATGGGATTGTGCTGTGCAAATTGTAACACCACCACAACCACGCTGTGGAGAAGGAACGGCGAGGGAGAGCCGGTGTGCAACGCCTGTGGTCTCTACTACAAACTACACCAGGTGCGTTTTATGTTACCATCTTTACAGACAAGCTTCGAATTACATTGATCCTATATACGTAAGCGCGGTTTGACGTTACATAACTGTATTTTTGTTAGTCATTATTATTACACTGTTTTATTATTATTTTATACAGTACAGTAGACAGTTTTCATCACCATTTACGTGTCACTTCAGATGTTGGAGTAGTAGTAGTAGTGGTAATCGTAGTATTAGTAGTAGTAGTAGTAGTAGTTGTTGTTGTAGATGAAACAGTAGTAGTGGTAATAGTAGTAGTAATAGTCGTAATAGTAGTTGTCAAAGTAGCAGTAGTAGTTGAATCAGTAGTAGTAGTGTAAGATGTAGTAGTCATGGTGGTAGTAGTAGTAGAAAAGTATTGGTAGTAGTAGTAGTATGTTGTCGTAGAGGTAGTAGTATATGGTGTTGTTGTCGTAGTGGTAGTACTACCACTACTAGTAGTAGTTGTAGTAGTAGTAGTGGTAGTATTAGCAGCAGCAGCAGTAGTAGTAGTAGTAGTGGTAGAAGGAGTAGTAATTGTCGTAGTGGTAATAGCAGTAGTGGCAATAGCATTCACAGTAGTAGTAGCCGCAATATTATAATTAGTAGTAGTAGTAGTAGTAGTAGTAGTATCAGTAGTAGTAGTATCATTAAAAGTAGTAATAGTAGAAGTAGCAGTAGTAGTAGTAGCAGTAGTAGTAATAGTAGTATTAGCAGTAGTAGTATCATTAGTAATAGTAGTAGTATCATTAGTAGTAGTAGTATTATTATTAGTAGTAGTAGTAGTAGTAGTAGTAGTATCAGTAATAGTAGTAGTACCATTAGTAGTAGTAGTAGTAGTGTCATTAGTAGTAGTATTATCATTATTAGTAGTTGTAGTATTAGTATCATTAGCAGAAGTAGTAGTATCATTAGTATTAGTAACAGTAGTAGCAATAGTAGTAGTAGTAGTAGTAGCAGTAGTAGTAGTAGTTGTTGTAGTAATATTAGCAGTAGCAGTAGTAGTAATAGTAGTAGTAGTAGTGCTAGCAATATTAGTATTGGTAGTAATAGTAGTAGTAGCAATATTAGTAATAGTAGTAGTAGTAGTAGTATCAGTAGTAGTAGTAGCAATATTAGTAGTAGTAGTAGTAGTGGTAGTAGTATCAGTAGTAGTAGTAGCAGTATTAGTAGTAACAGTAGTAGTAGCAATATTAGTATTGGTAGTAATAGTAGTAGTAGCAATATTAGTAGTAGTAGTAGTAGTATCAGTAGTAGTAGTAGCAGTAGTAGTACTAGCAATATTAGTATTGGTAGTAATAGTAGTAGTAGCAATATTAGTAGTAGTAGTAGTAGTAGTATCAGTAGTAGTAGTAGCAGTATTAGTAGTAGCAGTATTAGTAGTAGTAGTAGTAGTAGCAGTAGTAGCAGTAGTAGTAGTAGTAGTAGTAGTAGTAGTAGTAGCAGTATTAGTAGTAGTAGTAGCAATATAAATAGTAGTAGTAGTAGCAGTAGTAGTAGTAGTAGTAGTAGCAGTAGTAGTAGTTGTAGTAGTAGTAGTATCAGTAGTAGTAGTAGCAGTATTAGTAGTAGTAATAGTAGTATCAGTAGTAGTAGTAGCAGTATTAGTAGTAGTAGTAGTAGTAGTAGCAGTAGTAGTAGTAGCAGTGGTAGTAGTAGTAGTAGTAGTAGCAGTATTAGTAGTAGTAGCAGTATTAGTAGTAGTAGTAGCAATATTAATAGTAGTAGTAGTAGTAGTAGTAGTAGCAGTAGTAATAGTAGTAGTATTAGTAGCAGTAGTAGTAGTAGTAGTAGTAGTAGTAGTAGTATTAGTAGTAGTAATAGTAGTAATAGTAGTAGTAGTAGTAGTAGTAGTTGTTGTTGTTGTTGTTGTTGTTGTTGTTGTTGTTGTTGTTGTAGTGGTCCACAACAAGCGAGGATGACAACATCATCAGCCTTTCGAAGAAGCACTTGAGGAACCGCAGGACCTCCTGCTTGTTGATCACATCAAGGAAGTCAACTGCTGTGACAGTCTAGCCTTTCAACATCGAGCTCATTACGTTTCTGGCCTGTCTCGCTGGACTATAGGTCAAGCAACACTGCACTTGGTTTGCCTTACTAGTCTTTAGAGAAACTATGGATCAAATTGCTTGAATCTGTGGTACCGGGAAAATGACCGCTGAACATCTGCTGCAAAATTGCCCGACATACTTCTTCTTCTTCTTCGTTCGTTCTCAATATCCCACTACCAAACCATGGACGGGTAAGTAGCAGAATGTAGTCCAGAGAACGGAATGCATTGTTTTGTAGTTTGCAGCTTGGCTGCGATATTTGCACCTTTAGGTCCAACACATCCGACTTCAGCAAGCATTTTTTGAGTACCATGTTAGCATTCCCTCTCCGATCCCTTCTCCTTAGCCAGTCTGCCCTGTTGCAGCCTGTTATCCAGGATCACCGCGTGGAGGTGTAGAAGGGTCTTGGCAGCTATGGTTCGCTAGCCCTGACGCTAGCAGTCAGCTATTGGTAGCTGACCACTGAAGCTCATGCGCTGCTCAGCGTCTTGAGCCCGACATACGAGGACCAGAGAAAGCACATGTGGCCATCACATGTGGCAACACTAGACAAGCTCTATGGCAGTGTCGACAGCCTCAGGATGACAGCTGCTTTCTTCGAACAAATTCAAGTTGACGTCTGACAGCGTACGAAGAAGAAGGAATTTGCTTGCAGAATGGACAATGGCTTTTACATGATGAGGCTATCATCCCCATACAAACAACCTTCCATTATCGCATGTCACTAGCTGCAGAGAAAGATACAATGACTCTACTCGGGATCCACTCGAACATTGAGGGACTATCAGCAAGACGAGCTAAGAACGGAGATGTTGATCCTCTGTTATGTGAACAAATGTCACATTCTCTACAGCTCGGACTGAGTTTCAAATATCAGGTATATGCTGCTTCCACCAAGATTATGGTCCTGATACTGACGCTTTCACTTTCATTTATTTGTGGATGACAGTGGTCTCGAGGTAAGACGTCGGCCTATAGTCCTGGTGGTCGATGGTTCAAATCACTGTGGAGAGAGGGATTTTTTTCACGTGGACTTTCGGCTATTTTCTGTGTGTAGTAGAGGTCGGACGCCCGTATGCAGTGTCGCGCACGTTAACAAATCCCTCAGAAGTTGGAAATCAGAAGAAGTATGCTTTAACGGTTGCTGCCCAGGAAAATGTGTAAATTGTGTTGAAAATCTAGCCAATCTTTAACAGGACCCTTGCCGGTACTATGATGTTCTAGCGCTGTGTTGAGATTCTCCAACAATATGGAGAAGAAAATAGCACTAATGAGTTAAACCATCTGCATACAACGTTCATTCATCGACTAAACTTGACTAAACTAAACTT
Organism: Ariolimax columbianus; assembly: GCA_036924085.1. Classification (NCBI taxonomy): domain Eukaryota; kingdom Metazoa; phylum Mollusca; class Gastropoda; order Stylommatophora; family Arionidae; genus Ariolimax; species Ariolimax columbianus. Next base: position 90,657,090 of record JAVGWX010000004.1, on the reverse strand, counting down.
TCAGTTACTGCCAGCAAGTTACAACAGTGGATAACAAACAAACTGTCTCTGAAATTTAAAAAGGAAATATTTAATATATTTGATCGGTATTGAACTCGAACATGTCTGTACAACTTGTATTTTGGCTCACGTTTAGGGAGAAAAATATATTTTGATGTTTTTAACAACTCAGTTCGAATTGTGTACACAGGCAACTGTTTGTAAGGCTACATTTCATACCTCTATGTTGCCTCGTTCTACATCTGCTCGCCATACACCATCGACGGTGTTACATCCATTTTTGAAATTCTGTAGTGATATTTTATAGATGAGCCCTAACGTCGCGGCGTTATAGTCGCTTTCGACAATGATGCAGTCGTTAGTTCTAAGTGAAGTCTTCGAGGGTCCCCAAGTCCTTTCAGCGATCCCCATTTACCACTTCGTTATAAATACATGTGATCCTTGCACTTAACGACAGCAGCAGGGATGCTATGTAACTGTGTTAACAGTAACAGATAACTTGTGTTACACTCGCGGAGCAGTTACCGTTGTAAGCCAGACAAGTTTAATCACTCCAATAAGGACAACGGCGTGTGATCGTTATTTGGGTTGCAAGCTTATGAACGAGGACAAGGCGTTAGACCCGCACATGGGCTTCCCTTCATGTGCAAGTAAACTTCCGGAGTGGCTCTAAGGATGGACAATGGTGATACCATTTGCTGTTCATATGGTGTGGAGAAACCCAAGCAAACATGCAAATGACTGACTTTCTTGTTGTTTCCTTTGTATCTGCACGTATTACCAAGACAAAGAAGTGGACAGTAGCGTGCTCTAATATACATTCTGCTCTCCGATCAGTTCCGCGAAGGATCTCCTGTTTTCGAACCTCCGAATGGCAATTTTCTATCGCTTCTCACATTGAGGTTCGAGGTGAACCTATGTTAGTTTATCCCCAGCTTTCTGTGGTAATTTATGATCAACACTATAACAAAGATGGAGTCTACGGGTCTACATTGCTTTACTGTTTTGGTTCATTATGGACGCCGCCAGACCACAGATTTGCCTGGAATTCACACAAGTCGACGACTTACACTTGTGTTCACAGAAACATGGTGTTGTTTTGCGTCTGGACTGGTTAATTCGTTCGTTTTTTGTGATTTCTTCCTTCCGATTATCCTGGTCTGGACATCGGCTATATGAATGGCACTACGCTTAGACCTGTGTCGTATTTCACGGCCTAGTTCACGAAATTGGCGTGTGAGAAATTTAGACACTACTATAATGAACTGAACACAGCCGGGGAGAGATGCCATACTCACTCACACGCTGAGTGATGTCCCTACGACCTCTTGTGGTTATGGAAAAGGCACGACACACAACGTTAGATGTCATCCCCCTCCGCTGCGTTGCGGGATACCTGTTTACGGGAGAAGCTTCGAGAGTAAACCCAGAGGAGAAACCTGCATCCTATGCTATCTCCAGTCGTCTCGATAAATATCTTGCCACTGGCCAAAGGTAGCTCAGAACCAGAGAGTGAGGTTGACAAAAGGCGCAGTTACTTCCTCACTCTAATCCAAATCCCCGCGCAGGTCTACCATTTCAGCGGAACAGCAAGAAAAAAAGACTGTCCACACGACTGAACAAAGAGAGCGGTCTTCATCACTTGTGATGGACGAACATCTTCATGATCAACACGTCTGTTACTGTGCGTCATTTTACTTCATAGCGTTAAACAACATAATCTTCACTAGGATATTGATAGAATCTTCACTTCAAAGAGTTAAACAACATAATCTTCACTAGGATATTGATAGAGTCTTCACTTCCAAGAGTTAAACAACATAATCTTCACTAGGATATTGATATAGTCTTCACTTCCAAGAGTTACACAACATAATCTTCACTAGGATATTGATAGAGTCTTCACTTCCAAGAGTTAAACAACATAATCTTCACTAGGATATTGATAGAGTCTTCACTTCCAAGAGTTAAACAACATAATCTTCACAAGGATATTGATAGAGTCTTCACTTCCAAGAGTTAAACAACATAATCTTCACTAGGATATTGATATAGTCTTCACTTCCAAGAGTTAAACAATAGAATCTTCACTAGGATATTGGCACTTCACTTCCCAGTCGTGTTATGTAAATGTCTAGAAAATGTCATATATTATGTAAATGTTATGTAAATGTTATGTCAATCGTATGTTATGTGCTATGTAATGTTATATTATGTTATGTTATGTAAATGTTATGTTATGTAAATCTTGCGTAAATATTATGTAATGTAAATGTTATTTACGTGTTATGTAAATGTTATGTTATGTTACGTCATGTAAATTTTGAGTAAGTATAATGTTTTGCAAATGTCATGTACATGTTGAGTAAATATTATGTTATGGTAATGTTATGTTGTGTTTATCTATATTATGTTAATTGTATGCAAATGAAATTATACGTGTTTATATGTTATTTAAATAATATATAAACATTATGTCATGTTATGTTATATCATAGCATGCTATACTATGTTTCATATTCTCCTGAATGGCAAAATAATTGAATTTTCACCTCTCACAGAGAAGGGGCAATGGGTTTCATCAACATAATCTACACTGTCCAATACACCTAGCTGTAAATGGATACCTGGATTTTTGTTAAACATAGATAAGGAAAAAACTGGCCAACCCACCTCATTAAAAGTGTTGACCTAGTACAAATAAATAGAAGTCTTCATTCTCGTGAACAGCGTCTGTTGCAGGACCACCTTTACCTGTCCCCTCTTTAGGAGAAACTAAGCTGTTTTCTAAACAAACAAACATCTACATGGTTGTCAAAAAGTAGCGTTAATTTTTTTTAAATTAATAAGATATACAACCAATATCATCTCCCACGAACATGCCAAGGAGTAATTGAAAAGGTGAACCGTTGTCGTCCTAGTTATTTGCGAATGCGCGCAATGAGTAGGTTACTCTTTTGGGCGCCCTGAAAAGGACGTTAAGTAGCGGGTTGCAGTAGCATTTCTCACATCCCGAGTGTGCTGATGAAGGTGGACAGGGGTCCTCCAGGTAGTTGTGATATGCTTAGCTTTACCTGCGTGTCACTCATTACAGCGAAGATCACGTCGATCCCTCACCTCGTTAGTCAGGCTGTAATGAAAACATCCCGTTTCCAGGGAGGGCTACTTGAAAGCCGAGATGATGGTCTTGGCCAGTATATTTTGCCTGACCCTGACTAACATGTCTGATCAGTATATTTTGCCTGACCCTGACTAACATGTCTGATCAGTATATTTTGCCTGACCATACGTTAGTCTTCCTCCCCGTGGTCATCCTATGTGTAGCTCTTCAGCAAGCTCACCAGAATGGGGATTGTAGTGTCAATCCCTGCCTCGTATAATCAGATATGTAAATTCAGAGTGAAAAATGTTTGGTACTCTCTACCAGTGTCAATAAAACTGTACTTCTGTCATTACTGTCACTTGTACCGTTTTTCAGGTCAACCGTCCCCTATCAATGAAGAAAGACGGAATACAGACGCGCAAGAGAAAACCAAAGTCTTCATCAAAATCAAAATCAGCGTCAAAAGATTCGCTTAACCAACAGCAGCAGGTTCAGCAGCAGCAGCAACAGCAGCAGCAACAACAGCAACAACAACAACAACCACAAAGAAGTCAACAACATCGACAAAACCAGCAACAACAAAGAAATCAACAGCGACAGCAGGAGTTTCAGCAGCTGCCACAAAATCACTATATGGGATACGAAACAGCGCAACTTCAGCAACAACTTCACCACCAGCACCATCAACAGTCGTCTCAGCTGCAACATCAACACACGCCCCCTTCGATGATGTCCGGGGAAGGAGTTGTCAATCATGTAGTTAATGACGTAACTGCTCTTCTTCCTGCGCAGATGCCTCGATCACATGACCTACTTGACTTAACTCTAGGATCCAGGAATGGGAACGGTAAGGAGGGGGTGGAGGGTAGGACCGGGTGGGGGGAGGGGGACATTTCTTTATGCCCTCATTATTTCTGAGCCGCACTTTTCATCACATATCACTAAGGCGACATGTAAATCTTCTTCTTCTTCACCTTCTCCTTCTTCTTCCTCTTCTTCTTCTTCTTTTTCTTCTGTTTCTTCTTCTTCTTCTTCTTTTTCTTCTCCTTCTTTTTCTTCTTTATATCTTCTTCTCCATTTCCTTGTACCTTTTGTTTTCTTTCTTCTCCTACGTTTGCATTATTTCACCCTCAACTGTAATTGAATTATCGGCGCTTAACTATTTCTGAGTTATTCCCCTTTTATCTATAATCTTTTATAGTTTGCTTCTTTGGAAACAATTACGTCACTTCTGGGGAACGCATGCCTTTTTCAACCACAGTCATTTTTGGTTGTACCAGCACACATAAGCCATTGTGTGGATGAGATGTGTGTATTTGTAGATGTGTTGATGTGCGGATGTGTCGATGTGTGGTTGAAAGGATGTGTGGATATGTAGTTTTTTTTATTGTAAGGGTGTGTAGATGTGAGTATGTGTGGTTGTAAGGGTGTGTAGATGTGTGGTTGTAAGGGTGTGTAGATGTGTGGTTGTAAGGGTGTGTAGATGTGAGTATGTGTGGTTGTATGGGTGTGTAGATGTGACTATGTGTGGTTTAATGGGTGTGTAGATGTGAGTATGTGTGGTTGTATGGGTGTGTAGATGTGAGTATGTGTGGTTGTATGGGTGTGTAGATGTGAGTATGTGTCGTTGTGTGTCAGTTTGTGAATGAATTGTACAACAACAAGAAAACTTTTGGCCACTGGCATCGGGCATTTATTTGTCTGACTGAGTTCCACGACTACAGTATCCATGTAGTCTATAAATAGACTATAAATAAATATATAAAAATTATATAATTAAATTTTTTTCATTTGTTATAAGCGTACAAATTGTAACAGTAGAATAACTGCAAACATTAAGATTTCATCAGCATGTTGTATTAGTTGATTTTTTCATGTTTATTTCAGTTAATACGATTTTTGAAATTTGAGTTAGGAAAAAAGAAATTATGCTAATGACTGATCAGATGAGTCCAATTTAAAGGGACTGTTGGGACTTCATGTCTTACACAAGACAATCTATGTTCGAGGAAATAACTAAGTTGCAGCACGCGAAGTGTTTTGTAGATGTGATTCAGTTATTCTTGTCCTAGTTTGGGATTCAATAAAGTTTGATCTATAAAACAAATATTGCTCGCAGTTGAAAGTACTTCCACATAGCGTTATTCTATTCTGTGTGTTACGGAGACTTGTTTTCTGTGAAACATTTCTGATACAAATGAGCTAGTGAAACATCTGTGATGCTTGTCTTCAGGTCTTAGTTATCTTTCGGTTCAACTAGTTGCAGTTGCAGAGAAGGTGGTGCTTGTTGAACATTACACTGAGAAGTGAAGAATTGTTCATTTGCTTCATGTGATCGAAAGACACGATATGTAGTGTTCAATTCTTCATTTATAGACTTGCATTTCGATACAGCGAGGATGATCCATCCACCTTAGAGATGTGAGACAAGCTGACGTAAACCCACTACTGGAGAAAAATAGTCAAGAGTTTACAGCTCTGTATGAATAGCTTTGAAAACGCTACAGATATAAACTCGGCAATTTATCTTTATCGATAACTTGGCATGTGTAACTTTTTAGTGGTTCAAGTGGTTTCTATAAACAGAACCATTTCTAGGTCAGTCTAGATGTTTTGCCGCCTTAGACGAAAATGTAAAAATTACCGCCCCTTCCCTTTCACTGCCATCATTCTCTTCCCATGCCATCCAGGCTAGAAGAATTAATGTATTAGATTTATAACTTGTATAATATAACATTAATAGTAACTTATCTCTTTTATCGGAAACATGATTTGAAAGAGAAGTACCTAGCTCTTGATCGATTATAAAAATCAATAATTAATAGTAACTCTAAAAACATCAACAAAACCCCAATTTTTCTTCTCCTAATTTGCACAATCTTTTCGCTGCTTGATTTCAAATTAAAATTTTTGTCGTCCGTTTGCCGCCCCCAACATGTTGCCGTCTATTCTTGCCGAACGGTAGAAACGGCCCTGCCTATGAGAAAGAAAAAAAAAAACAACAGCTTTCAACTTTCTAGCGTGTCATGACAGACGGCTAAAGATGGTTGTGATTAGGACTAACAATCTCATCATGTCAATAAAAATGACATTATAATAAGTCACTGCAAAAGTTCGGATACAGACTTCTTGTAAACGGTCCAGTAAAAACATTTGCTCCACATTGGAGCATAGAGGGAACTGATTGCAGATGTTCGGAAACAAGATACCTTAACAGGGGTCAGCTGCCCTGGTGGAGTGAAGTAAAATGACAACTACAACCTTAATGCCCATTTCCGAGGTTTATCAGAAGGATTTATAAGGCTGGGGATTAAAGACAGATTGTGCTGAAGTCATATGCAATGTGCAAATTAGGTTATTTTTTGCATTTTATAGAATACAATTCCTTTGCGTTTCTTGGGTTTGGTACGCATTAGCTATTGGTCAGAAGAGCAACATGCAAACAACTCGCTCAGCTGCTCATCTTCTGCTTCATGCTAGAGCAAGGTCCCAAGACCTAGCATTGAATGAGCTGAAAGCAACAGCGACTCATAGCTTGCTGCTTGCTAAAGGCTCAGTGAACCATTGCTGACTAGGACACAATTCCGTCTCCACGTTTCGGCTCTCAAAACAGGCTACATCAATACAATCTGGCTAAATGAATATGGATCAAAGAGAGACAGCAAACCAGGTCTAAGAAAACATGACGTTCTGAAATCAGATGTGTCAGGTTGAAATATCGCCGATACCGCAGCCTCGCTGTAAACTGCGACACAACGTAACAAAACTTACTTTTTCAGCACGATCACCGAAGAAGAATATGCAGATATTGAAGCAAAAAAAGTCGAATGATGATTTTGACGATAACTTTGTAGTTAATAACGTAGAGCATACCTCTATGAATAATGTATGACGATTTCTATTTCAGTTTCTGAGCTCAAGCCGTTAGCTTCCTACTCCTCGCTCTATGCTCATGCTACGGATATCAACAACGGCTTGGGAAATGGCGACTCTTCTGTGGGTGGACAACTGACAGGGGTCACCCACAACGGCCCAGCGATACTAGCTGTCCTTGGATCCGGCTCCGTCTCATCTACGCCTACACTTTTACCCATTTCAAGTCTTACAGTCTCTGGTCGACAGCTATTGGCCAACAGTTCATCAGCCAATCACCGTAGCCATATAAACCCCGCCCTCATGACTGAGGCTCCGTCCACGGTCATAGGTCGCACGTTTTCATTGGAGAATATTATGCTGAAACAAGAACAGGATGCCATGTACGCACCTTCACCTCCGAAAGCTGTTCCCGTAATGGCGTCTGAGGCATCTTGTGAAAATGAGATCGCTGCTCAAGGTCTTTGTAAAAGTGAAATTATCCAGCTAAAATCCGCTTCAACAAGTCAATGAAAATGTTATTTTGTGTGCATGTTTATATGCCTATCTATTTTAAATAATATATAAGTACTCTATTCCTAGTTTAGAAAATGGAAAGGTAGCTAGTTGAGTAGCATCCATTACAGTAGCCGGGTATGTAGTGTTTAAGACGTCATCATGACAGATCTTGGCCTTGAATGACTGACTATATAACCAGTTCTCGCCGTCACTGGATTGAGTTTCTTAACTGCTAATTATGTACGCAATTACAGCTGGGTAGACTGGAGGGTGTCGAGATTTGGAATGGAATCATGTGCTTTTGTCGCGAGAGACAAGAGATCTCATCTGTCTGTCTGTCATTCAGACACTTCATTTCACATGAAGAAACAGCTGCCATTATGCCGTTTCTCCCATTGATAAGTTCTGACAGTGGGAATTAATAGGTCTGATGAGGAATAACGACGTCTTGCCACTGCAACCCCACAAAGTGTGAGTGATATTTGGTTTGATTTCACTTCCAACAGAAAAGAAAGCCTACGCCATACCAGAGTTCAAACCCATGAACTCTAGAATAGACGACCTAAATTCTAACAATTCAGCCAACCGCTACCTATAACGCTATAATAACTGTTCTTGCCCATGTTCAATCTAACCGGAGTACAGGACCACCACTACATTCGGCCACCTTTGCTAAACTTGTACTAAAGCACTTTGCGTGCTCTTGCACTGGGGGTTCACATAACAATTTATTTTACACGACAAGGTTGCTAGCCTCACGCACAACTCTCTTTCGTCGTCATTTACGACATGTATGAAGGAGCAGTTATCAATTATATCGTTAATAGCAAAGGTAAACTGGGATCCCTATCACATTACTGGACTCAAATGGTCGATGAGACCGCAACCGGGGTCCATATCATATTACGGAACACCAAGATTTGTCGATAATTGTTCATTAGATGTTTCTAGTTCGCAGTTCGCCATTTCAGTGCTTGACTCGGACTGCAGCTATTTAACATCATTAAACAAGACAAGAACGCATTCATGTAACCACTAATTTGTCAGCAACAACAGTTGAACGTGACTAAAAGCAGGCTTAACATTGTACAACAAATGCAATTAAGTGTGAGCAGAAAACTAGTGACCACAATCAGACAGTTTCAGTAGTTTAACCACTTGAACAGACAAGTATCTATCTAAATATCTTTAGCCTACGTGTGTCGTTGGACGTCATGTGGAGGTGTGACCTCCTTTGTTTCATGTTTTTTGGCAGGTGAAAACCCACTGGTGACTTGCCAGGTCAATCCCAATATCTGTTACCAAAGGTTAGGTTAGTAAACCCATGGAATGTAGGATCGCCTATTGTTGGGTCTGGTGGTGGTAGAAGCGTAAATTAGAGCAAGGTAGACTTGCAGCCTAGCAGGCGCCATCTATGTAACTCCGCTAACCACGTAACAAAGACCTGATGTTATAGCCTCACAGTCCCCTTTTTGCGACATACTCTCTTTGGGGCGAGAATCCCTGGAATAATTGGAGTCGATTTACAACTTGAATTTTGCCCGAGCAGTGGTCGTTAAGCCTACTCTCTTCGAGTTCAAACTACCAAGGGATTTTTAACGTGTGCGCAACTGGACACGAGTGTCTAATCTCATTACTCAGAGATCATGGAAAATCTTTACCGGATGATCCACATGAAAAAAATGTCGATCTCCACCGTGATTTGAACCCACGATCTCCAGTTTCCTGGGCGAACACCTTACCTCGAGACTACTTGATAATCCCCCCCCCCCACCCCACCTACAAAAAAAACAACAACAACAAAAAATAATGAAAGGCATGTAACATTGCCGAAAGTCAGACCTGTATACTCAGTACTGGGGAGGCGGGACCTGGATTTAAACTGAAGGATGACATCAAGGAAATTGAGACAAAAAATGGCACATTGAATTGCTCAACCAAAATTTGACATCGAGGATGTTAATGGGTCTTCGCTGTGGGCCATCGATGTTAGGATTACCATGAAAGAACCTATCTGATTACACCATCAAGACTAGAGATATAGATGTTAGTGGCCCGTTGAAGATAGTCTTCGACGCTGAGAAGGGTAATAAACAACATATTAAACTACACTTTTAAGGACCGGGGAAGATACAGTTTGAGATCTATTGCAGTAGAAATGGCGGATGATCCCATCTCCTAAACAAAGTGCCACCCCTAATCTGCCCCCGGATGCCTCTTTACAAAACAACTGCATGACTTTAGTTGAACTTAACTTCTTAGTTATTTTCCTTTTTGAACTGCAAATGATTTCTTTTATGTCACTTCCCAGTGATAATATTATGTATATGCTTATATATTACATGTTCATGTTACATTTTGTTGTTAACCATGTTTACGAGACGAGAATTATGAAACTAAAATGGCATTTAAAAATTTTTTAAAGTAGCGGAAAGTATAGCAAACACAGGTATATTATAAAAAAGGGGAAATAGTTATAAAGCAGATGCTATAGTTAAGAATGTAGTGTTATTTGTTGTTAATCATCCACTATGTGGGACTAGCTCTTAGGGGACTCTAGATAATGTGCTGGGCTGCCCATATGTTTCCTTTCCATTCAGCCTTATCTTTCATCCTTTAAAACAGAGGTGTCGTAATGTTGCATCATAGTTTTCCATCCAACACGGCATGTTTTTGTGACCAGGTTTCCAACTTCCATCCTTCTCAACCAGGCTGTTTTCAGGGCCGCCAATTCGAATTGGAATCTGGTTAGCTGACTCTGACCCTAGCAGACAGCTAAGAGTAGCGGAGTGCTGAGATCTCTGACGCTTCATTCCTTAATCACTGTTCATTATGTGGCTCTTTTCACTTTTAACGCTACATTTATCAGTAATAGGTTATGTCTTTCAATTCTGGAATCCTGGTAATCCACTAGGCCGATCAGTTCCTGATTCCAGGTAGTCAGAAACGATCATTTTATTCTGCAAATCCATTTTGTCGGTGCCATCCTGTGCCGTCTTTGGTTTGTCTTTAGGACTCACGTTTGACTATTAGTAGTAAGTATGTGGGTGGTTTCTTTCTTGCAGCTTATTATTCCGAGAAATGTGCACTTGTACGGTGTCTAGCTTTCCGACTTTCCTTGGTCTATAGTGAGCCAGTATAGAGCACTGGACTCTGCCTACGAACGCTGCTGGTGATTGATGTCATTGTGCAAGGCCATACTACTAGGCACCCACCCCCCCCCCCCCCCCCAATCAGTTCTAGGATGCCAGCATTGATGGTCTTTCAATACTGCCCAAATAGTTGAGCTGTCTAACTCTCAATTTGGTTAATTAATCCTCGGTTTACCAATAACATCCCCAAGACATCTCCATCTCTTCTATTCTCTTCATTTTTTTGGTACGTGCTACAAGCGACGATAACGACATCATCGAACGGTTGTTGTTGTTGCTGATGATGTCACTTGCGATGAATTTGGATAACAGTGAGCAAGAAACCTCATTTTCTCGTCCCAGGCTACCTTGGACCAGTGACAAGACGATCAGCCTAGACGACTGGGGGCAACTCGTAATGCAGGAACTCTGGTCTTACCTCCTTTTTGAGACCATGATTCGGTTGAAATATTCTATATATCTTTATTTCAAAGACCTAAATTCTCCTTTCAAAATATGTGTTCATGTTTCTATAAGAAAGAGATAGACCATTACTCTTTTCTACTTTTGGCGTGAGAAAGACATTCATATTTTCCTTCTACACTTGCGGCTAGCGCCCAAGTTCAAAACAAAGCAGCAATACATTCCTCAAAAGGCAACATAATTGGAAAAATGAAATATGGCCCATAGAAGCTAATTTACTGCACTTGGACCTCCCGATCAGTGCCAGCATTTTTGAAAGTGCAGACGACAAAACACAAACTCTCTAAATACCGCGACACAAAATATCAATAATAATAATAACATGGACCAGGATACCGCGTCAGAATAAAATGCAGAACGAAACCTATTTTTTTCCAAAAGACCTTCATTAGGTAACAAGGAAGATCGCAAATGAAAACACATAACAATTTTATAAATGTAACCGTTAGTTATATATCCGAATGATGGTAGTCTGAGCATGTAAGGCGCCAGAATGGAAACTGTCTGTCTTATATTACTTCCTCATGCTCACGCCATTTTGTGCACACCTGTTCAACGAGGGCGTCTGATTAGTGTAGTTGTAGAATACTCGATATTGACGGAAAATGTCCTGGGTTCAACTACCACGACTGGCACTTTTTAATCGATTCAGCTGTAAAGAGATTGATTTGTAAATTGGTACATGACCTACGGTTAGGGAAAGATAGTCAGCCTTGAAGTGATATTTCCATTACACCTCATAGAAGCTATGGCTTATCTTAACTTAACGTGTTTCTGCTGCTTTAGAGGACTCTGCAAAGTCTGTATACAGCCAGTTTCTTTTATATCCACTTGATCTAAAAATAACTGTACACATCCATTATATTCTTGGGTGTATTAATTGACCCTGCCTTCACTATTTCAAGTGGCAATGCATTCCAAGCATTCACTAGTTTTTGAATTAAAAAAATATTTCCTTTCATTTAATCTGGACTTTTTTAAAATTAACGTGAGGCGGTGCTCTTTTGCTGTTGTAGGCGGCTGTATTTGAAGATAAAACACTTGCTATAGTCTAATTGATCCTTTCTCTTGATTGTCTTATAAATATGTATTAAGTCACCTCGAGTTCTTCTCTCTTCTAGACACTTTAGGCCAGTTTTATAAACCTGTATTAAGTCACCTCGAGTTCTTCTCTCTTCTAGACACTTTAGGCCAGTTTTATAAACCTGTATTAAGTCACCTCGAGTTCTTCTCTCTTCTAGACACTTTAGGCCAGTTTTATAAACCTGTATTAAGTCACCTCGAGTTCTTCTCTCTTCTAGACACTTTATGCCAGTTTTATAAACCTGTATTAAGTCACCTCGAGTTCTTCTCTCTTCTAGACACTTTAGGCCAGTTTTATAAACCTGTATTAAGTCACCTCGAGTTCTTCTCTCTTCTAGACACTTTAGGCCAGTTTTATAAACCTGTATTAAGTCACCTCGAGTTCTTCTCTCTTCTAGACACTTTAGGCCAGTTTTATAAACCTGTATTAAGTCACCTCGAGTTCTTCCCTCTTCTAGACACTTTAGGCCAGTTTTATAAACCTGTATTAAGTCACCTCGAGTTCTTCTCTCTTCTAGACACTTTAGGCCAGTTTTATAAACCTGTATTAAGTCACCTCGAGTTCTTCTCTCTTCTAGACACTTTAGGCCAGTTTTATAAACCTGTATTAAGTCACCTCGAGTTCTTCTCTCTTCTAGACACTTTAGGCCAGTTTTATAAACCTGTATTAAGTCACCTCGAGTTCTTCTCTCTTCTAGACACTTTAGGCCAGTTTTATAAACCTGTATTAAGTCACCTCGAGTTCTTCTCTCTTCTAGACACTTTAGGCCAGTTTTATAAACCTGTATTAAGTCACCTCGAGTTCTTCTCTCTTCTAATTCTAGACACTTTAGGCCAGTTTTATAAACCTGTATTAAGTCACCTCGAGTTCTTCTCTCTTCTAGACACTTTAGGCCAGTTTTATAAACCTGTATTGTCACCTCGAGTTCTTCTCTCTTCTAGACACTTTAGGCCAGTTTTATAAACCTGTATTGTCACCTCGAGTTCTTCTCTCTTCTAGACACTTTAGGCCAGTTTTATAAACCTGTATTGTCATCTCGAGTTCTTCTCTCTTCTATACACTTTAGGCCAGTTTTATAAACCTGTATTAAGTCACCTCGAGTTCTTCTCTCTTCTAGACACTTTAGGCCAGTTTTATAAACCTGTATTGTCACCTCGAGTTCTTCTCTCTTCTATACACTTTAGGCCAGTTTTATAAACCTGTATTAAGTCACCTCGAATTCTTCTCTCTTCTAGACACTATAGACAGGTTTCTGAGTCTTTCCTTATAACTTTAATTCCGGAATCCCATTATCAGTTTGTGTCGCTCTTCTTTGGATCATTGGTACGATGAATTCTCTTACACTTTATCCCCGACAGCAGTGTCTACTATGGTACTTAATTAAGTTCATCAGGTTCATGTCGACCTAGTTCGTCAACCGGCCAACCAACGCTTGGGGTACCAGTATTATGACAAGCGTTTTATGGTATCTGACTAGCACTATCTGTTCAAGTTAAATATAGAGACGCCACTGCAACTTGTTTGCCTCTACATTTGCTGTGACGGTTTCTTCCGCTTCCTCATTTCCTTCTTCTTCTTCTTCTTGTTCGTCGTCTTTGCCTCTTTGTCGTCGTTTGTCTTGAACAAGAATGTTTTGTTGCCTAACATCATAGTGCCGCGAGGTTGCGACATCTACACGTTTCGGCTCATCACACCTAGTTTAAGAACAAAGATTGTTGGAACCGGGTTTCCCTTCCCTTTTCGATCCTTATTCTTGTAGCCAGTCTGCAGGGATGCCGCCTGTTTTCAGGGGGATAGAATATGGCCTTGGGCATCTCTGATTCACTGACTCTGACGCATACAGTCAGCTATAAACCACTAACTGCTGTCAGCTCGTTCATTGCGCCCTGACGTTTTAATAGCGATAATTTTACATGTAGAGGGAGGGCACATTGCCCATTCACAACCCTCAGTCACTTTTTACTACACGTTTGAAAGATTATAATTGTTCTTTGCTATTTAACCAGAGAACCACTCAGATGACGTTAGCCATGTTGACAGACCCTCAATATCATCACCATCGCCACCAACACTACATTATCATCATTAAACTCGTTGTTCTCATGTAAAGGCCCAACAGTGTACATTAAATGTCATTTCCTACTCGGATCCCAGAGCCACTTCATGTGGATAAAAGAATAGGTCCACTGCTCATTCATGAAGGCTATGACAGAGGCTAAGTAGGGCCGTGCATTGGGCTGGTAACCTCATAATGTAAATCTATTTGTAGTGCTGGATTATGGTTTTGCAGGTATTTGGACCACATATTCCATGAGCGCCCAAGTAATAGTTTCGAGATAAATTTAACAAAACTTCAGAAAATGTAGATTTCTGTTTCCTTGTTGTTTCGAATGCCGCAATGAGTAGGTTACTCTTATGTGCGCCATGAAAAGGGCGTTAAGTGACGGGTTGCAGTAGCTTTCCTCACATCTCGAGCGTGCTGATGAAGGTGGCCCGGCGTCCTCCAGGCGGCTGTGATATGCTTCGCTTCATCTGCGTGGTGCTCACTACTACGGAGATCACGCCGAATCTCACCTTGTTAACCAAACTGTTGTTCTCAACAACAGACCGTTTCCAGGACGACCATCCAGGAAGTCAGGTAAGGGTCGCAGCCCGTATATTTCTCCTGGCCCTGGCTAACATTCTCAAGCGACCCAGTCCTCACGGTGAGGCCCTTCCATTGCACTGAGGGCGCACAAACCTAGGTTAGGTACATACAGACGCACACATGTATCCAAGCACTGGTTTATGCGTCCTGATATCGCCCAATGACTACGGTCTGGGGTGGAGTGGGCGCACCTCCGCCAGTAGAAACTAGTGAGGCAAACATCTAAGCAACAACAAAATGACATTCTCTGATCAGTGTGTTTTGCCTAACCAGACGTTAGCCTCATCGTCCCTTATTTTTCCTTAGAGACCCATAACTTATATTGGCTCTGGACTACATATATGGGACAAGTCCGAGTGATATATTCGACATAAACTTTTAAAACGAAACTGCAGAAAATATAGAATGATATTTCTTTAGAGACCCCCTACCTGGAGATCACTGGACTGCAAATACTGTGAGGTCCCAGTAACATCTCCAACGTAGATTTGAAAAGGGAGAGTGCAGAAAATATAGATTATTTACTTTGGAGGTCTATTTAGCTGACAAAACGCTTCTGGGATGTAACCCCATAAGTACAAAACATATTCCGACCATGATTAAGTGCCACGGAAGCAAGAACATGCTTCTGCTGGAGGTCAGCTGTGGTGACGAATGTTGGAGGCCAACTCTGGTGACGAATGTTGGATGTCAGCTGTGGTGATAAATGTTGCAGGTCAAGTGTGGTGACGAATGTTGGAGACCGACTGTAATGACGAATGTTGAAGAGAAATTGTAGTGACGAATGCTGTAGGGAAACTGTAGTGACGAATGTTGGAGGGAAACTTCGGTGACGATTTCATGCACCCTTAACTAAAAAAACTATCGGGTAACATTGGCAGAAATTGAATACTGTTGGGGGTGAAATGTGAATGACTTGACCTATCGTTGGCTTCATACTTCTCAGGGGAAATTCTCAGATATCACCCTCCTCGCCTTGCCTTTCCTTAGTTACACACGGGTAGACCAGAGCGTGTCAAGACCCACGACTGAGCCGTGCACCTTTGCTATGGAAAGCAATAGTTTTATCCATTTTGCAACTTGGGTGCCGACTGTTAGGACGGAAGAGGAAAGAATGGATAGTGGCACTATTTTCTCAGATTGATCACCGGTTCATGTAGACGAATTAATGAATGTGGCATTTTAAATTGGGAGAGGGAAGGTAGGGGGAGGTGTGTGAGTGTAGAATGGGGCGTGGGGTGGGAGGGATTGTTCACCTATTACTTGGACGCTCGCCTTTCAAGAAACGAACGAAAACTAGAAACTGTTGATAGTTTGAATATTGAATCTCTTAAAGAGTCTCCTGGTCTCATTACTGATGAGGTCGGCTTGAGGTCTAGTCCTATCGGAGATGGACGAAATGTTCTGAGTTTCCGCGTACATGTTGCGCACGAAAAAGAATACTTGGCAGTTGAAAATCTAAAAGAACTTTTAAGTTATCGGTTTTTTAGGAAAAATTAAAACATAAGGAAATTCCTACCCAGTAGGGACAAACATGGAGTCCAATAAGAGGGGGGGGGGCGTTTGTTGGGGTGGGGGGGGGGGTGGAGGGGGGCATTGAAATACAAAGACACAACAGACCAATCACTTTCGACACTCACGATTGCAAGTATACATAATACTTCTGCAACCCCAAAGAGGTAGAAGAGCAGTGACTAACTGAAAGTGATTATGAATGTCATGGTAGAAACTTCATTCGTCTTCTTCTTCATCGATCAACTGATGCTATGCTTCAAGTCCGGTGAGGTTCCCGAAGAAGACTGTGCGTTTCAGGTTTTCGCCGGTCCCCCACAACTTTTCGAGCATGGTCGCTCCCCCAGGCCAGACTGCCTCTCTTTGGTCTGCATAGGTACGGCATTCTTGCAGAATATGTTCTGGTGTTTGCTTGGTTACTCCATACTCGCACGTGGCAGTGTCTCGGAGACCCATTCTTGGAAGATCGACCTTGAGTATACAGTGTCCCGTTGTGAATCTGAAGATCGTTGTCTGCCAAGATTGGCAGAAACAAACCTGCCAGTTTAGTTCCATCTGTGGTTATCTTGTATACAGTGCCTGAGCTCTGGGTCGTGATTGTTATTCTCCAAGCTGTTATAATTTCGGCTTCTCATTGATCCTTCGTCTGTTGTCCATAGCATGTCATTTCGAGTTGAGGATATCAGAATATCTTTGAACACATATATCTATCATGGGTAGTCTTCCCCTGTGTCCCATGTACGGTGTAATGGTCCTACTCGTTGCTCCCGATAAAATAACCTTGAATATAGATTTAATATTCGATGATTAGCAACCTTGTATTTATTAGACTGAGCTAAAGCTCATTAATGGCGCGTCTCAATGGATATGATATCAAGTGTCTAGTCCCACGGGAGACGGACGATAAACTTGGAGGTCCCATGTACTTGTTGTTGGCGTGAAAGAACGCTACCAGCTGCTATCCGGACAAACATTTATAAAAAATAGTGAAAGTTCAAACCACTTCGCCAGTTACCTTCCCCTAGGCAACAATAACCTACTTCGGATAGATTTGGCTACCTGGCAGCAAGCAGACACCTGTCTCTTGGCATTCCTGGATTCCAAGTATTCGATGTGCGGACGCGTCCGAGTCTACATAAATAGAAATAGGTACCTAGCTTGCTGTAATGGAAGAAAAGGCAGCGAGGAAGTGAGCTCGTTAAAACTTTAAGTGAAGGGTCAAGGTAGTCCAATCTTAGACATTGCTGTCAGAGATGAAGTGTTAGAAACTTCTTTGTACGAGGCCAAATCGTTTTTTTCGTTTTATTTTTGCGTTCGCCTTATTTCTCTAATCCCCAAGACGGTGTGCGTTGCACTGAAGTTTTTATTTTGCGCCTGTCGGCGCAGTGCATCCGACTTCAGCCTGAATTTATGTAAGGGTCTGCTTCCTCTTGCATTTTCTAAGGGTTTGCTTCTCCGGGGTAACGGCCGGTGCTGTGATGGGGATCGAACCTAGCACCTTCAGATTGTGAGCCATGCCACTTAACCACTAGCCCACGTGGTCCCAGGCCAAAGCTTGATTCAGGGGGGGGGGGGAACTAGTTCCATTCTTGGCCTTCCCTTAAAGTAATCTAGGTACCCCTTAACAGACTGCAGTTAAGAAAAATTGAACCTCGTATCTTTACCTTGTAAA